>OU860798.1:1625134-2825134 GCA_917862395.2 Heliconius sara | reverse complement strand
TTTCCAATATGGCTATGACCATACTTATAATATATTCTATTTCTATATGTTTCTATATACTATAGTAATAAGAAAGAAAATAAAAATAATAAATAGAATTAATTCCTGGCGCAGCGGCACGAAGTATGACTGTAAAACAGACTAGTTGTGGGTTCAATCCCCACTCGAGGAGATGAAGTATTTACTTAAATTTATATTTCCATTTCTTCGCTCTGGTGTCGAGCCTAAGCGCGGCATTAAGTTCTGCCACTCAACACGCAATGCCTCCAGAATTCGGCAGAAAGTGGGGAACGGAGTATCTTAACACTAGGTTCCCTCTGCCTACCATGCTGTATGCGGGATACAGCGTGAAGCTGATTTAATTAATAAGAAGAGTTTCTTCAAATATTATTTGATTTATCAATTACATATGGAGAGATGCAACCTTTCTGATGCACTGATACACTTTGATAATTTTTTTTTAGCCTAACGCTGCATCCTGCAGCAGGAGAGTTTGGCCCTAGTGTGACCCTAAATTAAATCTTAAATTTTTATTTTTAGATTAACTTTTTTACGTAAAACTAATAATAGCAGATACATATGAGTAAGAGGTGGCAGAGGTATAAGGCTCTGACAGAATTCCGCCAGAATTAGAGACCTCGTTGGGCCACGATAGCTTTGTAAATGTTATTTAATATAGGCTGTCCAGTTTTACCTAATAACATTTAAGGTGATCTGATGAATAGTTCAAGATCTTTTAGAAGAAGAGATTTTACAGAGATTTTCCCGCCACTCCTACTTTCCCCGTGTAACATGTGTAAGTCGTCTTTTTTTCAGCCTCACGCTGCGTCCTGCATATAGCAGGGTAGGCATAGGAAACCTAGTGTTATGTCTCTTCGTTTCCCACCTTCTGTCGAATTTTTCAAGACATTGCCTATTGAGCGGCGGAGCTCAACGCTGAGCTTTTTGTTGTGGTGCCGGAGTGGAGAAATTAAAATATTAATAATCAATCATTTATTTCCTCGCGTGAGGGTTGAACCCATAACCGTCGCGTTGCAGTCACATTCATGTGCCTATGCACCATGACGACCTCCACATACCTGACACAGAGTATTTATTAAACCCATATTATTATTTTTAATTACAAACTTCTTTATTATTTTAAGCCGTAAATAGTGTTTGAACTTTTTGTTGCTAAACCACTCGAGCGTTTTCTTCGTGCCACATTTATATCAATGAAAAGATTTTCAATAATAAATCTCTTAGAGAAAGTAATGATTCATTATAAAGAATGTGTTGATAGTCCTGCTAAGTGGATTTTGAATTGATTTATAAATCTATTATACAAAATAGATTTTCTTCTATACTATTCGAGTTCATTGAAGAAATCTTTGATATTATCTTTACATACAATTCTATACATCTATATATTTGTATAAAATTTTATTGTCTGTCTGTGATTTCAAAATAAATATGTTTTATCAAACCATTCATATAACACACAAACATTTTTATTTGTCCGTATCTGTTTCTTCGGCGCTTACCGTGCAAATATGTAAGGTCAGTGGAGCGCAAAACTCTCGCAGAGATAAATATAAAATAACAAAAAAAAAATCTATTATACATGACATTTTTTTCTTGAAAAAACATATAAAGTTCTAAAATTCTAAAACATTTCCCAATTTTCCCTAAAACTTACACCCTTAAAGAAAATTCAATAAATAATAAGAAAATTCAGGCATGCGAAGCCACGGGAAGGCCTCTAGTTCACTATTAATCAAAGATTACAAAGACCTAATATTTTTTTGCTCACGGTATCAACTCCATAGCTTTTACGAGTGTCTGTGGCTTATTTTGGCGAGTTCATATTTTCATTCCCTCGAGTGGGGATCGAACACACTACCAGTCGTGTTTACAGTAACGCATTTTATTTAATTATATAGATTTTAAGCTTTTACAAACGTATACTAATAATATACCAACAAACAATATACAAACATACTTCCACATTTTCCAATTTATGTATGACCATAACCTATTTATTGCAGTAGTTTAAGTTGTAACTTAGGTTTTGTATTTCTATGGAGAATCTGAAGAGGTTCATTCCATTGTGATCTCTTTACGAGTCATAAGAAGACGGAAGCAGTAATAGTGCATTGGTTTATAAGGAAAATAAGCGAATACTCAATAGAAAGTAGAGTCGATGAGTCGTATGTCGATATTAACATATTTTCTGTTGTTTATGGCTGTGGTTATATATTTTTATGTTTTTGTTTTTCGGAGAATATTTATAATAGAATGAACTCAATATATAATATACTATGAAAATTGATACAATATATTGAGGCCGGCCGTGGCGCAGTGGCACAAAGTGTGACTGTAAAACCGACTGGTTGTGGGTTCGATCCCCACTCGAGGAGATGAAATATTTACTTACATTTATATTTCCATTTTCTTCGCTCTGGTGTCAAGGCAAAGCGCGGCGTTGAATTCTGCCACTCAACACGCAAGGCCTTCAAAATCGGCAGAAAGTGGGGAACGGAGTGTCTTAACACTAGGTTCCCTCTGCCTACCCTGCTGTGTGCGGGATATAGCGTGAAGCTAATTTAATTTTTTTTTAATTTTTTTACTATGAAAATAATATAGTATGCTATGAAAATCCAATATCTTTTATCACATATTTTTATACAAAACGATTTATGTAAAAGCTACTCTGTGAACTTTTAGTATGTTTTATCAGTTTCACACTGTATAGGCAGAGGGAACCTCCAAGACACTCACAGAACACTCGAAGACACAATTCTGGAGTCATTATCTGTTGGAAGGCCGAACTCATCCCTGCGTTGCCTTGTTACCAGAGCGAGCAAAGGAAACGAGACAGTATTAAATATTTAATTTCCTCGAGTGATAGTCGAACCCACGACCGATCGCGATCCAGTCACCCGCTTGTGTCCCTGCGCTATATATATTGGCTTTATAAATATAAGATTCATACATGACTAAGATATATCCTAAATATGTGCGAAATTTCTAATAGATGCATATTAGAAAGACGTCGACAGTAACTCATAGAAGGCGTCAAATGTGGTACACACCTGTCACCGTGACTGGCCTTTGAAAGGAGAACAATAAAGCGATGTGGCTCTGTAAACACACTGTGATTCGCCATACAATATCGATAATGACGGCTTTTCAGCTTCACGCTGCATTCCGCATTTAGCAGGGTAGCAGATTCTGCCGAAGCAGTCTAGTGTTAAGAAACTGCTCCCCATTGCTGTGGAACTCTGGAAGCATTGCGTGTTGCGTGGCGGGACTCAACGCTGCGTTTTTTATATCGACACTAGAATTAAATATTTTATTTCCTCGAGTGGGAATCAAATCCGGTACCTGTCGCGTTTACAGTCACACGCTTGTGCCACTGCGCCACGACTGGCCTCTGGCTTTTTTAAAGTGATTAAACAAAGCATATGTGTACAAAAGTCATTAAAATTCAAATCGAACTATAAAAATAAATTAGAAAGTAAACATTCGAAACTTCGAATATTTAAAAACTTTATTTCCAGCACGTATTCGTAAATGCCTACTAAAAATAGGCTGATAGGATTGCCCGAGGCTTTACTATAGTGACAATTTGTTTGTTTGTTTTTATTTTCGTTCATATTATTCGTATTGTGTACGGAGAAATAAGAGTACGAATTGCGTTACATAATTTTTAATCACGTTTTTGGGGTTCCGTAGCCCCAATGGTTAATAAACCGACCCCTTATAAATGCTTCATGGCTGTCTGTCCGTCCGTCCGTATGGCACAGACACTTTATTACAAAAATTGATCTCAATAAACACTGTCAACGAAAATTGGCATTTAAACGAGATACAGTCAATAGTTTTGAGATAATATGAACAATTTAAATTATTTACTACTGTCTAATATATTATGTCTCTGATCTATATTCGCTTCTATGGAACCCTTTCATGTGAGAGAGTTTTTTATTAATAGTATACTACTACAGACAGATGCCTGTGTACCTACTATGAATAGGATACATTTCATAAATGCGGTGCAGTGTCTCAAGAACGGAGTGCCTTATCACTCATTTCTCTTTACCTACCCTGTTATAGGTATGCGGGTTCCAATTTCAATCCTGTAACTATCACATGTTTTAAGCATCACGCTGTGTCCCGCACATAGCAGGGTGGGTGGAATCAAGTGTCAAGACACTCCGTTACGCCGAACTCCGTCCGCTGAATTCTAGAGGCATTGCGTAGAGGCAGAGCGAAGAAAGGAAAATATTAAATATTTCATTTCCTCGAGTGGGAATAGACAACCTGTCGCTTTTACAACCACACTTTGTGCCCCTGTGCCACGACTAGCCTCTATCATCATATCGAAGACGCAAATGTCGATTAAGGTAAGACATAAGTCTTTTTTACTTCGTGAACTTACCTTTGCGTGACCTACGAATACTCTACTATACTACTTAACTGTTCATAAGAAATTAAAAACATATTATAATTAAAAGTCACACTGTTTTACAGCTAGTCGTGAGTTCAAATACCGCGTAGATAATATTGCGTTGAGTTAGGCATCTAAATATTATAATCAAAAGTCAATAAAAGTCTTTTCATTTATAATTATTTTTATTAATATCTTACTTCTGTAAGAAAATTATAATGTATTAAGAATTTCAATAGCTTCGCTAAGTAAATATAGCGTGTCGACGAATCAACAAAAATAAATTATTCTTATAACATGTACAGACACGCGAGAATTAATAACATTAGTGTAAAATAACAAAAAAAACAAACTCTTACTTTAACAATTCTCACATTTGTAACAACTTTATCAAAAACTATTAAATATGACACTTTTTATTGATTTTTTTCTTAGAAATTCATTGAATATTTAATGAACTTAATCCTTAATAGTAAGAAGCTTTCACTATGAAAATTTAAACTTTCATTTTTGTTAAAAAATATTGAAAACTTACCGCATTCCGGTAAATCCGGTTAATTTTTGCCTTTGTACAAGTAACACGACATACACACACGCGTTCTAAGAGACTACTAAGCGATAGCTTTAGTGAGAGGTACTTCTTACATCTGAAATGTGGTTTGGAGAAGGGAAAGTGTCGATATCGATGATATTTTATCGTGTGTATATTTTGCTCCTGGACGTAATATGCGCTTTGCGGAGTAAGCAGAAATAAGATACAGTTAATACACAGTTGAGTGGCGGAAAATCGCGCTTGTCTGACTCTGTGAATTTTTATATTTTTTATCACCTTCACACTGTATAGGCAGAGGGAACCTCCAAGACGCTCACAGAACACTCGAAGACAGAATTCTGGAGTCATTATCTGTTGGAAGGCCGAACTCATCCCTGTGTTTTGCCTCGACACCAGAGCAAAGGAATAGAAATATAACTTTAAATAAAAATTTCGTTTCCTTGAGTGGATATCGAACCCACAACCAGTATAGTAACCATTTATGACTGCACCACGACTGGCCAGATGTACGATAAAAAATCAATTCGTAAATTATCTCTCTCAATAGAAAGAATTATGTTAGTTGTAAAGGAATATATATCATCAAAGTAGTGTTACATATACATACTAAGTTCTTTCTGCATACGATACTGATGATATAGTAAAAATAAATAAATAATACTATTACGTTAAATAGGCCATGAGGCCGGCCGTGGCGCAGTGGCACAAAGTGTGACTGTAAAACCGACTGGTTGTGGGTTCGATCCCCACTCGAGGAGATGAAATATTTACTTAAATTTATATTTCTATTTCTTCGCTCTGGTGTCAAGGCAAAGCGCGGCGTTGAGTTCTGCCACTCAACACGCAATGCCTCCAAAATTCGGCAGAAAGTGGGGAACGGAGTGTCTTAACACTAGGTTCCCTCTGCCTACCCTGCTGTGTGCGGGATATAGCGTGAAGCTAATTACGTTAAATATTGTTATTATGCTACATTGAAGCATACTGATATAATGGAAATATAATAATATTATAAAAAATATAGCAAATACATTTGTTAGGTGTTAATGTCTGCCATCTAGTGATTAAATGTCCTTCAATTGACTAAAGGGATAAAACGAAGAGTATTATGTTTATTTAGTTTTCTTGTCATTGTTCTTGTAATATGTTAAATTCAAAACATTTTTTAATTTTATCGATACTACTTACAAACATCCCTAACGTCGTGGTTTGCCAAACCATGTTCAAGAGCAAGGTGAAGATCTGGGTCTTTGACCGCAAATCAGAAGCCAGTGTCATGCTATAGTTAATCATAGCTTACGAGTAATCTTTGGTTTATTTAATAACTAAAACAAAATAAATTGAAGCAGTGGGAGCCCTCCGATCAGATTATAACTGTTTCAGTAGTGGGTTCGCTTTACAATAGCAGGAACGTATTTAATATTTTTTTGATCTCTTTTTAGAATATAAAGTGCCGCGTTGAGTTTCGCTGGTCGTCACGCAATATTTTAACAATAGGTTCCAGGTGTAAAAAAATATATATACATCAGATAGTTTTATATATATGGTATGGTATGGTTCTCTGATTATAGCGTTCCGAGTGCCAGTTAAGCACATATCACTTCGCCTGCCTTCTTATTCATAAATATTAAATAACATTGTTTATTTTCTAAAATGAATTATTTAAATACCTTATAATTGTATGAAATTAATTAAAACATTTTTTTGTTTATACCAGGCGAGATTTAAAATATTTCGTTGTATAAAACATTTTATTTATAATAATTGTGGGTTCGATCCCCACTCGAAGAAATCAAATATTTATTTAAAGTAATAATAAATAAAAATATATCTTCTATAGTTTCATTTATTTATATATATTATATATAATTAAATATATATTTCTATTTCTTCGCTCTAGTGTTGAGACAAAGCGCGGCGTTGAATTCCTCCACTCTACACGCAATGCCTCCAGAATTCCAGAATGGAGTGCCTTAATACTAGATTTCCTCTGCCTACCCTGCTGTGTGCGGGATACAGCGTAAAGGGGGTTTTTTTAAAATATATATTAAGACACGAAGTAAAAATACATAATCGAAGTTTAAACTAAAGTTACTAGTACGCAACACCAGGCGGTCGTGGCAGCGAATGTTGTCGGTCACTAGTCATAGAAAAATTATATTTTCTTTATATTAACTTTTATTTAAATTCTACTTGAATATGTCCTTGACATACATATTTAAATAAAATATTTCAAAAAAAATATCTTCTTACTTCTTATATAAGGGGTTATAAGGGACGGAGAAAAGAGTGATGTCTAAATATTTGTAATAAGTTTCAGTGTAATCATAAAGAAAATGGAACAATAAGGTGACATCTTTTTCGTTTAAAAATGATATTCCTGCTTGTTAAGGTGCTCTTTCCCTCGTAGGTAGATCCAATAACAAAATAGGAAGGTTATCAGATAAAGGACAGCGTTGAGTTGCGCCACTCAACACATAATGCCTCCAGAATTCGTCGGTAAATGGGCACTGAAGTGTATTAATAGTAACGGAGTCTCTTTACCATAGGCTCTCAAGTACCTTCTGCTTGTCATACTATGCGCGGGGTACAGTGTGATGCTTAAATCTGGTAGTGAGGCGATTGTGATATACAGGAGCCGACTGAGTGACCGAAACGTGAGTGTTAGAGGAGTGAACAGTTTTAATTTCCCTACTCTAATAGGACAAAAGTGGGAAGTGAAGAACAGAGAGTCGTACACTACATTCTTCTTATTGTATACGGAACGAAACGTCATATTGAAAAAGATAACATAGATACTCGTTAAAAGAGTCAAAATGTCGACTAAAATTGTACCCTCTTATTTATATTCATAATAGCTTTATTTAAATATATTATATTAACAGGAACAATGAGATAAGTTATAACAGAACAGTTATCTTAAAAAAACTAATTAAAATAACGAGCTTCTTGAATAGGTGTGATGTAAATTTCACATTTTCACTAAATTTTCTTA
The DNA here is from genome assembly GCA_917862395.2 of Heliconius sara. Taxonomy (NCBI): domain Eukaryota; kingdom Metazoa; phylum Arthropoda; class Insecta; order Lepidoptera; family Nymphalidae; genus Heliconius; species Heliconius sara. Next base: position 2,817,157 of record OU860798.1, on the reverse strand, counting down.
TATGTATATTTTTATAATATGCATATATTAAATGAATTACTTTATGTAGACTATTAACATAAGAAAAAATAGCATATTAGGATACGATGTGCCGTGTGATCCCGGCCTAGAATAGGATCATCCTGGTACTGGTGGTGTCGTAAGAGGCGACTAAAGTACGTGTGGTAGAGTCATGTCGCCAGCAATGGCAATACGGATGGGCAGACTCGACCTGATCATTGCCACCCCCGGCATTTAAAACCGGCGTGAAGTAGTGGCTTTATGCCACTGCGTTTCGCATCAGGTAATGCCGGGCTCCGGCGCCCTACCCATCTTAAAGGCCGGCAAAGCACCTGTAGCTCCTCTGGGGTTGCACGGGGTCGTGGGCGACGGTAATCACTTACCATCAAGTGACCCGCACGCTCGTTTGCCGTGTCTTTTCCATTAAAAAAAAAACAAAAACGATAAGAGTTTTAAAGAAACAACGCTTATGGAAAACTTATGGAAGGGTAGGTACCCCCCTATCCTAGTTATTCTTGTTTGTGACACTACCAGTTGAGTGGTGGAAGCGTTGTCAGACGTCCCTTTCAACGGGATCTCCTGATTTTTAGCCCAAAATTCCGTTTCCATTGTTCGGACAGACAAATATAGACCTGCTTTTTACGGATGATTCCACGGAATGGAGAAATCATTTTAATTACCTTATATTTTTTATTTAGTTAGTAATCATTTTATAGAAATACTGCTATATGCTATGGCCACTGTTATATATGGTTTTGATATTTATTTATAAATTATTAAGGTACCCACAGCTTATGTTACTTTTATAATAAAAGTGATAGTAAAGAAGGGTAAGTTCACATAATGCTGTTGTCATGAGATAAATGTAATTAAAGTGATTGAGAATCAATAATAATGTGTTTGAATATAATAGCCACAAAATAGATTATTTAAACTCCTCGACTATTTAAATAAATCGATAATTTGTAAATTAAATACTGATTAGAATTTTTTTTTGTCTTGCTTTTCAGAACGAAGAAACGAAAATATTACAAATGTAAATGTGTATAAATAAACGCAGCCCCACGTTTTTTTCCATATAATAAGGTAAGACATAAGGGTATGTACGTAGTGTTAAAACATTTTCGTTTTTCACTTTCCACCGAATTCTGGAGATTATGAAGGTTAAGTAGCGCAACGCAACGCCGAGCCTTATAAAAAAAATCAGAATAATTTACATATAATCATTACCCCAAGTGAGATCGAACCGGCAACCATCACGTCAGACAAACGTTTTTTTTTAATAAATGAAGCTGCACTTTTTAGTAGACTAGGGAAATAACTTAATTTCCTTAATGCATTATGTACTATATTTGAACCTACATTCTTTGGTTGGCACTCAAATGGCCCACCTGAGTTTTATTAAGTACAGTATATTAAAGACAATAAAAAAAAATTGTGTTTTATATTATTTTTATTAAATATTTTTATTTCGTTGTTTCGGCTTAGTTTAATAAAAAAATCTTTGCAGACAATTTTCCAATTTTAAAATGTGTTAAAATCTAACGGCAAATAAAAATATATGAATTATTTAACTATAAATTAGCAAAATATATAAAATGATGCCAAAAATTTATTCCGATACCGGGAATCGAACCCGAGCCTCCTGGGTGAGAGCCAGGTATCCTAGCCACTAGACCATATCGGATTATATTAAAGGTGCCGAATTATAAAATATTTTATAGACGTACTTCACTTTTAAAATTCAATTATTTTTGCCTTAGGGTAAACAAAAATACTCAGTTTCAAGACATTTCGTTGTTCACAAGCTAACCGAATTCAGGATATTGCGTGTCAATAAGACAGTTTGTATAAAGATTTATAATTTTTATAGATTAATTATTAATTTTTTTTTAATATAAATTTGAAGAATAATTTATCATTTTTTATATTAATTAAATGATACATTATTCTTCAAATGAAACAAGCTCGATTTAAAAAAAAATAGACAATAGTGTAAAATAAAATGTTTTATTGTGCAAAGTTTAGTTGTTAAACAATTTTTACACGAAATAAAAAAATATATTTATTTTATATTGTTTAAATATCCTTTACGAATTTAAGATCACTTTTATTAACTGGAAGCGGCATCTATTTCCTCTGTATAAGAAAGCTTATGGCATTACATGTAACGTGAGCTCAAGCTGTAGATGGCGTTAACAAATATTTTTTTGTCATGATTTCTGGAACAAAGTAGATACGTAATTTAAATAATAAATAATGTATTAATTAAATAAATAATAAATAAATTAAAGATTAGAATAAAAATTTAATCTCACTGAATAAGAAGTGATAAAATCACCGGTTTCTAATATGACGTCGTGACGTAGCAACTAGCGGAAGGAGTAACATAAGTTGAAGTCACTGTTTTTGGTTCTATGTAGTACTGGATATTTGAAACAGATGGCGCTGTATCGGCGTTAATAATAATTCTTATATATATGTACGTTACTATCAAATTAAAAGCATATTTAATTACACATATAAAAATTTAAGCTTGCTTTAACCAAGAACTAATCATGATAAGATAATTTGCTCAATTTTCTTAAGCCGTGATATAACTGTGGTTAAATTTAGTCAAAGTATGAAGATATAAATAAAAGTTTATTTAAATAATGCAATAACAAGCGTGTGAACGTGACAGTAATGAATTCGATTGCCACTTGGGGGAATGAAATATTTAATATTTACGTACAAGACAATGTACACAGAAAAAATAACTGCTAAAATTCTTGATATCATATGCCATTATATTAGGCACACAACTTAAATAAAGGATAAATAATAGGTAGATATATATATATATATTTTATAATAAATACATTTAAAAATAAAAAAAACATTGTAAAAGATAGCATTTAATCAATAATAATGAACTTTAATACTACACAAAAATATATCAACAAACATTTTAATACATACACTTTATAAAAAAATAAAAGACTTAAAGTCCGGAGAAACGATATTCTCCAAAACGTAAAACTTCACTAAGTAAAATAGTCATTGCCACGGATTATTCTCCATCACGTCACTTGTTTCTTTAATATTCTTCAATTTCTTCATCATTTTCCCTTCAAATGGACCTTCTATTATTTCGTCCCTTATTGAAATCATCAATGATTACAGCTTTTTGTTCATTTGTTACTTCATTTTGCGTCATTTCTTTAGGAATTCTTATTTTGTTAACGTTTTTAATAGGATAATAGACATATTTAACTCCGTTTATTATTTTATATTTTGAATTATTATGATTTTGGTGTTTTCTACGATTTATTCCCATAACTTTATTGCTCCAATATATATAAGCATTATGTAAAACGTCAATTAAACTTCTTTTTTTGCGTGATTTTGCTTTAGAAATTTTTACATCATCAAGTTTATTCATATCTTTGTTTTTATATCTGATTGTTGGCTTAACGTAGGTAATAATGGGTTCATTTCTGAGTGCATTTTCGTTTTCTATGATAGAGCGACTTTGCCACTGGCCATTTGCGTCGTATCCGCCTCCTCCATAGTCTTGTCCACCTACATTGGTAAAATTAGATAGATTCATATAATATATTTAAAATATGAATGTAGTAGTAAAAACATTTTGCTTGTCTTGATACCAAAACGGCAAACTTAAAAAAAGTTGGAATCGAATGTACAACCATCTGTTTTACAGTCAGATGCAGTCCCACAACCTTATAACTTTATTAACTTATTATAGTTATGGATTCAAATCAAAGAAGTGTAAAGAATTAATAACATATAAATATTGAATGATCAGGAATAAAAAAATGAACTTTACAATTTGTCAATAAATTCCCTCTCTATTGATTGGTAATTTCATTTTTTTTAGTACTAATTGCAGAATATCTATATTTCAGATAGACATTGCACTGGTACTATATATACCTGCTGGCATCCATGCACCACCACCACCTCCGCCAGCCGCCCATCCCTGGAGAAAAAAATAATAAGTAAAAAATAATATATACATTTGTTTTTAGCGTTTCTTCTATCAATCAATCAATAATTCGATCAAATTATTAAAAACCCATTTGTTTTGCATTCGTTCTTTTTTATTATTTAAATAAATTTTCAAGGACCTTGCTCTTATACATCGTTAAAATTTTGTTATTTATTTAAACACAGTTTAGTGACCTCCTCGCAGGCACATTCTCTTGAACTACAAAATTATTATTTGTTTATTTGAATTGTTTTCGAGTTCTTTCGAAAAGCTTTTCAGCAATTTCCTAAGACAAAGTATTATGTATATCGGAAATCAATGTTTCAACTAATACATTAAAACAGATATTCTAGAGTCATTTAGCCAAGTAATATTGATATAAGTTTTAATTTATGAACCTATTAAAATAAAACAAACACTAAATTTTGAATTCAGACGAAGAAGATTAAGGAATTTAGTCGTAATAGTGAAAACTTTATTACAAGCTTTTATGAGACTTGAATAAACGAAAAAGTTCTTTAAAATAATTGTTTTGGGTTTTTTTACATTGATAAATGTCCACAAAAATACTTTTTCTCGTATATCTCTTATGTAAAATGGTTATAAATAAGCGGCGATGACTTATTTTCGAGGCCGGTCGCGACGCAGAGGCACAAAGTGTGACTGTAAACGCGACTGGTTGTGGGTTCGATCCCCCGATCACTTGATTTCGATTGGATCACTTGATTTCGATTGGATCACTTGAGGAAATGAAATATTTATTTAAATTTTTAATTTAATTTTTTCGCTCTGGTGTCGAGGTAAAGTGCGGCGTTGAGTTCCGCCAGTCAGCACGCAATGACTCCAGAATTCGGCGGAATGTGGAGAACGGAGTGTCTTAACACTAGGTACCCTCTGCTTACTCTGCTGTGCGCGGGATAGAGCGTGAAACTGAATAATGATATTCTTACCCCATCCCAACCTCCACCTCCACCTCCGCCGCCACCCCCACTTTTTTTTTCCAAAATCTTCATTAAAAGCATCATCTGAAAAAAAAAATACATTTTTAATGTCAACTAGCAACCCGCTCGCGGCTTCACTCGCACTGTACTTGAACTATAAAATGATTTATCTAATAATCAGAATTATTTTCGTTTTGTTCATTACATTATCAATTTAAAGACAAAATCTGTACATCATTGTATATCATTTAAAACTAAAGTTTCAGGGATTTGCTAAAGTTGCAATTGAGTTGAACTAATATATACATATAGATTGATAGAACTTTTTTAATTGGTGAAACCATAAAAAAAACAGTAAACGTTAAGAAAAATTACCCAAACACACAAATAACAATACAATAGTTATAACTACATTTAAATCGAGACATTGCGTGTCGAGTGGCGAAATCTAACGCCGTTCTTTATCTTGCTATCTAAAATATATAAAAATAATAATGAAGTACCCACCTTAGATATCACAAACGACATCATGCTGAACATCATGCCTTTGAACGACATCATGCCCATCATACCCATCATTGCCGGTAACATCTAAAAATATGATTTTTTATTCACTTTTGCATATTTGAGAAAGTACTTTCTGGAATATTATAGATATAATAATATATATTTTTTGAGTTTGTTGTTTTTTTATTAAAAGTAGAATATTTAAAGAACACAGATACAAAGAGCAATGGGTGCTATGGTAACGCATATTATGTATATGTCAATTAGTCCCTCGTATAATTAGAAGTAACTATATTGGTAAGTAATGATCATTAACCAACCATCATTAATTTCATCTTCATACACATCATGACGATCATCATCATTTTCTTCTTGCCACCGTCGCCTCCTCCCCCGCCTCCTCCTTTACGTTTTTTTCTACCAACAAATTCTTCCACTGCAATAATTAATAATCAATATTTAATTTCTTTTTATTTAGCTGAACACTAGCCATTATGTTTTGTAAACAAATTCAGCTACTAAGAGAAGATTACAAACTAATATTAAACAAGAAGCATTCTTTTGAAAGATTCTTTTGTTGTTCCATATATTCCCAGAATGGAGAAGAATATTCGGAAGCTTTAGCAATTAATGTGATGATGGATTGAAATTTTCAGATTTATTTTATTTCTATTGATATATTTTATCTTTTTATTGTAATAATAAATATATTTTTGTAATTTAATATAAAATAAATACAATAGTAATAATTATAGTAACAAGTGTGACTGTAAAACCGACTGGTTGTGGATTCGATCCCCACTCGAGGAGATGAAATATTTACTCAAATTTATATTTCCATTTCTTCGCTCTGGTGTCGAGGTAAAGCGCGGCGCGTTAAGTTTTGCCACTCAACAAGCAATGCCTCCAGAACTCGGCAGAAAGAGGGGAACGGAGTTTCTTAACACTAGGTTCCCTCTGCCTACCCTGATGTGTGCGGGATACAGCGTGAATCTGAATTATAATATTTATTGAATAGTACTAAACTTAAAGAAGTTTATTGTTGTGATGCGTAGCTGATAGCAATGGAAATGACACCAGATACAACCGTATAAGTAAATTATTACATTACACATACCTTTATTAGGCACCATTACATCTTTACCCATAGCTCGAAATCTTATAAGATGGCTGTTTAAGAAATTGTCAACAGCTTTATCAATCATGTACGAAAGCTCGTCTGTACTTTGTAAGGAAGATTCGTCTTCTTCTGTTTGGACGCCAGTAGAATTGAGCTTTACTGAAATATATTGTATTATAGATAAATATAAATTTATGCCTTAGCATTGCTATTAATAAATAATAAAAACATGATAGAGTATTAAAAAAAGAAATAAATATTAAATAGCTTTCGACCAATGGTTTATTATAAGTTACAGGTAAATAATGATATTCGCCTTTATTTCGGGAATAATAATTAATTTACAATTCATTAAAATTAAATCTTTTTTTATAAATGGAAAGAATAACTAAAACCTTACCAAATTTAACATACTCTCCAACAACTGATATTTCATTTAAACGATTAATTTCCTTCAAATACAAAAGAGTTTTCTTTTGCAGGCAAACGAAAGAAAGTTGGGAAAAACATTCTGTATAGACATTATCAAAAACTTTATATGGAGCACTTTCTGTTTCAGAAATATTCTCTCCGTTTTCACTACGAAAATCATTATTATCTCTTAGTTCTAGAGAATATACTGTAGATATAGAAGCAAGTAGTAAAAAAGCTTTAGAAGCCATTTCGCGTAAACTATGATAACCAAATGAAAACTCTGGCACTGAGCTAGCGTTATTTATTTTATTATGTTTATAGGGCTTTAGGTCGAGGGGCTTTGGTGAAAACATGTAATTTTCTTGTTATCAATGGGTGTTCATTGTGGTTGGAGGTACAGAGGAAAGATTGACAGATCAAAAGAAACATATTATATTTTTTTTAATTTATTATTTATTTATTTTATTGTTTTTAATTATTCGTTTATAAGTATCCTCATATGGGTGCAGGAATCGAAGGTACTCGATGGTCTGTTTTCACCTCAGAGTCGTCAGCTTCTCTTAGAACTTCACTAAAAAAAACTTTGAATCAGAAAAGTTTTGCATTATCTTGTTTTCAATTTGAAAAATATTTATCTGCAATCTGCAAACAAAAATAACATAATTGTATATAATATATCATATTTAACTTTCGTGCCATATCGTCATTAAACTATGTAACTTATTAGATGGCAAAATTCGTTTTTTCGAATTTTTCTGAGATATTGCTAGGTGAGTTATAAAGTCCAAAGCTGCATTTGTTTCATTAGATTAAAGAAACTTATATCCTATACATTTAAATTCCAAATCTTATTGTAAGTAAACATATTCGCCAATGTAGCTCAGGAGAACAAGGGGTGGTAATAAAAATATTAATATTTAATATTTTATATTTTCATATCCTTGCACTGGTAACTAGGCAAAACGCAAGACGTTGAGTTTCAACATGCTACACCTCAGAAATTTGTCGGAAAGTGGGGAACGGAGTGTTGAAACTAGTTTCCCAGGTTCCCTAAGCCTAGCCTCCTGTGTGCGAGATACAGTGTGAAGCAAAAAAATTACATTTTTTTATCTCACACGAATAGTCTCTTAATATTATTTAATTTTATTTTCTTAATATATTTATGTAACATATTCTAGGTTTAATAAAAAATATAATTATGTTATAAATGTATATATATAATTTTATATAAAACTCCATATAAAAAAAACTCCAAGTTTTTTTAAATTTGTATAGATTTTTAATATTATTAAATAAATGTATGCGATTTAAAAAATATTTAAAAAAACACAAAAGACACCACTTAGTGTAAGTAGAATAAATATTCTAGTATAGAGATTAAATAAACGCCTACAAATCGTTAAACCGCAAAGCGGATGTTGAATGGAATAGTTGTATAGTTACGTTTAAGGGATTAATAATAAAAGAACTATGTTTATTATCAAATTTTATATTATTTGTTGTCAATAAATAATTAATAAATGCAATTTAAATAGAATTGAGTCTTATGTAACATGCTGACATAAGTTTTATAAAAAGAAAATGGTAAATTTTTAATACTGTTTCTTTTTTTCTTTTTGTGTAAACTAGAGGTGTATAACATAGGACTGTACTATATAAAACTACATATACGTTATAACAAATAAATGTGAACAACATATTATAATCTGTAAAACAACATTCAAACAATTTTTTAGTTTAATAAAATACTAAAAAGTACTTTTGGTCCGACATAAAGTAAGAGCTCACGGAAAGTTAAATAATATTTAAAATACTTTTGAAATAGTATAAATAAATAAAATACAAAGTATCACAGCTAAACATACTGCCTTTAAAGATATTTAAAATGTATAGGAAATTTAAAAAAAAACTAAAAAAAATGTGAATTAAAGAGAAAATAAGCGAGTAACGGTGGGTTATAAGAGACAATAAAATGTGCAACACAAATTAATAAGTATAAATATAGTGAAATATTTAGGAAATATACAAAAAACGATAGTATAGAAGCAATTGAAGAACGCGTAAATGTACACATATAAATAAAATAACTTTAACACTACACACATAATACTGCAGAAATAATAATAAAAATAACAACTTAGATTAGAATAAGTTAAATAAGTTAAGTGAATAAATAACTATACAACTAGTTATAATATTGTACAATGCAAAATAATTCAACTTTACTTTGAAAGTTTTAAAATAAATAAAATTTAACGAAATTCGTTATTAAAATAAGTTAGTTTTGGGTATTAACTGGTTGTTTCATAAGGCATATAACTATTATAGTTATTATCGTAGTTTGTGTCGTAAGCCCGCCTGTAACCGCCATGGTGCCCATGCTCGTGTTCGTGATGCTCTTCATGACTATGAGAATGGTGATGTGAAACTTCAGGCTTAGTGATAATTTCGTATGTTGTGGACTTATGGCCACCATGACCCTTGAGTCCGACGAGAGCGGATAGAAGAAGAGACATTAATGCAGTCATCAAAGCTTTTCCAGCTAGTAGTGCTAAAGCTCCAAGAGCCGCTGCTGCTAAAGTGCCTATAAAGAAATGATAATCATCGTTAGTACCAATAAATTAAATATTTATGTAATATTTAGTGAAACAGTACCCAAATACTGCAAAAATATTAATAAATATATTATAATCATACTTTATAATATGTAAAGAGTTTAGTTTATATACCTTTCATCATCAATGCAGCGGCGAGGAGCGCACCAGTGCCGCCACCTTTATCACCTTTACCACCCCCGAAGCCGCCTCCACTCTTCCTTCCCACAGATTCTGTATCACCTTTGGCCATATTCAAAGCGTCTTTCGAAGTTTCTGAATCCAACAATTTATATCTCAATGAATGTCCATCTAAGTAGCTTTGCAAACGGTACAACAGGAACCTATTGAGCTTCTCATCTGGTTTTCCTGGAAACTGGCGAGAGAGTTCCGCAGCCATGGCCTCGGGACTTGTAATATTTGTTTGATTTTCCTTCACTATACTAAGTCCTGGCAACAGTTGCAGCTCGTCGCGAGAGCTTATATCTTCCAAAAAGGAAAGAACGTGGATCTTTAAGCATTTCGCACTGAGACTGCTGTTGCATTCCTTATGCAGTGATCTTCCAGTTCTATCAGTGTTTGATGCATTTTTTGTCTCCTCAGCCACCACGTTACTTTCAGTTCCATCAATAGAGCCATGGAGTTGTTGTATAAAGCACAATATCACTGTTGCAATCACTATCACATTTTTTTTGAACATGATGACACTATCACTGCACCGGTTTAATATAATCTTTATCACTTACAGGCAACTAAGAAACATTGCGTTGGAAGACACCACTGAACTGATAGTTTAGATACGATCGGTATTAGTTTTATACCATTCTTAAATAAAAAGTAAGCAACTAAGCTTGAAGAGTTAAAAAGAACAAACATGAACAAAGTATTGTTGAGGCGAAAGATACTTTCAAACGGCTGTAGTTCGGTAATGGAAAAGTTGGAAATTTCACTTAGATAATTTTTATCGATTTGTAATGGACTGTGAGGTGCAGATAACGCATTGGACCAATTATATGCGATTAGGGGAAAATGACAAGAGAGAGAGGCCAGTCGTGGCGCAGGGGCACAAAATGTGGCTGTAGAATCGACTGGTTGTGGGTTCGATCCGCACTCGAGGCAATTTAATATATATTTACTACTTTAATTAAATATATATTTTACGCTTTAATTTCCTTGATTTTAATTTGATTTAACAAGAAAAAGTAATCATATTAGGATTAGAACGACAGAAAATATAGTCATGACTAAATTTATATATCAATTAATGGTGATAATTTCATTTAAATGTTTATGTATTTGTAAATATGTCGAGTTTATATGATTCCTTATATGAATAATATTTTTATAAATTGTAAAAAATATAATATATTAAATCTTAAAAGCTCAATGTATGTTTAAAAGTACATATATATGTACTATAAATACATGCTGATTTCATATATTTGTAGTGAACTATTCGTGATTCATTATTTTAGTATACATACTGTATACAAAATATAATTTAGGACAAAATAAAAAAGAACGTAAGATAAATGTCATAAGTCCAACGGTCGCCGAGGCGCAGCATAGCGAATGAGGAACGAGTGCTTTTAACTATCTTTGTTTTTTGACAGTTTGCATGAACTAGAATACACATATGTCATATATCAAAAAAAATAGGGTAAAATATTTCAAATCCATACTTAAAGAATTTAATCAACATAACAGTTTTTTTTCATTTCACGATGTTTATCTATACCATATGTATTTCGTGTGACGCAGTTACGCAAAGATGCAAATAACGTAAACGCATACTACTACAAAAATACTACTAAAGGTTAAACAACTTTGAGTTTTCCCGCCAATACCTACGACTCGATTTCGGAATGAGGCGTATGCGGCGGTTTCTCTTTGATAGGTTTATGTGTGTGTGCGTTCTTGACAAATGGTGTTTTATTTTAAAACGACAATTTTATTATTTATTTTGTTTGAAAAAATCACTTTTTCATTTTTGGGATTTTTTTTTTAAATGCTATTAGGCTTTTATGGAGTAGATAGAACTATGGCTAAGATGTTTCTCAAAATCGTCATATAACTGAACACGGCCATCCATTTCAATTCGAATGTCCCTTCAAATTAAATAATTCTTTTTTTTAGCTTCACAATGCATCCGCTATGTAGCAGGATAGGCAAAAGGATCCTAGTGTTAAGACTCCTCAATTTCCACCGAATTTTGGAAGCATTGCGTGTTGAGTGGTAGAATTCAACGCCGCGCTTCGCATCGGCGCCAGAGAGAAAGAAATGATTTTTTTTTTTTCATTTTCTTAAATGGGAATCGAACTCACACACCATTTTACATGCCCCTGCGCGACCACTGGCATCAAAATATTCTTTCTACATAAATATTTATGTTTATATAACACGAAAATATTTACCACTAACCAATTAATTAATAGCCACCACTGGCCTAGTCGTGGCACAGGGGCACAAAGTGTAAGTGTAAAACTTGGAAAAAAATTGGGAACGGAGTGTCTTAACACTAGATTCCCTTTGTCTACCCTGCTGTGTTCGGGATACAACGTGAAACTGAAAATATTTACTATATGAAGGCCACGTCTTCCGCTTGAGTAAAATATTCGGAAAAAGCGTAAAATTCGTTTCCGCTACATGAGACTAAAATTATTAAATTTCCTCCACTTATTAATGTGTGTTATTATAATGAAAGTAAATAAAGATATCATCAATATAATGAATAGTTTAGTGGCGATTACAAAAGAAGGAAATCTTACTTTCTCTATGCATTAGCGGAAAAAAGAACAAGATATTTTTTAAGAGAATGCAGGCCATAGCTTTAGTAGTCAATATATGAGGTATATGTAAATATTTTGGAACAATTGGTAGATATTATGTAAAACTTGCACAGAGAGTGATAAAGCTTCTGACAATAGGCTATTTGCGTCGGTTGTGGGTTCGAATCGCAATCGAGAGAATGAAATATTGAAATTGCACCACCATAATTTCGGCGGGAAGTAAGAAACAGAACAATAACAGAATAACAGTTTATAAATTAATTTGATTTTTATTATTTTAATGTACATTAAGTAACTATATATAATTAAATAAAATAAGTTATGGTGTTTTTTATTATATTTATTCTATAAACTTTACCTTTTTAGTGAGCTTATGGGATAAATTAAGGAAAGTAGTGTAAACTGAGTAATAATATTTGTTCCATAAAAAAAGTGGAATTTCTCTCAGAAATATTGAAATTGAAATGTTTAATTACTAGGTTTACATTACAATTTAATAACATTATTATTTAATACATCACATTTTAAAATACTGCAATATTTTTTTACTTGTTTTAACCCATATAATAAGATTTGTTTATAAAATTAAAATCGGCCTTACGCATTATACCGAAACAGCAGCGTAGGCAGTGAGAACGAATTCTGGAGGCATTGCGTGCTGAATGGCGGAACTCAACACCGCGCAACACTAGGGCGAAGAAATGCAAATATAATTTTAATAAATAATTCATTCCCTCGAAATATTGTAAGACACGCTCCATTATAAGACATTGTAAACGACCAAATATTTAGTAAAATGTTAATTTTAATAAAAAAATATACCATATACCCTATGTTTTATTTAATTACCTTGTAATATTTAATAGTAATAGATTCAATATTGCCGAATTATCAGGGAAAATGTAGCTTAAGGTCTGTTTCTTGAAACTACTATAATAAAAAAAAAATGAAATAAAACAATTGTATATATATTTAAAATTTTATTGTGCAAACAGCAGATAAATACAAATATCAGTCGCAAATCACATTAAGAGGTAGATAATATTACATTAATATATAAATATATATAAGATCACTATAATAAAATAATATATAAATACATATAATTCACATATAAGTACTTAAAATTACATATATTTCATATAAATTATATTAAAATTATTATTATGCATACATTATTTACATCACATTTGTATTTAAATAATATAATAACATATTACTAAACATATATATGTCAAAAATAATAACATACAATATAAATATTTAAAAAGCATTTATAGTTTTATATATTTGATTTAATTAATTATAAGTTTAAATTACATATTTATATTTTGTTAAATAATAATAGAAAGGATATTCAAATTTATTGAAAATAAAGGAGCAAAAAGTAAGCGTGTGACTTAATTACTAACAATAAATAAAATAAATTAACAGCGTAACACACGACCATACTCTATTTGTTGGAGATTTGTACATATTTTATTATATAATAATGCCGTTTTAATAAATAAAATAAATAAATGCAATACCGTAGAATACCAAAAAAAAAATCAATTTATAATAAATTAAATAATACAAAACAAATAAAATAAGAAAAAGCACACTTACACAATAAATAAATCACACAAACGTTCATACAAAATAAATTACACAAAACAACATGTAACAAATAGAAATACACAAAACATAAAAAGAGCATAATCTATTTGGAAAGTATTTTTTGTTTTTTAAGCCCCGAAAACAACAGAATTTGACGTGGTATGTATGCCTGTGTGCGGCATCGTACGTCCTAAACGGATAACGAACGGAACGGACGGAAAACCGACTTATTTGAGGGTGTTCTTAGCCACGATTCAAGAAACTATAGTTAGCTGGTTGAAGATTGTCAGTTCGCTAGTTTTTTGTTTACTTTATAGTGGCTTTGTGTCGGAGGTTTTTAATTAACAATTATTTTGAACAATATTTAGTATATTAACGCCTTCTAGCCTTCAAATTCCTACCGTACCCAGAATGTCCATAACCACCGACGTCTTCGTGGGCGGTCGAGTGAGAATGAGAATGAGTATATACAGGCTTAGATACGATTTCATAAGTTGTTGATTTTCCTCCGCTGGTAAGAGACTTCAGGCCGATAATAGCAGATAGTAGGAGTGACATGAGCGCGGTCATTAACGCTTTACCAGCAAGCAAAGCTAGAGCGCCAAGTCCAACCGACATGAGTGTACCTGGAAATAAAATATATTCATTATAATTTAACTATTAATAAATTGGGACTATTTTAAGAAAATGTATGAAATATAACCTGAAACCTTATTATTTTAATAACTTAGTATTTTTACCGACTGTAAACGCGATGGTTGGTGTAGTTTCGATTCTTGTTCCCGGGAATTATCTTCACTTCTCGTTTTGGTGATAAGATAATAGCAAAGTGTTTCGACATTAAACAAGCAGTGTATCGTAAAAGGTAGAACGTGGAGAGTCGACTGTCTTAAAATTAAGGTTTCTCTGCCTTCCTTGTCTTCACGCTGTATCCCGCATATAGATACGATACTGCGTGAAAAGTCCGTCGCTCAAAACGCGATGACTGTTAACTGACAATATAGTTTAATATAAGTCGAGTTAAGATTTTGCATTGTTTTGAATGTAATAAAAACTTAAAAACTGTGTTGGGTATGTTTTCACTGATACGCATAAAGAGGTAAACTAAAACGCTTTTGTGGCGCACCAGGACATGGAATCTCATTGTAAAAGCGACAGTTGTGGGTTCGATTACCACTTGGGAGAATATTTCATTTTCAGTTTGTTGCTCTGGACACAACCTGGACTGCGCTATGATACATAAAAATTTTAACATAAACCTTGTTCTAATACATGAAACGAAACCTTTTTAAAAGATTGATAATTATCGAATTAAGGCAAATTAAAATTAAAGCATTAATATTTATTTCTTTAAATTTTAATATATTTTTTAAATGTATACCTAGTAATATTGTTAGTGTCGAGGTGTTGTTTGGCTCAACCGACTAGAGTTTGAATTGAAAAAATATTTTTGTGTTACATCGACTATCGACTACATGAGTCACTTAGAATGTATCATATTCGTAAGCATAATTGATAACAACGCCATTGTTTGCTTCTAGCAACGTTCACCACACAAAATTCGCCCGCTTAAGCTTTTTGTTAAATTATAACCAAAAATATAAAATGTTTACATAAATTGAAGCTTATGTGTTATTTTCATGTATAAGCTATATAACTGTATAAAGTTTCATCCAAATCCGTAAAGTAATTTCTGCATAAAAGTGGAACAGACATCCACCCTCACAATCTTTCATATTTATAATATATAGTAAGATTAGTAAAATAAAATTTTCATATGACCATAGCCCGGGACGGAAGCCGCAGGAGCTTAACTTAAACCAAATTGTATATAGCGTTATAGTACATTAACATCACTGGTTTACAAGCATTTTTGTGGTTATAGAAAATGATTATATCTTGTCAAAAGTAGATTTGAGAATTGTGGAATTTTACGATTCAGTGAACTGTAACAGTAAATACACAAAAATTATTCGAAACGAAGACAATCAACACAATATAGTTTTTGTTTAGAATGCGACTTTTGTGGTGCAGTGGGACAGCATTTGTCTGTAAGCTCGAAGATATTGGTTCGGTTCCCATTTGAAGAAATGGTACTATTTTAATTATTTTCATTTCATCGGTTATGTAGATTTCTCTTTAGATAAATCCAACGTGCAACTACTCGAATTATGGTGGAGAATACAAGATGAATAACGGAGTGTCTTTATTGAAAACGATTTTACAATGTTATAAACTTAATTTCAAGGTTTTATTAATAATATTTATAGATATGTTATTTCCAAAGCTATTTTCGATAAGAAGGGAAAAAAGAATCGAGTGACAAGACACTAAGCTTTAGTTGTACGCAAGTAACATTAGGGTTTCGACTAAAACAAGAAAGTTCACCATGCTTTAAATTTCATACATTTTTTCTTATATAGATCATTCTGATATAATCGTTCCAATTCGTTACAAGCTTTCAAGTTATCTTACAATCTATCAACATTGTAGATTAATAATCTCAGATTACGTGGAAAGAGCGTAAAATGTATAGTTTTAAAGTTTCTGAACCAATTACTTTTAATGTTTACGTTTCACTTATAGTCATTTTATCAAATTATGAAAATAGCAGTGGCTGGCCTTGACTGTAGAGATATTTTTTAATCGGCATATATTTGTTTATTTTCATAGATTTAGCCTTTTCTCTAATACATTTATTTCATTAAATAATTATAAAATTAAATTTGTTTTTTTTTCTTAAATAATGTTGGGATCTACAGAATATAATATCAAAATTGATCCCAATTGAAATGATAAAATATATCCTTGTTCAAATTATGATAATTTACTTTCATTTTTAGTTCTAATTCTCAATAGTATTTAAATTAAGTAATGATATTTCGTATAAAAAATAGTTTTACATCCCCCAATTTTTTTTTTATTAATATAATTTATAATTTCCCATGCAAGTTAGTTACTTATTATAATATGCTTGAGTTACGTTCAATACGCCATGCCTCCATAATTTGGCGGAAAATTGGTAACAGAAGTCTCTTAATAGGAACAGAATGTATTAACACTAGGTTTCCAGGTTCTCTCTGCCTACCCTGGTACGTATGGGATACAGTGTGAAGCGGAAAAAATCTTTTTTTTTTTCAATGTAAACCATTTTTTTTTCAAGTTCAAATTTGTTCATTATTGAAACTTCATTACTTCTTAATACATATAAACTAGATTTTATACCAACAAACGCAAATAAAAACAAGTCTTCAACATAGTGACTGTACGATCCAAATATTTACCTCAAGTAACTCAAGTATTTAACTCAAGACTTGAACAGGCAACCCTTTCAAAGTATATACAATATCAACAACAAAACAGATTATCACGGAATCGATAAACGCTCACTATAATATTATATAGCTTTCATAAGCGGGAAAGTTAATGGATAACAGTTTTTCCATACAACTCGATTATAAACGTGTGTTCATTAAAATGCAATTTTCTTCCCATTACGTCTAAAATCAGATAAATAGATTAATAAAATGATTATATCAGATGAATTTCTCGAAGATTAAGAGAAACTTATTTTTTTCGATAGATTTTTTTTGTGTTTTTGTATTTGTCGGTTTAAGGCTATAGTGGCGCAGCTGTATAGTGTCCGACTGTAAGCGCAACTGTTCGGGTTCTATTCCAACGCAAGGGATTTTTTTTATTTTTCCGATCTGGTAAGAAGAAAGAGAACCATTTTAGGTTTTTGTTTGGAATTTTCATCACAAGTTTTTTTCGGCTAATCGTAAAATATGGTAGAATATTCTTATAGGCTTTATTAAACTACTCTAAGACCTTTAAGATTTTATACATCGTTTTAACAATATTATAATTCAATGTAAGGTATAGACTAACATTTATAGTAATATGTAAATAAACGTAAACTTCAATTTTTCTATACATTTTTCAAGAATAATAAGTAATACACAATTTATTTTTGCTTCTTTATGAAAATTACGTTTTATTAAATTTTCTTTTTAGTTTATCGTCACGAAATTGAATATTTTTAGTTTAATTTTTTGTATAGGAGGAACTAGATATATTTGGGTCCATAATTTCTGTATTTAAGTAAGAGAAGAGCTGGTAAATTAGATAAAATTTTTACTTGGCTATTTACTCAATCTGAAGAAGTTATCTTATCTACTAATAGAAAATATAAATTATATACAGCAAAATGTCTTTGTTTACGCTCTGATTGTTACCAACATGTTATTAACTTATCGTTTGATGAATTGAACGGTTTATTTCTATAAAAATATTATTACTTATAAATGTATATTTATAAGTATATATTTCACGCTGTATTCCGCATCTAGCGTGGTAGACAGACCGGTGTTAGAACACTCAGTTTTCCACTTTCCGCCGAATTCTGGACGCGGTAGTGGAAACTGCTTGCTTGTGTCCCTGCGCCACAAGGGCCTAACTTATTTTTAAATTATTCTTGCTTTATTTAAAAAAAACATCACTCCGTTCTTCATTTATCATTCTACGTGTAACGTATATTATATTGGACATTTAGGTGCAACAATAATGTAATTGCATCTTTATAATAAGTAAGATATTGCGTCTCCTGCAATATTTCTTAAACAGCAAGTATGTCATTGTTGCGCCAAATGAGAGATCCAGAACACGTATAATGCATATTTTAAAAATTTATACGTTCAAGTATTTTATTTTGTCATTTCTATAGAATGGTTATGGGTTAAAATTCGCATTCAAGGGTACTTTTATATTATACAAAAGACATTATTAAGTCATTTCGCACTATATAAGTTTGAAACTACGTTTTGTTTTACTTTGAAAATATAATTATTTATTACTTACGTATGTTCAAATAGCTTTAAATATTAGCTATAAACTATAAATTCAGTCTCTTAATATTTTGAGACTAAAAAATCCATAAGGAATCGTTCGTCTTATATGTAGAATAATTTATTGTACTTATTTAAAAAATGCTTCAGAGTTACGAAAAAATGGGCATAGCTTTAGGGCGTTTTTATAGAATATTTTAACAGTAAATAATAATCATAATTTTGCTAATATTTAGAATAATCCAAAAACAAATTATTCACGTACCTTTCATCATCAACGCAGCGAGCAACAATCCTCCCATACCGCCCTTCTTGCCGCCGCCCAAGCCGCCGCCCTTGCCTCGTGCTTCACCAATCAAAGCCCTAGCTTCCTCCGTAGCACCATCATCTAAAAGCCTGAGCTTCACAGAATGATTGTCCAAATAACTGCCAAGTCTATACAAAAGGTATTTGTCCAGTCTCTCATCAGGCTTGGAGGGCATAGCTCTGGCCATTTCTGCTGCAAATTCCTCTGCCTTACTGTCATTTTCTTTGGATTCCTTCACAACGCTTATCCCAGGTAGCAAATGTAGCTCTTCCTTCATATTTAGCTTTTCCAATACGGAAATTGCACCAATTTTCATGCAGGTGGGACTGAAAATACCTCCAGTACATTCCTTGCCCAAGCTTCTACCTGATTCTTGAGGTTCCACATTGTTCTGTTCAGGTATTTCTGGATTCGGCATAGCCAACGCTGTTCCCAAAATGAATATCCATATTTTGTACATTTTCTAATATTAAAAAACACGTCTGTATTCAAACGAGTGCGGTTACTATTTGATAACACTTGTACGTGGTCCTCCTTTTATATATCTCACATAGTAATGATTAGTGCGGGGTATTCTAAGTCCATTATTTTCATAGAACGTTGATTGCAAAAAGTTTGCTCTGGCACATGGTAATTTGGGCCTTGTATTTGTTGTATTAAGAGCTATATTTGCGTTCGTTTAGTTCCAACTTTTGTTTATTATAGTAAGCAGCCAGCGTGGTAGAGGGAATTTATATATTATAGATTTTGTAGAAATGAATTTTATTTCTTTTTTTTATTTAAATTTTCCTTAAAAAATGTGTGTATTCTAATTTATATATCATTTATTTATAAAATTTAATTCTTTTTCCTATATAGGTCTGTTTACAAAAATATAATGTATCGTTATTACGATAAACGTTTTATTAAACGTACAGTGATTAACGATTTACAAATTATAATATTGATAACCAAAAATGAACTTTAAATAACTTTTACTCAAGGTCAAGTTTTGCGAAATAAAATAAATACGTGACTCCGTAATTTAACTTTAAAATTTTAACTAATATTCAGCTAGACATGGTATAATAAGCTGCCAAAATAATGTTTGACAAAAATGAGCATGTAACGACAGAGTATATATTTATCAAATGTATTTGGATCTACTTAATTTTGTTCTGTTAATTTAGTATTTTCATTTATTTTTTTATATATTTTTGTTAATTGAGGTATCATTATACACTGAAATCCTAGAGACCTACGTAATTTTAGCAAAGCTGTAATTTTGAGGATTGATAATCTTGAGGATTAATATGTAGTTAAGATTGTATCTGTAACATGAAAGTGGGGTCCTTTCAGAGGTAGCCACAACATAAGGTACGTTAAAGTAGAAACGCTCGTATTTAAATATGTGTTTAAGAATAATGTAAAAAATATATATTTATTATTACCAGGCTCTTTAAGTGGGCCTTTACTTCTGCTAGAGCTCTATCTGCTGCTCTATCTGCTGTCATAAAGGTTGTTTCGAATTGGGGCAAACTACGTTGTACTAGCAATTTTACATATATTATTTACAGAGTATTTCAAGATTTTTCATGAGCACCCAGACTATTCTGATTCTATTCTGATGGTCAGCCATCCTCCTCCCGGATACTTCTGTATCCGGGAGGAGGATGGCTGAAATTAGTGAGTTTTAACTACCCCCAAAATTTCAGCTGGTTTGGGATCTTTGGCTATTAGTTGTATAAGGTTTTTCAGTTTCCTTTAATTAAATTATTTTTATTTGCCTACCTAAATAACTTTGTTTTGTTTTTATTAACTACTATGATTATATATTTTATTTTTTTAGCTTCACGCTGTAATCACGCACACGGCGGGCATGGCAGAATCGAACCCAGCGTCTCGTTTACAGTCGAACGCTTGTGCGTCTGCGCCACGACGGGCTTCATCAATATTATTTACTTAAATTATTTACTTTTTTCTCTCTCTCGTGATATAGAACGTATTTTTTAAATGACAATATACCTATTCAATATTTGAGATGGCCATCGACCTCTTAATCACAATCACTTAATTACCTGTGGTTATTTTTAATAAAAGTCACCGTTGCAGCACAGTGGGATCGTTGATAGTTGCGGGTTCGATCTCTTCTCGAGGGAATGAATGAACGACTTAAAACTATTAGACAAACATATAAAAACTCAATGCGTATAAGATTGTAAATAAATAGCTGAAAAGGGTAAGTAGCACATACTTATGTACTGTATTTTTGGTGATAAAAAATCACGAAAGAGCAGAGGTCGTCGTGACTGTAAACACGATGGTTGTGCGTTCGATTCCCACTCGAGGGAATGAATTATTTTATATTTCCATATTTTCGCTTTGGTAACAAAACACTCAACATAGCTTTGAAAATTTGGTAAAAAGTGAAGAACGTAGAAACTTAATAAGAGGTTCCATGTGCTTACCGTGCTATGTGCGGGATAAAGCGTGATGCTAAAAAATAACGCAAAAAAATCTAAACGGAAAGTCCATTTATATTTTATTTATATTGTTTATTTGTATTGTCTTTATGAACCTAATCTTGCGACTCATAAAATGTGCAAGCAGTAAATACGGAGATTTCTCTTTTAATATGTGTACAGTTTATAAAGCAATTTAAATTAGATCAGCACATCATTTTGTATTATATTGTTATAATTTATATATATCTATATTTAATCTCAACAATTTTCTTATATTGAAATTTTATTTCTTATAGTAAAAATAAGCTAAAAAAGCTTCTTAGTAAGTTTCTTATAGTAAAAATAATAAAATATGTTTTTGAACCTAAAATTTTTGTCTTATTGATTCATTTGTTTTTTACCTAATATTGAAATATATTTTTATTAGTTAGTAAGTTTATTATACATAAAAGTCAGTCGTGGCGTAGGATGGCAAATTTACGACTGTAAATGCGACAGGTTGTAAACTCGATTCTCACTCGAGGACGTGATATATTTAACATTTTCATTTCGTCGTTCTGCTGCACGCATACGGAGGATAGTAGGGAATGTCGGAACCCCGCGCAATTTCCGAAACATAGCGAATTGAGTAAAATATCAAGTATATTAGGATAAGGGGTAAAAAGTAGACTTAAAACAAGCAAATAAAACATCTAAAAACAAAATAATAATCATACTGTTAAGTTAAAAAAGGAAAGCATTCTGGTATAACCTTCCATCTTAAAAAGTAAAGAAAAAAATAATCTTTTGTTTATGTCATGAAACATTACCTTCTGATGTAATTTGACTTGAGTCAGTCACATGTTATTTGAAAAAAGAAACTTATTTTGCACGATGGTGTTGAGTTCAAATTTCTTTTTGGTAATATTTTTAATATAAGCATCGGTAGGTAATAATATAGAGTAGGCAGAGGGAACCAGGGAACCTAGCGTTAAGACACTCCGTTCTAGTTAAGACTCTTTTATTCCCCACTTTTCATCCCATGCTTTGCCTTGATACCAGAGCGTAGTGGTAATCGAACCTACAACCTGTCGCGTTTACAGTCGCGTGCTTGTGCCACTGTGCCACTGGCATCAGCGGTTTTAACACTGCCACCTAAAAATTGAATAATATAAAGTTCAAGTTCAATGTTAGTAACGTAACGTCGTAACGCCGCCAGTAGTAACGTAACGGTAGTTTTTAAGATTTGTTTTATATAGTAATTGCTATGTATTAGTAAGATTTTCAACATAAATATTACACGGAAAATCTTCAAATTTTTTAGATGAAAAAAATGCGTGTAAATATAATATTATATAATAATTCAAATAGATGGTTAGATGATGAGGATCAATGGTTCTATTGTTGGGCGGAACGTAGAGTAGAGAGTAGAGTCAAATTATTTTTTTATATGTTTTTTAAAAAGTATTAGAGAGTTGAGTTATTGAAATATAAAAAATCTGTACCTTCATTTTTTTGCATTTATTTAATTATATATTAGGTTCGTGAAGCTTAAACTGAGCTTTGCATTTCTGTGAGTGAAATAAATAAAATAAATAGCTAGAAAATGTTTTAAAAAAGGAAAATTAGTATTTACAAATTTATAAAAATAAATATTCTCCTTTACAATTTATCTTACGCTCTTAATTCATTGAAAATTAATGAAATAAATAAAATACTAAGAGATTAATCTTTTACCTTGCTATAAGTACTATTAAGAGGTATAGATCGGATGTCAAAAAACAGTATAAATCGGTGAAGGACTTTATTCGATGTAACTATATGTGAACACAAATGTAATTAAAATTAAAAAATATTAAATTTTAAATCTAAATTATATGTAGATACCTAAAAATATTTACTTCGTACATAACATGAAGCCTCTTATGAAAGATCATAATAAAGTATGCTGTATAAAATATAATAGAGACCGCCGTGGCGCAGTGGCATAAGATCTGACTGTGTGGGTTCGATTCATGCTTAGGCAAATTTATTATTATCATTTAATTGTTTGGGTAACAATACAATGTCTCGTTTTCCACTTTCCCCTCGACTTACAACAGGTCCCCTCCACCTCCTACATTACGTATAAAATATTTAATCATATTAACTCCTTTCAGTATATTTTTAAATGGAAAACATCAAAAGCAGTTACGCTTGAAGCAAGTAGCTATTAGAACGACGCGCTTTCTGACCCTAAATCATGATGTGACAATTTTGTCACGTGCTCATTTTGATTTGACGGGAATAAATTATATAACATTACAAAAAATAGTATGCATAGATAATATTTCTTTAGTAAAAAAATGACTTCTTATGTATTTTGTAAACAAATAAAATTTATAGTAGGTAATTAATTTAAATGATATGTAAAGTGAATGAGAGGCCGTCGTGGGGCTGGGTGGTCACAAGGGTGTGACTGTAACGCGACGGTTGTAGGTTCGATCCCCACTCGAGGAAATGAAATATTTATTTAATAATGTTAAATTTCGTGTGTGTGAAAATTTTGTGTCGGGGCAAAGAGCGGCGTTGTGTTTCGCCACTCAACACGTCATGCCTCCTAAATTCGGCCGAAAGTAGGGGACGGAGTGTTAACACTAGATTCTCTTTGCCTATCCTGCTATTGTAAGCTAAATTTAATTTATTTAATTTTTATTTTAATTTAAATGAGTTGTGAGTTTGATTTTCGTTCGAGGAAATTAATGACTTTAAATAATTTTCTGGCCGGTAACAAAATAAAACTTGAACTTTGGTTAATTTTGAGACATAAATAAGCGCGCAACAAACATCAATGTAAAGTACAAATATCCATGTGTCTCCTTTTATACGTATGACATTTCTATCCGTGCGTATGATATTTCTTAATCTACATCTACGCCTTTTGAAGAGACAAAGCACGGCGTTAAGTTCCGCTACTTAATACATGTCTATAAAATGCAAACATGTCTATAAAAAGTATGTGGAGAATGCAGTGTCTAAGCACTACATTCTCTTTGTTGCGCTGCTTTATGTACTGAAGACGGTTAAGCGTCAAAGAAAATTGGAAAACAGGCTATTTATTGCACAATCTCATGTTGTATATTTTCGTGACGAGCACCATACGAAATTTCAAATTAATATAAAATTTCACTTCGAAAATTTCGGTCATATGCGTGAAATGAAAAAAAAGTCCACAATTATATTCGCTAGGTTAGTTTTGATGCACGAATGAGTTTCTTTTATTAAAGCAGCCGGTGTAGTGTTACGCTGATTGTAGGGAAAGTGATGTTAAGGATAAGATTAGATAAATTATCTTTTTGAAACAGATTTTGATGTTTATGTCAGAAAATTTTAAAATATAATGTTGACGCCAGTCGTGCCGCAAGGGCACTAGCATACGATTGTAAACGCAACAGGTTGTGGGTTCGATTCCCACTTGGGGAAATTAATTATATAATATTTTCTTTTACTCACTATGGTAACGAGGCAAAACGCGGCGTTAAGTTATGCCACTCTACACGCAAAGCATCTAGAATTTGGAAGGCAGTGGGGGAACGAAAGTGTCTTTATAGAAACGATAGTCAACCTGTATTAAAGAATAAATAGTCCTAAGCTTAGCAGTTACTATGCATTTAAAATAAAACGGGTTTTTTCCCATTTTGCCAAATTTTAGTACCGCAGAAAGTACAAAACATTCCTTTTATGGAATATTTCTTAGCCAAAAAGATAAACTGTACAAAATTTACTTTTTTCTTTACACATGATCATTATATAAACAGAAAGAAATAAAAAAAACAATAAAATAACCAAAACCAGTTCAACTAAATACTAATCTCAAAGTCTACTCTACTTAAATAAGTGGTTTAAAATAAGTGAAAACTAAATCAAACTCGCTATTCACGTCTTTTATTTAAAAAAAGAAAAAAAAGACAGCCCACTCTAGCGGAGTATGACGATATCAATATGTTTTTTACTTATTAACTTCAATGCACTGTTTTTCACTTCTCGCCAAGAGATGGTACTGCTATACATACAAAAGTTTTTACAAGTACAAGCAACGTATCAATAGATGGAGCTAGTATACTCGTTCGTTAAAACAAAAAGAATGAATGTGTAACGTAGCTTTCGTTAGGTTAATTGTTTTAGTACTAGTTTTTGTAGAATTTTTATTACTTTTTGTTTTTACGATATTGAATGCAGGTTGTATTAAAATAAATATATGAATAGAATGAATGAGAGTGTGAAATGAATTCATTTGTTACTTATTTTTAATCAGCTCGCTGTTTCGTTTTATGCGGGATTGCTAAATAAGCAAAAAAAGGCAGGTAAAAAGAATATAGTGTTAAAAATACTGCGCTCTCTGCTGTTTATACCAGTTCTAGTTCTAGTTCTACATTTGATTTCTAGCTATGCTAACAAGACAAAGCGCGGCGTTGAGTTGCACCATCATTGACGTATCTAGAGAAATTTCCTTTAGCTTTGAACAAACATATTCGCGTAAACTTTTGGTAAGATTTTTTGGGTCGATATGAGACTATTCTGGGGTGGGCTAACCCAGTTTTCGATTATTTTCCATTCCATTAAATTTGGTTTATAATACCTGTATAAATATAAAACGGCAAAATCAATCTCACTCGCTAATGTTATTTAATTTCATACTTAATATATAAACCTATGTAAAAAGGGAAAAATAAGTATTTGGCTTTACACATTTGTATTAAATTCTGCGTGCCTTTTCATTAAGTATTTTGAAATAGTATTAATAATAATATTTTTTTGTATGTATGTATAAAAATATGTTGGTATGATGACTAAAATTCGAGATATTTTTATTATAAAGTAAATATTTTTTATAAATAGTCCTTAATAATTAATACTCGTAGTTTAAAAAATGAAAAATACTTAAAATCTTTTATATACATACCAATTAGGAAAATAATCTGGAAAAAAATTAATATTCTTGTGAAAGTCTTGTAAAGTCTATTCTGTTTCACTTCAATTTAAAAAAAATATCACATTTAAATACTATAATGTCTTTTAATTAAGTATAAAAACGTTTTGAACTAATTCAAAAACCGAGTATAAAAAACAACCATTGTATAAAAATCACAATATTATTTAATGTATAGTATAAGAGAAGTTTCACATTCAAAAAAGAAGACAAAAAAATCGGTTATCGAATGTATTATAATGACCAACTCTTACTTTGGTTATGTAACCGAGAAATGTTCAAAAAGGTTGACATTAATTATTATTTGAATTGTATAATAGACTTTGTGCCAACGGAATAAAGTTCAATTTTCAATGACAAAAAGCAAATAGAATGTCGTGAGGTAAAAATGAAAGTTGTGAAAGTTACACCTGTGGTAACGAATTACGATTCGAACTTCAAGATTTAAGAACTCGTAGTTTTGTTTTCTTATTTATGTATATAAATTTATATTTATAATATAAGGTATCGTCTTGGAAATTGAGTGGAAAGTAGGGACTGGATGGAGTGTCTGAAAAAGAGGAAAGCTAAAAATATACCTTTACTTATATAACAAAATAAATAAATATATATTAGTAAATATATATTAATAAATATTGTGTTAAAAATGATAAAAATGAAAGTAGGGAGTTTAGATCCCATGGAATTCGGTTATTTTAAGTCAAGACACCGACGAAACGAAATCAAGAACGACAAATTTTGTTATTAGATTATTTATATACCTATCTATAATATAAAATACGAAAAAGTACTATAATATCGGTTTTTCAAAATTCCCCCATTTTAAACTTCATTTATTTCATCGTCTCCATGTATAATTAATTTTAAAAAAAAATAACCTAAAATTTTGTGATATTTTGTTTGTTCTTTGTGTAGCCTTCTGCTATGTGTACTTTAGAGCAGTCTTATAATAAAAATAAAAATAAATAAATCAGCTTCACGCTGTATCCCGCACACAGCAGGGTAGGCAGAGGGAACTTAGTGAAAGACACTCCGTTCCCCACTTGCTGCCGAATTCTGGAGGCATTGCGTGTTAAGTGGCAGAACTCAACGCCGCGCTTGTCCTCGACACCAGAGCGAAGAAATGGAAATATAAATTTAAGTAAATATTTCATCTCCTCGAGTGGGGATCGAACCCACAACCAGTCGGTTTTACAGCCACACTTTGTGCCGCTGCGCCACGACCGGCCTCTTATAATAAACATTACTAATAAAAAGGAAGGAAAACTTGAGAACCTAATTTAAGATATTTCTATTAAGATATTTCGGAGGTATTTCGTTTTCAGTGGCGCAACTCAACGCCGCGCTATACCAGACACCTCTTTGCCAGAGCGGAATGGAAATATTAAATATTTTATTTCTTTGAGCGGAAATCAAATCCACAATCCGTCACGTTTTGCTCCTGCGCCACGACTGGCCTCAACTCTTCAAACACCCATAGACACAGCTTTCATATTAAAAACAGACATTTAAAACACATAATGTGAAATAGAAAATCATTATTACTTGAAATAACCAACAGGTACCAACATACTTCCGATCCGAACTGTGTTAGTAGGCTTGAATTCATTTCCACTACATAAATATATAAGAGATCTCTCTTACTATACACCTTATAGCAATGGACGGACAGGTTATATATATGTTTTTTATATATAATTCAATTATAGACTCTATTATAATAGAAATACAGGTGTATAGTATAGAGAATGTATGAGAAAGTGGTCTCGGTCTTACTTCCGTTTAGAAGTTCAATGCTACGAGCATTTGCTTGAGAACATTGTACTTGGTTAATGAAACTCAGTATAAGTATTTGCTTTGTAGATTTCCCACACATAGCAGGGTAAGTAGAGGGAACCTGAGAACCTACAGAGTGTTAGGGCACTCCGGTCCTATTAAGGTTTATAGGTTCCCTATTTTCTGCTGAATTCTTGGGGCATTGCGTGTTGAGTGACGGAACTCATCGCAACATTTTGCCTCGTTACCAGAGCGAGGAAATGAATATATTAAATATTGTAGGAATATTTTAAAGGTGTTTGCTTTTATCAGCCGTAGGTAGAGAATTGCGAGGCCAACGTGGCTCAGTGGAACTGGCTACGGTTGTGGATTCGATTTCTAAGAGAATTTTTATTTATTTGCAGCGTTTAGTGCCACCATTTAATGTACAGTGTCTTGAATTAAGACATCATTTAACATAATATTATATTATATCTTGAAAGCGCAGAATAGAATGTTTAAATAATCTACCCTGGTACGATGTACTATGTAAAGATGATAAATAAATTAAATTTTAATTATCAATCGAATTATATAATTATTCGATGTACATATACTTATTTTTAATATTTTTAAACTATTATTCCACAGTTGAGAAAAAAAACTGTTTTAGAAAACGCATAAAAATGTAAACCTAACCGAATTCAACTCGCATTTTTGTAAAAGTTCTATAAATACGACTGATCTATATTTATTTTCCTTCACAAGCAATATTCAAAAACTCCATATATAAAATCAAAAGCTTATTTAACAGGCGAAGCTTTCAAGTGACATCACGCGATGTTATATAATAGTGAAAGTTGGCTGTTGAACCCGGAGCTTTTATCTTTGTTGTGACTGGCTGGTTTAAGGATTTTATGAATACTAGCTTTCGCCTGCAGCTTCGCCTGTGGTCAAATGGAAATAACGAATAGTTCGACTGTAAAATCGACTGGTTGTGGGTTCGATCCCCACACGAGGAAATGAAATATTTATTTATATATATATTTTCATTTGTCCGCTCTAGTGTCGAGGCGCGGTGTTGAGTTCCGTCGCTTAACACACAATGCCTACAGAATGGCGGAAAGTGGAGAACGGAGTTTCTTAACACTAGGTTCCCTCTGCCTACCCTACTGCGTGAAGCTGATTTGACCGCAGGTACAGTTACCACGGGTACATTGGGTTACGTTCCTGGATAAATAGACAATCCAAAAAAATACCGTGTTTTCAGAATAAATGAGTAGTTCGTGAGATTAGCGCGTTTAACTAAGCATAGTCTTTAGCTTTTATTTAATTTAGATATAAATATTATATGTGAATGTTCTAATGAATTATAGATCTATAGATACTTGTATCCTACATTTTTTATTAAATATATTTTAGTTAAAATATTGTGTTTCAAATAATTTTTTTCTATTGATATATTCGTGGTTTCTCACGTACTATTATTACACGTAGTATTTTAATACTGTGTTTTGTTTATTTATTTTTTTAATTACAACATCAGAACCCTGTTTTCTTACAAATTTGAAACGCTTTCTAATGAGTAGCGTAACTCAACACCTCACAGCAATTGAGAGCGATTAAACAGTTTTTTCATCAATCAAATATATTTATATTTTTTATAATTTTTATAGTGTATGGTTAAAACTAAATATATATTTTATCAGCATCATTTTAAAAAGTTAAAATAGATAATAAGAAACAAAATAAATAAAAAATAAATAAACAGAGTCTTTATTAATATACTATACTAATACATATTTGTATATAGATAGTGATTGTATTGATCATTTTTTTTTATAAAAAAATCTCAGTTCTCGAAACATTCCAGTCACTTTCCACTTTCCATTTGACATCCGACATCCGGTTGCGAAACCGATTTCGTATTACATAAGAGATTTCACTTGCGTGCTGGTACAGTGTACGAACATATGGTTTACTAAGATTGTTTTTATAAGTTCTTTTTTCTTCTTTTTAGTTTTATCCTTTATCCTGCACACACAGTAAACAGAGGAAACCTCTAAACTTAATGTTAAGACACTCCGTTGCCATTAAGACATTTTCGTTCCCCACTTTTTTTATATTGAGTGGCGAAAATTAACGCCACGGTTTCCCTCATGTTTTTCATTTTATACTAAAAAATCTCTAAAATTACTAAAATTTTCTACATATATTCTACATATTATATATTCTCACAAAATATCAAGCAATTTTGATCTTTATAACTATGATAATTTTACTTTTATATTGAGGCCATGTTTGTTTGAGCATGAGAAAGCAGGGAGAAAGGCGCTCCCAAATTCCAAAATGGTGAAAGAGATTTTTTTATAATGTAATGTATACAGGTGTTTCTATTCCAGAGGCTTGCTCGGTGCTATGTACTATAAAATAGTGGTTGTTTTCTAGATATATGAATAAAATAGTTGAAATAGACTATCTGACTGTTTATAATCAGATCGGCCGTAGCCGTCGGGTTGTTGGTTCGATTCTCACTCCAGAAACAAGACAAAGATTTGGCACTGCGTGGGTCGTGGAGAACAAATTATATAAAACGTTCTGTCGCAATAGTAAACACCCTATGTTTATCTTGCGGATAAAATTTAATTAAAATTATAGTTTCTTATTGTATAGCTTAGTCGATATGGTTTTAATGTGATAAATATGAATAGCTTATTTAATTTAACATGGACTGAGCCTCTTATTAACAAAAAGGAAGCAGATTTTTTATGTAAAATGTATTATGTTGACGATTTCTGTAGCTTTTAAACTAAAGCGGCTCATAAATATAGTACACTACATGAAATTTGAGCGTATTTTTATATATGTATAATTTGTGTCTTAAGTACGGATTCATATGAATATGAAAAAAATTAATAAAATTTTTATAAGGCAAAAAATTATATTGTTTTCAAAATGTAATTTGAAAATAAATCGTATTTTATAATATTTTACTTATTTTTATGCAATTTCAATAATTTTGATCTAAGATTTGATGTCCATATTGAAATTTCAAGATTTTATAGTTCACAAGAAATTCTAAAAAATTTTTGCTTTCTATTATTTTTTTTAAGTGTCCCTCTATCCATTTCAGTCAAAATTACTAAATGTACAGACAAAATATTTTTACTGTCTTATTATATATAGAGATGATTACATCTCACTTATTTTATTTATTCTAACATAATATTGTTTCAATGTTAAAATAACATTTAAATCATAAAACAGATTTAAAAAAAAACTATTATATACGAGAAATTTAATAAACGTAAATATTTGTTACATAATATCTATTTATTTATTCATTAATTTTGTTATTTAATAGCTTGTAATATGAACAATATGTATGCCTGTACCTTTTTCTTATATATTAAATGATCCCTGATGAATCCCTGAATACGAAGAATTGCCTACAATATTAAAATTTCACTAAAATTGTTGTTTAAATTAATTGTACAGCTTAGTTTTTTTAGTTAAATATTCGGAGTTTACTTTAATTGTTAAAATATAAATTAAATAAATTCGAGTTTATATAATCAGCTTCACCTATATCCCGCGCAGAGTAGGGTAGGCAAAAGGAACCTAGAGTTGGAATGTCTTAGCACTAGGTTCCCTCGGCCCCTATCCTGCAGTTTACTATATTCCAGTTTACTATATACTATATTTGTATAGCGTGAAGTTGATTTGATTTAAAAGGACATACAACTATAAACTTACTTGAAATTTAATAATTTATATCCAAAATTGATAATTATACAAACATTACTATTTACAAAACAAACAAAAAACATAGTAAGAGGTAAATAAAATAATAAAAATATGAAGTGAAAGTTAACGCACACTAACACAATATCTTTGTAGGGGTGGAGAAAGTTCGTTTCCTATGGAATGTGGCTTGTTAAAACTGTGGAGTAGTTTTTCTGCTATAAAATTTTTATATATACATCTTAATATTTGTGCAAGAAGAAATATAAACCATGCAGAATATTAGTATTAAAATGCAGTACATATACGAGGATATTGTATTCATTTTTCTCTAATTATTTTAAACGAATTTAAAAGTAGCTATAAAATAGCTATAAAAAAACATCATTTAAATATCTTCATGTAATTTAAAATATTTAATATAGCAATCTCAATACAGTATGGTGATAAAATAGATTATCTTATCTTTTCTCTTTTTCGGGAAGAGCCTAATTGTACGTTATTTTAAGATTTTTTTTAAGTTATTTAATTTAATATTTTATTTTGTTTTAATTTTAAGATACTTTAGTTTTAAATGTATAGATATTGTCTTAAAATGATAATATTATCAGAACAGTATTACACGACAATAATTCAAATTAGTAGTGCCTATTTTTATATAAAATTTTGTTTCAATCATTTTAAACTATAATCCAAAATATTTATATATTTCTATAGGGTTAGGACATAAGATCTAAGTTATTTTATATACATTAAAATTAAGCTGCCCCACAGATTTCATGTTTCAAGAGTCATCTTAGTGTGGGTGAGTGAAAGGCATGTCCATATACAAGTGTATTCACGTATATTCATCCGTGTGAGTGGAGATGGTGGAGTTCTTTTTATATGAAAGTTGTTGGAAACCAGTATAAAAGTGTGTTTGTACTATAAAGTTGTTTAGTTTCTAAATTATTACAGCCATTGAATGTTGTTTTTCAGGTTTTAAAAATATTTTTATATATTATATAACGATAATCATTTATATATGTTGGTAATGATTAATGATATATTTATGATGATAGAACATTTAATTTTTTTTAAATTAAAATAACATATATTTAATATATTTCTAATACAATCAAAACTTAAATAAAGTTTTATTTTGGTAATAATTATACTATACAAAATATTATTAAACCTTTATAAATAAAACGCATTTAAATATTTACTGCACGTTAATATAATAAATAATCGATTATAATCGATTAGTTTACTACGTTTATTTAAAGATCGAATTGCAATTTTATTGTAATAAATATTATAAATCAAAAAAAGTGTTAGGTAACACGAAAAACCATGAACCAAATTCGATTTTATGAAAAGTAAAATGATTTAAATATAAGTATATAGTTATTTTAAAATTAAAATAGCTATGCTATTTGTAATATGTACGTGTTAGGACAATCGCTTTGATCATCGTTTAATTTCGTTATACGTACATTTTGATATAGATAAAAAAATTAAATTAGCTTCACGCTATATCCCGCACACAGCAGGGTAGGCAGAGGGAACCTAGTGTGACACTCCGTTCCCCACTTTCTGCCGAATTTTAGAGGCATTGCGTGTTGAGTGGCAGAACTCAACGCCGCGCTCAGTCGGTTTTACAGTCACACTTCGTGCCACTGCGCCACGGCCGGCCTCAATATATATTGATATAGATACTTTATTTAAATTTAGCTAAATGAAAAATGAAGGTAAATATTTATATAAGTAAACTAAAAAAAAACTTTACGTTATTAGTTATTGAATATTATGTATATAGATAGATATTTCTTTTTTTCTCTATAGGCTTTACGAAGTCAACAAAGTACGTCTGACTGTAATAAGAAAAATAAGTTGTAGGTTCGATCCCTATTAAGAGCAAAGAATTGTTTTCATTTTTTAGTTCTGGAAAGAGAGAACGCGGCGTTGAGTTCCGTCTCTCAACACGCAATGTCTTCAATTTAGATGGTAAACGGACATAGTAAACATTATGTTCCGTGTACCTCACTGTGCAGGAAAAAATGAAGAGAAGAAGAGAAAAAGATGCATTTAAATAAAGAACACAGTAAAGAAATAATACAGTGACACATTGAATATTGTAAGTAATTATGATTAGAATGAGGCAATTCGCCAACAGATGGCGCAGGGAGTACTCAAATGAAAGTAACTTTTTTGCGGTTGTTCAAAATATATGCATGTATGTCTGATCTTCACACTGTCCCGCACAAGACTAGTGTTAAGATAATCTTCCAATTCCCATTTTCCAACAAATTCTGAAGGCATTGCATGTGGAGTGGTGGAACTCAACGCCGCGCTATACTTCGTTACCAGGAGGGAGAGAAAATGAAAATATAAAATTACTAAATATCCCCGAATGGGAATTGCACTCAATTTTTTTTATTTTTTATTTTAAACATATATGTTAGTCATAGTCCCGAAGGAAAGAGAGGAAGAAATGAAGAGAGACAAGGATCGTCAAAGTAAAGGACAATATGTTTGTTCTCTACAATTGCCAAGGATTGGTAAATTATACACAATGAAAAAACAATTTCTTTTCAAGTTTATTTATTTCGAACATAATTCTAAAAACAGTACAGTCTTTTATTTTAGTAATAAATAAAATACTTACACACAAAGTTTGGTTCATTAAATGACACAAATAAACCCGTAAGAAGTTAAAAAAATAAAGTATAAAAATATCTTAAATCAGAAAATTATTTATCAATGACAATTCTTATCATTTTAAATGAAATCGCTTCTAAATATTTTAACATTTACAAACTAATATTTATTTAGAAAATTATTTATTTTATGAATTATACATTCATAATTTAATAATCACAAAAATTCAGAAGCTACAAATGTCACAAGTAATTTATTTACTTTTCATACTTATACCCTGTTCAATCCAAATTCTCATTTTTACAATCTTAAAACATAAAATATAATTTATAGTGATTACTTCACGTTCAAATAAATTTCAATAAAATTAATAATACTAACATAATATTTTTTTTTTAGGAAAAAATGGAATAAGAAGTACTTTAATAAGTAAAAAAATATCTGCACCATATATTCAGCATATTTTATTAGAAAATTAAAGCTACTTATAACTATTCTACTATTTTATTCCTTCTGGATATTTCTATATATTAACCTAAGAATATATTAAAAATATCCAGTTTTTAAGATCATTGGAATGTTATGTCGAATTTAGTTTTGTCGTTAAATCTTCACAATGCCCCTAATAAAGCCACAGTTACTTCAAAAAGTTAATGTTTCAAACGAACTTTAACTTTTAGCTTTAACTGACAAAAGTAATATTTTTTATTTAAGTTCGTTTGAACATTTACATAAAGTCGTTTTCATACTGACTTCAAGAAGTAAACGTATCAAACGAACTTCAAAAAGTTAAAATTTTTACTAATAAAAATTAACTTAGTAAACTTTTTGAAGTAAATTTCTGTACCTAAATAATATTATAAGCTATATTATATACTAGGTTTCTTATTATGACGGTATTTGAGCTTTATAGGCTAGATCGTTTGCGTCCTGTGCTACAGACCTCGCATATGGATATGATGAACCGGCGGCTGAGGGTGCTGACCATTGTGGTGCAGCGGCTGGAAATGCTGATGCCTGATGAAAAAAATACAATTAAAACGGAAATATAATAGATTAGTCTTTATTTTGTTTCACGCTGTATCCCGCATATAGCAGGGTACTCAGAGGCAACCTAGTGTTAAGTACCTACCTCAATTTTGGCCGTATTTTCGAGGCATTGCATGTGTTGAGTGTTTGTCTAGTTACCAGAGCGAAGAAATAAAAATATTTAATAATTCATTCCTTTGAATGATTTAGGAAACACAATCATCCCATTAACAATCTCGTACGGTTGTGTCTTTGGGCAACGACGGCCTCAACATATAGAAACGTTTATATAAAATTACAATAATCATTTTAAAAACAATTTGTACCTCTATTATCCATTGTTTACTCGCTTTCATAATAAATTAAGAAATTTTGAAATGTAATTTACTGACATTGCTTTATCTTCACGCATAGAATTCATCTCGGAACCGAAAGCTAGCTTTATATTATAATAATATATTGTTATATTCTTGTTTTCTTTAATAACTTAAGAAATTTAATGATTGACGTGATTAATGATTATATTTATGCAATTTTTGAAACTTTTACTGAATGAAAACTAATGAATGAACGAATTCAGAATTATATAATTTTAAAATCTTAGATTATAAAAAGTTGTTCTTAGAATCCTTTTGTATTGTAATGGACAATAATTATAAGTAAAGACAGTTTTCCACCGAATTCAATAATCAGAACCAAACTCTCATCAAACTACCCTTCAAGTATATTCTTTTAAATAAAAAAATAATTATAATTATCGAAATCAGATGGTGTGAAATTGAGTTATTCATCAATTTGTCACGCACATACTTAATGCAAATTTAAGACTTATGTGATTTTTTCCTGGATAACTTTGTCAAAAATGGACCAAATTAAAATGGAACCACACCAGCTTTCAAATAAAAAATCGGTTCACCGAGTCAAATGTTCTGAGGTAACAAACATAAAAAAATACAGTCGAATTGATAACCTCCTCCTTAAGGAAGTCTACATACCTTACTAAGATTATTCGGACCGCTGCCACTAAAGTACTTATGGATGCCAAGGGCAGCTGCAGCTAGGAAGGCAAGCTTAGCAACAACGAGTGCCTTTGTGACCATCAGAGTGAGGGCCCCGAAGAGTAAGCCGACCACCGCGACCACCTTCACTCCGATACCGGCTAGGAGAGGTGCGTATTTCTTTATTTTACCTCGTGCTATTGAAGGAAAATAATTTTAAGCATTATTTATATTTATATAATATTATATGAAGAAATTAATATTTTTATTGATTTATTTAATTAAAACGAGAATAAAATTTTATTTTTTTATTAATATAAAAAAATAAGAAAAAATAATAATAAATTATAAAACTTAAGTTTTTGTTTGATAACTTGTACGATGCATGATGCATATTTCAGGTTATACAGAGGGAACCAAGATGGCGTCGTCCAATTTTCGAAGGATTGCGTGTTAAGTGGCTGAACTAAACGCCGTGCTTTGCCTTGATATCAGAGCCAAAAAACTATATCCCATAAGTGGTAATCGAATCCACAATCGTCGCGTTGACGCTGGCTCATGTATACATATTTAATGAATATTAAATACTACATAATACATTTATACAATGACATGAAAGTTAGTTCGATGGCCTATTCCGTGCGTAGACGTAATTTATCAATGACATAAACAGATATTACAATAGAGTTAGTTACAAAATATGCTATTTTCATTAAACTATGTTACTTTTTCGTTTTACTGCCTGTATTAGAAAATATGTATCGTATTATGACAAATTTTTACAACAACTACAACTTTCAAGATTTTAAATTATACGGCTTATAGTATGAGATTAAAGTTTGGTGCCAGTCGTGGCGGAGGGGCACAAAGTGTGACTGTAAACAAGACTGGTTGTGGGTTCGATCTCTACTCGAGGAAATGAAATAATTATTTAAGTTTATATTTCCATTTCTTCGCTCTTGCGTTCAGTTCCGCCACTTAAGTTCGGCGGAAAGTGGGAAGCCGAGTGTCTCAACACTAGAGTTCCCTTTGCCTACTCTGCTGGGTGCGGGATACAGCACGATGATTTTTATAATTAATAGTATTACCATAAATAAGTTTTGTGTATTGATTATTGTTATGTTTTATAATGTAATAATTTAGTTTTCTATTTCTTTCCCTGTAATATAACATTTAAGAATAATTCTAACTTTAATTTTTTTCAAACTTACATGATACCGAAAAAATTAAACACACAAAAAATACATAAAATTTACAGTTTAATTTATATGAAACGCTTAATATGTACTTACTTAAAGTTAAGTTAAAATATTAAAGTTAAATATTATATTAGTATGTGGTATGAATAAGTAAGGTAAAGTTGAATGACTCCTTATGAGATAATATAACGTAACACTGACCTTGAGAGACCGCTAACCGCGCTTTGAAAGTGAGAGATTGTGTGGAACAAAAACAGGTTGATAGCGATTTTATATATATATATATATATATATATATATATATAAATATATATATAAAGTATAAATTGTTCACATTTGGTAGTTGAAAATTCTAATATATTAAAATTTTAAGTTCTATAAATAAGCAGAGACATTTTTCCATTTTATAAAACATTATTTTAAGTTTTTTTTTTACTTCACTCTATATCCCGCATATAGCAGGGTAACAGAGGGAACCTGGACACCTAATGTAAAACTCTGTTTTCACTAAGAAACTTTCGTTCCTCTACTAGCTATTTTAGTTTTATAACCTCCATAAATGATATATCAAATAACTACTGTAGAGTAGGCAGAAGGAACTTAGTGTGAAGCCAGCATTGTTATATATTTAATACTATATTTTATTATGTTCTATATATTTCGATAAATACATTCAAGCGAACACAGCCACGTGCAAAGCTAGCTGTAAGAGAAACTACAGTTCATCGACTGCTTACGTGATATGACATAACGTAGTCGGCCTTGACCATGAATGGACTTTGAAAGTAGACGATAGTGTATATATTTTAATACAGAACTTTATTTTTATTTGTTAGTGTTTATAGTTTTTAAAATTTTTAGTAGGATAGAACTTAATGTTTACATATTCATTACTGTGTTCTTCGCAATTAAGCTTAATTGAGCCTATATACCTAATGGTACAGTCATTAGAGAGATTATCGCAGCGCTGTGACTGTAAGCGAAAGATTGTGAGTTCGATCGTCACTCAAAGGAATGAATTTAATATTCATTATTCTGTCTCTTATTTTTCTTTTACTCTGGTAATAAGACAGGTTGCTAAGTTCCGCCACTCAACACGCAATATCTCGAAAATTAAGTGGAAAATTGGGAAAGGACTATCTGAACACTAGCTTCACTCTGCTCAATCTGCTATATGCGGGATACAGCGTGAACTTATATATTTTTTCTTATTAACACGCTGTCCACCCACACAGAGCAGGGTAAGCAGCAGGAACCTAGTGTTGAGACTCAGCTTCCTATTTACCGCCTATTTCACGTCCTCGTATGGGAATCGAATCCACAACCTAGCGTTTACACTCCCATTATTCTAGTGTTTACAGTGACATTTTGTGCCCCTGCGGCACGACTGGTCTCAATTTATAATTCTAATATAATAACTAAGTTATTAAAATCACTTTCTTGATAAAAATGTGAAAATAGTCGTCAATTACTATTGTAATACACAGTCACAGTCAGTAACCCATTACATTACGTGTTGCTTACTTTTGTTATTCGCGTGATACTGTGTAATATATAATTAATTCATAGAGCTATCTATATTTCGTTTCTTTTTTTCTTTTGTAAATATATAGTAGAAAGTTAATTTTCATTTCAGTTTAACTTTTGAGGTTAATTGAAAATTTATATCTTAAGTTTCAACGTCTATTAATGTTTAATTTAATATTTTTTTTATATATATTTTGTTAAAGCTGGCTATTTTAATTAGTTTAATTTAATTTAAAAAACTATAATATTAAAAAAAAACCTTATATAGTAGTAATTTATAATGTATTTTAGTACTTGTAAAGCCACAATAATATTATATATATTTTAAACACAGCTTTCTTTGTAAATAAAAACACCCTGTGATCCTTTTACTTTTTTTAGCCGTGTCCAGAATCTCAATTTTATAATTCTACAGTTTAATATACATTAACATATAAAAACTAGAAATATTTTTCTCGAATATCAGTTACCTTCTTCAAATGTTCTCGCAGCCTCTCTCAGCTCTCCAGGCGCGAATTTTACGTTCAATTTATCTTCTCCTGAAGCATCTCTGTAAAAACAAATGCAGCTTATAACATCACTATCACCTTTGGCTTCCCCCGCGTTGTCAAATAAAAATAACAAATAGTTTTGGATGACACATTAGCCCTAAGGTAATTCTAACCGCAGATATAGTGGGTTATGTTAAAACTACAAACGTACATTTATTTTCTGAAGCCTTCCTA
Organism: Heliconius sara; assembly: GCA_917862395.2. Classification (NCBI taxonomy): domain Eukaryota; kingdom Metazoa; phylum Arthropoda; class Insecta; order Lepidoptera; family Nymphalidae; genus Heliconius; species Heliconius sara. The sequence continues at coordinate 2,777,039 of OU860798.1, read as the reverse complement.
TGTATAAATTTACTATTATTTTCGACGCAGTAGTTCGTGAGGTCAACGCGTTCAACCAAACAAACTTTTTAGCTTTTATTAACGTAAAAAAAAAAAAGAAAATGATTATTTTTATTTTTATGGTTTTACAATGTGTTGTCAAAAGATAAAACAAAACAAACAAGTAGTTCCAAAATAACTTTGTGGTTAATATGAAACGTGCGATTGAGAACATTCAAAATAACCTAAAATTGTTTGATATAATCGAATTTTGCGGAAGAATTATTGCCGCCATTACTTATTATGGCATGGGAAAATTTATTTATTTATAGTTTGTGGTATTAAAGAAAATAATAAATTATAAAAGAAAAAGCTTCGAACAATTTCATACTTTGCTTTTCTAAAAATATACAAATGATTTTTTTCTTTGATTTTCTCGTGCAACGGGAATCGGAAGAAACGGATTTTTTCCCCTTTTTCCGTATTCAAGTTCAAGCAAACGAAATTACTGGCGACGACTAGTACGTATACATAAATAATTAAAGCTTCTCATGTAACGCATTAGATTTTAAATCAGAAAATTCAAGAAATGTATGGAAAATAAAATAATATATTATAATTTTTATTACATCAATATATTATAATTAACTAACCGTTCTGTTAAATCTCCAGGTAAGGTAACACAATAAGATAAGAAGATAAATGCTTTGCATCATAATCTTAATGTCCTATTACAATATGAAGTAATGCACGCCCATTGAATACTTATAAAAATTCAAATGTAGCTTTCACTTTATGTTTAATCTTTTAATAGGCTTATTAGATCGTTATAAGGTAAGGATAATCTAGTGATTAATTTCTTCGTTCTCCTTTTCGTCTTTACAGGCTCTAAACTCTCGTATGTACACTGTGAGTGCTAATATTTCAAAGGAAACCTCATATCATCCTCAAATCAAATTTGATTTAGAAAAAATTATAGAAATATATTTTTTTCGAAATCAAATCAAGCTTCACGCTATATCCCGCATACAACAGGGTTAGCAGATTGAACCTAGTGTTAAAGCTCATTTCCCATATTCCAGTGAATTTTTTTGGCATTGCATGTTGAGTGGCGGAACTCAACGCCGGGTGTTTGCTGTGGTGCGAGAGCGGAGAAATGAAAATATTAAGAAATTATAATTCATTCCCACGAGTGGTGATTGAACCTACAACCATCGTGTAACAGTCACATCCTTGTGCTCCTGCGGATGACAACGTTCTCTAATAATTTTTTAATTCCTTTTTTATAAAAGGAATTAAAAAAATAATTTTTAAACTTATAATTTTATCAATACAAATAAAATAGTTAAAAATAATTAAAAAAAAATTATCAATATAAAAAATATATTGTATTTGCCAAAGTACATCTTTAACGCACGTTCGACATTTTACGGTTCATGTTAGAAAGGCATGTCATTGTCACCCTTTTGAGTAATACGGTGTGACGATATTGTTTCATTATTTTCACCTTAACGGAACGCGACAGCGCGTGAAAGTTATTTACATAGCATTGCCCTTTTATTTACGTCCTGCTGCAGGGAAGTCGAGGGAACTTAATGTTAAGAAACACCGTAACCCGCTTTCAAAATAATAACTCATTCCCGCAAGCGCTAACCGAACCCACACTTCGTACTTTTCTTGCCAGAAGCTGTGTATTTGCGCAAAGGCTAAACATTGTCGTTTAATGTTTGTTATATTTGGAATAAGTACTAGGCAAACTGATTAAGAAATTGTTTTTATTTATGTAAAAATAATATTTGTTATTCATTTTAGGTGTTTTTTTTATATTCTCGAGTGCGCTTATAATATATTATTTATTAAAAATATCAGCTTCTCGCTCTATCCCGCACACAGCGGAGTAAGCAGAGGGAGCCTAGTGTTAAGACACACCGCTTCCCACTTTACGTCGAGTTCTGGAGGCATTGCGTCATTTGATTTGATTTTAATTTAAAGTATCTTAAATACTAATGAAATGAAATTAAATAATTATAGGGACAAATGTTTTAATTTAATTAATTGTTTTTGTTATAATATTAAGAATTAAATACAAATCAATATTTATTTATTAAATACAAGTCAGAAAAATTATTAGAGGTTATCAATATTTTTACGTATTATACAGAATATACATCTACATATATAGATATTAAATGAAGTTAATCAAATAACATATATCGAAATAACACAAAGCATATATAAATATATTATAATATTTTGAAAGTGGATTAAGAAAATGGTACTATGAATGAATATATATATATAAAAATACTTACTTTTCAATGGCCACCCCTGACAATATTTCTATCCTTGTATCATCATTGGGCCCAGGAGCGGCGTAACAAGTAGCTACGACGAACAAAAATACACAAAGCACTTTCATTTTCATTTTATTTTATTTTTTTTACTTTAAGCGATTTGAACTTGATCCTTTCGATCTGAAGGTTAGAGATGGAGTAAGATGAAGTCTGGATAGTACGGTATATATAGGTGATGTTTTGTAACACGCGTATTTGTTTGGAATGATGTGTCTTGATACTAAATGGTCATTGTTAGATTGAATTTGTTTGAATATATTTCTTGTAGATAAAAAAATGTTATTAAATTATAAAATTATAAAGCCACATTAAGTATTTACTTACACACTTTTATATACGTATTATTGACAAAATGCTATGATTATGATATTAATTATTTTTAAATAGAGTTTAGTGTCAGGATTTTTTTTTAATTTATTTATATATAAAAGAAAGAAAGAAAAGAGAAAGTTAAAATAAGGAATTGAGTTTATCAACTAAACACACATTGATTTTAATTTAATAAGTTCTTTGATTTTCACGATTATTACACATATTAAATGAAACTAATTTAACCGGATTAATCGCGTATATTTAAGATTTTTACATTTTGGAAACCCGACGTTTCGAACACTTTACAGTAGTCCGTGGTGACGGGTAGACTCTGATTTTAATTTAGTGGAAAATTGATTTAAATTGCTGTAGCCCTATTTCTCTGGTTAGATTTGTATTTAAAAGGTTCAACATGAACGAAGAAAAAAACTAATATATACAGAACATAATACACGGTTTTCATAGAATGACTTTGGGAAGTTAAAAAATACGTCGCTTTAACTAAAGTAAATACTTAATTAAATGAAAATTACTTTATTTAATATTATCAAACTATAATAATAAAAGCCTAGAATATTCTAAGTATGTTGTCTACCGCATCGCGGTACACGCGATGTTTCATTCATACATGAGATGCGTACAATCGACTCTACAACGAAGAGGCGTGACGGCTGATCTCCTAAAATATTCCTCTAAAATTTCTAACTAAAGAGCTATGATTACTAATAAATTAACAATTAGTAATAAAATTAAAATAATATGCTCGCCATTTAAAAAAATATTTTGGCAATTTAAATTTATCCACATCATATAAGTATTATTTAAATTTATATTCTATTTCTTTGCGTTGGTGTCAGAGCAAAGCGCGGCGTTGAGTTCTGCCACTCAGCACGTAATGCCTGTGGGCACGGAAAGTGGGAAACGGACTATCTTAATACTAGGTTCCCTCTGTCTACCCTACTGTGTGCGGGATACAGCTTGAAGCTGATTTTTATATAAGTATTATATAAATTAAAAACGTTTTACATTTAAAAAAATAACTGAAAAAGCAATCTTTATTATTAAAAAAATATTATTAAAATGATTGTTTGCTTCGATTCGACGAGTATTACTTCGATTTGATTTATTATCATATCGTTTCTGATAATGATAAGCTAAGCAGTAAGTGTCAATCATATTTTTTTCTTTACTCAAATTATTCAATTGTATAATTAATTATACATAGCACTTCTTTATTCAATTGTATAATTAATTAATTGTACACGGTACTTGATAATTAAAGAATTTCTAGTAATGAATATCAAATGAAAATATTGATGAAGTGCTCCGTTCGTGATTTTAGCACGGATTTTGAATACCGAAACTCAACGTCACAGTTTTTTTTTAGCTGTATACCGTACATAGCAAAAAAATTATACAGTACATAGCAAAGGGAACCTGAAAACCTAGTTTTGCTATTGAAGCACTTCCGTTCCCAACTTTCCGCCGAATTCTCGAGTTATTGCGTGTTGAGTGACGGATGAAAATATTTATTATATTATATAATGTTAATATTTAATTCTTCGAGTGGGGGTCGAACTCACAACCGTAGCGCTTACAGTCGCACGCTTGCGCTCCTGCGCCAGTGCATTTTTTGTACTAGAAAATAATTATTTATAGCTTACTTTGTTACATGTAGGAGTCACTTTTTTCACGTAAAGTAATTAAGTGATGAAAATATACGTGTTACATGATATTGACATTGAACTTAGTTTCAAGCATACATGTACTACTTATAAATTTAAATTCATATTATTATCACGCTCAATCCCGCACATAACAGAGTCGGCAGAAAGAAAGAAGCCAGTGCAGTGACTCAATTGTTTCTTAGAAACTTCAAATCTAAATAAAAGTCTATAATTACATACTGGAATTTCGATTATTTTCAAAATCGTACAATGCCTCGAATTATTCGACGGAAAATGAAACGGAGTGTCTTAACACAACGTGAAGATGATTTAATTTGATTTTGGATTTTAATTCAAAATAAGAACCATTATTCATAGTAATGATACGATACGTAATGAAACATAATGTTGTTAAATAGAGGATTGACGCTCATCTTATTGACTCCGGCGTTGTAAAGGGGCCAAGGACGTTTGTACTTTCTCTTCAACTGTCGAAACATATTTAGATTGTTGGATAGGTAGGCTTATTTTGATTTTTATTTTACTTTTAAAAACCACTCACTGTAGAATACTAATATCCTACTAATTCTATCCTATCCTAATGATATTATAAATGTGAAATTTTGTTAGAATGAATACTTGTTCTATTTTCACGTATAAAGCTACTGAACACAGATAGATGAAATGCTATAGGTTTGTGGTTTCGATTCCCGCTTGAAGAAATAAAATAACTATTTTTTTCTTTGGTAACAAGCAAAAGACCGCAATGCCTCCAGAACTCGGCGGAAAGTAAAGAAAGGAATGTCTTAACACTCAGATCCCGGATTCCATCTGCCTACCAGGCTATGTGTGGGAGGCAACGTGGAGTTTTCTAAATAAAAAATATAAATAGATTGAACTCTCAACTGGTACACTCGATTTAAATTGTATTTACAAAAAGGCTCATTAAGACAGCCTATGGTATCTTTTTTGTTTGCACATTAAGCTTATTATTTATTATTCTCCTTGATTTCTTACTCTATAATAAACTGTTCAGAAATTATCTGACGCTTACGTAACAGGTACTAAAGATACGTTCAAGGTCATGACAATGAACTTAACGATACCTTACTTTCTATTTGAACTTAAGTCGAATGCATAAGGCAGATGATACGTAATACATAAAAAAAATAACTTAAACTTATTATAAAATCTATTCAAAGTACATTAAATTTACATATATATATATATATATATATATATATACATATATATATATATATATTGTAAATATGCTGTCGTGGTATCCCACGTTACTTTATATGACAGCTGCGGGTTCATTTGTGGTTTCGCATTATTGTCTGATAACAGGACATGGCGTGGTGTTGAGTTCCGCTTTTTAAAAAACGTAATGAATCGAATATTGGATGAAAAGTGGAGAAGGAATATGTGGTTTGAATTTCAACTCGATAACTCCAAGCTTTCCTGAGATAAAAACTCTTGACAACAAAGTGATTTTATAAGGGTTCCTTCTTTTTAATGAAATTGAATAACAGACTGTATTATAACACTAACGATAGTCTTTGCTTGTACTCCACTAACAAAGCGTAAAAATAATAAAAAATAAAAGAGAATGTTCTCTTATACTTGTGTCTAAGACTGCTCAATTGTAACAAATAATTGGAATTAAGAAGAATAGTGACATTTAATTTTTTGACATTAAACATCTTAAAAATAATAAAAAATGTGTACCAAAATGTAAAATCAAATAAATATAAATAACATATTCATATAGATTCAGTAAAAAAAATGCCTTAGAAGATATACTTTCCATTCGTTACGTCGACAATACCATCTAACAATAGTACAAAATTTCAACATAACCATGGGCAGAAGACGTAGAAGGATTTTTCCGAAAGAAAAAGCGATCAGTATTTAGCAGACCTCATCCTATTAAGAGGAAAATGATGCTGAAGCACAGACGAATGAAAGCTTTCTTCCATAAGCACAACCCTCGAGGTTATATAGAGAAAGGAGTAAGAAAAATGGTTGGGAGTATATATACTGTGTCTGATCGAGTCAGGGATAAAATTGCTGAAAGTACCATGGCCTTAGATAACCCATTCAGTGCGCAGTTCTACGAGGATAGATGTGCTATACAGTAAAAATTATAATATATTTATCAATATTTTAAGAGATTTCACACAAAAAAGAAAAGGAAAATAATAAATATCTCGTGAATATTTCTTAATAATATATTTTAAAGTGAATACAAAATATAAATAACCTAAGTATTGTGTCACATGATTTTATTTGTTTTTTTCTTTTAATTATCATAGTAGTAATATAAAAAGCGGTGCAGGTGATTTATAGAGATTTAGATATTTGCATATTAGCTTGCTCTTACTGAGTGAACGAATGAATGAATCTATTTCCCTTATAAGTTTGTTTCTTATGATATTTGTTAGCAGATTTAATTGGATATATGTATATAGAATACAGGAAGTATTCTATCATTTTTTCTGTGATTTTGGCCATAACTATGGTGAAAATTTCCTCGAAGCCGGAGTACTGAAGTCGTTGAGAAAAAACTCATAAGTAATCCTAAAAGAGAAAAAGTAAAATTAGTGAACCACATTTTGTAAGCAATTTAAAAGATGTAATGATTTGAATTAAAATATCAATTGATTTGTAAAATATTGAAACTCATCGCGTATACATAGTTGTATTACTTTTTTCAAATTTGCAATACCTGAGTTCACTAAGGTACTTTATACTATAACTTCACTTTCAGTTTCCTTAAAAAAATAATTAATATTAAAAAAAACATTTTTTTCTGTAAAATTGGCAGGATTGAATATAATAGTCGATTGCTTTATAAGTTCATTATAGTGTAGATTGCCTGATTGTACACGTATTTTTATTTTACTATTCTCAAAATACAAAGTGCGTTATTAAATTTTTTGTTACGTGGAATCCTAGTGTTAAGATACTCCGTTGTCATTAAGTTGTCATCTTTCCATTCCCATTTCTCACTTTTCACTAAGTTCAGAACACTTGCGTGTAGAGGGACAGCGTTCAACACTGCGCTGTGCCTCTTTTCCAGAGGTGGGAATCGCTTGTGCTCCTGCGTCACGATTTTTCCATATTTTTGAGTTCTTAAAACGGAATAACGTTGGATATGAATATCAAATATTTGGATGCGATAAATATCAAAGTCTTCAGCACTACAGATAAAAATACACTTTTTAATAAAAATAGTCCGAGCAGTATGGGTAGAATAGTTTTCTTTACTTTGCAAAATTTGTGTTTTTTATTTTTGCGTTGCTACAATTTATAAAAAAAATCAGCTTCACGCTGTATCCCGCACACTGCAGGGTAGGCAGAGGGAACGTAGTGAAAGACACTCCGTTCCCCACTTTCTGCCGAATTACGGAGGCATTGCGTGTTAAGTGGCAGAACTCAACGCCGCGCTTCACCTCGACACCAGAGCGAAGAAATGGAAATATAAATTTAAGTAAATATTTCATCTCCTCGAGTGGGGATCGAACCCACAACCAGTCGGTTTACAGTCACACTTTGTGCCACTGCGCCACGACCGGCCTCTTTTTTTTTTTTTTTTTACAATTTATAAATACATTTTTGTCTTTTATGTTCCTTTTTGTGTTTCTTCGCCAATGACTTTTTATAGCTTTTAGGGCTTGCTGTTTTTGTGGATAACTTTTTTGCTGCTCTTTCTAAATCGAATCGAAAAAAAAATATGTCTTCTTTTCTTAACAGAGAACACTGTAGTAGTTATATAGATTAAAAAAAAAAGATATTATTGAGAATTGACAATAGAAATTGAAATGTAATTAATGTAAGCTACCTTACAATAGCTAAGTCTTTCATAAGTCATCGAAAATATTTTTTACTTAACAAGATTCAACGATATCGATCAATATTTATAAGTAATATTAACAGTGAGAAACAGAAGTGTCTGAATGGGAACGAAGTGCTTTACTACTTTAGTATACTATATTACTAGTCTCCCAGGTAATAGAAGATTCCTAAAAATTCTTAAGGAAAGAAAAACCAAGTTGTCCTATTTAACATTTTAAAATCCGTACAAATAAAATCGCCGCTAACGACTAGTATATTATAAAATGTAAATTTAAGCACGTAAAACTGCCAAATTCGTGCCAAACCTGCCTCAAAAGATGTTATACAATAATTTCCAATATTGAACAGGTTTGAAGGTTCCATTTGCACTTTGTGGTTTGGATTATGTCCAAAAAAATTTTCTGTTTTTACAATAACAGTGTTATTTGGGACGATTTCGGGTGAAAACATTTTGATGTCAGTCAAATTATTTGTTAACGGTAATTGAAATCTAGATCTACTCTAGGGTTTCCGTTATTTAGTTAAATTAGGTAAGTGATCAAGTTTGACCGTCATGCAATCAAATTTTGGTAAATAGTTACCATTTTAAAAGAAACCTTTTGTAAACAGTAATTTTGTAAAATTCTAATATTTAAAAAAAACTATAAAGATTCGTTTAATAAGTTAAGTTGTTGGTTATATTGTGAGCATTTTAAGTTGTTGCTTGAACTTTTATATAAAATAATTAGTTTGTCGATCTACTTTAGACTCTACATTATCATAAGTACTGCCATTAAAATCATAAAGTGTATAAATGTCACGTGAATGAAAGTTACCAAAATATTAATCTTAACAAACATTAATACACTGCGTTGGTGGTTTCGATTCCCACTCAGGGATATTCTTTTATGTCTGGTATCAAGGCGCAGCGTTAAGTACCGCCGCTCAGAACGCAATGTCTCAAAATATCTATAGAATAGAACGGGGGATGGAGTGTCTCAATACTAGGTTCTCTCTACCAACGCTGCTATATGCAGAATACAACGTAAATAAATCAATATTACTTTAATATGTTTTTTAAATAAACATTCAAACTTATCAATTTCATAAAAAGTTTTTATGAGTAATTTTAAGGAGCGGAGTGTCTCAATTCCATAAAAGTAACTTAACTGACTTGGCCGTAAAAATGTCTACATATGTAAATTCTAATTAGTTGCCCCGCAACTTTGTGTTCTGGACTTTGTTATCACCCTTGCTTTGCTCCTTTCATTAACGAACCTTTTTGCAGAAGTTAATGGAATAACTTATACAATTAATAAATCAAAAATCTGCTTCACGCTGTATCCCGCACACAGCAGGGTAGGCAGAGGGAACCTAGTGTTAACACACTGCGTTTTCCGCTGAGTTCTTGTATAATTCCACGTAAAATATTTAAAATTATTTTTTAAATACGGCTTCGACTGCATAATTCAGTCATCCTAGATTTCCTTCGAGATCCTCGGTTTCATCTACATGTTTTCCTTTTCATTATATTCATACTAGCGGCCCACCGCCGGCTCTTACCACCTATAATACTTTAATTATGCTGCATTTGCCAACAGATACAGATTGATACATTCAATCATGAACAATTTGCTTTCATAATTCTCAAAATATGCAAGTGCTACGTGGCTGCTTGAGAGGATGTCATCAGCGGCAATGGCGTCCCCTGAGAGGCTCGACCCTAGGCTTGCGGCCGTAAACATTTAAAATTTAAATTTATTAAATTTAACATCTGATTTTTACATTTACTCGAAAAAAAATACGTTGACTCGAAAAGTATACGTCCACAACACAACCACATAAAAACCGTATAATATTACCGTGTAATTTTATTTTTGTTTATATCACGAAATGCCTTATTGTGTCTTATTTATAAGATAAATATAATGTGCCGCGGCCTTTTTTCCTAGAACTGACAAATTAAAATATCTTACTGTAATGTATTGACATATATTTAATTATATTTGCAGCGTACTGGAAATTAGACCGTAAAGTTAACTTTACGGTCTTCTGTTCCTGGGCAACATTCCTCAGGTGTGCTGTAGGCTACATAGCTGTCATACAAAATAAAAAAAAACAGTACTTCAGACCTGTAGATCCAGCGTTTGAACAAATAAACTTATCCGCTTTATTGTATAAATTGAAAAAATATATAAGCTTCATGGTCGGGGTACAGCCTCGCATACAGCATGGGAGACAGAGTTCCCCTAGTGTTCAGACACCGTTCCCCACTTTCGCCGAATTTTGGAAGCATTTCTTGTTGAGTGGCGAAACTCAACGTCACGCCTTCGTACTCAACGTTGCCTGGCATCAGAATGAAGAAATAGAAATATAAATTTAAATAAATATTTCATTACATCGAGTGGGAAACCCATAACACTTTGTGCCCCTGCGCCACGACTAGTGTAACTGATATCCCAAACATCTTTAAAAAAATTATAAACATTTTTTTTTCATAGTTATTATTTATTCACAATTTAAGACTATGTGTGGTAAGTTGTGGAACTCAACGCTACTCATTGACCAGGAAAATGTAAAACAAAAATGTAAAATATTCTATATACATATATGTCAACTCAGACTCAGATATTTCCTAACTGCGCCTCGATTGAATGTTCTTCACTTTTCGCATAATTTTTGAGATATTGTACGAGTGGCAGAAATCAACACCGTGCTTTGGGAAACAAAGAAGTGAGAAAAAATATAATCATTCCTCCGAACCCACAGCCATCGTTTACAACCAGATGCTATATTACTGCACCTTGACGGGCTAAAAAATTTACTTACATGATACATAAAATTATTTTGAGTAAGATTCGAACTATGCAATTAGTTGTAATATCAGACTTTTTGTGGAACTTCAATATTTTTTTTCCCAAAATACACTTTTATATATTCAGGCATAGTATAGATAGAGATATCCTATTATCAATATTCTATGTTTCACTCGAATTCAAAACTTTTAACGTTAAGCACATTAAGTAGCGGAACTCAACACCGCGTTCTGTTTTGCTCGAACAGAAAAATAGTAAAGACAATATAAATGAAGTATAAATGAAGACTTAAAAAATAGTAAAATAATAACCACGTATCTAGAAATAGATTATTAAATTTTTCTACAAAATCATAAAAATGTCAGAATCCGAATTGTAGAACTAGACCGTAAATTATGGTGGTACATATTTCATGGTCATTGATCTGTTCTTCTCTCCTCAATTACATACCATATAACGATTTATATGATTATATAGCAACATTATATCTAATGAGAGAATCAAATTGGCATTTGTCTAAAAAATAAAAATTTAGACCTTTCATTCCTTTAAAATACAATAATGGACCTACATATATCACAATGATGTATCGTAAAATTTGCCCGTAAAAGGTTACCTTAGTCAGGGTGATCCTAAAATTAGACACTATATTTTAGAAAACGTATTTTTTTTCTGCATGCATGGATAGGCCGTGGAAACCTAGTGTTAATTTAATCCGCTCCACATTTTACTCTGAATTCTGGAGGCAGAATTTGCCAGAGTAAAATGTGGCAGAGTGGTGTAAATTATTGCTTCCAGAGCAACCAGAGCAAAGAAATGAAAATATTAAATATTTTATTTCCTCGCGTGAGAATCGAACCCACAACCAGTCGCATTTACAGTCACACGTTTGTGTCCCTGTGCCACGATTGGTCCTTAGAATACTTATAACTTTTTTCTTTAGTAAATTTTCTATAGTATACTTCTACAAAGGAATAGGAGTAGTCGGTCAAACTCTTTTTAAGGTCAGCTGAGCTTATATAAAACAACCAAACAATCAATACGTAATATATTTTATAAAACAAATCATTATAACTTAGCAACATGAGTCGTTTACATTATTTAATGGTAACTACATTAATAACTATTTACCTTAACTTCGCTATAATAAAAGTAATAATAAATTATTATATATAAATTAGAATATTAAATATTACTTAATTAGCGAAACATATGTACAAAAGCATGTAAAATGAAATGGACACTTCAGAAATAATTGACTAAAATATCGAAATATGAAATGAAAGAATCGGTGGAGTTACATAGAAAACTAAAAAATGCTGGCTATGACAATAAAAAACAATGAAATAAATAAGTTTGAAATTATAATATCGATTTAGAATCATTTAAGAATAATCTGTTTGGAAACACCTATCTAATTCTGATGGCATCTGCGAGTACGTCGACTTTATCTATATTTATATTTAATAACCTCCTTTCTGCAAGCCCATTACTGCCGCGAATAATGCAAAGAAAAATCCGGCAAGCCCAGTCGCTCCCACCAACAGGACCAAGCCTCCTAGCATCACTGGTATCAGAGCAAAGTATTTCAACTTATACGCAAGTAGTAACGGCATCATGTATTTGGAATATTTTTTATTAGATTTCCTTAACTTTTTCTTGATTTTATTTTTGATGTGGCTGTGGCCGATTCCGTGGCCTTTTTGCAAGTCAGTGTCATCCTCCTCTTCATATTCACCATCTTCGTCGTCGAGGTCTTCTTCGTCTTCTTCAGTTCCTAAGATATCTGAAACGTGAAAATAAAAAAAAATAAGATTTTTAATATCATTTGCATTTAAATAAACTATCAAACGCTATTGCGATACAAAAAAATCTATGAAAACCATGATGTTTAAAATAATTTACGTAAAATTTGTTGCGTGTATAATGTATGAGAAAAATGTGAAATTTGAAGGCACAATTTAAAACGATGATGTTGTTATATTACAGATAACAACTACGGGTATATTATGTTGATTACGATAATCGCACGCACAATCTTAGAAACCTATTAGCTTTTGTATGTAGCTAATTGAAATTGATATTATACAGTAATTACATAATAATTATAAAACTATACAGTAATAAATCTTATACTACATATTATCATTGAAATCAAAAAAGGTTTTGAAAAAACATTCAATTTCACTATAAAAGGTTCATTAACCTAGAATTGAATTGAATAACTTGTTATAATAATTAGTGCATTTCATCACGCATATTACAAGCAACATGATAATGTAAATGTTTGTACATACTAGTTCTACTAATTATCTCATATCAAACGTATAAATCAATTTTCCAAATGAAACTAGGAACTTAAATTTACGTTTACAAATGTTACATTAAAGTTCTTTTGCGTTGTTGCGTGACGATACAATAAAATCACGCGATACAGTTATAAGTCATAATAGATATTTACATTTTACTGTCCACAAGCGGAAAAGATTACAAGTTGGCATCGATGAAATTTTAAGTTTCTGCGGTTCAGGGAACAACTTCGAAGCTATAATGGGTAGTAATGATAGAGGCACACCAGGCCATTTTAGTTATTAACTATAAGTGATGTCCCATTTCTGCTTTCTGTTATATTGTTGATAGATCAAGTGATATTATGCTATGCATAAATATCAAAAGTTTTTTTTTAAAGTTAAGGCATAATAATTTCATAGTTTTTTTTCTATATAAATGTTTTAATTGTATTATGGTAGTTTTTTGACACTACGATGAAATATTAATTTTGTTTTGAAAATAACGACCAATTATATGAAGATAATTTAAAGTAATTAGCTACATAGGATGTTTATTTAGAATCAATAACAAACGAAAACGTATGCATGACGATAATTACAAAGAAACGTTTAACGTTAATTATCAAACAAGACTTAAAAACCTACTACTGAAAGACTTAACGCTACGTTTTGCTGATATCAGAGCGGGGAAATGTAAATTATTTAATTTCCGAGAGAGATATGAACACTAACTATCGTGTTTACAGTCAGATGCTGCGACTTGACAGCCTCAAATAAATCTTATAATTTACAGTAATATTCCTAATAGTTATATAGTAAATTATATAGTTTGTTTGAGGCCGTCCATCCAGTTTCTCAGTCAGTCAGTCCGTCAGTCCAGTTTCTCTTCATATGACTTACATAAAAAAATTAGATTTTGTATACTTACATGACAATGATCTTCTAGAAGCTTCTAATTCTGATTTACTTTCCATATTTTGTTCAGAGTCATCTTCAACTGGCTGTACATCTACGTCTAGTGACCTCTTTTTAAAGCTCTGATCTCTGATTAATGGAATTACTTTCGGTTCGAACGGTCCACTACTAAGAGGGTTATTAGAGCTACCTCTTGCACTGTCAACACTTTTCTGTTTGGGAATTGGGAAATAATTACCAGGGAAAAGTATTTCGGTTTTATACGTGTTGTCTTGCGTATAGTAAACACTCTTTTCTTGTGGTGGCTGTTCTGGTTTCTTTAAAGCTACATTACGAGGTCGAAAAGCGTATGGCTTAAAATTTTGTGAGATTTTTGGCATTCTTTCTAAATCTGGATTATTATTGCTAGATAGTATCACTTTAGCGGCACTGGACGCATTTTCATCTGCTGCATTATCTCCTTTGGGAGCACTGGATAAATTCCAAACTTTTGTTACTTTATTGCTGAATTCTTGATCAGCTGTCGATAAAATAGCGTAACACAATACCACTATCGTTTGACACTTTAATCTCATATGGAATTTCATATTGACCAATTAATTTTAACTATATTAAATAGCAACGCGTCACTGATTACACAATTGCCCTAACTTCACTTTCTATAAAAGTTAATGCCTCATCCCTCCTCGATCCACCATTTTGTTGCAAGCGATCGCGCAAAACTGAATCACTATCGTTGTAAGACGTTATATTTATACATGTGTTAGTATAAACTTGCGTTTTTCCCGACTATTCACGGTCGGACGGTCTCGCGGAACCTCTTGGCTGGATAGCAATTCCGATATGGGTGAAATAAAGGCAACCAAAAAAATGACGCGGCTCTCTTGGTTTTAGCGTACGCGTCGCTACTTCCTATAATGGCGAAGTATCATCTGTCGACCGAATCAAGACGCTACTATCTAATTTATCACAATTTTGTCATTATTTTCAAGTAATTTTTATGTCAACGACATATCTTTGGAACGAATTATACGTTTTCATTTTCTATAGAATTAAATATATCAATTTAAGTGATTTCGAAGTACGTTACAAATGTTTTAAAATAATAATAAAATGAAATTTAATATTTTATACAAGGGATGATGATGATGATGTTTTATAAAAAAATCTCATATGTTGTAGACAACATATAAGATTTTTATTGAATACCTTATAATGATTTTAAACATAAAATTGGTTTTATCTGTTTGATCATTTATATTCTTATATATATATAATGAAATTCTAAATATGTGAGTTTTTGATGATGGATTAAAATCCTTGTAGACTGCAAGTTGTACATGCAGGCTTGCGTTTTGGTAACCATAGGATATCTAGCCCCATTATGTAAAATATTTATTTACAAGCATCTTAGATTACAGTAAAATTGCACTGGGTTGTAAAGTGCAGAAAGACGGAAAAAAAATTAAATTCTCTTACAGAAATAAATAAATAACTAAATTATACATTATATTATATTATAAATACTAAATTATACTATATTATAAATATTAAATTATATTTCATTCTTTTCAGTTTCACGCTGTATCACAGAGGAAGAGTGTTAAGCCACTACGCACCCTACGTCCCGGCGAATTCTGGAGGCATTGTGTATAGAGTGAATCTTTGTAGGGTTCCGTACCTTTTAAGGGAAAAAGGAATCTTTATAAGTTCACTTTCTTGTCAGCCTGTATGTCTGTCCCTCTATCTGCCTTTATCTCAGGAATGCTTAGGAGATATTAAGTTTATTTTCCAAAAAAATAATGTTTCTACATTTACTTAAAAAAGATAATGCCGCTTATATAGCAAAAACGCATAATTTGAAACTATAATGGGAATCAAAATTATTAGGGTACTTCCGGTTAACCTAGAATAATGAAATTTGGCAGCTAACATCTAAAGTACTAGTTCAGGCTCTGGTAAGCCAGAGCCCTTTCATCTCTAAGCTAAGCCTGAATATCAGAAAAAGCCCAAGACCTCTAATGTGTGTACGGTCCCTTTGTGGGCGAGATAGATTCGGGCTTGTCCGGTATTTTTTTTATTTTAACTGTGCATGCGTAATTTACATTAAGTAAACCTGAGATATTTGTGCCGTAATGGAACAGGGTCCCTCTGTAGATATAACTATGAGTTCGATTCCGGAGGTGAATTGGTGGAATGATTATATTTAAGTTACATTCTTCGTTGAGTTGAGCTTCACCACTCAACACACATTGTATCGAATTTGGGCGGAAAGTGGAGAAGACAGAAGTGGACAGCGACAGCGTGGAAGCTACATGGGATTTGAACCCGTAATTATGGCGCTATTGCACTTCCTGTCTATTCCACAATAACAAATATCATGGTCACAATAATTTGCATGAAGCGAGTAAAATAAATATTTACATGGCTAATTAACCAAACAGCAATATATTAATTATTAAATTTACTTTTACTATCAGAGGATTGACATTCCATCCATTAATTCCAATAAAAAACCATTATTGAAGTTATTATTGAATAACGCGATTTACACTTGTTTCACACTAGCGAATTCTGAAATTTACTTTATTAATTTAAAATTGATATTAACAGAGAGTCAACAGTTTAAAAATTTACAGATTTTTGTTCATAAAGTTTTAATTACACATTTGAGGCAGTTGTTGCGCAACGGCGTAGCCTCGAACGCAGCGGTTGTATGTTTGATTTCCACTCAGGTGAATGAATTATTTTCATTTCCTCGGTTTGGTATCAACGGGTGATGTAGAGTTTTGCTTAATGATCACACAAACTCTTGAAATTGGGTATCGGATTATTTTAGTTTCCCTTTGCCAATCCCGCAAAATATTAGGAACAGTGTGATATTTTTTTTTTATTCTATTAATTTATTAATTTGTTCTAAATTTGATAATTTCCTTTTCTTATAAAATTTGGAAATCCGAACATCAATCAATCAGAATCAAAATTATTTATTAATACATAGACTAAATTTTTAATACACTTTTTAGAATTTTTACTTATTTTGTTCTCATAATTGTTTATATTCAATAAAAATAATAACCAATAAGCTTACTGTAATAAGCATTACGGAAAAGTACATACAATCGTGCATCACGCGAGCTACGGGGACGGAAATAACATTTACTTCCATACTATTTGACTTACAGCCAAGTGAGATGTTGGCAGCCTTTCCATGTTTTAGGATCACCCTGTATTTCGAATACAGGGTACAGGGTAGGCAGAGGAAACCCGGGAACCAAGGGTTAAGATGCTCCGTTCCCATTAAGATACTTCCAGTTCCCAAATAAAAATATTAAATATGTCATTTCCTAGAGTATGAATCGAACCCGCAACCTGTCGCGTTTATGGCTCCTGCGCCACAACTGGCTTGGCTGAATTTAGCGAGTAGCGCGGCACAGTTTCACATTTGGCTAGATCACGATAAGCAGCTTAATACGTATTTGGTCTTAGTCACTTTTAAAATAAAATATTATTAAATTCACAATAACTAGACATCAACACAGTCAGTTGACGCTGATGCGAATTATTCTTTTTCATATAATATTTTATGAGCGTGCCAAAATATTAAAAGTAGAATCAACTAAGATTTAAATCACTTGCACAATCAATTTAATAAAATTATTTATTTCAAATAGTAATTATACCATACTATACTAGCTTCACGCTTTATCCCTAGCGGGGTAGTCAGAGAGAACGGAGAGCCAAACGCTACGGTAAAACCTCTAAACCTCTAAACCTCTTTATACAAGCCCTCCGGAGGTCCTGAAAATCTGTCTATACCATTTCATCAACATTTTTCTATAATTATTTGTAATCGACAAAATTAAAATACACAAAACTGATGTAACATAGCCGTTTTATTTTATAGATTGTGACCGTCCATTACCAATTTTGTCCTGGTTGCAGGAAGGCAATATGTATGTCATGCAACTTTTAACAATTAGTGGTTAACAAAAAGTTGAAAAAAGCTGTCACGTTTCAATATCATTTTTAGTAAAAACTATCATTATTTGAGGCCATCGTGATGCAGTAGGAAAGCGACTATAAACAAGATGGCTGTAGGTTCTATTCTGTAATAATATAAAATAATATAATGTAATTCCTCAACGAGATTAATTCAGTAAATTAATGAAGTAAATGATAAAGATCATTATAATATTGTTTTCATTTAAGCTTGCACTTTACTCTTGCTTTATTTACTCTGCACTTTACAGTATATGCTAACGTATATATACTGTAATAATATATAATTTTTTTTTGCTTCACGCTGTATCCCGCTCACAGCAGGGTAGGCAGAGGGAACCTAGTATTAAGACACTCCATTTCCCACCGGTAATACAAGTATTTATTATTAAAAAAAATTAGCTTCACGCTGTATCCCAGACACAGCAGGGTAGGCAGAGGGAACCTAGTGTTAAGACACTCTGTGCCCCACTTTCTGCCGAATTCTGGAGGGATTGCGTGTTGAGTGGCAGAATTCAACGCCGCGCTTAGCCTCGACACCAGAGCAAAGAAACGGAAACATAAATTTAAGTAAATATTTCAACCGTACTTACAACCCCAACCAGTCGCTTTAACAGTCACACTTCGTGCCGCTGGGCCCCGACTCGCCTCAAGTAAGTATTTATTATGTTTCTAAAAATAAAACAAATTATATATATACTAATTTTCTTTTTTGAAATGCACGCAATAATTTGAAGCCAAGGGAGTGTGACTCTAAACCCGACAGGTCACCAGGACCTGTCGGGTTTAATTCCCACCCGAAGAAATGAAATATTTTATATTTTCGTTTCTTTGCTCTGGAGTACAGGCAAAGTGTGGCGTTGAGTTCCACCACTAAACATGCAATGCCTTCAGAATCCGGTGAAAAGTGGGCAGCGGAGTGTCTCAATGGAAACGCAGTGTTCTGACGCTAGTTAGTGTTAGGACACTGCGTTCCAGTTGCCCAATGTAGGATACAGTGTGAAGGTGAAAATAAATGGTATATACTGTATCAGAAAAATAACTTAACATTTTACATGATGGCTTGTTTTTTTAATATTCCATAAAATTTAAAAGTATTAGTATTATATTGTATTATGTTACAATGGTGTAACAATAAAATGACGATTAAAAAATATAATACTGAAAGCTTAATTGTTTTTATTAACCTTTGTAACAAAAATTGATATAGAATAGAAAGGGATAACATATAAAAACATATTTACATTCACCCTTACTTTGCTTAATTAATGATTTCGTCTAAAATCCTTTATGCGCCTCGATATCCTTTTTGAGTACGTTGAATACATAACCATCTCCACAATAATTTCGAAGTTTAACTTGTTTCATCTTTTTACCAAGTCCAAGTACGTCAAAGTACGTTGGTATAAACAATATAGAATTTATTTTATAATAAATTCATTATTTTTTTCTGATTCTTCAGAGATATGAATAAGAATAGCTAGCTAGCTAGCTAGTAATTAATATTTGGATATAAATTGTACCATCTAATATTTAAGCAATTAGGTGTGTGCTTGCTACTTTCGTGAAGCGGGTTTTAAAAAAAACCTCCTTATCTTTTTTCTAAAGCTCCCTAGCGCCCTCTAAAATTGTTTAGCTAGTTGCTTATTATGTTGAAAAAAAAAACAAAAATTCTAAGTACAACGTAGTTTATTTAACAAATCACAATAAATAAATTAAATAATTTAATAAATAAATTTATAATACAAACAGTCAGAGCTTAAAGCTATTATGTAGACAAAATAAAATCATAAAAATACTTTAAAGCATCGTGTTGTTCTTAGAATAATTAAAACATTTAAATAATACTTGAGCAACATAAGGAAAAAATTCTTGAAATTAATAGAAAAAAATCTGTTGTTTGGAAAACAACAACCATAGTAGGTAGGCTAGGTAGGGGAAATATAGTGTTAGAGACACGGCGTCTCAGTACGCTATTGAGATGTACTCAGTGTTGAGTTCCGCCAATTTACGCAACCACACTCATAAAATTATGTTATAGTGATTGATTATAGTTATTTCTTTTAATTAAAATAAATAAAAAATTGTAAAATATATTTGATATGTACGAAAAATATATCGTTATCGGATATTGATTTTTGCAATTTTTTTTACAATTATAAAGATTATAATAATAGAAATAGCTATTATATTATATAACTTAAATAATATTTCATAATCTCATTCATCTTAATATAAAAGCTGCTTATTCTTAATTAATACATAATTTCACAATTTTCCTTACAATGTTAATATTTTTAATTTTTTTATTGTTTTAGATTTTTTAATCCTTTTTGTACGCAGAATAAGCTAAATCCGATACGTCGTTGTAAGAACGACGGTCCCAGCCGCCGCCGCTACCACCGCCACCACCGGATGACCAGCCATGGCTCTCATGGCCGCCGCCTCCTCCACCACTCTTTTGGGCTATGAGCTTCTTCAAGGCAATGATTCCAGCTAGAAGTAGAGCGATCTGGAACACAAAAATAAAAAAAATATATTCATAAAAGTCAAAAATATCAATGATTTATTGTTTTTATTAGAAAAGTAGATGAGTTGAAGTTTTTGTTAGACAAATATGATGGTGATGTTAATTTTTAAAATTTTACTGAAGAATTTTTCAATTCGAACCAGTTCAGTTTCAGCTTTGTAATATTAGTGAGATAGATATGTGACTTTGACATACAAAAACATCGTGGCTATCGTGGTGCAGGGACACAAGCGTGTAACTGTAACAGCAACAATTAAAAGTTCGTTTCCCACTTGGGTAAATAAAATATTTAATATTTTGATATCCTCGCACGGGTAACAAGGCAAAGTGCATTAAGTTACGCCACTCAAGACACAATGCCTATGGAATTTGGCGGAAAATGGGGTATGAAGTGTCTTAAAACTCAGGTTCCCTCTGTCCACCTTGCTATGTACAGAAAAAAAATCTCGATGTGTTTTTATTAAATGTTTCATTTTCTCAAGTAGGGATAGAAACCACAACCAGTCGCGTTTACAGTCACACTTTGTGCCTCTGCGCCAGGACTGGCCAACAAATACCAACTACACTTTCCCCGAAATAAAAAATATAAAAAAATGTACGATCTAGTAACAAAAAAAGAATAAGTAGATACGAAATAGTTGGCTAGTTTATAAGAATATACGAAGAAACGAATAAATCCATCTTTTATTTTTTTTACCAGCAGAATAAAAAATAATCCTCGTGTGGGAATCGAACCCACAAACGTCACGTTTACAGTCAGACGCTGTGCTGCCGTGCTGCAACATCCTCACGATATATACGCATAAAAAAGTATTTAATTTAATATGTTTAAGTTAACATTTTTAGCAATTTGAAACTTTTTGAACAAGCATGAGGACTAAAAATATTAACATCAGTAATTCAAAAAGTGCGTGTTAGTTTGAACTTGACCGGATTTAGTTTTAAGCCCCTATTACTTTTGTTTATTTGATGATTACAATCAAATATATAAGAAATTATATATTTAATTGCTATCATTTTAAATATAATATTATAGTTTAACATACAGATATACCTATAAATAATTGGTATTAAAGATAAATAAAGTTAAAAATTCTCATGGTACTGTCTTGATGAACAGTAGTCACTAATTATTTCAGGATATTCAAAAAAAGGGAATTGCCCTTCAGTTCCATCACTCAAGCAATACTTGGAAAATTCAGGGGAAATGGAGGACAGAAGTGTCTTAATAGAGAACAGACTACCCTGCTATGAGTAGGATGCAGAGTGAAGCAAATAAAAAAAATGGCCTTTGGAAGGGGTCCTTCTAGTCCTTCAAATACTGAAACATCTAATTGACATTGATGAAGACTCTACCAGCCCTCTTGAACGCGAGCTACTTAGTCAACTGTACTGATAGACCGATTGGTGTTTAGTTCACTAAAACCATAACATGAAAAAAAAACAAAAGAAGAACAAAGTCTGTGGCGTACCAAAACTTATATAAAAAAAATGTATTGATAAATTTATTATATATGTATGTATTTTGAATACAAATATTTCACGTAAGTACTTTTTGTATGGACCTAAATCCACTACTATAATTATATTATGCAAGACACGTGTCGACTGAGTCACAATGGCGTCATGGTAAGCAACCAATGGTATTTTGTTAACAAAAACACAATAACAATTTTAATGCAGAGAATGTTTGATTTTATATCTGGCGCCAATATATATTTGTAGTAGCTAATATGTTTTGATATTTTATACATTTTCTTTCGACTCCTTCTTTCTTTCATATATTCCTATTTCAACCTTTCTGGGGTGATTATGGCGCAGCACTATCACAACATAGTCTGACTGTAAAACGTGATGGGTGTGCGTTCGACTCGTGGGAATCGCTTATATTCTTCTTCATTTTCTAGTGACAAAACGTGGCGATTAGCTCAGCCACTTAAGCGTTAAGTGGGAAATGGAGTGTCTTAACTCTCTAATGGAATGTCTTAACTATTCTTAATTAAGAACCACTATTCAGCTCTGAACTGTATTTAGTGGGGCTACCAGTGGTCGTGGGTTATTATTTTATTAATTATCTGAATTCAACTATTATGATAATTTTAAACATCGACATAAATCATTATTATATTAGTAAACAAATATCAGAAAATAGTTGAAAATCTCTAATCTCTATAAGGCAGTACTGAGAACATTCTCCATTAAGTTACATTTCAAGCTGTTTCTTTTGTACAATGCCTGGCCGCAGACGCGACGGTTATAAGTTCTATCCTCAGCGTAGGCAAAAAGCGCTGGGTTGACTACCGCCACTCTACACGCAAATTCTTGAAAATAATGGAGCGGTCTCTTGGCAGTAAGTTGCATTTGTCTATCTTTTTGTACCGTAAGAAGCGTGAAGCTGTCTTTTATAATTATAAAAGAAATACATAAAAGAAACATAGAGTTATTCAATATTTAGTTTTCCCAGTCAATTTGAAATGTTCAAGATAATTTGTGTTATTATATATAAATTAATATTAATATATTTTTGTTATATAATAATTTATTTCACCCGAATCGAATCCCACAAATTGCCGAGTTTACAGTCACACTTTGTGCCCCCAACCTCACTTACATAAGGGGATTATTTATTATCTAACACATAGGAGGGAAGCCTTTTAAGATATAAGATGAAATGATGGGCATGAGGGAAATGAAGCTGCCACTAGATTCTAAGAATAGCATAAATTATGTTTAAATATAGTCTAGAAATAATATTTGAGGCCAGTCGTGGCGCGGGGGCACAAAGTGTGACTGTAAAATCGACTGGTTGTGGGTTCGGTCCCCACAGGAGGTGAAATATTTACTTAAATTTATATTTCCATTTCTTCGTTATAGTATTGAGGCAAAGTGCGGCGTTGAGTTCCGTCTCTCAACACGCAATGCCTCCAGAACTTGGCGGAAAGTGGGGAACGGAGTGTCTTAACACTAGGTTCCCTCTGCCTATCCTGCTGTGTGCGGGAGACAACGTGAAGCTGATTTAACTAATATTTATAACTCATGGATAACTTACTTATTTGTACGAACTGTATGATAAACATACGAATTGTTAAATAACGTCCGCTTTTCTAATTAGTATTAATTAAAATGTTGCAATACTATTATTAGTGTTTGGCTGAAAATATAACAAGTCAATGTAAAATAAGGTGCAAATTATGTTTTATTTCTTTAAATATAATAGATTGACGAATTATCAATATAATATTTATATAGATTTTCCAGTTAATTGTGTTGTTCCCTTTTCCGTACAATTTTCGAGAGATCCGAGTCTCGGAACCTAACGCTGTACTGTATCTTCCCAGAGCGGAGTAATGAAGATAATTATGTTGGTATTCCACTACGCCATGACGGCTTAGTAATGTTTTAAATGGAGACTTGTGACTTAGATGTTAAATGCCGGATTATAAGCGGTGGTTACGAGTTCGAGTACTTGGAGAAACGCTTATATTTATTAATTTCTAACATTGGAAAATACAGAATAAAGTTATGCATAGAAATCATGCAGAAAAAGAAAGCAAATAAATATATAAATGTAATTAAAGATAAGTAGATTTTTCTAAAGTTTATATATTTATTAATATATTTATAGGTTTTATAAGTATATAAAACTTATAAATGTATTAATTTTATTTAAGATTTTAGTACATTTTATATTTATAAAGTAAAAATAAAATTAAATATACCTATGTCTAAAAAAAAACAAATAAAATAATCACTTTTGTAGTTTGCAGAATTATCTATCATCAATCTAAGTGAATCTCTTACAGCTTGGAATAAAAACAAGCCGCACGAGATTTACTTTGAACGACAATAATAATTAACGAAAATATCTTCTAAAATCGACGAAAATGTTGTTTCCCCTTATATAGAAAAAAGGAGGGCGGAGAGTTCCCATATGCCGTGTATATAGCAGTAGATTATAATGAAAACTGAAATGTATTCGAGAATCGAGTAAAAAGCGCGGTGTGGAACTGACAAGCTACTGTATAGTGTTGCCATTTTTATAAATAGGGTTTCCCTTTAATTCTATTATGGTTATTGCATTATACAAAGCTGATTTAAATGAAATAATGATTATATTTATGCTGTCAATTGGATATTGATGACTGTGTAATGTTTCTGTTGAAAATTTTAATTTAAATATTATTTAAATTTAAATTTTCAACAGAAAAGTTTTTTTAATTTGTTATTTTAATTTTTTTTATGTTAATTTATATTTTTAAAAGTAGTTTTTTTTGAATGTGTAAAGTAATAGAGTATTACAATATTTTTGAAAATTAAACTGACAACTATATCCAAAACTTTCTTTTAAATTTAAGAAATTATTAATTGCTTGATTTGTCAAAAACATTATGATAGTTTTTAAATATTTTTAAAGATTTTATCCCACACACCTGGTCG
The DNA here is from genome assembly GCA_917862395.2 of Heliconius sara. Lineage (NCBI taxonomy): Eukaryota > Metazoa > Arthropoda > Insecta > Lepidoptera > Nymphalidae > Heliconius > Heliconius sara. The sequence continues at coordinate 2,751,896 of OU860798.1, read as the reverse complement.
GTATTCAGGAGGCGTAGGTTCAAATTCAAAAAGCATTAGGTAGCATTCAAAATATCCCTACGTACTACGTACATTCATACAAATCTTTTTGTAATCATTTCCACAAAATGAACCAAATAATACTAAATATGGCAACAAAACCTTATCATTATGCTAGTCAACAAGAACGCGTAAATGGTCCATCGAAGGTCAACGTGTAACTATCACGAAGTTATTAAATCCTGCATAAGATTTTTCGAAGCATTTTAAACTCTTTTAATTTCAGTAATAAAGCTTAAATTCAAACCGTACTAAATGAAACATGAAATGTAAATAATTCATGGTATTTTAAGTTTTATTATTAACACAATAAGGTGTGAAATTGTTTTCACTATAAATAGCTGCACATTTGTGGCAACGACCGCTCAGAAACCAGTACAAGTTTTTATATCTGTTTCATAAACATGACGCAATGAGTTCTTACATACAATTAAAATTGTTTTTTTTTTATTTATTCTTTTGTACTTTACTTTCTACACGAGCTGTTGTTAGATGATAATAGATAATATAACAATTATTATAATAGAATAATTGTACTATCAAATGTTATTTTTTTTACGTTGGAGATAAGAAAAAAAAGTATGTTTTGCCAGTTAGCTAGTAACGGCGGATGATCGATAATACAAAGTAAGCCACATATTTGCAGTAAAATTTTGACAATTACAATAATATTTCAGTAATTCATCATTTATATTTTGAAATAAATAAAATATTATATATAAAAGTATATACTTTATTTATGAATTAAAAAAATTATAAATAAAAGATATAACCTTTATCTTTTCTTCTCTTTTTTTCTATAATATATATAATATAATGTAATAGTTCGTAAACAATGATCACTCGGGGTCTGTTCGTACTTAAAACATTTTTTTTACCGATTCTGTTAAATAAAAGGTGGCTTAAAATTTTAGAAGCTTACAGGTAATTTTGAGAATGTGTCCTGTGATTTTATTTTAGGCATAATGAATAAAAGCTTACCTAATTATTAATTACATTTCCTTATGATTTTTATGATCAATTTAAAAAAAATATCATAACTTGCTTAAGAAGGGCTTATATTAGAAACTAACTTCACACTATATCTCACAGGTTCCCATTAAGACACCTTCGTTCCCGATTAGACATTAGAAACTACGTTACAAATAAGGTTCATGATAAGTCTTCATGCTTTAGAAATTTATTTATCCCTCTTAGGTAGTTAAGCTTAGAAAGCTCACAGAGAAACACGAGGGATCAGAGGTCGAACTTATTGCCAATTACTTGTAAACATTTAGTTTAAAGTCACGTTGTATCGCGATCATTACAGGGAAGACAGGGGGAACCTGGGAACCTAGAGTTAAGACACTTTCGTTCCCGACCGAAGTGCCTGTTGAGCGGCGGAACTTATGACCATACTTGGATACTATCGGCGCCAGGAAATGAAAATATTAAATATTTTATTCCCTCGAGTAGCTAACGAATACACAACTTGTCGCGTTTACAGTCGCATGCGTGTGCCCCTGCTGCACATATTATTAATTATTTACACATTTATATGTATGAAATATATTTTGATATTTTTTATTATGCGTTTCAAGAGTTCTATGCATCTTATGCATAAAACTCTCTAATTGCTTGAGAAATGAAAACATAGAAAGAAGTACTTTCATCTGATAACTCACTTGAACTAGTGACCTTAATACTAAATTTTGAGACTATTATTTTTTAGTATTAACCACAAATGTATAGTTTTCAAAATTTTCCTAAGCTAGCGAAATTTCATAATTCTAAGTTCATCGGAATATCCTATTATTTTGATTCCCTTTACAAGTTTACAGTGTCGAAATACACGCTTTTACTATTTACAGCTATTATTTTTTAGGATTTAACCACAAATTTATAATTTTCAGATTTTTGCCTGAACTAGTTCTACCTGTAGATGCTAGCTGCCATATTTCTTGATTTTAAGTTAACCGGAAGTATAGTACATAAAGTACTAAGAATTCTAGTTCATAGTATGTAAATACGCGTTTTTTGCGATATAGAAGGCCTTAAATTTTTTAAGTAAATGTAGAAATATAATATGTCTAAGATATTTTTTTAGGAAATCATGGTGCAGCGAATCTCATAAGAGAATATACGATGTGATTGACAGTCAGACAGACGTACGGGCAACAAAATGATCTTATAATGGTTCCTTTTTTGCTTAAATGGTACGGAACTCTAAAAAGTAATATAAATTTGCCATAAATAGTAGCAGGGTAAAATTTCCAGTAAAATATTTCAAGTATTTCTTTTTACATGGTCATATATATTGATACAAACAGTCGCTCTCTGTAGTATTTTTTTCTATGAAAATTACAATGCACATAATTTGTATGCTCTATTATGCCAGGAATGAGTATCTGTGTCAGTTTTTTGTTACTTTCTTTTTAACATCCTCTATATATTATATCTTTATTATGAGCTTCACGCTGTATCCTGTATATAACAGGGTAAGCAGAGCGAACCTAAGTAAGCGAAACTAACCTATAAGTAACTACTCTCAAGACTATAATACTTTAGAAAAAGATATAAAATAACTAAATAATATGCAGTTTTATTATTATTCAAATTCATTATTATATGTTTATATTTATTACTTATGTTTATAAATATGTAGAAATGGAAAATCGTGACTTCAAAAACAGGTTACAACAAGAGGATTGTCTGTAATTGAATGAAATATTACAGTAAACGGAACTACCGTCAGTAACTAAATTTTCAGTTTATATTCCAGAATATAAAATAAAACAACTTTTTTTTTATTTGACTTGAATTATCCCTACGAAGTGTTAACAGAGGAAATTTAAAAATTCTTATGGGGCTAAAAAGAAACGGAATGTCAATTTGTGTGCGTCGTTTTTTATTTATATAAATAATAAATATAATGCAAATCTTATTAAGCTGCCTATATATGCTATTATATTATTTTACATTTAATTCTCATGTACCGCCGTTGTGGTATAGTGGGGCAACGTGTGACTGTAAATGCGACTGTAAATGGGTTCAATTCCCGTTCGGGGGAATGACTTACTTTCATTTCGGAGATGGCGTACCTAACATTGGATTTCTCTGCTATATATGAAATACAGCGTAAAGCTAAATAAGGTGAGGTATTATTTTCTGCTAACATTACCCAGTATTCCAGTAGTATAACCACAGTGCGAATGCCTGTAGCTAGTTATCTATTATTTTCTTATTGTGCCACTTAAGCCTTTCATACTTTATAGTCAGTTCATGGCTAGTATGCAATGGGTAAATGGATAGTAATAAACGTGTTCCTATATATTGAATGTTTTACGTTCGATTTTATAGGATTTGTTTAGGAAAATATTTTTTAACATTGTAAAAGAAATTATACTATATCATTTAAGAGATTGTTATTATTAGTAAAAGAAATGTAAATATTATAATAGAATAAAAAATATTTGAAGTCACTCTTTATTTACTACGAAGATACACTTCCGGCTCGGCCACATGGATCTTCTACATTCCAATTCAATTCAGTTCTTTTATTATGGCGTTCCGAGCATGCCAATTGAACACAAAGTCACTTACTTCGCCAATGTCACGTTGTATGGAGAACACACGAAAGAGGGTTCTACATTCCAATAGTTACAATTTTACGTTACTGATAACTGACAGATGTACCTATAGCCTTTTACGTCATAGAGGCCAGTCGTGGCGCAGGTGCACAAAGTGTGGTAGACAGTTCTATCTCCATTCAATGAAATAGTTTTTTTTTACTCTGGTAACAAGGTAAAGCGCGACGTTAAGTTCCGCTACTCAACACGCAATGAGTCCAGAATTCGGCGGTAAGTGGACACTTTAACTCAGGAACGCTTAAAGATATCGAGTTGAAATTCAAATCACATGCTGAACTACGGTCCCTTGATTTAGCAAAAAATCGTATTTCCACATTTAGTCAAAAAAGATATGGCCGTTTATATCCCAAGAAAACGCGTATTACGACACTATAAAGGGGATCAAAATTATTAGGACATTTCTGGCTGACCTAGAACTATATATTTTGACATGTAGCATCTATAGGTAGTCCTTTTTTTTTTTTTTTATGGAAAAAACACGGCAAACGAGCGTGCGGGTCACCTGATGGTAAGTGACTACCGCCGCCCACGACCCCGTGCAACACCAGAGGAGCTACAGGTGCGTTGCCGGCCTTTAAGATGGGTTGGGCGCCGGGGCCCGGCATTACCTGATGCGAAACGCAGTGGCATTAAGCCACTACTTCACGCCGGTTTTAAATGCCGGGGGTGGTAATGATCCGGTCGAGTCTGCCCATGCGTGTTGCCATTGCTGGCGACGTGACTCTACCACACGTACTTTAGTCGCCTCTTACGACACCACCAGTACCAGGATGATCCTATTCTAGGCCGGGATCACACGGCAAAAAAGTCCTAGTTACATCCCAAAAAAATGCCTTGAAAGGGAGGCTAAATTTGGTATTAAAGTTCATGTGAGGTATCATGTGGAAGGGCTTTAGCTAAGCTAAGCTTGAATTTCAGAAAAAACCTCGAATTTTTGTACGGAACCTCCAATTTTTGTACGGAATCCTCGGTAGGTAGTCCCACTCACGCTTATCCTCTTTTTTTATTATACGTCATACTTATCTCTAATCAATGCGACATTCCCACCACAAACATAGTGACACAAAGAGAAACAGAACATTTACTATGACAATAGTATCACAATTCCCACGTTTAACTAGATGAAACTGTACTATATGAGATAATTGATTCAGTGGATTTGGGGCGTCTTAAGACAATGATAGAAAATGACCCAGTAGTAGACAGTGTTTATTGTTTTCTTTGCAATTATCGTTGAAGGATGTATTTAGCTATTAAAAAGTAAGACTGATAGTTCGTAGACGTGAAATTACGGGATATTCGAAACAATCGCTTAGTATTTAAATCTTTTAGTTAATTAGAAGCTATTTATTGGTCAGGATTCTGTAAAAGTAGACACTCCGTTACCCATTTTCCTTTTAATTCTGAAGGTATTATATTTTGAGTGGCGGAACTAAACGCCACGCTTTGCCTCGACACCAGGTCAATTCAAGTGGGAATCCATAACGCGTGTCGCGTTTACAGTTACACTGTGCCCTTGCGCCATGACGACGCCTCACATAAATTCCAAAAAAAAAAAACCATTTTCACAAGTTTCAAAGTAAAACAAACGCAATTCCGCGTCCAGCCCTCGTTATCATTACATCGTGCTACTTGTTCAAAGAAAGCTGAAATGCATCGTAATTCGTACAATCTGCTTAGTATATCGAAATATAAGCACTGCTTTTAAATTTAATTAGACAATTTTAGCTATATGTAGCTTTTAGAGTTAGTATCTTTTTATACAGTTTTTATTCAATAATGACTACAAATAGTCATCGTTTGTTCTTTGTTTGTTTAAAGTAAATAAAAAACAACTTCACGCTGTATCCCGTATATAACAGGGTAGGAAGACGGCATTTTTCGCTGAACATTCGAGGAGTTTCGTGTTGAGTGGCGTAACTCAACACTGGGCTTTTTGTTTTGGTGCCAAAAAAAGTGAAAATATTAATAAATAATAATTCATTTTCCTCGAGTGGATATTGAATCTACAACTGTCGCCATACAGTCACACCCTTGTGCCCCTGCGCCACGACGGCCTCAAAAGTAAATAATCTCAAAAAATGTATTCTATAATATAATAACTTATTGAATATATATTATATAATTACTATAAATACTTTGTGTAGCTAAAATACTTAAATAATTTACTTTCAGGTTCTAACGGTAACGAGAAACTTAAACTTAAGAAATAAAAAACCTTAGCGTAAGAAGCTCTCTTAGTGTTAATAAGCTTGACAGTGAATTGTGTAATATATTAACCATAATTTTATTGAAAAAGTCATTTTAGTGCAGCGGCACAGCGCCTGAGTGTGAACGTGACTATTAAGGGTTCGATTCCTCGTTCTAGTGACAAGATAAAACGTAGCGTTGTGTTCCACCACTCAGAAGTAGAAGTTATGTCTCGAAAAATGAGCGGTGCATGGTGAACAGAGTGTCTTAACACTAGGTTCCATCTACCTATGCTGTTATTTGTGGGATACAGCAGAGAATGATATAATTTAAACTCAATTCGTATGAAAAATATTAATAAATTTTACATTACCTTAGAAACTATCAAAGCTTTGCCAGCCAACACGAAAAGCCCGGCGATCGCGAGCGGAATCATTGCTGCCATTTTCATTGCGGCTCCCATCATCATCATTCCCATCATTTTCTTCATCTTTCCTCGTCCTGAAATTATTTTTATACTCACGTAAATATATATTTTGTAATATTTTAATGTTTTTTATTCCAAAAATATTATATATGGATTAGTTGTATCGTCCCTAACGCCATATTATGTTAACCTTAAGTTTTGGAGGTTGGTGGCTTAAGGTGCCTCAGCCTACCCTGCTATACATGATAAAGCTGATAACAACATCCCTCTATATCTAGCAATCTTGACAAATTACTTGAACAACGTCACCAGTGAAAGTTACAAGTGCTTAAAGAAGTATTTTAATATGGAAGGGTGATTGTCGTTAGGCATTGTTGCAAACGGACCGGGACAAGCGATTATACGGAGCACTTTTGTATTTATATATATACAAATATTTGTTTGATATTTATTAAGTATTAACTGCTTTTGAATCTTTATCTTTGCTTCCTATTCTTTTATTATACAGATGAAGAGTTTGTTTGGTTAAATCAATTAATTTCAGGAACTGCCGATTAGAATTTTTTTTAATTGTAAAACTTTTGTTTTGTTCGGATAGTTCATTTATTGAAAAGAAAATAGGTTTAATTATATCATGTTATTCGTTTTCATGTAACCCGTTGTACCTGCGATCAGCTTTACCTCCCAAAATTAGAATGTATCGTATGTAATAAATACACATTTCTTTAATACTATATATACTATTGACCATAAAGGCAAAACCGCAGATAAAAGTTAGTATCATTTTTATTTCCAAATATTACAATTATATTATTCCTTATCCCCACTACCTCTTTTAATTAAATTGTGGATATTGAACAACAATAATGCAATGAAATTCATGAATGCTAAATTTATTATCCTTACAAAACTATGCTACATTGTATTTAGATACGATTACTCCATCAAGCTAGCAAGCACAAACCGAACCTCAATATTTAATGATATATAATGTTTCATTTATCTATATTTTCCTTGTTCTATATACTCTATAAGGGAGGTGGTGAAAAACAAATATTAAGACTCTTTTCCGCAAAAAATTGACATCACTAGTTCACATTAAAATGTAAATACTATATAAAAAATAGTTTCCTACATTAGTGCTTTCGCGTTTTCGCATGATTTTCCTATATAATTTACTTTTAAAGTCATTTGCGTGTATAATTTTGTGCATGACTTTAGATAATGAACTAATAACTAAGAATTAATCAAAATAGGTTCCGACATTTATTATAGACTTAAAAGTAAAGTATACGCGTAATATTAACACGCATGAAAATAGTTTTTACAACTTCCTTAGAGGTCCTATTTTTTAGTTTCATGCTGTATCGAGCACACTATTGTCATACACTATGACAAATACGTCTTGCTTAAAGCACAATAATTGTATAGTTTGTAAGAATATTCGACTTCAGAAAGAAGGTTCTCAATTCAATTGTATTATTTTTATATTTAATAATCAAGTGTTTTTTAGTTTTTTTAATGACCCAATTTTGTGATGACAGGCTTAAAATAGTCTGCTAGTTATTATTATATTCTTTATCTAGTGACAGTATTAATAAAATGTGATGACCGCTTCGGACAGTTTTGAAAAAGTTTTCATATAGATTTAGTATTTTAATAAACAATATTTATATTGTTAAATTTGCATTATTTTTCTACGAATTTTTCTACGAATTCTGCTCAAAAAGTATTAATTTTATTGAAATTTGAATCAGTAATAAAAATATGTATATTATTTTATTTATACAAACAATTACATCTAAGGTCAAAGTTCCCACGATATCGTGTCTATTGTTGGAAAGTGTCGAAAATAACAATTGTAGTTTTATTGTATTATTATATTACCGTTCTCCGTTTTAATGTTCTTCTTTGATCATAGTACAAGTGTTTTATGATTACTGGAAAGTTGGGATAATTTGTTATGGTATATAACGTTAACTTGAAATATTAAATGTTAAACTTGAAATAATTAGTTAATAATAATATAATAGGATTTTATATTTGTATTTCTCTCGCTCTGGAGGTACTTTTTTATTTTTCATTACCCCTGAGTAGAAATCGAACCTAAACTCGCAACGACGACTGCAATGTTCACATATAATATAGGAGGGATTAATAATTAAACCTGTTTTAATACTTTTGCTTAATACATTCCTTAATAGGTTTTAAAATCTTCAAGATTATTAAGAAAAATATTTAATGAGAAACTAATCTTAATAATTACAAGTTTATGTTAATGTACATATATGTACTCGTATAATGTATACATATGTATGTACATCGAGGTACCTTTTTGTTCAATGTTCTAAACGTTACAGGTAATTAATGGACGATAGTTAACATACAAATAGCTGTTAATTCAATATTTAAAAATGGATGATGAATAAGGAAAGTATTGTTTCTTTTTTGCCTACATTACACACTTAAAGAAGATACCTATTTTGAAATATTAAATAATATAATTGAATATGTAGCTGGCATAGAAAATATAAAAAAAGCTTTAGTTAAATTAGCAACTAATATATAAATTATGACAAAAGCGAGAATTTTGAACATAAACAGTTATTTGTAAAAGTTTATTAAAAAAATCAACTCAGCTTCACGCCATATCCCTTACACAGCAAAGTAGGCAGAGAAAACCATGCTTAAGACACTCCTCTTCCCATCATAAAATTTCATATTGATAATTTTTCAAAAAGATATTCATGAATAAATAATAAGTTTTCAACCTGTATTTTTCGTATGATTTTCTTACTCTACATAAAGGGACATACATATATAGTAAATAAATAGGACTTATTATACTTTTAAAAGTAACTGTAAAAGTCTATATTATAAAAAATAATAATGACAAATACGAAAGTTTTTTACAGACAGTATAAATGGAGTAAAAATGTTTTACTTGACTTTTCTTTCTTTTCTTAGTAAGTAATGCAAAAGCTCTGTGAATATAAATAATCGTTTTTAAGCTTAAGTCGAAATAGCGGTGCTTAATGTATAGTTTCAGTCCCTTTACTTGGAGAAAGTGCGGATAACAGGATGAGCTTAGAAGGTTACTTGCAAATCCAGTGAATTCTTGTATGTGAAAACTTCATTCTCTATATTTAATATAACATGATATAGATATTATAAACATTAATATAAATATTGCTAGTTTTTGCAAGGAGTTCATCAAAACAATATATGTTTTTTAGTTTTAGAAACAAATATAAAGAAAGTATTGACCTTGTTCTATGTATTTTCATTAACAGTTCAAGATACAGCAATACGACGTATGTAATTGGTGATGTCAGTATCTAAAATTATTTGAATTTATTAAAAAAACTAATGATATGCAATGAAATGATGTACGCTTTACCATAATTATCTAAGGGTGGTTAAATAAAAAAAATAAAAGATAAAATTACCTTCTTCCACACCCTTATTTAGTTCAGAGCCAGTCATTTTAGGAAGCGACAGCTGGATTGTCCTGGAGTTAGCGAACGCGGCTATCCTGTCCCACAGCATGGTGGATAACGCTTCATCCTTGCTCTCCAAGTTCCTTGGTAAGCTTGCATCAATATCATTTTCACTTACAGGCACTGTCTCTACATCTGAGGTTTTTACTATATCTAATCCCTCGACTAACGGTATAGCTTCCATTCTTGCAGCTCGATCGAAGAATACGATAGCCTTCTTCTTCAAACATGGACCAAAACCTTCAGATTTTTGACAATCTTCATATATCCTCATGGCATATTTCATGCCGAAATTGTCTGTCGCCGCCACTACTACTAATAGGAAAGCTAAAGGGATTATTATTTTAAACATTTTGATGTGTTTCTGATGGTGCAATAAAAAAGACTGTTTGAATGTTCGCAAGCAACGCGTATTTATAGGCTATGTACACTACAAAATGAATTGTGCCTCTAAGATCGGGGGTACGCTCTCTGAGGCTATCTTCATATTAGCTGGCTTGTAATGTTCCATAAAATCTTATGTTACTGAGAATGTACGAGGAAATGATGAGGCCAGTGAATGTGAAACGTGCACACGATGTTTGTGTGAGTATCTAAGTGGAAAATTGTGCTAGTCTTGGTAGGTCGTGATTAAACGATAGTATCATTATAATTGGATGAGGTAAATTTTTAAATAAACATAATATAAGGGGATAGTTATATTTCAAATAAGAAAAAATGAGTTATTTTTTTGTTTTTTTTTTATAGTTTCATATTTTGCTGACAAATGGTTTCATCAGCTTCACGCTGTATCCCGCACACAGCAGAGTAGGTAGTGGGAACCTAGTCCTGTCTTAACACATTGCATTCCTCACTTTTTGCCAAATTCTGGAGGCATTGCGTGCTGAGTGGCAGAACTCAACGCCGCGCTTTGTCTCGAAACTAGATCGAAGAAGTGGAAAGTATAAATTTAAGTAAATATATGAAATATTTACTCTTCGAGTGGGGATCGAACCTACAAAAAGTCGGTTTTACAGTCAAATTTAGTGCCCTTTTGCCACGACTGGCCTCAATATGATTATATGTATCATATTGAGGCCAGTCGTGGCCTATATTTCTATTGGAAACATTATGTTCTAGAATATAACATAAATCAAAAAAATAAATAAAAATATATAAATTAAAGGTTATTTAACAATAATAACAACATTAATACCTCATCCATATTTAGTAGCTTACATCTATAACACCTTGCATGTTAAATATACGGAATACTAAAACAATTATTAAATAATCATTATTTATTATATTAGATCCTTCCTGTTTACGTAAAATCAAAACGAAACAATAAATCGGAAATACATAAATTTTTTTCTTTTGCTTTCAGACAGTAATTGGTGTGTGAACAGGAGGGAAGGGAGAAAAAGATTCGGGAGTGGTAGCTTGTTTCAGTGGTCACCTTAAAATAATCTGGTATCCACCTAATATATAACAGAATTTACTAACAAAAAAATTAATCTGAAAAATTTAAGCTTTGTAGCTGAAGTCTAAAAAATTTGCAATTTTTTTACAAGATTACCTAGTTGACTTTTTCTGAATTTTAATAATAGAACTATAATTTGCTAAAAAAATAAACACATACATGACGTATATTTAAGTTTTGTGCCACATTGTCATTGAACCATGCAAACTGGACTACTCTATATCGATATTAGAGGCCAGGCTCTCTTGAAAAAAATTAGATATAATTTTTGATACATTGCGTGTTGAGAGACCAAATTCAGACCACGCTTTGTCGGGTTGCCAGAGGGAGAAAATAAAAATTATTATTGCCTAAAAGTGTGAATCAAACCCAAAAGCGTGTCACTGTTTTTGTCTTTGGTTTGATTACAGCTTAGTCAAGCAATGTGCCGTTGTCCCACGAGTGAGTGTACTTTTTTGTTTTTTATTTTTTAGCTTCAAGTTTTAGCCCTCACATATAGCAGCATAGGCAGACGGAACCTGGGAACCTTATTTCAAGACACTATGTTCCATTTTAGATACTTCCGTTCCCTATTTTCTATCGAATCCTGGAGCCATTGACTGTTAAGTGGCAGAACTCACACCACGCTTAGTCTTGATGCCAGAGCGAGGAAATAAAAATGATCCATGCCTACAATTGGGGATCAACTTCACAACCGTCACACTTAAAGTAAGACGCTGTATCACTGTACCACGTCGGCTTCAAGTACAGCCTACGTAAAAAATCTTAATTCAATAGAAACGTCTAAAGCGTAAAATGATTAAATTTACGGAATTTTCAACTTGACGTTGCAGTTTTGTATATGATACCACAATTGTATCAAGTAAATTTTCTACTAAGTTACGATGTACACATCACCCACGATATTTAGTGAGAAAACAACACCAGTACTTCAGTAGTAATAACGAAACGCACTAATGGTCTTGAAATATGTATGGCAATACAGTAAAGTAGGCAAATGTGAATGAGCATCTTGTTCATGTGATTCTCATAAACTCATTCAATGGCCACTTTCTAGGTTTGCTTGATGCGTGTATACCGATTTGTATATATAACTGGCTTGTACCTGCGGCTTCGCCCGCGTGGTCAAATGAAAGAGAAAGAGAAAAAAAGAGTTTTGTTTGAATGACCACTTTGGCTAAACATACAATGCTACATTGAAGAATTGACATCGAATAATGTAATATAGCCCAAATTAATAATCCCGGAACAAAAATACAACACAAAAAGATTTTTTCAACAATGCTTTCTGACATTAGCGAGTTGAACTAAAATCTTTTTATCATTATAAAAATTGTAGATTTTTCATTAATACTGTTGCGGGTTCCTATTTTTTTTGGCTTTATACATTATCAGATAAGAAAATGTCAGTACAATATATGACATTTATGATTGAGATAAAACTTTTTAAAAAGAAAACTAGACACAATAACGCTATCATCAAACGTTCAATAGTTAGTAGTTAGTCACTGCAAAATAAAATTTATACTGGAATATAAAACTTAATTGCAGGTTTTTGCTCAAAATTTTCAAATTATGTATGAATGTTTAGTTTCTCTAGTAAAAGAACCTTACTTTCGCTTGTTAATTGATGTTTTAAGAATAATGATGGTTGTAATGACCTTAGCATTGCGTTTGATGTACGAGATATGTATATGTCCATAAAAAGTTTTGTTGAAAGTTGGTGACCGCGTGTAATCGGTTACTACGGTATACTTTTATGCATATTTGTTTTTTTATGATTATTTATATTTTATTATACCTTCGCCTCGACCATTGTCATCAACCTCTTCATACATGACCTCAAGGGGGATCTCTCTCTTCCAATATTTATTTATTTATTTATTTATTTACACTTTATTGTGCACAATTACTCCTCAGGAAATAAATGATATAAAAAGTACAAAGATAGAACAATTGACACACAAAAGGCGGTCTTATCGCTAATCAGCGATTTCTACCAGACAACCTTTGGGTTAGGATATTTGCGATAGAATAGAGTGGGTGGTGTAAATAAACTTACATATCATATTATATACTAATACATAAACATAATACATATATATTTGAAAAAAATATATATAATCTTATAATATACTAATATATATAAAAATAAAATTTATAATAGTGAGTTGTGTATATAGATGTCATTTCAAGCTGAATCATCCATCAAATAATAATTTTTAACTAATTTTTTAAATATGTTTTAAGATTTTGAACGCCTAATATCTAGAGGTAGATCGTTCCACAACTTAGTTGCTTTCACAGCAAAGGAGTGCTCATAAGATCTAGAGGAATGTCTCGAAATTCTAAGAGCAAGGTTCTCGGAAGATCTCAGGCTTTTTGTATGTGCTCCTAAAAATTCGAACATCTCTTTTAAATAAGGAGGAGATTGTTCGTTGTGTAACACACAGTACAGAAGAGAAAGTGTATGTAGGTTCCGGCGACTGCGTATTGGAAGCCACTTGAGCTTAGAACGAAATTCAGATACATGGTCATATTTACGCAAGTTAAATATGAACCGAATAGCGAGATTTTGAAGTCGCTCAAGTTTATTCAGATAGTCCTCGGTTAAGTTAGGATAGCTTGCATCGGCATAATCGAGAATTGGGAGCAATAGAGTATTTGCTAGCATAATTTTGGTTGGAATAGGCAACATAGATCGTAGACGCCGTAGAGAACCTATCGCATGAAATATTTTCCGACTTATATTATTTACATGTACGGACCATGACATGTTCTGGTCTAAATGTACCCCAAGATTTTTAACTGACGTGCAATATGGTAAATACGTATCATTGTATACAATAGGCGGTAAATGTGTGTAATCAACCCTGGAAACCATACCTGGGCTCCCAATTATTATAACCTGAGATTTTACAGGGTTAACCTTCAGACCGAACCAATTACTCCAGTTTGATATAGCGAGGAGATTACTGTTTATGCTTTGGATGAAATTTACTAAATTTTCCGGGGTTGAGTGCGTGTAAATTTGAACATCATCTGCATACATACTACATGCATGTGATAGGGACACGAAAGGTGCTTAGTGATAGAATTTATAAAAATTGAGAAAAGCAGAGGAGATAAAACACCGCCTTGAGGTACCCCAGCCTGGACAACACACCACGAAGAGACGTTTTCCTCAATTCGTATGCGCTGTCTACGGCCATTAAGATAACTTTGAAACCAGTCCACCACAGACGGAGATATGTTAATAGAACTTAACAAACTCAACAATACTTCGTAATCTACGTTGCTAAAAGCGTTGCTAAAGTCAAGGAGTACAAGAATTGTGAGTTGTTTATTATCCATAGCTCTTCGAATGTCATCTGTGACTTTTATTAGCGCAGTCGTAGTACTATGACCAGAGCGAAAGCCTGATTGAAAAGGACTTAAAATGGAGTGATTGTTAACGAAGGTAATAAGTTGTTTATGTATAAGCTTTCAATATTATCGACGATATGTTCTCGCAGGTCGCCCCGTGCCTCTTTTACCATTAATTTTAGCTTTTTTTCATAAATTTATATTTATTTATATAAATGCACGTACACGTCGTGTACGTACATTTATGTAAATTTATGTAAGAAAGCTAAAAAAGCTTCTCCACATAAAGAATAATTAATAATGTGTTTAATTCAAAAGTAATAAATCTGAAATATAATCAGATTACCTTTTTTCAAAAATTGAATCAGATTAATAAATTTATTTGATTGATATGAATTAACGCTTCACATTAAACACAGTATTTTAAATTAGGTCAGAAGAGAACGGAGTATCACAACACTATTTTTTTTCTGCCTGTCCTGTTATACGCCGGACAAAACAAAAAAAAAATTATGTCTATATACTATAACTGGACCCAATCTATACCATATAAATTTTAAATTTTGAACTAACAACCTCTGTACAATATAATTTAGAAAAACTACTGAACTAAAAGGAAAACATGCCAACCAATAATATACAGTTACATTTATTACAACCTTGACATTTGTTCTCAAAATCATCCACTTCCACATCTCTTCCACTACTTAGTGATTATGAATGCGCACGTTAAGTGCTAGCATTGTTCGTGTAATGACATGTATTATACACCTGTGAATAAAGGTGGTAATGTAAGTAAACTGCGGAGGTGCATATACTAGAACATAAGAAGAAAAGAAAAGGCTTTAATTATATATACAAACAAATATATAATGAAACTAGGTTCTTATATATTTGAGTATTGCTTATTGTATAGTATTAGTAATAATAACGCAGCTTCACGCTCAGAGGGAGCCTCATTCTAAGGCACTGCTCCCTACTTCTACTTTCCATTGAATTCATTGCGATGTCAAGTGGCAGAACTCAACGCCGCGCTTTGCCTCGATGGTTTCGAGGGTGAAGAAATAAAAATATTAAATATATCATATTTTCGCGCCCACATCTCGTCGCGTTTACAGTCACGCGGTTATGTGACCCTGCGCCACGACTGGCCTCATATTTTGGTTATTCTGTATTCAAAGTCAAAGTCAAATAAAATATTTCTTAGAAAATATATAAAACTTCGACAGTATAGGTAACTAGTATAGGATTCTAATACGTACCCCATGTAAACTGAGGCATTGCTTGTGAGTAGCGGGACTTAGATGCTAGTATACATTTGGTACAATTTATTTGTTGTTAGAATGCTTTGTAATAATCTTAATATATTGGAAAATTGTAAAAAATATATATGGAGAGTCAAAATTATAATTACCAAAAGGCGCGATTTCCGGTCACGCTACGTTTATGTTGTTATGTTTCCTAAAAATATATTTCTATCTTTAGTGTGGAACATTTAAAAAGTTATAATGCACATTGTAATGCTTAATCAAATAAGGCATATTTAGTATCAAATGTCACGGAACAGTTGTTGCTAATAAGGCGGTGTTATAATTGATGTTTAAAGTGTAGACCTGTATGATTTAACTGACCATGTTAGCTTTTAAACTAGTACAATGTTAATGTTTATGCTTACTAAATATCTGTTGTATTGGATGATTCATCTTCTTTCGAACTTCACGCTGTATCGCGCATGTAGCAGGGTAGGAAGGAGGAACCTAGTGTTAAGCCACTCCTTTCCCCTCTTTTCGACGAAATCGGCAATTCTAAAGTATTCGAATGGAGGCATTGCGTGTTGAGTTGCTGAATTCATTGTGCTTTTGCCTCGACACCAGGTGAAAATATTAAATATTCCATTTCCTCGAGTGGGAATAGAAACTACAACCTGTCGCTGGCAGTTAAGGAGTTTGTTCATCAATATTGGCCAATTAGAAATAATATTTTTTTTTGTTGCCTAAAATTTTTTTTAAAGATAATTTATTCCCACAAACGTAGTAAAACGTAGTTTATTATTTATATATATTGTAGTCATCGTTGCGCAAAGGCACAAGCGAGTGACTGTAAGCGTGAGGGGTTTAGGTTCAATTTCTATTAGGGAGAAATGAAAAATTTAATATTTTAATTTCCTCGCTCTGGCACATCTAAATGGCAACGGAGTGTCTTAACTCTCCTTCCCTCTGCCTGCGTTACATTAAGCTTGTGCACCTGTGCCTTGAAATGGCCTTATGTTGTGTTTTTTCTGATTTAAAGTAATAAAATTTTCGAATTTTAATAAAAAAAAAATAGTACAGACTTTACGAGACTAGAACTTTTAACATGATTCTAATATTAGTGAAAATGAAAATGAAATAATAATGATATACTTTTGTAAACAAATATTAATCCTCCTTTTATTTAAAACTGAAGCAATTCTTTTCTTTCTTTTTTTGAAACCCAATCTTATATATATTGGTGTCGTAAAATAGGAGTACTTACTAACAAAAGATCATTAATCATTCTACGTATCTTTTTAGATTACGAGACTAAGCAAATTTTTTTTTATGTTATCAAGAATATATAAATGTATTCTCCCATATAGAAAACACCACAATTTCTAAATTTTTATGCCATTTGTATACTTTCCAAACAATAATCATTAACAGATGTACTCTATAAGGTCATCTCGGAGTCGTCACTTTTTTGTATTTCACTTTTATAGTGGGTCGTATAAAAATTTTTGTCTCAGCGAAACCATTTTTTTTAATATACAAAGACGCTTTTAAAGATGAACCATTTATATTTTATTGATGGAGATATCAGTTCAAATTTGATTGACAAAAAAAAATTATGCACTTATAATTTATACTTATGAGCTTCGCGCTGTATCCCGCACACAGCAGGGTAGGCAGAGGAAACCTAGTGTTAAGACACTCCGTTTCCCACTTTCCGCCCAATTCTGGAGGCATTGCTAGCTGAGTGGCGGAACTCAACGCTGCGCTTTGCCTCGACAAGATAAAATGAAAATGACACCACCAGCCGAATTGACAGTCACACTTTGTGCCACTGCGCCACGACTGGCCTCGAAATACTATTATACATACAAATATAATATTTAATCGTGACAACTCCATATAAAATCACTTAGTCGTACATTTTTCGTCATGGGAAGTAGAAAAGAACTTTAACTCAAATGTTTTTCGAATATTTTTACCTATTGTTTATGTTTTTGTTTTTATTTTATTATAATTGGTGTATGAAATTTGTATTTAGAACAAAGAAATTTCGTCTGTACTTCTTAATTATAAGCTAAATTACTTTTTCATTAAGATATAAAAATAGTATTTTAAGTAAATATATTTAAAATAAACAAAAACCGATATGTCAGTTACTAATAAAAATAAATGATACTAAAATAGAACTAAATAAGAATTAATGTACGTATTTGTGCTAACGGAGAGCCAAAAAAGGTTATAACTCTTTCCTTTTATACTTATAGAACGAATGTGCGACGTTTGAGGGCTTAATTATCATTTGAGAAATTAATTGTTTTCATTGCCCCGCTCTGGCAACATGACAAAGCGCGTCGTTAAGTTCCGCTAGTCCACATGTAATACCTCGAGAATAAGGCGGTGCGTAGGGAATGAAGCGTTTTAACTCTAGATTCCTTCTGCCTACCCTGCTATATGCGGTATCCAGCAAGAATTAAAAAAGTTAAAAAACACCTGTAAATAACATTGTGCTCTAGATTAAGCACTTGTTCACAAGCATATTTACTGATATGCATAAAGTACACCTACAGGTGGTCACGTAGAAAATACGTTATTAATTTTATTGCAATTTCCATATACGGACATTTGTCAAAATTAAATTGTCAAAAAATAAAATAAAACATATTGTCATTTTTTTATTCCATACATCTATGACTACACCTCTAGGAATACGGCGTGAAGTTAAGTTAAGTTTAGTTATATTTTAAGGAATATGTATAAAATTAATGATAATACAAGTAGTGATTATCGTAGTATCAATATTTGTTTCTAATATACCAATCTCGGAGCTAATACAGTAGTATGAAACAAAAACGTTCTCAATAATCTTCCATGATATGAGATATACCAAAATAATTTCACAAGTAATAATAACAAATAAAGGACAACAGAGAGTCTTAACACAAAAATAACTGTAACTTATATATTAACTTAATTTATATATTATGTCATAGAAAAAAAACAATATTTTCAAGAATTGAAATTTATTTACAGTTTTTGAGAAAAAATAAGATATTAAAATTAATAATACTATTACTATCACCTTCTGTAGTTGTACATTAGTCACTTTCAACGCCGTTACCGCTACCCCTCTATATAAGCGCGAGTTGCTTCATTCACAGTATTAGTGTTTAGGTGTAAATGAACCAGAGACCATCGTGGCGCAGTTGGGAAGTATCTGGCTATATTTTAGACTGTAAGGTTCGATTTACAGCCATGGAAATTATATTAGCTTCATAGCTAGAAGGCTTCATCATTAGCTAGAAGGAGCGCAGTATTAGGATATTTATTTAGCAAGAATCGTTAGTACAAATTACAGAGGTACAAAATAAATAATTTTCGTATCTCATTCGCATAATTGAATTAGTAGTATTTCAGTTTTTTCATAATTATATTTTGACAGTTATACATCTTTTTTCTACAGTGATACTTATTGAAAGAGTATTTTTTAGCTTCATGTCGTTTCCCACATATAACAGGTACGCGGCAACTTAGGAACCTAATGCTAACACATTCCGTGCCCATTAAGACAATTCCGTTGAGCGGCGCAACTGAAATGAACTATTGGAACTGGCGCGCTTTGCCCTCTTCGCAGACCGGGAAAATTGAAATATTTAAATATTACATTGCCTCGAGCCGCACGCATGTGCCCTTGCGTCACGACGGTCTTTTAAACAGTATATAAATGGAATATTATTAAATAATACTATTAAATTTATACTATTAATATTATTAAATTTATTTATTTGAGGCACAGCAGTGTGACTTTACGCGACGGCTGCGGGATTGATCCCCACGCGAGAAAATATATATTCAAACTTATTTTTCATTTCTTCGCTCTGGCGTCGAGGCAAAGCGGGGCGTTAATTTCCGCCACCCGACATGCAATGTCTTCAGAATTCAGCGGAAAATGGGAAACGGAGTGTCTTAACACTAGGTTCCATCTACCTACCCTGCTGTAAGGGGGATACAACGTGAAGCTGGTTATTGTTTTTTATTACATTTATTATTAAGAAATGAACTCAGAAATCAGAGGAGCCGTATCAAACTTTTGTCTTGCCAGAATTCGGTAGAAAGTGGGGAACGGAGTGTCTTAATACTAGTTTCCCTCTGCCTACCCTGCTGTGTGCGGGATTTGTTTTTATTTTAACTTATTTCAAATTTAATTGGATAAGGGAATATAATTTATAATTATTGTTTTGAAAAATCGAGGGTAAAAAGGGTCGAGGGAATAAATTAACAATAAGTAGGCAAAGGGGACCTAATGCTTAGATCAGAGTATCTATTATTATTCTCTTTTCCCTACCGAATTTTTAAAACATTACGAGGCGAAAATATAAAATAATTCATTTCTGGTAGTGGGAACTGAAATCACGTTTTGCGTATACAGTCACACGTTGTAACTACTTTAGCGCAACGACGGCCCCAAAATCTAAAATATTACTTAAAATGAAAAGCGTTGAAATAAACTTAAAAAAATTTTTTTTCGTTTATCATTTGTTAATATGCATTGAACAATATCCTAATTGCCATAATTTTTATTGTTTTATTTCGTTTGGTCCTTTCCGCACTCCTTTTAATAGGTGAAAATATAAGTATGCTCTTTTCTCTTGCGAATTCAACGTAGGCCTTAATGGACCCATTCCACTCGCAGTGGAAACCTGGCTTTATAATGGTCTTAAGGTAAGACGAACCAATTCATCAAAATTGGTCAACCTATGGGCTTTAAAGGTCCACATATTAACCGATATACATATTTCTACATATATGGTCTAATCAATTTGCAAGGAAAATATAAAATTTGAAAAAAAAAATGTTTGCTTCACGCTGTATCCCGCATATGGAAGGATAGGCAGAGGGTGGAAAGTGACGAACTCTGTTCCTAACTTTCCGCCGAATTTTACTGGCGTTTGCCTTGTTGCCAGAGTAAAGAAATAAAAAAATTTTAATTATATACCTAATCATTATTTCCCACGAAAGGGGATCGAATCCACACCTGTCGTGTTACAGTCACACGGTCACAACGACGGCCTTAAGTCAAATATAAGCTAGTTAAAATTTTAAGCATTTACATAAATTATTAAATTACTATTTATATAATATGAACATGGTCATTTTGATTAATGATTATTGATTATTTTCAAACAGGGAAACTATTATTTGTTATATAGATTATTGTGAAGCCATCGTGGCGAAGGGGCAAAATGGAGTTTAAACACGCCGGTTGTGGCTTCGATTCCCATTCGGGGGTATGAATTAAATATTTAATACTTTCAAATTCCGTCGCGTTTAATACTTTCAAATTTGAAGCCAGTCGTGGCGCAGCGGCACGTAGTGTGACTGTAAAACGGACTGGTTGTGAGTTCGATCCCCACTCGAGGAGATGAAATATTTATATTTCCATTTCTTCGTTCTGGTGTCGAGGTCAAGCGTGGCGTTGAAATCTGCCACTCAACACGCAATGCCAGAGTTCGGCAGATAGTGGGGAACGGAGTGTCTTAATATCAACTGAAAGTTATTTTAAAAAATGAACTACAATTAAATCTATTATATACAATATATTATGAGAAAAAACAAAAAAGTACATTACAATATGTCACTTGCTTTATTTATTTTCATCATAAAAAAATACACATATTGGAATATTGAACCGCACAGCTAACAATATAATTACACAGTCTAAGGCAATATATCATTTTTAACGCTTATATTTGCAATTACTCAATAATTATATAATAACTTGCACGCGAACAGACATTGACTTTAGGAACTGATATTGACAACTGGATATTATATTTAATAATTATAAAATTAATAATATTATTAGAAAATTTCGCTTTATTACCTTGAGGCCATTCATGGTGTAGGAGCACAAACTGTGACTGCAAACGTGACTTGTTCTGGGTTTGATCCCTAGTCGACTAAATGAAATAAAACTAAATGAAATATTTATAGTTCCATTTCTTCGCTCTGGTGTCGAGGTAAAGTGCGACGTTGAGTTACGCCTCAACCCAATGTGTTCAGAATCCAGCGAAAAATGGGGAACATTGGTGTCTTAACACTAGATTTTTCCCTCTGTTATCATACGACGTGAAGCTGATTTCATTTTTAATTTATTACCTTTAAATAAAAGGACCGAACCATATTTAGTGATTTTGTGTCAATTAAAAATATTATTTTTCCGTATATATTAAGAATTAATTTTTAGAATTTCGTACCTAAAAGAATAAAACGGAAACATTAGAGACTTATTTGTAAGTTTGCCTACCTCCCTGTCTGTCTGAATTAATAATAGAGCTTCAAGTACATTACACGCTTATACTTCCAAATGTTGTTCGAAATTGTACGTACTGTCTGTTGACTCAACATTTAAAAAAATTACAAAAGAAAACTTAAATCCGAAAATTGGTCATTTGCAGATATTTTCCTGAAAAAAGGCCATTACATAACTTATATTTGTAGTTAAAAATGTAACGTACTAAAAAAGGGTATACATCCGCAAAAATAATGTATGTTTATATGTAATATAATTTAAATAATAATGTTTACATAAAATTTCATACTTGACTAAAAAGGTAACGTTTGTTATATCTTTTCCCTTATTTGAAATATTTTCTTGAATACTTTATAAAATATTGTGGTTTGTTTTCTAAAATCTTTTCATTTATTCATTCGTACGGACGTGAACACATATTTATAAAATTCTTTGATATTTCGATGTGACCACGCTACTGGCGAAGTCGTAAGTATAAAAGCTACTATAATAATAATATTTATCGATATATAGTCATAATTTTTTTCTCATACAATATTATGAACCACAACGAGAAAAAAAAATGTAATAAAGAAAAATGAAATAAAAAACAATCTTTTATTTATAAACGGATCTAGGCCAATTATATTGCTAAAATCAGTCGCGATCATAATCATAATCAAGACCATTACGCATCCTGTTATATGCTGTAGCTCAACTACGAGCTTAAAGTAATTTATAAAACAACTATAAACAACGATGAATGCCATTGTGGCGCAGTTGGCGTTGCGTGTGGCGAACACGATAATTGTCAATTTGAATACAACTCAAAAGGTTGGGAGCAGTGTGTCCTATTACAAGGCTCCTTCTGGCTACACGGCTACATGCGGGAACAGCGTGAATTAGTTCGCTTAACCGAACAAACTCTCTAGGTTCAAAATATTAATATAGATGATATAGTTGCTTTGACAATATCTACGCGTGATATCTTCATGTGGGGAAAATTGAGAAAGGAACTTTCATTTATTTGAACTGACAATTTTCTTATTTGTAAGGGTTGCGTTAATACACATGTGTATTACATACGGTTAATACTCTACAATTAATATTTTTTTATTAAAAACGTAGAAGATTGATTCTATAATGGGTTTAAATATTATCAGTTATATAGGTTACATATCCATGATTCACTAATCTATTAGATACAATGATTAATAAAAGTTTGCTTATGTTGGTTGAACAAAAAAAAAAGTAAAAAAATAAATTGTTCATTATGTAAAATGTCTTAATTTCATTGTGACATTGACATTGACCAAGTCGTCCTCATGAGAGCGAACATCGTTGACCAACACATTGATATCAGGTGCACACATGCATGCCACACCACGTATACATGCACGCCTCAGTGCACGACAATACGATGCAACGATTGCACGCTCTAAAAGATTTATAGATAAATGCAGTTCCCGGTGAAAATAGATAAATGCCAGTGCTCATGTGTTTTCTACACATTTCAATAGGCGCAAGCGCATTGAGTGGACACGAGTGACGTTAACGGGACACCGCGGTTTTTTGTCACTATGAGTCCCCGCGGGATAGTTGTCCTGTGCTTTTGTGTCGCTTTGGCTTCCGCCTCAATAGACACCTTCGGAGCAGGCAAGAAGCTCCTAAGAAGGCTGTACGATGATTGTAAAAAGTCGCAGGATATCCTCAAATGTTATAAGATCCAAGCAACTAAAGCAATCGACAGAGCTGCTAGAATGGAAACACTTCCAATTTTTGATGGATTTTCCTTAGTTCGGATAGCGAACCACGGGAGGGCTTTTCCCTCTTCTATACCAGAAGGCGATTTAAACTCTTTAAGTTCGGATGAAGTAGACAAACTTCTGAGCCTCACTACTTCAAAGTTGATGCAAACTCATCGAGTCATTATATCACCGGCAAGTGTTGGAGCGGACATGGGAAGATCATTGGAGGAAGCAAGAGGCAAGTTGAAGAAGATGATAGGTCCTATCATGGCTGGTATCGCAATTAAGGGAGGTTTCTTGGCTATGGCTTTTCAAGCTATTGCCTTGATTGCCGGTAAGGCACTGTTGATCGGTAAAATCGCTTTACTGTTATCTGCTATCATCGGTTTGAAGAAATTGGTGGCTGGAGGAGAAGCACATGAGAAAACAACGTACGAGATAGTCAAACATCCACAGGTTTCACAAAGTCATACTTACTCGTCTTCTCACTATGGTGGTGATTTCGACACATCCGGTCCAGGTGGCCACTACAGAAGAAGCGTAGAGGAAGAGGCCGCCGCTCAGGACAGAGCCTACAGAGCATACGCTAAACAACAACAGTAAAACAGCACGAAAAATATAGAAGACTTACGACCTTTTACAAAATACGATACGGCACTTCCACCAAATATACGTAAATTACCTCCGAGGCTGAATTCTGCACACGCGAGTAGGAGACGAGTATATATTTAGATTGATGTTAATTCATACGACACAGTAACTAATTATTTAGTTGTTAAGGAAATATATTCCAATGTACGTAAGATGCTTAATATTTATAATCGCATATATTTAGTATATTATGTGAATAAGTTAATTAATTTATTTGAACTTATAATCAGTGCACCAAACTAGTGAATTATTATATAAGTTATAGATTTTTAAGTTATTTATTCATTTTTTTATAAATAATTAGGCTAGTCGACGGGTACTGTGCATTTTCTGTTGCTACGACTTTTGGTCTAACGTTGTAAAAATAGGTTAAGTTTATTTCGTGTTAAGCGTACAGTAGCGTGTTTACTTCGTACTCTATATATTAAATATCTAAGAGGAGAGATATAGATATTGAATTATATAAGATAGATAGATAATAATTATGTTATTATTTTTATTAATAATTTATTTGTAATGTTATATCCGAGTCCTATATATTTATTTATTGTCAAATAATGACAAGGTGGTTACGCGAGTACCTTTTATATAATTTAATATACGTAATTATATATTTGTATAGTATTTGTATAATGCTTTATTTTGTATTGTAATAATAATAATATTATATATTGTATTTATATGTATGTATTTAATTATAATACAATACAGGAAGATGATATGGATAAATAGTTTTAAACGGTGAATTGTTTTATTTTAAAACCTTCAAGGGCCAGTGGATATATTATATAGAGTTTTTATTATTCTGATAAATGACTTTTATTTTATATCTATACACATAATAAAATTTTAACTGATCGCTCTCTGTACATGGGGGAGGTATGAGAAAACCTATTTTTTAATTTTTAACTGTTCGTCTGTGCGCTTGTGCACGCTAATATCAGAAACGGCTTAACCGTTTTTTAAATCACTACTGTTTTTAAATCGGTAAATAAATAAAAATATATATCAATACTATTTTTTTCGACACTATTGTTATAAAAATAACGATATATTTGAATAAATTGCCACTTAATTTTCAATATAGAGTCCATGTCCTCTCTCCCTCGTTTTCTTATTGAGTCCTCAAAATGATGATGCTACTACTACTACACGAAATCAATCCATATTAGTAAATAAACAATCGCGGACGCCGCGGGCGGACCGCAGTAGTTACCAGAATCTGATAATAAATAATATTATATTCTACATTTAATCCATTTATTAAGATTAGGGATCTTACCAATATATATTTTTTTTGAGTAAGTGGTTTAAATACGAGCGATTTTAATATAATATTACACTCCTGGTTTAGTGTTTATTACCCCAGAAAATATCATAAATAAGAAATTATGTATAAATTTAATAAAACACATGTCATAAACCGATGGAAAGGAATAGGCAGATTTTGAGAGAAACACCGATGAAACTCTGTCAAGAAAAGTTGTCTGAAAAGTTTAATTTGTTTTCTTACCTAAGTTAAAACTATTTAAAAATAAAACTTTATGCATAGATATTTTGATATATCTTATAAAATATATTTATTTTATAATATATTTATTTATATAGTCTCAAACTGTATACCGTACACACTAAGGTTAAGGTTATATGGAGACCCTCCAGTGTTAAGTCCCCTCCGTTCCCCATAAAATATATTTATTTAATTACTTAATAATGGTACTTATAAGTTGAAGGTCGTTTTTAAAGTTTATATTTAAATTTATTTCAGATGTTCCATATATATACTAGATCTTTCAAATGAGCAACATTTTTATTTAAAAATTAGGGCGCTTCCTTCACACTTACCAATCTTCTATATACAAACACTTTATCTTCTGAAACATCAAAGTTTTATCTTCTGAAACTACTATTAATATTAAATACTTAATTTATTTTGATAATTTATTAAAATAATTAAAAAAAAGTTCAATTCTGTTATTATGGCGTTTTGCTATAAAAATTTATTACTTGTGAAAGAATATTAAAATTTACAGAAAGGACTATAAATTCATTGTCAAATCAGGTATAAGTTTTTTTATCTATAAAAAGAAAAAAACTTTCAATTTATCTTTAATATAATTCACTTATGCTTTAAAGATATTGTACAAAATATCTTATATATAACGATACTACGATAACTATATATAACGTTAAGTGAGTGGCTTCTAGAATTTGGTCACCAAACCAAGAAAATTCATTCTGGACCTTTTTATCAGGCCGGAATAAATTTAAATAAAATAAATCAGCTTCACGCTGTATCCCGCACACTGCAGGGTAGGCAGAGGGAACGTAGTGAAAGACACTCCGTTCCCCACTTTCTGCCGAATTTCGGAGGCATTGCGTGTTAAGTGGCAGAACTCAACGCCGCGCTTTGCCTCGACACCAGAGCGAAGAAATGGAAATATAAATTTAAGTAAATATTTCATCTCCTCGAGTGGGGATCGAACCCACAACCAGTCGGTTTACAGTCACACTTTGTGCCGCTCCGCTACGACCGGCCTCAAATAATTTTATTTTACTTATAAATATTTGACCGTCGTGGCGCAGTTGCACAAGGGAGTGACAGTAACGCGACGGTTCTGGATTCGATCCTCAATCGAGGGAACGAATAATTAATATTTTTTTTCTAATTATTTTATTAATATTTTCATTTAATGGCTCTGATGAAACAGGGCAAAAGTGGAGAACGGAGTGTTTTAACCTTAGGCTTCCCATGCTTTATTCGGAATACAGTTTGAAGCTGATTTTTTTTATTAACTTTGAGTCCACGACTATCACATGAACGCGACCATATTAGCTATTAAGGTGTTAATTTAAAGAACAAAAAGTAGTTTCACGCTTTTTGTCGCTGAGCATGCTCTGGATAGACAGAAGGAATGTAATGTTAAGATAGGTGTGATCCCGTTGTGGTATTGCTGTACGTCATTTGACTATAAAGGCGACAGTTGTGGGTTCGATTTTCACTTGAGGGAAAGAATTATTATTTATTAATATTTTAATTTCTTCGCTACGTAGATTGATTTCGATAAGAAAAAGTGGTGTTAAGACACTCCGTTCTCTACTACTATTACACGAAACTTATTTTCGAGCCAGCGGAATACACCGTCCCACTTTATTTGATACCAGGGCCAGTAAAAAAATAACAACTCCCTCGAGTTGAAATCGAATCCATAACTGTCGCCTTTATATTCAAATGCTGTACGGCAATACCACAACGGGATGCTAATTAAAATAACAATATAAAGAATCAACTGTACATAAGAAAGTGCGTCCATATTCAAAAATCATTTAGAGCAGATCAATTCAGTTATTTAGCCCGATTCAGTGCTAAGAAATATTGAGAAAGCTTAGAATTAGTTGAAGCACGAATGAAGCTATGCATGCAGAGCTGGCACGCGATGTATGTACATATAGCTGGCTGATAATGGCCATGAAAAAACGATGAAAGTTAAGAAAATTCTTCAAAAGGTGGCTGATTATAAATCAGCGCGAGAGAATCACTTGTTAGATACTTGCTGTTGCTAACAATAGCATGGTTTTATGTATTGGTTTGTTCAGATTTTTCTATGGATATTTTGGTTATATATTGTTGTAGTTTGTTAAGTGAAAACTAAACATTCACAGTGTATACTGCGACTGATTCGTAGCTACTTATTCTATTGATGTAATTATTTATGATTATTTCTTTATTTTAGTTTTTTTCTGCTTGCGTTGTGACACCTCGTTCATCACGTAGTGTCTATTTTTCAAATTATTGCGTGTTAAGTGGCGAAATTTAACGCCGCGTTTTGTTTCGTTACTAGGGTGAATTCCATGAAATTTAACCCACAACCGTATAGTAAATGTTATGACGCTGCCGCACAACAGATTTAAAGGTTCTTTTCATTCTTCTTCTTCATTTTTAAGGTTGGTTGAATGGAAATGCTTAATTTTTAACCGACTTCAAAAAGAAGGACGTTATCAATTTGACTGTATTTTTTTATGCTTTCATTTTTCAAAAATGCGACCATACGTGCAAAAGTGAAATTGTAAATAATGCTTTAAAATATTATTTATGAATAGATGGTTGTTCGCAGATATTTAGAGCGTGGAAACGTATAAATGTCCTACATAGTGAGTTAAATTACAACGCAAATTTTAAATTATTGAATGTACAGTAGTCGTATAAGAATGAGTTCTGAATTATATCTCGTAAGATAATGTAACAGAAAAGTATGGAAATTGACAATATTTTTCATATTTAAATTGCTTTCATTTTACTATTCAGTTATTTACTTGAGATATACATACATAATTCTTAGTAAGTTACACAATATGAAATTTATTCAATATAATTATTATGAACAGAAGTAAAATGGAATAAACAAATATATATATATATATATATATAAACATTTATTCAAGAAATTAAAATTAACATTTTAGAGAAAACGTTCGACAAAATTTCTTACTGACTAGAGTCTTTTTATCCAAATGTTAAACATATTTTTGTTTAATTCATCCATTTATTGGCGTCCAAGCAAAATTTCTCGCGTTTCTTATTTTTCCATCGTCTTTTTGATCTTCTTTTTTCGTAACAAAAAATCGTTCTAGTCTATCCCGTAGCTCATCCGGTGTAATAGGCGATGCTGTGGACTCTACTGACTTCTCTCTATAAAAGTAATCGCCATGTTGAAGATGTCTATTGTCACGATAGTACCCTGAAAATGTAACTCTATAATTCCTGATTGACCTAATTTATATATTTAAAAGAAAAAAATATAATACAAGTTTCTGTACAATATCTAATAAATGTAAAATATATAAAGATAACTAACTGTAAGCAAACTCAAAAACAAATTACACCATGACTTAAAGAGATTATAAGACAAGTTAAAAGTTACATTCTGAGATGAAAACGTGAATATTTTCAACATTAAAAGATACTTAATTGTTAAATTGACAAAAAATAACTTGAGGCGTATTTAATCATTAATCATTTGAGCCAATCGCGGTGCCAGCGCACAAGCGTGTGATTGTAAATGTAAAAGGTTGTTGACGTGGCGTTGAGCTCCGCCACTCAACACGCAATGCATCCAGAATATCTCCTGTGGAATGTGGGGATTGAAAGTGGTCACAATAGGAAACGGAGTGTCCTAACACTAAGCTCCCAAGGTTCCTCTGCCTACTCTGCTATATGCGGGGCACAGAGAAAAACTAAAAAAACATTCAATCATACCTCCAGAGCTATGATGACCTTGATAGTGTCCAACATTGTCTTGTGATGTATAAGAAGACAATCCGGGAGAAAAACCATTATAGTGATCTTGGCCACCCCAAGATGATCCACCACTGAACAGAGTTACTGCAAAGAGTGCTAACTTTGCTAGTAAAAATGCCTTTTTACTTGCCAAGAGTAGCAGGCCAAGTAAAAGAGGAAGCAGTGTGGACACGTGAAACTTAAATCCCAGTAGAAATGGTACCAGTAAATTTCTCGCTAGGAGTCGGACCTGAAAATTAATTGTATTTTTAAGGGATACTGCAGTCGTGAAGAGGTAAGTATTTCTTAATTTTTTTGTATTGGTTGCTGAAGCAAGAGAGAGTTTTAATTTCTGACAATACTATAATAAATATTTTTTCTTACATTGGAAAATATATTTGAAAGCCTATCTATATACATGGGTACTGCAAAATAGTGTTATTATACAAAATTATTTTGTAATAATTTTACTGTATCTAATTTTATTTAATAACAATGGTTTTCTAATTCATAAAACCCATTATAATATGAAATAAATACCTATTTTGAAACTTCCACTGTGAAATTTACAAAGTTTGCCGAAAGATGGCGCACTGTCAAGTTCAATGTTATGTTAGCCTTGACTTATGTTACTCTTTGCAAATGGTTAATAAAATAGAAGATAGATGGCGCTGTTTATAAATACTTAAAAATTTTAGTATGTAAATATATTTAGCTCGGCTGCGGCGAAGTCCAAAAGAGGGTTATTTTTTATTACTTCTGTTAAACTAGTAAACCGATTTTGATAAAAGATTTGCCTCGATGGTGCGAGTGTTATTGGATTGCCACACATTGCTTTGCTTATTTGTTGACTTGTTTGTATATTTCAATAAATATGAAAGAAATATATAAAACAATTTCAAGACTTATTTCTTCTTCTTGTCACGCAATGCAGAAATTGTTTTTAATTCCGCATTTTTTTTATCCAGACCGGGAATGGAAAAATAGACTCATAGAAAAAAGTTACAATGAATTCCTCATTCCTTTCTTTTATCAATTACAAAAAAACGTACAAAAAATATAATGTACTCAAAATACATTGCATGCTTATTTAGTTTTCATTTTTAAAGCTTTCCGTATCAATTAAATTATTTCGATCTTACATACGAAAACATTGTCAGTGAATAGGGGAGGGAAAACATAACTTATTTAAACTTACCAGTAGTCACTTCTGCTGGTTGTTGATAAGTTCTATCTTTAATTCTGGGATCAATAACAAATTCCAATACTCCATTAGCCAGTGTAGGTCCAATCCGCATAACTAAGCCGGGATAAAATGTACCAAGGTCCCAATGTAGAGAGCGCTTTCGATATCAGTCCGCTTGCATCTTCTATTATGGATCTGAAATATTTGTTTACCTAAATTTAGTTTTGGTTGATTCATTTTATATTTAAATATGTTTTATTAGCTTTTTTCGATCATTGTAACGGCCATTGTAAAAATCCGTACACAGCAACCTGTAGGCAAAGGGAACTAGTGTCAACTGCGTTGCCCACTATCGGCCGCATTCGGGCATTGCGTGCTGAGTGGCGGAGCTCAACGTCGCGCTTTGTAAAAAAATGGATATATAAATTTAAATTAATATTTAATTTCCTCGAGTCGGGGATCGGACCCACGGCCAGTCGCGTTTACACTTTGTGACCCCGCTGCGACCGGCCTCAATATAAAATTGACATAGTTAAAATAGAATCTATGAGTACTTTAAATCTTACTTTATTCAAAAATGTTATATGGTTTAGATAAACAATATTTTTTAATACTGTATAATTAGTTAGGCTACCCTTATAACCAAAATATATATTAACTGAAGTGTTTTGTTGAAACCTCAATTATTGCTATATTTATTTATCCACAAGTGGGTTAAGGTAGGCTGGTTTGAAATCCAATAAGATGCACCGATGATCTTATGAGATCTATGGACCGACAATGGACGGCAAGAGCAGATAACTGTACTGTTTGGAGGCCAATAAAAAGATCTCTTACACCATGCAGTAGGTTAGTAAGGATTTAGTGAGTCAAATGGGCGATTTAACTTCAGATTGTGCTTATAAGACTATGAGAAACGTATTTTTTTGAATTGTCTTATTTTTCATCTTAATATCCTACCGGAAATCCATAGGGTCTTTATCAAGAAAGCTTCCAATGTCTCTTGGAGTTTTTTCATCCCTAACAAGAGAAACTCCAGTGGCTAAGCTAAACGATTCGGTTTCATCGTAATCATTTAATTTATTTAATAATTCTTTTCCAAAACAAACACCAATCTCTGATCTTCCAGAACTGCTGATACAATCATTTAGCTGTGTACCTTCTACATTATTCTCTTTAAATTCTTCACCTTCTTGTAATTGTATTGGTATTATTCCATTGACACTTGCTAATATGATCAATATAATAAATTTTATTGATAAATTCAACCACATTTTGAGTGACCCAAAAGGGCTGGTCTTACTTCAAGCACCACCGTTTTCTTAGATACAAATATTACGTATACTTTATTGTAACAAAGCTTGGTCTGTTTTATAGACTTTTCTTGTTATGTACGAGTGAACTTTGCCATTGTTTTCGAGGCCCGTCACGGATGTTTCCCATGGTCTAACAATAAGGTGAAAATTCGTTGCAGATAATTTGCAAGATTCTGAGAGAGTATTTTTACATATTAGACGACATAAGATTACGCAATTCATGTGCCAAAAGTGTTATGTAAGTCTTTGTCTATGTATTGTTTGTGTGTGAAGTAAAAATGATGGTTCTAATCGAACCATAATAATATACATATATTTGTTCAAAATAATTTCAAATAATAGAAAAAAAATTCGTCGATGACTGATAATTATTGTATAAGTATATTGTACATTTAACGAGATGTATGTTACAACATACCTCTGTTGTATGTTTTGAAGCTTTCATATTTATAAAAATCCTTATAAAATTGTTTAAAACAGAGAGAGAGAGAAAACCTTATAAAAAACATATATCGCTATTATATCTCATCATTAATAGAAGAAATAATTATATTATGCCTATATGTTTTAATTGAATATCTCTCTATTCTATACATTCTCTACTTTTGTGAACTAAAGGTTTTTACAAATGCTTAAGCATATTTTCTGTACAATAAGAAAAAATTTGCTAATATTTTTCCTGAAACTGTTATATTATGAATCGAATTTATTTCTTAAATTGCTTACGTGTAATAGATTTTTTCACATGCCCATATAAATACTTTTACGCACGTCGTGAAGGGCCTATGACCTTATGAACTAACAACCTGCGTCTTTCATCATCTAACCTGTCTACCTAATTTGATAACAGTGAAATATGACCTTAACAATCAAAAAGTTAAAGTTCTAAATATTATGTCAAAAATCGGGCGTTTACGTCTTTTATTTCGTGAACAACATGAAAAAGTGAAAGCCGACAATACATTATTTTTTCTTATACGTCCGGTTTGTCTTTAGTAAAAGTTTTGTTTGAGTGACGTAATAGTTTCTCATGGGATATTGAATATATTATTAGTATGTGTTATTATATTAGTGTGCTTATTTGTTTGAAAACTACTTGTAATTATATGTTTTGGAGCCTTTAATTAGAGGGTGGTATCTTATTATGTATCAATCTGTCCGTTATAAGCTGTAGTTAATATTTAGGATATTTTTTAGATTAAAAATAATTTATAATATATAGGAAAATATTAATTGAATTTTAATTTTATAATTTAGATACAAATTCAATAAATACACGAGTAATTGCTAATTCAATTGGGATTTAATTTTTATATACTAAATTCTTTACTCTAACACATACACAAAATACGGATATGATATATACTTCAATATTACTTTAATTAAGAAAAAGAGTTAAGGACATAACTTCTAGAGTAATTAATACTTTTATGATTCATGATATTTTAAAAAAATAATCTTCTTATTGATGTCTTAATATGAAAATCTCCTAAATACATATATGTAATAGCATATATTTGAACTGAAACAAAAAAAACATATTCTCTCAAATAAAATATTCAATTAATAATTCATATTTTTAAAGAAATTTTAAACGTATGTGAATTTGATTTCCATGTAAAATTAACTTTCCATAATTACTACCAAAATTGCCTTCGCCTTCACATTGACCTTACGAATACATTAGTCATTCTACTTTCGCTGTTGTCGCCGGAGGGCTGGAGGAGGCTTGAAACGTATGTATTTAAGTAGCAACCCCCTCTTTATTTTACAAATTTATACAAACATATTATTACCGACGAAAAATATATTATAGTCTGTATAGCTAAGCATTAAAACATATTATTGTTTGGCTATGTATTTTTAAGTAATTTCAAGTTGGTTGAGAACATGTACACGAGACAATTTTACTATATGACATTCTTTCATTTGACTATTTCAAGCTAAAATAGCCCCTTTTACCGTTTCATATAGTTTATATCAGTTTGCCATATTAAAGCTGTTGCAATCATCATACATTTTTACATTGCCGTAGTAGATTGTAACGAATTTTCGTCTCTCATAACCTATTATTAGTGAATAAGGTTCAATTTTGAATGACGCGACTATTATAGTAGCGTACGTTGTTTACTTTAAAGGAAAAGCGACAAATGTAAACCGGACACGGGAGCGTATGTGAAGAGAAATTTCTTTATGTTTTTAGCAAAGGATGCCGTTGACTCGACGACACTAATATTTATATGTAACGAATTACGTGAGTGTCGTTACTCAACACAGTTCCGCTTGACCCTTATGTCAACGCTTTCTTTAAGGGAATTTGAGTATGAAGTAATAGTGTTGTCATATATTAAATATGAAAAATAATATAGTCTTCCTTTCTTTATATTTGTATCTTATATATCCTTATAGGATATCATGAAATAATGTTTTCTATAGTAATAGTTCCAAAATATATTTTTTTTCGGTTATATACACTTGTTTGATCAATGTATGCTACTCCACACTCGCTATTCACTCCATCCTAGTAGACAATGACCTTCTTTAACAAGTGTCAGTTTATTTGGTATCAAAAAACGAAATAATAAAAAAAGTAAACTCTGTTATAGGGAAAAAGTTTATTTTTCATTTTAATAGTTGGCATGAAAATTATAGAGTGTAGAACGTAAATCAATTTTGAAAGAAGACACGAAAAACAAAACCAGGAAAAGTCATAAGCATGAATTAATGTAAAAATATTCGAGAAGATATATTAGTAAGCATTAAGGAAACATGTGTCTAGTACACGACTAAGGAAGTGATACATTTTATTTTAAAGTCATCACGCTATTTCCTAATAGTAGTCGAATATTATAATGCTTGTATTATTGTAATTCAAAATCAATGGGATGTGACTATTTCGTCTTGTTTTGTGTATTTCTATTACTAACGTTATACTATATATGTATATTTGGAAGCCTTCGTGGCCTCAATATTTTAATTATACACGTTGGTAGTGTGTTCGATTCCCCCTTGGAGGAATTATTTTAATTTTTTCGCTCTGGTAGTGAGAAGGCCACTAAATATAAAATAATTAATAAATTGTGTAGATAGTAGGAAACGACAGGTTCAAACACTTTGCTACCTTTGTCTACCATGTTATATACAGTGTGAAGGTATATAAATATATTTTTTAATTTTTATTTCAAATAAAGAGACGAACTATGTAAGAATTAGTCCATAGCTCTATTATTTTCCATTTTTTTTATTAAGTGCAGATTTAAGATTAACATTCCATTTTATTTAGTGCTATTCGACTTCATTGATGCTGTTAAACATTCAGTAAATATAAAATAATATTATGTGTTTTTGTGTGTTATTGAATGTATTGAACTTATGTAATGGCGGCTGAAACCTATAATATCAAGCTGAGATATGGAACATTTGATTCAAAAAACGACAAATAAGAAATCCATTGAGGACATTAATATATCATTCTTTATTTTATAATTGTAATACTTGACAATATATACTTAAATTTCATTCGAATAAAACTGTGGGAACCAGTAGATTGATAATGAGAAATAAATGACACCTGCATCTCAGACGAAGATGAACTTACAACGTATTTTATAATTTTATAAATAGTTAATGAAACGGTGAAATTTAAAATGTTGTGAGTTTATAAAATGGGTTGGTACTATAACAATAAAAAGATTCTAATAGAAATTAAATTAATATACGATATATTACGTTTTAGTACCTAGTCGTATGAACACAATATTAAGGTCATTATGCGGAAGGTCATAAAGCATATTTTACAATGCAACATAGTACCTGTAGGTTTTCAGATTCTTATGCCACTTTCATATTAATTACACAACTATATTATACATATCCGTATAGAAACTTGTTGTAATATGTGTGAAATGAGTCATTCATTCATGCTGGGACGGTTACAACATTTGTAAGTCTCACTCGACTGGCACAGAAGGAAGGTGAAGTTTACGACTTCCTTTGTGCTATGATTATAAAGTTTGTTTTTTTTATTTATTATTTTTTATAATATATAACAGTTATTACTGTCATTAGCAATAATTGATATTAAAATTATTATTTTATATATATAATAAGTGACATTGATTTTTAATGATTTCACTTTGATTAACATTAAATTTCTAACGATAAGACTCAATTTTTTTTGATTCAAGCATTAATTTGTGATTGAATCGTATAAAAATAAGAATTTTATGTGAAGTACATATATATAAAAACTGCTAACAAGTATTACAGATTTACTTAAGAATGTAATGTAAACAAAGTGAAGTTATGGTCTGGTGTCAAATTGGAAGATGTAATATCAAACACTTGCGTTTTCACTTAGTGTTTATTGCAAATTGAAAATCTAGTATTTACGTATGAATACTTTTTTCACGTTCATCTAGTACTGAAAGATTATATATTTAGAAAAATGGTCCTTACTCTTTAACTGATTTTACAAGAGGTTAATAAGGTATATAAAATAATAATGCCTTTTTTTGCGCCACGACGGCCTCCCAATCGAGAGCCGTCGTCGAGGCCGTCGTCGCAGGAGTACAAGCGTGTGACTGTAAACGCTACGGTTGCGGGTTCGATTCCCACTAGGGGAAATGGAGTATTAATGTATTCATTATCTCGTTTTGGTAACGAGGCAAAGCACGTCATTGAGTTCCGCTACTCTACTCGCAATGCCTCAAGAATTCGGCGGAAATTGGAAAATGTAAATGTCTTAATGGAAACTCTAGATTCTTAAGTTCCTTTTGTCTGCTGTGTGCGAGCAATTAGAAATTGGAAAATGTAAATGTCTTAATGGAAACTCTAGATTCTTAAGTTCCTTTTGTCTGCTGTGTGCGAGCTACAACGTAAAGCTAAAAAAAATAATAATTTGAAAATTATGCACCCGGATAAGTCCTGATGATATTCTATCATACATTACAGACTTCAACGCGCTTAAGGCTCGTCAGCACACACGAGTGTGTACTCTACCATAAAATTATAAGTACCGTACTATGTAATTATTTTGCTGTAGAAAAACTTATTTAATACTTAAGCATTATGTATACTTCCCTATATTAAACATACGAGTACCTTGCTTGCCGAAGTAGCAAATAAAAATGAAAATATATAAAAATATTCCAAATAATATGAAATTATAAAACAATATAAGTTATTCTATGTTACACATAGTTGTCTTATAGAAAAGTGTAAAACTGCAAACTGCGAATAGCTATATAAGCTATAATAAGCTGTGAATACGAAAAACATATACCCTGTTTTTCGTATTCGCAGCTTATCCCATCGGGTAGGCAGTGAGTGATGAGGAGGGCCAAGACTATCTTCTTTTTCTTTTTGCCAAAATTTAAGCCGAAATTCATTATATTCTGAGAAATCGATTTCAGCGCCACACTATGAGAATAAAACCCATAACCTTCTCGGTCACAATTAGACACTGTGCCACTATGCTCTCATATATAAATTAATTATAATAGACATACATATGTGTTGCATTCCAAGTGCACTTCTATTAAGTATTTTAAAAGGCTCATTATTAACACTCAATTAATTCGACCTATATTTGTATTAGTATACTAGGTCATACAGAGCGGAAATCGCTACGGTGCATCGGCGTTACGGTTGTTAGTCGTATGAATTACTTTATGGTGTTAAGTAGGCGTACAGTATGTAATGTTTTATTAGTATAATGGCCTGCTATTTTTATATAGTATAACAATATAATCACTTACGTAGATTCAAAATATTGATTTTGCCACTTTTTCGATAATTCTTATATTCTTATATATTATTACTTTTTTTCCATGTCTTCTCCTTGTAGTAAGAACTTTCCAATCACTAATATTTTACGTGTTAGTTGAGGTATTGTAAAAATAATAAGCATTGACATTTTCATTTTTTTATTTTTGTCATATTGCATTCTTATAATTTATTAGTTAAGTTATATGGATCATTTTTCTTATTTTACTTGTATATAATAAAAAATATTGTTAGCAAAAATACTTTTAGGTCGTGCAAATCCAATTTAAGCTAAAATTATTATTTTATAAATCAATAAATCAGGTTCCCGCTGTAGCCCATACACAGCAGGGTTAGCAGAGAGAATCCAGTGTTAAGACACTCTGCTTAACATTTTCTGCAGAATTCTGGAGGCATTGCGTGTTGAATGGTGGAACTCAACTCCGCGCTTTAACTCGACACTAGAGCGAAGAAATGAAAATATAAATATAATTAAATATTTCTAATAAATAATAAATATTTCCTCAAATGGCGATCGAACCCACAACGACGAGTGGGTTTTACAGATGTGCTGCGACTGGAATGTAATTTTCAATACTAATTCATATTTAATTTTTTTTTGTTAAGCTAGAATTTATTATAGTATTAAGTATAATTGTAATTTCGATAATGTTGTAGCCGTCTTGGCGCAACGGTGTCTTCTTTACGGTGTACCCTCGTGTCGGTATGTCAGGGAATGATTTATTTTAATTTCTTAATTATGGTAACACGACGTGAAGTTGAGTTACCACTTAACAACGTCACAGAAACAGAGCAAAAGTTGGAAATGGAATGTTTTAACACCAAGTTTGCTCTACCTATATGAGGGATACCGTGAGGAGCTAAACTAAGTATTAAAACCAATATTTTATGCACTATAATTTCTTAGTTGAGTAATTGTTACACAAAAAAAACTGTTCGCAAATTACGAATGGTTCGATTAATCACAAAATGCCAGTGATATAAAACGGAGCTAGCCAATTATGAAAATGAAGGTGAAATCGTGAAAAACGTTATTGAATGTTAGTTTTCTTGTGAGTGAAAATAAAACTGAAGTACCGCACGGCATACAATCATTCAGAGATGCTTTCTTACTGTGTTTATTTTAGTAGAATCTGTATTTGTAATGGAGATTTTAGTAAAGATAGAGTAAATATATTATAGAAGTATATAGCTTGAATAAGTAAAAATTCACATAGGTTTCATTAAAACATTTTTTAAATGTCTATTTAATTTAGACTACTTAGTAATACTGTTAATAAATCAATTCTGTTTTAAGTATGTAATGAATAATGGCGCATTTAAAATTATACGATGTTATAATAAATAAAACATTTAACTTCTTGTTGTACTATATGTAAAAGCTTCACGCTGTATCTCGCATAAAATATAACATGTAGCAGGGTAGGAAGAGAGAACCTATTGTTAAGACACTCCATTTTCCACTTTCCGTCGAGTTTTCTAGGCATTTCGTGTTAGTCGCGGAACTCAACACCGTGCTTTTACCTTATTACCAGTGCGAAGAGATTAATAAGTAAAAATTAATTCCTTCGAATGTAGATTGAACCGACAACCACCGCGTTACAATTTCACGCTTTGGCCCCTGCGCCACAACGACCTCATTTTTTAATCTTATTATTATATATAAGGTCTAGTAGTATAAATATTTTACTATGACGTAAAACGTTACACATACTATGAAAAGATTCCTTACTAATTTTTACTATACAAACTATTACATTGTACAAGTGAAAATCACTACCATCTGTAGTTTTATTGAAAACTTAGTCAGAATCAATAAAACAGATAGAATTGAATTCGCTTCTAAAGTTTGTTTGCAAAAATATTTTCATAGCAGTATTATATAAGTATTATTAATAAATAAAGTTAAAATTAAATCAAATCATAAATCAAACAATCAAAAGCAAAACGACATTCTTGTTATAATATTATATACAATTAAATATAAATAACTTTTACCATGTTTTATGCTTCAAACAATATTTTATTATTTTAATGTACATTATAAAATTATAAATAAAATTATTTTCAGCTTTAAAATAATTAATACAAATAATTATTTGTTAATTAAAATAGATATCAGCTACGTAAAATTATATATTAGTACATGCAACTCTGCTATTGTTATACTTAGGTACGCAATTAAAAGTCAATTTGAATTGTTAATGCAAGTGATCATAGCTCGGTCACGCAGCATCACGTATGAATGTGCGTCTCTACGGTAGAGATACCGAAACGAATTATAAATTAGTTCACAATATTTTATATACTTTAAAAGTAAAAAAAAAAACAAAAGGGAATAGATAAAAATAAAATTTGTTTAACTAAATAAAATAAACTTATTGCAATTTCATATTGTAAATTTTACATTTTTCTATAAATCAGACCATAGTAAATTTGCATTTTTCGCTTCTGATATATGTAGGTCAGTTTGCTATATTATCTCTATTATAATGAATCAATCAATCACTGAGATGTGTGCCGTAGACGCGACGGTTGTGGGTGTGTCCCATTCGGAGAAATAAAATGTTTAATATTTTTATTTCTTTTCTAGACAAAACACTGCGTTCAGTGCCACTCAACGCGCAATGCCTCGAGAATTCTGCGAAAAATGGGAAACGGAGTGTCTTAGTACTAATAACCCTCCGTATCGTATCGTATCGTATGTGTGGAATACAGCGTGATGCTAAAAAAAATAAGAAATTTAAGAAAGAGTCATACTGATGTTACTCGCATATAACTAGTTAGTAGCGTTCCAAGAGTTTAAAGCATGATTGATTCTATTCAATCTACAATAATTTACGATTAATAAAATCTTTATAATAAAAAGCAATACTTCATTATTTTTATGAATAATGAGACGTTAGTAGGCTAATAAATATTGATTGTGTTTCAAATGGAAAGAGCTCTTATATTTTTCTTTAAGTATAAAAAAAAAATAATGAAAGAATATGATTATAATTGAAAGATTTTAAATTTTAGAGTCAAATACATATAAATATTTTTTATAATAATTTATAATTACTGTATTAATATTGTAAATGATATCTGTATGTATTGTTACTAAGAATACTTTATGTTCCTATAATATTTTTTAAGTCACTAAGCCTAAAATACTTATAAGTTCCACTGCATGTACAATGAAGAACATAAATGTTAACATTTTTATTATGTATTGTAATATTTTTTTAATAAAAAAAAGTTTTTATTATAATTTAAAATATATATTCATTATTTTTAAACACATTTTGCCGGGACATCATCATCACCATAGCGTTACTTTTAGGAGTGGTCATATTATGATATTGAAAAGTAAAATATATATTTTGCTACCGATTAATGAAATATTTTTAGTTTTATTACTTTTTTCTTTCTAAAAATAAGTATATATTATCTTATTACAATTATAAATCTTTAAAATCATAGTTTTGATTACTGGCTTCTGGCTTGGCTACTCACTTCTATTATCTATATTCTTTATTTTATTTAACTAGCCACTTTTTTTAATTGTAGTATATATTTCATTTTAAATATACTAAATGTATAGTACTTTATTCCTGATTGTACTATAAACTGCATAAATGCATCGCTGCATCCCTCTTAGCCACACCCGGTGTACCGTGAAACTAAGCGCATATAAACGCTAACACTGTTCTAGTTTTAAACACAGTAACCAATCTACCACGAACGTGCGAACGACAATAAAATGGTGCCCAATTATCTCTTCGTATTGACCTTAGCCGTAGCCGTTAGTGCACGGACAGCAACCAAAGATAAATATGAAGAACCGAGGAGTTCACATGATACCATTTTGGGGGACTTGAAATATGCATATGAAACTTACAGAGACTGCAGTGGCAATGACATGAGCAGCTGTCTAAAGCTAAAACTTGCAAAATCTCTGAATAGGATATCAAAAAGCGATGAAGTTTCTCTACTAAGTGGTGTAACAATCACCAAAAATGGAGATGCAGTCCAACACGTGGAAACTGACGAAGCGATTCCCAGAGGTCTTGATGAGAGCTCATTGGACAACCTTATTATGGACAAAATCGTAGGATTCATGCAAACTCATACCATTCAGGTAAACGTTAACGTTACATACATTTCGTCTTAAAATTAACAAAAGCTTAAAACTCTTAAAAATTATACTCATATAAACGATTTGAAAAGTTGATGAAGCTTCCAATTTATTAATAATTGTAAAACAATTCTTAAGCTACTCTCGCATGCTATATAATATTTTGCTTCTCTTAAAAATTCATTGGTAAAACTCTAATTAAACTAAGTATATTTTACTCTTTTTTCTTCTATATAATATGTTATCATATACTGATTTTATGTTTTATGGTTTTCTTATTGTTGACTCTCTAAAGTCTTGATTGCCTTGAAAAATTGCATTTGAATTTGTTAATTTATCATTGCAAGAAATTATACCTCACAAAATAAATAATTTTAATGATGACGTTACTGACATTCAGTTGTTATATTTGTTTGCTTAGTAATTGTTATAATCATTATAACTGGTAAAATTTTTAACACTTTAGTAATTACTAGTTTAAATTGGTTAAATAAATTAGCCAAATTAATTCTAATTCAGATCACATAATTAAGAAAAATATGAT
Source organism: Heliconius sara (assembly GCA_917862395.2). NCBI lineage: Eukaryota > Metazoa > Arthropoda > Insecta > Lepidoptera > Nymphalidae > Heliconius > Heliconius sara. Next base: position 2,709,114 of record OU860798.1, on the reverse strand, counting down.
TATATAAGATTTTATCTAAGTAGTTTTCTACTTAAATGTACATGGTATTATGTTTGATACTAAAAACAATTTGAAAATGAAAATACAAGCACGACTCGATTGCCCATATTGTATTGATCTCATTTGGCTCGGTCAGTTTCTCTTCAGGTTTAATAACTATCTTCAACTTTAGCGTACTAAGCAAGTAATAACAAGTTTTCTAATATACCACTTCGTCGTGCGTTTCGTTGATAGGTTATTTCACAGTTAGAAGATAATAATATTCTGATAATGTATTATTTGTTTTTTTCGTTATTGTGTATCGACATTGAAATCGGGCGATAATACAGATAAAATATTGTGTTCATATATGTAAAAGTATAAATTTATATATATATACGTTATATACGTATACGTATTACATACGTTCACGTTGAATCGAACAAAATATTTATACATTCTCTATTCTCCTCCTTTACATAGTTTTAATATACTCTCTACCCACGAACCTTAGATCTTGCTGCTTGTTGATCGGTGGAACTGTACGACGACTGGCCTCAAATTCTATAATACAATATACTCCTATATAATATGAAATCTCAATATTATATAAATATAATGAAAAGGAGCTCAGTCTCCTAAGCACTTAGAGATTACTCGACTAATGGCTTTATGAATTACGTACGCGATACGTAATATTGTAACTGATGTAACATTTTCAAGGTTAATGTCGCTACCAGATAAGGCTCCACCGCTATTTGTATGCATCGCTTAAACTCTTCATGTTAGTTAGTTAATAGTTTTTTAAATACATATGTCAATGATCGTTTAATCTCTTAACTCGTAAAAAGTTTTAGGAAATGTTAGATTAATGTAGTGGCCTTATGGGTTGCGACTGTAAACGCGATTCTTATGGGTTTGATTTCCATTCCAGGTGTTGAATTCGAAACGGAAGTGTGTCCGATATAAGGATAACAAGATCGGAGTGTCTTAACACTAGGTTCCTAGGTTCCTTTTGCCTACCCTGCTATGTGTGGGATTTAATTTCTTAAGCCGTAAATTTTTTTAAGGAATATTAGATCAACCATTGAAAGAGACAATATTGCACTCTACTTACTACAAAAATCAATTATATAAACATTTCTTATTGGCACATTAAATTATTATAAATATTATTCAATATAATATTTATTTCCTTTAAAAGAAATTAAAAATCTTACAAACGTTAGAAAATAGTAATTATCATGAAACTTCAGCATACCATGCGTGGACGCACCGTGACCGCTTTCACGATAACATTATAATTGATGCAATTAATTCAATTTTCTTTTTTCCTTGTCATACTCTATTAAGTTTTTATTCAACGGTTTCTTTTGCTAATTAGATGTGATTCACAGATCTGTCTTTATATTATTATGTTCATATAGTAACCAAACAATATTATTAGTTTTAATTGGTTTTAGGCTATTTATTATTTTATTACGATTCTGTTAGGTACACTTACTTATAATTGTAAATATGAATTTTAATAATAAAAACGGATCACTTTTTTATCAGTCTGTCAAGCGCAAGCTAAAATTTATTTAAAATATTCATTCAAAAGATATATTGATTTTGCTGCGTTTTATATGAAATTCGCCGCGTAATCAAAACCCATATGGTACTTCCGGTACACCTAAGAAATTTGACACGATATGAGACTTACAATATAAATAAATGCAATCCGAAAATTGATAATTTATAAGTACTTCATAAAAAAACCATTACAAATTTATATTTGTAATCAATTTAATACAAAATGATTTCATATGCCTGCAAATTCAACTTTTATAACTCGTACATATAAGTCTACATCCGATTGATCTATAATCCTGAAATTTGTACGGAAGTCTAATTGTGTGGTTTTTTTTTATATTATATAAAGCATTAAAATTAAATTAGCTTCATGCTTTTTTTCCCAGATCTCAGGGTAGGCAGAGGGTACCTAGTAGTAGGGCACTTGGTTGCCTGTGTGCTGTGTTCGCCCAATATTTGGGAGTGGATCTCAACACCGCGCTATGTCTTGTTACCAGAGCGAGAAAATGACAGCAATTCTGTCTCTCCAAACAATCGTCACAAACAACCGTTCCATTTATATTCATACATATAAAACATTAATTTATACAAATTAATTACATTGAATTTTTTTATAAATTTTCAGGTTCAGTTCCCATCAGGATCAGATTTACAAAATGCGTTCGATGAAGGACGTGGTAGAAGGAAGAAGTTAGCTCCACTTCTTGCAATCCCTCTTCTTATCGGGGGTATGATGGTACCATTAGCCTTTGGAGCCCTCGCTTTATTAGCAGGAAAGGCACTAATCGTGTCCAAGTTGGCATTAGTACTTGCTGGTATCATTGGGCTTAAGAAACTGCTGTCGTCGAATGGCACCGGTGAAGCTCATGAGGTAGTGGTTTCCGCTGGCCACGGCGGTGCAGGATGGAGCAGGTAGGAATCTGCGTTTTGTAAAAAATGAAATATAACTATTGATAAAGATTAATAAAAATAATTTAAAAAAATAAAGCTGGAAATCATTTAGTCTATTGCCAGATTGAAATATTACCCATGAAATGTATTCAGTTAAATTATATCGAATAATTTCTTCAGTAGGTCACATAAAATTTTAGAATTATTGCACTACCAAATTTGTAGGGTAATAAAACTTAGGTATAGATAACAGGCAGGGTAGGTAGCAGAGGGAACCTGCGACCTCTGGTTCCATTTAAATCATTTTGTATTCCCTACTTTTCCATAAATTCTGAATGCGGATGGAATAGTATGAGAGCGCAGAAATGGAAATTAAGTTAAATGTTTCATTTCTTTGACTAGGACTCGAACTCATAACCTGTCGCGTTAGCCCTTTTTAAAATGTTTTTGTAATGGTAAAATATATAATTGCAATTTTAATTTCTTTCAGGTCCCTCGATGGTCACGATCTAGCGTACAGTGGTTACGCCCAATAGGTATAATCGACTCACCAAGCAAAAACGTAACATTATATACACAATTATACGTTATTTGTAGTAAAGTACCCGCCAACGTTAGTTCTAACAGTCGTTTGGAAAATATCTAAAAATAGACTGAAATATAATAAATAATAGAACTTTTTTTAGTTATATCTTAAATACGTTTCCAATTAAATGAAAACATCTTTGTAAATCACCTTATATGGTGATTAGTACAATGCAGTAAGTTGGATTTTTTATTTATTTTATTTATTCATATATTTATTTATTTACGATGATTGATTTTATTTGTGACACCGGCGATAGACAACGGCTTACGATTATGCTATAAGAGAAATGGACTTTCCGATTTTTTTTTTACTTTTTTCGAATAATTAAAATGAATAAAAAATATTTATTTATAATTTATGTACATATAATAATATTTATTGTAAAGCGAGTCTTTGGAATTTGCTTTAATAATAATAGGCATCCATTTATTTTAAGTAAGACAATGTACATAATATAGTATGGGCATATATATATATATACATTAATAAAAATATTTTTATATAGATATTTATATACATACCTTTAATATATATCTATATTTTATAAAGCGTATATATAATATAGCATAAAATAAATATTTTTATTGTACATATGTAAATAAAATTATAATATTGCATTTATTTACTTTATCAATATTATAAAGAAATATTGCCAAATATTTTTATACGTATATGTTTATATTTTTGTATTTATTTTATTTATCTCCTATATATAGATCTCATTATTGTATTACTATAATATGTTAAATATTAATTATATATATTTTTATATATTTATAATATATATTTATTGTTTTTATATCCAATATTCAAATATATATAACATTGTAAATATAATAATATATAATTAATCATATTTATTTCCATTGTTAATTAAAATAACCGTTGTTTAACTAATTTATTTAACTTATTCAAGTTGTTATCAATAAAACTATTGAGTAAAGAATATTCGTTTTCCTTTATTTATATCATCATCTTATTATTATTAGACTCATTCTTAACTACTTTTAAATAATAAAATCAGCTTCACGCTGTATCCCGCACACAGCAGGGTAGGCAGAGGGAACACAGTGTTAAAACACTCCATTCCTCACCTTCCGCCGAATTCTAGTGGCATTGCGCGCGGGCTCGAGCTTGGCGGAACTTGACGCCGCATTTTGCCTCCAAACCAGAGCGAAGAGATGAAAATATAAATGTAAATAAATATTTCACTTCCTCGAATGGGGCTCGAACCCACAACCAGTCGATTTTACAGTCACACTTTGTGCCTCTGCGCCACGACTGGCCTCAATATACTTTTAAATACTCGTGCTAGAAACAAGTATATTTTTTATTTCTTTGAAATGACAAAATAATGCTAACAATATCAAATAAAAGTAATATAAAATAAAATAAGTTACTTTCAGTAATGTAAACCGCAATTTTATCAATTATCACATTAATGATTAAAGGTCTTAGATGCTATAAAAAGCCGCTATTTGCCACATAACAGAGATAATATAGTGTAAAGATACTCCGTTCTCTACTTTCCGACCTAAATCTAGATCATTCCGTGTAGAGTGGCGGAACTTAACTCCGCACTGTGTTAAGCACTGCGGGAAATCTAATCTCCCTGCAGATCAAATCTACAATCGTCGTTTTTACAATCTAACGTTGTACCACTGCGCCACGATGACCTCCTTCAAACGATATCTTAATATGACTTTTCAACTTAAGTATTAAATCAAACTTTCACTTTTATTAAATGTATCGACATCATATTCAAATAATTATAGATTAAAATTGTATATTCGTGAATACATGAATAATAAATGAAACAAAAGTGTGTTTGCAAAATATTGAATGTGAATGAAATAATAATCATATGTTTATATTATCTTAGAATATATAATAATAGTCTTCTTGATTGGTTGACAATTGAAAAAATGTATTAGGTTTATAAAAAAAATTAAATAAGCTTCACACAGTATCTCGCACACAGCAATCCTGCTGCTGCGAGGCAGAAAGAACCTAGTGTTAAGACACACACACACACACAGGTTGATAATATTAACTAGGCCTAGATAGATATCATTTCGATGTTATTTTCGTTCTATAATAATAATTAGATTCAATTTCAAATTCAATATATTTTTTATTCAAATAGACCTTTGCAAGCACTTTTCAGTTCTGCGTGATGGTAGATGGTTAGACTTAGAGCATTATGATGCCTTAATTTATTTACTGACCATAATCAAACCTATGATATACTGGAACTTTACAATACCTCCATAAGAGGAAAGCTGGTGAGTGTTAAAAAATGGGATATTTTCAAGAGTAGCAAAACTAAGAGTGGGGACGAAAACTTGCAAAATATAACTCAAATTAAAAAAAAACCCAAAATTATACTCAAAAATTATACAACAACTCTTAAGATGTTTTGTTCTATTCATTTAACACAACAAAATGGTTTACGGTTTCAGACTTCGGGAAAATGGATCGTTAAAATAACAAGGCAGTACCTAAGTTGTTAAGTTCCAAAACACTATAGAAACGTCAGAGCTTTTTTAACATTATAAGCTCAAGATTTATTATTTTCTATACACGTCAGTTCAGGTCCATGAACTTGGTGAAAGCTTTATAGTTTTATGGTCATATCATAATTACCGTAATCATTGATTGAACTAAGTAGTTTTGATTGTATATAATAAATATACATATGCTATATTTAGGCAAACTAAAGCAGCGTCACGTTGTATCCCTCACTCAGCAGCGTAGTCAGGGGGAGTCTAGTGATAAGACACTCCGTTCCCGACTTACCAACGAATTCCGGAAGCATTCGGTGTTAAGTGTCGGAACACAATGCTTCGCTTTGCGTCATACTTCTCATCGTCTAATGGGACTCGAACCCACAACCAGTCGCGTTTACAATCACACACTTGTGCCCCAGCACCACGACTGGGATCAATTAGACAAATTAAATTGCCTAAATACTTATAATCGATTATAATATACCTAAATCGACTTGCTTTAGGTTAACGCAATTAAAAAATTACGTAGCGTAACTGTCTTTGTCTAAGGTCCACCACATAACTTCTTCAGTTCTACTATGCGGAGAAAAGTGATCCTACCTTATGCTGTCATTTTAAATAGGTAATGATTACTTCTTTGTTGTATCAAATGTCTATCTTTATAATACAGGCGCTACATCGTCTAGTTAGTTAAGGCGCTGCGATCAAGAACTATAATTCCATATTACAATTTTTTTTTTTTTCATAAAAATATCTACATAGATTTTTGCTTATGTCTATCTTTTCTATCTTTTCGCGTGGAAGCGATAAAATTCAAATATTTTTTATTTTTGAAATAAAAAATATTAAACTCAAAGCCACGTTTTGTACTAATGGAGGTTAGAACAAAACGTGGCTTTGAGTTCCGTCACCAAGCAAGCCATATTTAAAACGGAGCCATTAGAGAACGGAATATCTTTGTCAGTATGATGTGCAAACATACAAATATAATTTATTCCTAATACATAAAAAATAAATAGTATGTTAAATGATCTGGTCCAATCTAATTTCTATTTACTACGCTGTTTAACGATTTCTTCAAAGAATGCTATTGTTTAAGTAACTTTCTAATCATGAGGTCAAGGACCAAGGAACCTTCAAAGTTCCCTTCAGGCCATATAAACTAGGCTTGAGTTCAATTTCTACTGAGAATGCCACAAATAATCGAATTATTCTTAAAAAGATGACTGGAACTTTTGTTGGAAACTGTTGACTGGAATTGGTTTTATAGTAAAACTATTATAAGGAATACACAATGTGTATGACATTGTGTATTCCTTTCTTAATTATATTATGAATTTTCGATAGCAGTAACAAACCATTCTAGCATGATATTGATGTCAAAAATATATTTCTATTCTTGCAACTATTTCAGATTTGATTCGATTTTTTCTGGAGAATCTTCTGGTGCTTTCTGATTTTAAGGAATATAGGAAGACTTTGAGGACAATTAACGAGGCGAAAGAGGTATACACAGACCGTAGTGCTTAGCACTCCGTTCTCTCTGTCTACTCCGCTAGGCATAAAGCTCAAACCTACAAGATTAATAATAGTATTATTAATTAAATTAATTAATTATATATTAGTGCTTAAAGGTGAAGTGTGATATAAACAATAATACTGTAAAGTTTGTTATTGTTCATCTATATAGGCTACTCATCTAAATGACAATGTTTACAGATTTATTCTTTACAGTTCATGTATAATATGAATGCTGAAATAACGTTACATTTTTCTTTACAAATTATTTAAGATATTTGAAATTTAAAATAATGAAACGTAGTTTGAATTGTAAAGAGTTTTGTTACAGTCTTTTTACTAAGTGAAGTTTTGAACACAAACAAATTATGATAAAATATAAAAATCTCCAAGTTTTTTTATAATTTTGAATTAATTATATGTTCTTTCTTTATTTTAAACAGAAAAGTGAAAATTAATTATTGAACCTTAAAACAAAAGCTGTTACAAATTCGGATAAATAAATTATCTTCATTATATTACAAAGTCTCTTGATACTAGATTCGCTCTGCTATGAGATAAAACTGTTTTTTTATGATTTTTTTAGCTTCGCTCTGTATTCTGCGCTGAGCAGGATAGGCTGGGGAAATCTGGGAACCTAATGTTGAGACATTTTGTTCCTATTAAAATACTTGTGGTGCCCACTTTAAGCCGAATCTCCAGATTTACCTTATTACAAGAGCAAGAAAATAAAAAATATAAATAATTTAATTTCCCCGAGTGGGAATCATTATCGAGTTTAAAGAAAGATACAAAAACTCATTTAATAGGTACTACACGAATGTGTGATAACCTTTGTCGTCATATAAAAAAATATAGAAACTCGTGATGATAAATCCGAAGGGATTTGATAAATAGATATCGCCACGCACTTTTACAGAAACAGTTTTCAACATTATTCCATACAACTATAGTGCCAATTTCTAATATAATGAATTGATTTTGTATTAACACAGCACTAAATCAAAACTATGCCATAATTTTTTAACAGTTACGTAAATTTGTAGGCCATAGGCGTCTTTAACGATGTCTTACTATAATTTTTTTTTATATTTACACATTTTTTTTTTTATTTGTTATTTATTTTCAGTTGCAAGGTAATATCCAACGTCGTTGCAATTTAATTACAGCTTGAAAAAAAAAAATAAACCCTGAATGGAATTGAACCTACAATTATGGCGATTACAGTCAGACGCTTTAGCACTGCACGATTGCCTCTATTATAATTACGAAAATTGATTCAGCAGGAATTTGAACCCACAATTTATTATATTTTCAATTTACATTTCCTTTAAACTCTTCTATAGTATATCTATACTGTAAAGTATTACACGTTTGCTGGTCATAGCTTTCTTTTTAGAAAAAACTTGACCATCATGACTTTCGTGATGTAACCTCATTACTTTTTACACTAACTGTGCCACTTGTTTTTTTTTAATGTAATCTTGTACTCTACTACGAATGTAATCGTAACATTTTTTTTGTGATTATATTTTCATTTGTATTATAAATAAGACGGCGTTGGTGGCGACGCGTTCCGCTATTCAACACGCAATGCCTTCAGAACTTGGCGGAAAGTGGGGAACGGAGTGTCGTAACACTAGATTCCCTCTGCCTACCCTGATGTGTGCGTAAAGCTGATTTTTTATATATAAGTGTTAGAAATCGGAAGCGGTTATAGTTTTTAAAATACACGATAAATACACACATCGTTTATATGTTTTTAAACCATTTGGAAAGGGATACCACGTAATTGCAATAAGCGATATGTATCACCTACTAACAATACTTCACACTAGTTTCCTTCCAAAAAGGACCGTTGCCTACAAGCAATTGCCCCCGGTTGATACAATTCTTTTGCTTTTATCATCTTTTTCACCTAAATCTACCCTTTTTTACACGAGTACGCTAATATAAGGACATTAGAGGCCGTGGCGCAGCGGCATAGTATACGATTGTAAACGCGACGGTTGTTTGTTCGATTCCCACTCGAGCGAATTAAAAGTATTTCGATGTTCCTCTAGTTAAAAAACAAAGGTGCAATGTCTTGAAACACATGGGAGAATAAGGGAAAATGAATGTCTTCGTGTCACAGGTTCCCTCCGCATATCCTGCTATACGTTCGATATAGAATTAAACTAAAAATTAACAATAATAATAATTATGGTTCCATATTCCTTATCACATGTATGGCTTATATTTAGCAGAGAAAACCTAGTGAAAAGACACTGTGTTTTTTGCTTTTCCCAATTTGTTTCGCCAGAACAGGAAATTTAATATAATTTATTTTCTTGAGTGGGAAATAGAATAATTCACTCCGCTTTTACTTATTTAAATAAATGTTTTGAGCAAACAATGGCTTGCTAAAAAAACAATTATGTAGTTATCATAAATTGTTTAGCGAAAATAAATTATTAGGATAAGTCAATATAATTTAAAATCGAAACACGCGTACGCAAAAATGCGTACAGTGAGAGTGGGAAAGTGAAGCAAGAGGTCATCACATTATACCTAATTCTTGATTTTGCATAACGGCTGTCTATCGTGGACTTTTGATACTACAAGTTGTCCTCAACAGCATTTGTGTGATTTCAACACTTATAGTCCATTTCTTTCCCGTTACCATATTACGGGAAGTCCAGAGACAGGGTGAACCTGGGAACCTAGTATTAAGGCACTCCGTTTCTCACTTTCCGTGGTATTCTGAAGGCATTATGAGTTGAGTGGCGGAACTCAATGCTGCTTTTTTTATCTCTAGTGGGAATCGAACCCGTAACCTGTCACGTTTACAGTCGAAAGCTTTGTACCCTTGTGCCACGAATGGCCTCAATATACCCTACATAATATGTACAGTATAATACATAACATCCTATATCCATACATTAGATTTATGTACAGATCAATTGTTATTATCGTTTAACCCGCGAATCCCGCTCCATTTAATTATTTATACAATTTCTAAAAAAAGTATTTTTCTTTCTTAAGTGTAGAATAACACTTTAAAAATGTAAAAGAACTTCTACGAATTCCAGAACGCGACGCTTATTCCTGCTATCGATTATATAATAATGCAAACATGGAACAGTCCGGTTGACAGCTTAAAAATTCTATTATTTATTTTAAATATTTCCTTATATTTACAAATTGCGTGTTTATAAATATATAATATGCGTGCATTTGACTCCGACCACAGGATATTTGGAAATTCAGTATATATAATATATAGTACATAATTGTTTATATAATTTTAAAATAATTGCGTCACTTTATTTTTTATTATTACTTTTCACATTCCATTGTGTAAATAATAGAGAATAAATTGAATTTTAAATGCTATCCAAAATATTTTTGGATAACCTCACCTTTGTAAACTTGGTACTTTATCACATAATCGTTTGGTCCTAAAGAGAGTGACATCTGCCACTTAAGCATGACCAAAGTCTTATTTGATATACAAAGGTATAGAATTTAAAAAAAATCAGCTTCACGATTTATTCCGTTCATAACAAGGGAGAGAAGTTAGAGGGAGTGTAAGTGTTAAGACACTCCGTTACCGACTGTCCGCCTAGTTCTGAAAGCATTGCGTGTTGGACACCAGAGCGAAGAAATGAAAATATAAATAAATATAGCTATACTGTACAAATATGAATAAACCTTCATATTTCATATAAATATATTATATGAAAGTTGGAAAAAGCATAAAATGATGGATTACTTGAACGGAAACAATTGTGCATGTAAGCAAAATTGTTGTAACGAATTGACAGTTTCCTCTATACTCCAGTGGTCAACTGATGTATGTACATAGATGCGTTTTATAAGTATCTTAGCTTTGAATTTCGACCTAATACATTTTAATGTTTATGACAACGAGTTTCTTTAACTTACAAGATCTTATAAACAGCAATATTTAATTTTAATATTTTGAAATATATAAAGGAAAATCTTTTTTATTTCATTACCCAGGTTAATGTATGTACATACATAGAAAAAATAACTATTTTGTGAAGTGTCTACACGAAACGAGTTTGTCTTGATTGTTAGAATTTTACTATAAAGTATCTTATATTATATAAATAGAATGATAATGCGAAAGTACACTTGTTTATACCACTTTCAAATTGCAACTACTTTGGTCACATGCCATACTTATCCCATAACGGAAAAGAAAAATATGTACATACATATATACACATACTATAAAATAAGTAGAAATATATATTTTCTGAGGTTTTCCATTCGAAATAATTAAAATATACTTTACTCGACCAATAACCGTAACGACCGTTTCAATTTAGTATAATAATAATCGTCGACCACAAATCTTATGTTCCGTCTGACCATCTAATTGTGAAACTCATTGTTTTAACTAACGGAGTCAAACACTGTACATTATTTTATCAGACATTAGAAACACTAGTACTCAAAATACACACATTATTATAAGAATCGTTTTCACACTGTATCCCGCATCTAGCAGGATAGATAGAGAGATCTCCTTGTTATGATAATTCATTCCCCAATGTTGATAAAGACTTTGAATATCGAAGGGCGAAGCTTAACGCCGAAAAAAGGTTCTTAAAAAACGATATTTTATTTATTTATTGAACGATAACAATGTATTTATGTATCTAGAACAAACACAACTAATGCCAGCTATTTTAACATACAAACAAAGTTAATGAACTTAATTATTATAATTATTATTTATACATAGTAACTGGGTCGTAACGATTTTCACCTTTCTCCAAAAGTAATGGAAATACATATTTAATATTTACAACAGATTTTTAATATTGTGGACGTTTTAAAAGAAGTTAAATGAAAGCAATCTTATAGCGTGAAAGAAAGGCTTATAACAAATTATATTTCATATATATATTTTTTATGGTACTGTTTGATATGTACAATTGTCATAATAAAATGTAAATAAAATTAAGGTTATAGCCCTTGAATATAATTTGGAAAAAAAATAAGGCATCTTTTGAATATACATAATTTTTAACTTAGCTTAAAATGATATTATATAATTATAAATTTAAAATGTTGTTTCTTTTTATTTTAGGGAGAGAGTAGTGGAAAGACACTCTCTACGTTCCGTTACAATCGAGTCGTTATTTGTTTAATGGTGGAAGTTAACGCCGCATTTTGTTTTTCAGAACGAAGAAATATTATAGCTTTAAGTGGGAATCGTACCCACACACTTCGACCTAATAACCTCATGTATTGTCGTTTTTGTCAACATTGTTTTTAACATTATCCTCAAAATGCAATGAAAGTGGGGAACAAAAGTGTCTTAATGGGAACAGAGTGTCTAAACACTACTGTTCCCAGGTACCCTCTGCCTACCCTGCTGTGCGAAGAATACAGAGTCAAGCTGCGAAAAATCCTCCAAAAATATTAAACGAGCTCTGAGAGTATATAATATTTTTATATTAAGCAATAGTATCAGTAATAGGCCAGTCGTGGCGTAGGCACAAAGTGTGACTGTAAAATCGACTGGTTGTGGGTTCGGTCCCCACTCAAGGTATTGAAATATTTATTTTCATTTATATTTTTATTTCTATGCTCTGGTGTCGAGCCAAAGAGTGGCGTTGAGTTCCACCGCTCAACACGCAATATCTCCAGAACTCGGCGGAAAGTGGGGAACGGAGTATGTTAACACTAGGCTCTCTCGGCCTTCACTACTGTGCACGGGGTACAGCGTGAAGCTGATTTATTTATTTTTATTTAATAGTAATTGCCATGGGCAATTCTTATAAGGTTTAATGAAGAAAGAGCAACATGCTTAACATGGTTAGAAAGTGTTAATAAAAGATTTCCTCGTTCTCGGTGATCATTGTTCCTTTTCGTGAGAAAGAAAAAACTAACAAACAATCTTTTATGTTATTAAAATGAACATGCACTTTATACACAAGCTCGACCTAAATTACGCTATTTTTTTCCCATCTTCAAACTAAGCAAAATGAAGTATACAAAAACTGTAGAGTTTTGATATACGTTGATAAAAGCGTTTGGACTAAGTGCCTGGATAATTTCCAAGAGGAGCGGATTCTAATCACGCTACTTTAACATCTTAACACATTTCTTAATAGTTTTTTCATTATTTAGTCTACATGTCATATGAGGCCAGTTGTGGCGCAGGAGCACAAGTATACGACTTTAAACGTGAAAGGTTGTGGGTTCAATTTCCTCTTGAGGAAATGAAATTATATATATATTTTTAATTTCTTCGTTCTGGTAAAAAAGCAAAGCGCAGTATTGAATTCGACCCTCAATACACGGTAGCTGCAGAATTCGGTATTAAGTGAGGAATGGAAGTATCTAAACGGGAACGGAGTGTCTTAAGTCTAAGTTCTTACCCCATGTGTGGGATACAGCGTGAAGCTAAAAAACAACCAGAGATTCCTCACTTCTAATTCCGTCACCATCTAATTTTGAAAATTAAACTAAATTAAACTTATCCAGATGTATAGCAATAATTAACTTTCAACTATGTTTCTGGTATCAAGTTGAAAAAATTAAAAACAAAAACAAATGCTTAACTTGATATTTGCAGTTTCTCTAAACATACATATTTTAATTAGCAGCCACTTCACATTACTGCATACTCTATGACATATAAATAAGGATTTAATATAAACTTTCTACAAATTACGAATTTATATACGGATATTTCATACATATCTTGTTAAAATTATTTTACTGGTAATTAAAAATTTCAATGGTTATTTTTGAATTTGTTTTTGTTATATCAAATAAAAAACTAAGTTAATGTCAATGATGTATTCAAAAAATAATAATTTGAATTTTAAATATATAACTATAATAATACAGAAATAAAAAAAATCATTAATTGATAACAAAATCCATGCACGTCCAATTTATTAGCATGAAACAATTCTGACGCACTAGTTTATGCGGCCTTTAAGTTCACTTTTGATGCGACTACTAGTGGTGGGGTGAGAGCCTTAAAACAGTCCGTCTATACAGCGTAGCACCACTTTGAGTTAGCTTAGCGCAAGGGTGAACAAATATGATGCGTGCCACATTTGTCCTATTTCTGGTGGCAGCCGCCCAGGGCATGCCCGCCCTGGAGAAAGACAACGACCCAGGGCTAGTAAGCAGCGTTATAGGAGTAGTCAAGGAATGCGCTGATGGAGATGTGTCCTTGTGCCTGAAGGTGTGTCCCGGAAGTGTCCTTTGTGATGTGACAGTGTTTTTTTAAGTTCATTTGAACTCAATATTGCTTTTGGTTGCAGGAAAAAGCTCTGAAATATGTGGACAGCTTGTCGTCGGCCAGGGAGATGAGCATCACAGAAGGTGTCACCCTCTTGGGTACTGGTTCTCCGAGATCTGCGAGAGCTTTCGAGCCTTTGGCTGATGAGCCCAAGGCTAGAGAGGCCCAGGTAGAGTCAAGGCTTGTGGACTCCGCTGCTGACTTCCTGGAGAACCACGTGATCCAGTTCCGTCTTCCATCATCAGCTGTAGAAGGCATGAAACGATCTCTCGAAGAAGGTAAGCTTAATTAAATAATCACAAATCAATTCATTATTGATTATATTTGTTATATTTTGATTATCAAAATAATCTTTAAATTAATTGCTTAATTATTTACAAAACAAATATCTAATTTAAAATGCTCAAACTCGAAACTAATTCGTTATTCATGTATCTAGTAACAAAGCGCTAAAAGCACGAATTGAACGATTCTACTTTCATTTTTTATCATGAAAGACGTAATATTATGAAATACAGAAAAAAGAATATATTAAAGTATATTATAACAAAAGAAAGTATTACAGCACGGAAAAGGTACAAAAAAACTGAAGTAGGTCGCACCGCGAGACTAAATAAACGACTTAATTTACGGTTTACTTTATTTCAATGTTGAACAAATGGAACAAAACAATGGTCGTGGTCAAGTGCGATGTAGTTTTATTATATATTTCTATTTTTTATTAGAGTTCTACATAAAATATATATTAAATAATAATTATTATTGATTTCAAACGATACAAGAACAAAATACATAACAGTTATTATTTAATATTTCACTATTATGTAATGCAGAATCAAAGCCAATTAGAAATAAAAACATTAAAAGGTATATATATAAATAATTATGCTCGCAGGCACATTTACATAAGTCAAACAATTCATTAAAACTGTGAACTTTAGTATGAAAAAAATCCTTTACTCAATTACATAAAAATGTCAGTACTGTCAGTCCTGCAGAAAGCTACCATTGGTTATGGAAACAGATTCTGCTGAAAAGGGGCGGAGAGAAACTTAATAGTTGCTCGTTTTAAAATATAATTTTGCATTATTAGTTTCCCGAGTGAAAAAGAAACAATCTGTAATTTTATTTAATAATATTATTATTTAATATTAAAAGCTCTATATTTTTAGTAGAGGAAAGGTTATCGAGCTAAGGATCTCTAAAGTGCATTTGAAGCGTCGTCACGATTTGAAGTTCAATGACAATGTAATTTGTAGTTCAATCGTACTTTTACTTTTCTTTTGGTTACATTTTGTTGTGGAGCTTTTGTTGTTTTATTGTTGACTTCAAAATTGGTAATAGAAGAGCCACGTCACATGTTGTTACGTAATGTAGAGTAAAGGCGGACTGCCTTTAATTTAATTTTTTTTATATCAATATGTAATATGATATTAATATTATTCAATTTTGTGCTATCAATAATAACTAAAAAACAGTTATATTTAATATCAAAACATCGTAAAGATAAAATTAAAAATCTAAATTAGTTATTCTGAGCATATTTCATTAAAATTTCCTGCTTATATGGTTATATTAATTAGCTCCTTTCACTTTCACATTCGGAGTGATGCCTTTATTGCGTTGCGTAACATCCTTAAAATGTTGAAATCTACATTTAAAATGTGTAAATAAAGTTAAAATATGTAAATTTCATAAGAGAAAATATATGCAAAATAATATTAATAGAAATTATTTCTAGTTTAGATACTTGTAAATATAATAATCATTATCATATACATTTTAAGTAGAGTAGTACAGACTTTTGATTTGTATGTATATAATATAAAGGAAAAAATAAATATATACATAATATAAGAAACAGGTAGCAAATAGACAAGTGAAGTCAACATTAAATCCACTCATGTCTAGAGCTTGTTAGCAAGTGGTCTCATTCCACTTAGCGGGTTTTCAATGGCTCATTAGAAAACATGGAATATGTATTAGGCTCGGCTGGATGCGGTAATCATGATTTTAAACAAATAATAAAAAAAACTCTAGCACTATAGATTAGTATAATAAAGAGAAATATATATTTATCTCATTGCACAGTAGAGAATGTAGAGTATTGCCTGTATGAAGCAACTCTACAACATTAATTTCACATTCTGTTAATAGGAGACCCGATAAATTGGCCCGTTTCATATAAACATAAATCAGCACACGTTTTGTATTAAGTAAACTGAAATCCTAATATAGCAGCACATTAATAAAATATTAAACACCGTATCGCCCATTCATAGTAAAGACGGAATGCGTCCAGTATTTACATAGCAATCGCTCCACGTCCTTCTACGTGATCAACATTATATTCGCACTAGGCCATGAAAGTGGTACATTCCTCCTACGGTCATTAGACATTTCCGCTCAAGTCCTTCAAGCTTTCATGAGCAAACCAGTTTTGTTGGCGAGTCATCGAGAAATCGACCCATAACAGGCCGCTCCCAACTCTTCTTTAAAGAAAGTTGATCTGCCACTACGATTGTACAATTACGATACAGTTTGTGCAATTAAATCTTAGATTAATAGATTTTTGTTTATTTTTGTAAATTGATTTGTACATTTACATTTCTGTACGAGAGTTTTAGTTTTATATTATGTCGCAACATTAAAGGATATACCTACATTCATATTTTTATGATCAGATTCAACTAAATATAAAGGAATCAATTTTCGCAATCGTTAATAATCGATATTTCAAATGTAAACACTCAAAAAATTTTGAATCTCTTGATTTAGCATCTATAAAATATTAAAATAACTTACTGAAACAATTAATTTTGAGGTACTAATAATTGAAAGGATTAGTGTATGGAGATTTTATTAGATTAAGAATTATTTATAATATTTTTTGACCTGCTTATTATTGCTGCTACTGTTCATCTAATAATATTTTATTATTTGTATTCAAATAAATAATTTTCTTAGTAACACAAATTTAAAATTAAATTTACATTGTAAGTGGAATAAAGTTATGAGGAAAGTCATTCAATTGAATACGACAGATATTATTAGAAAAACAGTTATGCGAAAAACTGGTTGAAGGAATTTGGAATAGAATGTTGAATATACAAAAACCACTTTCGATTTAAGCAAGAAAGCTGTGAGAATGCGTAAATAATATTAAAGGCCGTATTTTAGTTGTTTTAGAATTTAGATTAATTATAATAGAAATTAAAATTGAAGCCCCATATTATTTGCAGCTCGTGGCAAAAAGAAGAAGATTAAGCAGCTCCTCCCTCTGTTGGCCATCGCTAAACTGAAGATCATGGCTCTCATTCCTCTGTTCTTGGGAATCATTGCATTCGCTGCCGCCAAGGCTGTCCTCCTAGCCAAGATATCACTCTTGGTCGCTGGTATCATTGCTCTGAAGAAGCTTCTTGCAAGCAAGCATCATGAAACAAGTTACGAAGTTGTTGCCCATCCTCACCATGAAGAACATTATGCCAGCAGTGGCCATGGATGGGGAAGATCAATCGATGAAGCACAAAACTTAGCCTACTCCGGTCATGCTAAATCTGATTAAGGAAAGGGTCTTACAAGGCTCGATTTTATGACCCAAAGTATTCCTTAGATATACGAACGAAATGAAATTAAGCATGCGATTTATTTATTTGTAGGTGTAAGAATATTTATTGAATATTTATTGTACCCCTTTGTAAGGGATGGTAAAGTATTACCGTTGTTTTGTTTTCCCATAAAGTGTGTTCTAAATTTGTATGATCCCTCTCGTTGTACTATATTAGTATATTTTTCACACCTTATACGGTATCCGTATTTGTGTACTTTGTTTTATACAAATATTGTATTATTTTCTTTGATACTTTTACTTAGTATTGCTATTATGTGATTTAGTCCTAGTCCTGTCTTGTAAGTCCTTATAGTATATACTTATCTTCATGATGTTCTATATAATTACTAGTACTGTTCATATTTCTTGTTCTTATTTTATTTTAATGTATAGTTGTTATGTATATATTGTAAATATTGTATGTAAATATTTTTTATATTTAGATATTCATCTCATATTTGCTGTATATTGTGCCTCATCTCATATATTATGTATGAATAATTTTATGTACTCGTGTCCAGTCATATATTCATTTTACTTATTTATTTTTATACTTTTATCATTTTAATTTAATATAATTATTTTATGTAATTGTACTATCTTTACGTATTTTTTTGTTGTATGTTTCATCACTGCGCTATATATTTATTTATTATCACATTTACATTGTATGTATGTATATTACATGTAGAGTTATATTTCCTATTTATAGTCTGACACATGACTCATACAAATAAAGAACATGAAGTATAATTATTGTTTTATTTTATGGTTTATTGAATAAAATTATTATTACTACAAACAAATATATAAAATAGGACCAGTTCCAGTTTAATATATGAAATGGTAGCAAGTATGCATATAACCAACTTATATTCGTTATATTCTTTACGGACTGGGCAGAAAGGATGCAACTACTTTATAAGCCGTTGCGTTCCGTAAATGTTCCGTTAGAAAGTTTCTAGTTAATTATATTTTAATATTTTATAATTACTGACTAGTAGCTCAGTAATTATATTGAATATTTTATTAACGAAAATTGTACGTATTTTATACGTATCATCTGGAAATTGGTTTTACACCTAAAATGAAATAAAGTATGTCGATTGACGAAAGTCGAACGAATATCATTTCTATTCATTTTCTGTCAATTTCTGTTTTACTTATTTAATGACGTTCGATTAGATTTTCAAGTTTGCGAATGAGTTGTTCAACATGTGAAGGATGTATATTAATATATTCTTTTTACAAATACTCTTCTTAATTCATTTGTTTTTTAAATAGAACACAGAATGTCAGAACACTATAATCTCTCTGCTCTCTTTGCTATATATGGGAGATGTGTAAATCTAATATAATATAAACTTGTAGAGTTTATTTCATCTGCATGAACTCCAAATATTTTATACTCGTATACAAATAAATTATATTAACTAAGTGTGTTTAAATATAAGCAGTGTTAACCACACTTACAAGTGTCAATTAACTTTTGATTAACGATTGGCATACTTGTCTTGAAATTACGTTTATATAATTAGGATTTTTTTAAGCGGCGGTGAATAGTAAAACTCAACGCCGCGCTTTGTCTTGTTACCAGAGCTGAGGATCAAAAATATTCTCCGACTGGAAATAGAACCCAATAAAAATACAACGTCGCTTATACAGTTTACAGCTGTGCTGCTGCTCTACAACGGAACGTAAATATATAAATATAGATTGTTATATAAATCTTGTTAAAATATAATTAAAATTCTGATTTATTTACTGGCCACGGATACGTATCTTAAAAAGCTATGTATACGCTCGAACTTTCACTTTCGCAATAAATTTACATTTACAGTGAGCTTTGTGATTCTGTATTCTAAACTTGTAGATTTAGATTCTACACATATATATGTCTTAGTACTTTCGATTTCATTGTTTAAGAAATAGAAATTGTTGAGATTTGTAATATTATTTGAAAAACATAGAATTTGTTGACATTTGTAATATTTAGAAAATATTACATATCTCAACAAATTCTATAAATATATTTAAATGATAAAGGGCCAGTTTCACCACTGGCTGATAAAGGACCGGGAAGATTTTATCTGCCAGACAAGCTATAATTTTCAGCTCTCGAATAGCAATATCTAGTTGTTACTTATGTGTAATTTAAAAATGTAATTAATCTTATTAATTATTACCTACTATTATCGTTCATTAATGAGAAAATTGTTTATGAAAATATAACGAACTATTATTTCGTATTGACATCCACTGTCTGTGAGATAGCATTATTTATTAGATTATTATCTGAAACTTTATTCGTAACCGGTGAAACTGGCCCTAAATATCCCTCTTCTCTTAAATGTCAGTCACAGTCGTATTCCACGACACGACACTGTTAAAAGCAAGCAAGCAGCAGTTGAAAGTTTCATTCCTAGTTGGAATAGAATTTCCAACCACTATATATACCACTTTTCTTTATTCTTCCAAGCAATTACCAACAATATAATAGACATACCGTATTTTGTTAGGCCAGGAAGGAGATATTAAAACTAATATGTCATCAAGTGAAAATCGAACCTACAGTCACCGCGTTTCCAGTCACGCACCTACTAGGCCTGTCTCTATATTAATTTAGCAGTTCTGTTCCTAATTATAAAGTAATATATCAAACATTTTTCAACTTCACCATGTACCTTCTTTAAACGATATCTAGTACCTACTAAAAAAAATTTAAAATTAAATTACCTTCACGCAGTATTCCGCTCACAGCAGGGTAGACAGAGGGAACCTAGTGTTAAGACACTCCATTACCCACTTTCTGCCGAATTCTGGAGGCATTGCGTGTTGAGTGGCAGAACTCAACGCCGCGCTTAGCCTCGACACCAGAGCGAAGAAATGAAAATATAAATTTAAGTAAATATTTCATCTCCTCGAGTGGGGATCTAACCCACAACCAGTCGGTTTTACAGTCACACTTGGTGCCGCTGCGCCACGACTGGCCTCATAATGTACCTACTAACATGTAATAAATCTGATTTAATAATACTATAAAAGAAATAGACGATACAATTACTTGGTTTTGCTGACAGAGACAGTTTATTACTAATTAAAACTGTAAAACAAACGGCGCCTATGACTAATTGCTATTTCTACGAGTTCTCTTGTTTTATATCGATGGAGCTTTCCTCTTTATATAAAAAATAGCATTTCATGGAAGACTGACTTAAATATGTTTAAGGAAGATTGTTTTATGATAAAATGTAGTCCAAGCTTGGAAATGTTGATCAATAAAAAAAAATCTATTAGAGTTATAGTAATGACATATATATTTTTACTTCATATAGCTCTTGTATAATTTATGAGATATATATTAATACTTTTTTGTTTGTTTGTTTGTTTGTTTTAGTATTCCATACATAAGAGGATAGGTCCTAAGAACCTGATGTTAAGACACTATGTTTCCATTAAGACGCCTTCGTTACCCGTTCCGTTCATTATTTTTATAGTTTTTTTTAAGCTACACTCCTTGATTCTAATCTTAATATTAGGACGGAAGACGACGACGTAGACGTAAGCTTGAGTTTAAATCTTTCTTATCTCCATTCATCTCGTAGGTGTAGCTAAGTAGTCGGGGTGTGAAATAGAGAACGGAGGGTTCGATCTCTATTTTACAATCCGTTTGATATAATACTCGTTGAAGGAATGAACTTCGTGCTTTGTTTTACCATTTTGCCCACTGGTGTTTGGACTCATAGATCTAGCTTAGAACTCCCCATACAATTGGTACATAGAAAAAGTTATGTATTATATCGTATATATGCACATAAGTATTTGTATTGAGGCAAATTGTGGTGCAGGGGCACAAGCGTGCGACTGTAAATTAGATATTTAATATTTTTGTTTTCCTCGCTCTGCGTTCAGCAGTGCCTATAGAACAACTACGCATAGTAATTCTATCATATAAATTTCGTTTTGAAGTACGAAACCTTAAAAAA
The DNA here is from genome assembly GCA_917862395.2 of Heliconius sara. Classification (NCBI taxonomy): domain Eukaryota; kingdom Metazoa; phylum Arthropoda; class Insecta; order Lepidoptera; family Nymphalidae; genus Heliconius; species Heliconius sara. Next base: position 2,687,177 of record OU860798.1, on the reverse strand, counting down.
TATTTACCCACACAAAAATAAACCAATTTAAATACAAACAAGCAACACTGGTATTCTAAACATGTATATTTAGTATACAACCTGCCTCGCGAGTCACGACACTTTCTTTGTTTGATCACGACTGTACGTACGCCCGTAACCGGAATTCGAAGCGTCGACAAGATTTTGTCATACAAGCGTATGACCTAATACCTGGGCCTGGGCCTACACAAGATTATTCAATTTAACCTGTACTGGGCTATGAACAATCGCATCGGCATTTAAATATGGCTTTCTAATTTTATGGTCACGTTATAGAGACTTGTGGGTTAATGGATTTTTCACCTGCCGCTTGAGTTTGGATATTAAAATGTGTTTAGTGACAGTTTTGCATGTTGTTTGTTAATTAATTTATTATGATGAAGTTGTCGTGGCGCAGCGGTCTCTGTAAAACCGGCGACTTTGGATTCGATTTCGAATCGGGGTTGTGAATTATTTTTATTTCCTCGTTTTGGTATTGAGATTAAATGTCACATTGAGTTCCACCACTCGAAATTTAAATAAGAGTGAAAGTGAAGAACTTGGTCTCTCATCACTAGGTTCTCTCTTCCTACCCTGCTATATGTGGCATACAGCATGGAGTTAAAAAAAATATATATAAGCTATAGTATGTTTCTAAGTTAACTTTATCTATCAAAATAGATCATTGTAAAAAATAGACTACAATTTTTTTTTAACAACTTAACAAAGTGCGTGTAATAATACATAGCGCAGAGTTTAGTTCCGCTAAGCACGCAATGTCTGAAAAACAAGGCAGAAAATGGGTAACGGATTTATTTCACAGTAGGTTTTATTTATTGCAGAGGCCTGTCTTGCTACATGGATGATACAGAGTAAAGCTAAAAAAAGCGTACATATTTTTCCCTGTTATACTTATTAAATGAAGATGGCTTATAAAAAAAAGAAAAAAGTATTGAAAAAATATAAAAAATGGAATTCTTACACTCAATGCCTCTAGAGTTTAACGGAAATCAGGGAATCAAAACGCAATCTTTTAACACTGGGTTCCAAAGTTCCTTCTGCCCACCCTGCGATTGCGATTTGCGAAATACGTTGTGAAGCTAAAAATGGAGTAATTCCCTATTCTCTTATATGGACTAAATCACTTCTTTATTCTAACAGAAGCCCTAAGGGAAATTTAGTACGTTCCGTAAATGATTCATTTGTGAAAATCACTTAGATATTCCAACGATGGCCATTCAAGACGAATCCTTTGAAGCATCTTCCGATTTTAATTCAACTGCACTTAAATTTAAACCTTAATGATTGAGTTTAAAGTTTAAATTCCTTTATCGTTTGAAATTTGAATATGCATAACACACTCTCACCGAAAGAGCGACATTATTTAACAAGTATCGATATATGCAAGCTGTGTTTCGACTTAGATGTGTGTAAGTTGCGTTATACAATTAAATTGGGCCATCGTGGAGGAACTTTGAACGTGATTGCTGTGGGTTCAATTTCTACTTGGAGTATGAGTTATGTATTATTCTCACTTTCTACGCTACTCTACTAGCACTACTATGTAGTGTTTTGAAAAATTGAAAATTAATAATGTGTCTTAGTCGTAGAATATGAAACTTCTAATAAACGCCACAGGTCCTGATTTCTATTTTCATTGAGAAATGTAGTAACTTAACTTAACTTAACTTCACGCTTTATCCCTAGCGGGGTAGTCAGAGAGAACGGAGCGCGAAACGCTACGGTCTCTACATACCTCTTTCGCCTCGTCCACTGTCATCAACCCCTTCATACATGCCCTCCGGGGGATCCTCATGCTTTTTACGTGACCTTCCTCCAGTATCTTTGATACTGTGTTTTCCAAGGTCAACCGAGGTCTCCCCCTACCTCTCTAACCACTCACTTTTCCATTATAAATCGTTTATATAATACAAAAAATATTTCAGACGTTAAATTTTCAAAATTATTTAATATTATTCTATAGAGCCAGTCTTGACACAGCTGTACAGATTGTTGGTACAATTCTAGGAAAAAATAACTTAAACTTATTTCATTTCGATTCTCTGGTAAACATGCAAAATCTCTTGAGTTTGCCACTTGACACTCAGTGCCTTAAGGACACGTCGAGTGGAGCGGAAGAGTCTGAATAAGGAACAAAATATCTTTACATTAGATTCCCAGGTACCCTCTGAATACCCTGTTATGTGTGAAAAAACATATTTGAAACTTACAAAAAGCTTATGTAAACATTGTCACACAATTCAAAAGTTCGAGTACTAAATAAAAATAGAAAATTAAACCTTATTCCATACGAAATAAAATGAATAATAAAAAAATAGCATGTTCAAAGAAAGCCGTGAATAATTGTCGTCATTGTATTTGTAAACAAAGCTTTCATCAATCCCTCACTATCAATACGTATTGTTATAGGTTAATCTTTGTGTGAAAGGTACTGTATTAAATAAAAATTGGCTGTACTTTCTCCATTTTCATATCTTATATTATAATTTTTTTTATACACTTACCTAAGTGTAAAGAAAATTGGAACCCCCGCATTATGAAAACCGTCCAAGCTTTGTGGCCCCTAAGCCTAATCATATTATGAATTATTATGAAATGTATCCTATAATACTACATATAACAAATACATATTAGATAATTCCAACCCACAACCGTCGCGCTTACAGCCATTCCTTTGGACCACTGCGCCTTCTCTATATTACATATTTTTCGTTTTTAAATTTACATAATTTACTCTGTATTTATTAACAGTGTCCGCCTACATACTAAGTAAGACTCAACCTATGTAAGAATCTGCTTGCTTTTGTATAATAAAACAACATTAATAATCATTTTGAATATAAACTAATAATCTTTAATAATCTCCAATATCGAAGTTTAATATTTCTCGATAACTTTAAAAAAATCGACGTTCTATAGGAAATAACTCACACCTAAACATGTTTACAAATAAAAATATATAATCTACTTGTCGGCTTCTGCAACTTAATTTTTATGGACATTAAGATGTAATATGAAAGAACATCCCCTTTTTTCCTTTTCTGTTGGCTTTTTGAGAAACTCTCTTTTAGTGTTCCTGTGCACTCCTAGCGTACTTACATGGAAAATATCAATTTTTCGAATCCAGTAGTTTCGTCTGTACGTCAGTCAGTCAGTAACTAAAGATTTTAATAGGATGATTAATATTAAATTTTCTATATAAATTTGCTTCCAAAAAGAAAAAAAATGAGCACCATATTCACAATCCACGCTACGAGCACAGTAAAAGTAAAAAAGAAAAAACGCTGTATCCCGCACACAGCAGGGTAGGCAGAGGGAACATAGTGTTAAGACACTCCTTCCCCACTTTCTGCCGAATTCAGGTGGCATTGTGTGTTGAGTGGCACTTTGCCTCGACACCAGAGTGAAGAAATGGAAATATAAATTTAAATAAATATTTCATTTCCTCTTATGGGAGACGAACCCACAAACAGTCGGTTTTACAGTCACACTTTGTGCCGCTGCGCCACGACTGGCATTTTACTTGTACTGAGTACAAGTAAAATGCATAAATAAAAAGTAAAAGCTTCATAAATAAACATAGAATATAATTATTATAAATAAGATAACGGCTATAAGGCCATCCGTTTGAACAAAGAGAGATATTAAGTGAAAACAAAAGTTACTAACGCTTGGCTAAAGCCAGCATGTGAAATGTACACTGGCGACTAATTTTTTCATCTTATATACGGAAATTGTTAGATAAATAAAATCAAATTTAATTTTAATGACTGAAACTTCTATATCTTTATATAAAACACTGAAGTGTTTTGTGTCTTTTCAGGTACTATGTATGTCAGGTACTGATAGACAACATAAAATATATATGCGGCGAGTGACCGCTAAAACTTTGTATATAGATAGGTTCCTTAGGAAGTATAGGAGAGCACTAAGAGGATTGCTAAAATATATACAGGTATAGAAAAAAAAACTTTACATTTTATAGTTCAACAAAACGTGCTTGCAGGTAGTTGTGTGTGACTGCAAAAGGACGTGACGGTTGTGGGTTCCAATTTCGACAAAGCACGACACTGAGTTCTGCTATAACACGCTCAACACTCGATATCCCAAAAATTGGACAAAAAATGGGGAACGAAGTGTCTGGACAAGAGATTCCCTCTGTTTACCAGATAAGGCAGAGAGAATCTAGTATAAGATACTAGATTCTCTCTGCCTTATCTGATCTCTGCGAGATTCAGCGTGAAGTTAAAATAATTATTCTAAAAGAAATACATGTACATTTAATAATATTAAATAATCGTAAGTATGCACTGCACACTGATGGTCAAGAAGGCAAAAATTACATAATTGGGCAGTTTGAATTCATGTTCTATACGGCATCGTACAGCGTACATTACACTTTCGCTAAATACGCTCTGCCTCGAAATCGTCTCATAACTCTATACACGTGCATACAAAACACCAAATAAATAGTTTATATTGCCAAATTATTAATGGCTTTGGAAAGCCATAAACGTAATTCCGTAATATTAGAAATTTGTCGGATTAATATTAAAGATCTGTATGAAAGTTTTGGATTGATACTTTAAATAATGCATATATGTTATTTAACTGGTCAGTAATATAATTAGTTATTGTAATTTTATATTTTTGGAGAGGTTTTCTTCATTTCAGTAAAAATTTCGAAGAGTTTTTCTGCGCTTAAGGGGGGGTCCTGGATTTGCCTCTTGTAAGAATCGGATCTACAACCTGTCGCGTCTATAGTCACACACTTGTGCCCCTACGCCACGATTGACCTCTTAATTTTATTAAAATCTCATTATTTCTGTCCTTCAGTAACCATTAGCGTATCTAGAGATAATTCGGGGTAAAAAAAAATATTATTAAAATTTCCAGGGTGGGCACCAGACTATTCTGGGGTGGGCACGACCCACCAGGCTCTCCCTACGCGCATGTCAGTAACTTAATAACGAAAGAGTTTTATATATTACATAGTTTAAAATACATATGTACGTAAAAGTAAAAATGTGCCTAAAATTAGTCACTGGGTGTCGCATTCTGTCAAGCCATTTAAATAAGCAAGTACCTAGAACATTATGTTACTACTCAAAAGGAAAGAAGAAAATTAGACGAAATGGTAACTATATTAAAATTGATTCCCACGATGACCGACAGACAGATTATATAAAAATGAAAGATATACTACATTTGAGGCCGTCGTGGCGCAGGGACACAAGCGAGTGACTGTAAACGTGGCGGTCCTGGGTTCGATTCCCACAGGGCAATGAAATATTAAAAACATGAAATTGTGTAGGTCAATTGCTTAGTTCATTAAAAATAATTCCAATATAAAATACAGCTGTAATGTAAATAAAAAAATCTTCGAAGCTCATGTTTTTAATATTTTAATAGAAATTAACAAAATACTAAATAACTTAAGCGTTATTTTTTACTGCTGTTTAATTAATAAAAAACACATATGAAGAATAGATATATCATCCTTTCAATTGAGCTAGCAAAATTTTACTCACGAACTTTTTAGAAATTTCAAGTAATATTATCACAACATAACATTTTTAGTACAGTTTTTTATTACAATTTTTTTTTACGAAGAATTCACTCAGCTTATTGAGCATTTAAACTTTCACCATTTTTTTTATATATATTAGTAGGAAGTAAAATTTTGTGTTGATTAAATTAGAAAATTATTTTGCGAAATATTCCATATTCACTTTTTAATTATGCGATCAACGCCTGAGAACTGTTTCAGCGTACCGCATGAGAATAGAAAATTTATTTTTATTGCTGTGATATAGAGTAATTGAATGAAAAGAATAGTATAATATTTATAATTATACAGATAAAATTATATTTTATAAGCCAAAATATAAATTAAACATATACACGTAAAATATATACATATCGATAGAAGACTCATTTTATCAGAAAGTAAAATAAAATCTAAGATTGTAAATTGTAAATAATTGTAAACAATATTGTAAATAATTGCCTCAAAATTATCCTTTAATAATGGTACCAGAAATTAGGAGAATAAAGCACTAAAATTGAATATACATTATAAGTAAATTAAAAATATTATTCATTATGAGAGATTTAGATATAATGCAAAAGATTATTGATAAAACCATCGGACTGCGTTCAAAAAAGAATTAACATATCATTACCAATTCTTATGAAACGAGAAGAAAAATAATTACTATTTCTTTTAATTTCAAAGAAAATTGCATAAAATTTCTCGTACAAGCACTCATGAATGAAGCTTGAACTTCTGACCTTTGAATACAAAAAACGTGGTGACCGCTAGACAGTCATCTTAAAAGAAACTTTCATATTATACTTGACATACACTCGGTCTTTAACAAAAGGCAACTAAGTAATACTAGCAATGAGGCCTGGATGTTCTTAGAAATGTAAAATATAATTATAATATGACAACTTTATGAAAGCTATTCAAATTTTTCATTAAAAAATTTGAAACCTGTTTTATAATATGCATTACTTTTTTGAAAGGAGCACAATTAACTCACTAGGTCTTATGTTTGAATTACGAATATATGTAAAAATATATAAAAAAATGTAAGTACATTATGGACAGATAAGACACATTTCTTTATTTGAATATTTTTTTCTATAACCAAATGCATTGTAGCAGTTGTTATTTCATAGAGATGATACATTAATATTTAAAAAAATCATGTATGTGTATACCTATAAATAGGCTTACCAAATAAATATTATTTAATATTATATTTTTCAGAATAAACAGCAAAAAAAATAATTTTAGCTTCGATATAAACACAGTAGATATAGTAAGTAATATTAAATTAGATAAAAATATATGTATAAGAAAAAATATATACTAATTATAATTACTATATTAGTTATTTATGGTTTTATTCTATAATCTCTTCTATTCTTCATTCTTCATACTATAATAAAGTTACCATACTTCCAAAGGATAGGAGATGTGAAATAATTTACAAAAAATCGATTAAATACAAAAACCAACATAAACAATATTTTCGATTTTCATAACATTTATCGATATCACACATTCAACACACCAATAATTCAAAAAAAAAATAACGTACACACACAAGAATCCTAAATTAACGACCTCAATACAAAACAAAAAAAAATAGTAGAACCAACAAAATCTCTAAACAAGTAGGTACAACAAATATTGAAAACCATCCATTAAAACATTATTATTTCACCACCGTGTCATATGGTGGGGGGCAACAAAATAAAACAGACGATCTGTCTGTAGCTTTGACAATTGAACGTTGTGTGTTAAGATGAAAGCGTTCTATGCTGTGCTGTTCCTCGCTGCGGCGACCGCCATGCCGGCGAAGGAAGACGGTGTCATGGACAAGTTCATCTCGAACTTGAGAGATTGCGTGGAAACGGATACGATGCTGTGTTTAAAGGTGCAGTGATGTGATGTGATCGTGATGTGATGTGATACGTGTGATGGGAGGACTTGACGATCGTTCTGTCAATTGTTTGGTTGATGTTAGGGATTTTTCTTTGGTTTGTGCTAATTATGGTGAATCGTTAATATTTCTTAATTGGAGTTTTTAAAAATATTTTTGCGTAAATTCTTATAGAATTTGATTTTATATTGCAAGTAGGTTGCAGTACATTATAGTGACTGTTGAAACTACTCGAGATATTATTAAAATACTATAATTTGGCACAATTCCTGAATAACAAATTTCACTTTTAAATCAAGAAAATAAATAGATCGTAAACGCAAATCATAAAAAATATAGAGCACGTTTAAAGTTCAAAAAAATAATAACTATCTATATTTCAGGAAAAAGCAATGAAAGTTACTGAAAACTTGGCCTTCGCGAAGGACTTTAGCGTAATGGACGGCATTACCTTCGCAAGAACCGGCTCCCCGAGGTCAGCGCGCAGCTACGAGCCTCTACTTGATGACCCTAAAGCACGAGAGCTTCAGGTTGAAGAAAGGATTATGGATAATGTTGTGGACTTCTTAGACAGCCACGCTTTGCAACTAAGGATGCCCAAGTCCTTCACTGAAGATAATTCAGTAGAAGAAGAAGGTATTTTATTAAAATATTTATACATTTTTCGAATGTAGAGCTTCTGTTTTGTATAATAATGTTGATAAAAAATTTGATTATAAAATGTACATACTCTTATATAAATAAAATATGCCATCTATTTAATCTACACATTGTTACCTAGAAAATAATCAATTAGTATTCAACGTGTAAAATGAAAAGCTTCTCTACTATAAATTTTATTTTGAGAAACACTGAATATCAATCAAAACGAAACATTATTTATAGGCCGTGGCAAGAAAAAGAAGAAGCTGAAGAAACTCCTTCCCATCCTTGCTCTCATCAAATTGAAGTTGGCTGCCTTAGTCCCCCTGTTCCTCGGTATCATCGCCTTCGCTGTATTCAAGGCTTACCTCCTTGGTAAAGTTGCTTTCATCGCTGCCGCTATCGGAGCATTGAAGAAACTTCTGGAATCTAAATCTAAGAGCGGTGGAGGTGGATGGTCTGAACCAGCTCACGAAGAACATGGCTGGGAAAGCAGTGGTGGCTGGGGACGGTCACAGGATGGGCAAAACATGGCTTACGCCGCCCACATCAAACAAATATAACCTTAGGGTCTAGAAATAATTAATTTATTCTAACTTATTAAGTTTGACGAGTAAGGTTATTTATTGAATGTTGACCACCGTTGTTCACGTAATTTTTATATTTTATTGATTTACTTCTATTCTTATTTATATTCATCTATTTTTTTTTATGAAAACTATGATATTTATTTATATATGCTATTTATTAGTTAATCTTTAAATGTATATCTAAATTATATACATATATTTTCCGTTATGTTATATTTATATTTATATAAAATATTTATATAAGTGTCTCATGATAATATGTAGTGTATTTGTTATAGATAGATGAAATTTATGTTTACCAAATATTTTAAGATTTTTGTTCCAAAGATAGTTTATCTTTTTATTTCATATTAGCGTATATATTTTCTTATAGTATAATAGTATATTGTAATATATTTTATTGTTTATATAATTTCTAGTTGCGTGTACGAGTAAAACGAGTCATATTTATTATCGAATCTGTTTATTTTTCGAAGATTGTGTTGCTATAATATTATTATACGATGCATTTGAGTAAAATACAAATACTTTTTTTTACAAAAAACTGTTATTTTTTTCTTTCACTACTACCACAATGATATGTCAAAAAAACTGTAGATTTAATAATCGCTTGTTACTCCCAGCAGTTCTAATTACTATATAGCGAGTTCTTCTAACATTTAACTCTCCTGGGAACTGCTTGTTAACGGGGATCTAATATCTCTATTGTCATAACCACAAAAAAATGTAGGTCAAAAGAAGACAATACTTGATAGTATTGTATGTGAAATACTCAAGCATCATGTGTCAGAGAAAGTGATGTCACTTTTTTACTTAATTAAATTTCATAAAGAGTACCAAAGTAATTAACCTCTTCACATTCGTATAAGCTAACATTTACTTTTTGTTTATTATACTTAATTTCACGTGAGTTAGAAGAATTTCTAAAATATGCAGTGTTATATAACGATCTTTCTCTTTTTGTTGTTCTGTTCTGGTTTCAGTCAGCTGGTAGTTGAAAATATCTGTATGTAAAATACTAACCTCTTTGCCAGATTTGAACTCACGTATTTACTCTAAATGGTCATGTGTAATATAATTAAGTGAAATTTTGCTGTATCAAAATATTTAATTCTATAATATAAACAAGCTATCGTTTATATAATCATCATGAGACCCATAATAATATTTAAAAATAATATTTCTTAAAATCTGTTCAAAAAAAACTTGATTACAACATTTTTTTCAACGAATCGAAAAGTAAAATCTTTTCATCTCAATCAATATTGTGTTATAGAATTTTTAACTTTAAATTTAAGTAATTACGATCAAAGTCCCATACGTTTTCAGTAAGTAAGAAAACTTTCGATTTAAAAAGAAATTGGTATCTTATACAACAGTAGTGCTCGCGTCTTCGCTTGTGTGGGATACACGATTATATACAGTTATATATGAACATACAGTTAAACATTTAAATTATGCATACCGTATATGTGTTTACTTCTCATTTTTGCGAGTTATCGTACAAAAATGTAACTTTGTTCTTGGCTTAACTTATATATATACAAGTCTCCTTTAATCACTCAGTCTATTAGTGAAAACCGAATTTAAGTTGAAAAGCGATTTTGTATAACACGATGAAAAAAGTAAAGATTATATATAAAAAAATACAGTATCTCGATAGTTTATATTGGGAACACAAACGGTTAGAATATTTACATATCGATTGCTCATAAAATTAGATAGTTTTTAATTAGCCTTAAAGCGTGTAAAATTAACGAATACCGACCGCACTACTTAGTACGTAGGTTGAGTGAAAATTGCGTACAATTTCTTAATTAAAAAATCGTGAAAGTAATTTACTTAGAATGTGAAGATGTTGATGTGTATATCGCTAAAAAAATGTTTTAATGTAGTCGATTAAAAAGTTTTTTTCGATCTAATTTTTAAAACATTGCGAGTTGAATGATGGATTTCTATTAAAAATATATAAATCATTTATGTTATTAATATTACAAAAGGAGAAAAAGAATGTAATATTTGTACATATTAAAATAATATTTTTATATGTAATTGGTATTGGTCACGCAACGTAATTCTTAGAAGTCGTTATTTAAACGATAAAAGTACCAATTGTTATTGTATTTTTTGCTTTTTTCTAATTTTTGTTTTTGTTCGTTGTTGTAAAATTTTTGTTAACAAATAAATAAATAAAGTGTATTTATTAATTTATAAACATAGCTTAAAGAAAGAGAGAAGCCATTGTTCTCAAACACCATAAGCCGTTTAACTTAAACTCAATTTGTGAATAACAATGTGAATACCGTCGGTACAAACGCACGTCACTTGCAACTACACATCTTGTAAAGAAAATATTCTGTATACATTAAGAGACGTAGCAACGACTTTAACAATTGAAGAATACGTTAGCTCAATATAAAATATAAATATAATACTCGAATATTCATATGACAGTAATATGGCTGTTTTTTGCCAATATCCTACACGTAAAACGGTAGGTGGAGAGAATCTGGGAACCTAGAGTTAAGTTTTGTGATCAAGCGTCACGTTTACAGTCGCAGTCGTAATAGACTATAGTGACAAAAGTGCCCCTGCGCCACTGAAACCTCAATTTTTTCTTGTATATATTGGAGAGAAGGGTAACTATTGTGAGATAGATATTCAGAGTCAAGGCACTCTGTCTTCCACTTGCTGTTCAAAGTCAGGACATTACGTGCAACTAAGTGCCGCATTTTAATAAAAATCAAAAGAATAAGAGAGTAGATATCATATACACATGTATTTCACATTAAAATATCGTACATAATGAATAACTAGAATAGTACATAATGAACAACTAGAATAGTAAAACCTGTGCAAACCTCAGGAAAGTATTTAACACAGAAACCCACCTGTTTCACACGAAGTCCATTCAAATACATTGATGTTAATATACTGGTGGAGCGTCTTTACGAGCTTTTTACTGCCGTCAACGTCTCGTTGAGATACTACAGTATGTATGTACATACTAAAGCATTTCCTGTAGTGAAAGGTAGGAAATAGATTTAGAGACAGACAGATATTTCTACTAAAATGTGTGTTTTTTTTAATTTTCATTGAAATTTTGTTTGCAGTAAGGTCTAATAATTAACGCATAGTTAAGGTACGTAGAAAGTTAAAAAATTTAGCCATAATTTAGCCTTAGGTTTAGAGTAAATATATTAAATGAAACATTGTTAAAATATTAAATGATAATAATATATAAAAAACTGTACGAAAATGCCTGAAGAGCAATCAAATGTTAAATTAAAAAGAATATACACATATCATCATTCGTCGAGTGGCAATCTAATCTACAACCCACCACCACCACCACCAGTCCCACCGAACCACTATAAGGCAATACTATAGAATAGATCAATAATAATGCAATATTCCAAACCACGTGGAAATCCAGTTAACGATGTAAACCGACACGTTAGATGCAATGATATCATGTAATAAGAAAGCCAATGTATCATCTATCGTAATATCCGCTAAGTATTTCCGTATCCGATTGTAGCATACCAAACTATTTTAAAGAAACCTAAGAAAAAAATACGTTCATCCAAATTTGAATTCTACTACACGCTATTTAGGTTTAAATTATATTAATTTTCAAAAAACTAGCGTGCAATTGAGTAAGCTTTTTTAATCGTCAATCTATTATGATCTCTAAGACAGTCACGAATAAAGTTTAAATTAGCATATTCATATTTTTAGTAACTATTACTAGCACTAAACTAGCTACTACTATACGCTACTAGCATAAAAATCTAGGCTAAAATAGGACTAAGAGTTAGGAAATAAAGGTTATAATCGCGTGCATATATTTTGTAACTGTGTGTGGCCTACACTACTAAGGTACCGTTAAATATACGCGAAAGTTCCCAAAGCCGCACCCATGGTGTTTTAAAGTGTTATACATTAGGCGTTTTTTTTATTAAATTATAAATATATATTTATAATATTGGATGCCTCAAAAATATTTTATATTTAATCTTTTACAGTTTCACGCTTTTTCACGTAGAGTAAGCAGAGGGAAGACACGATGACGCCACGGTGGTTGTCGGGGCGATACTTAATAATTTTTAATAATATTATGATTTTTTTAAATAGTTTCTTATAGAAATCGTTACGGGATCTGAACCAATAATATATTATATATCTGTACCTGAACTTCTAAGTTATAAATCAGATATAAATTGTCGACACGATAACCAAAGACTCCTACCGTACTAATACTAATTTATTTTTAGCTACATAAGTCACTATTAATAAATTTAAAAATATATAAAATAGCTACACAGCTAGGTAGGCAGAGGGAACCTAGTGCCTAGACACTTAGTTCCCCAGTATTAATAACACAATAACTATAATATATTTTATATTTCAAAGTGTCCAAAAATCTACACCCACAAGCCGTATCGTGTAAGCCGATGCGAAGTCCCGTTGTCTTCAAGGTCAGATATCGCCAAGTGCTTCTGACTCATCCCACTTTCCTCTCAATGGAATGCCACAAAAGTTACGTGGTAGGCGCGACTTTGAATATATTTACGGTACGGTCGACAAAAAAGAACTACAAAAAAATATTTAATATAGTATGTGAATTGAGGCCAGTCGTGACGCAGGGACCCAAGTGTGCGACTGTATACGCGATAGGTTATGGGTTCGATTCAAGAAAATTAAATACTTATTTAATATTTGAGTTCCGACACCCTACACTCAATCATTTTGCCATGTTCCGTCTGCCTACCGTACGTACGTTATGTGCGGCGTACAGGATAAAGTTAACCCGCGAAAAAAACCGACCCAGCCGACCCAGTCGGGTTCGGGTTCCGTATAATAATTGGAAATCTCGAGCTTTGTCTGAGATTCAGGCTTAGCCTAGCCATAGACCTTTTATCTGATAGTTCACTTGAACTAGCGGCTTTGCCCCTTTCAAGGCTACTAATAGTCTTAGGATTTACAAACGTGAAGATAAATAAATATTAATTTATCTTTCCCACATATCATATAACACGTGGCTTTAGACACGTGAGAGATAACTCTCAAGAATCCCTTTAAATAGAAAGCGAAGGTAAACGAACCCAATGACCTTCTTTTCTAATGATTTTCTAAATATTATTTTCAAAAGAACACCGACTTCCTTCTGGTGTTGGCACAGTCAGTCATAAATCAATTAGAACTCGGTCCTAAAATGTAATAGTTTCTTTTTTATATATGTTTATATTTGGTTAGAAAATCATTTTTATCGTGTTTAATTAAAGCTATTAATTTATTTTATTAAGCTTTTAATTTCTTTTTAAATAATATGATAATAAATAAAAATCTAATTCAGAAAAAGTATATTGAAGCCGTCGTGATAAATGATGAACGATGTGCCTCGACACTAGGTTTTCTATGCATACTATTAATAGAAAAGAGCACTAAAAATGTTGTTGTGGCTTTATAAGATTTAAACATATCTAAAATTATGCATTCAGGCCTTTCTAGTAGTGAATTTCAATTTCAAACGGTTTTTATTTGATTTTTACCATTTGTTAACGAATAAATTACTTTAAAATTCATTTTTTACATTGATATTAATAAGAACAGAACTGGACTACATAGCCATATTTTTTACGAAATACTATTCATTTCCATACAAAAATGATAAAAAAAAATATAACACGCATAAAGCAAAAAAAAAAAAGAAAGAATTACATAATCAAAAAACCGCAAAATAATGATGCTTAAAATACTTTTACCAACTTTCCGAATCATATATTCATACATACATTTTGAAATATTATTTCCACATTCTCAATACGTACAAGAATTATATTATATAATTTCCAAAAACTGTTGGTAGCTCACGGCGCGGGCGGCGTACCTACTTTCACAGCGAGCGTACGCTTACAGTACACTTGTTATATTACTTAATAGTTTTATAATATTCATTGCCGCTGTATGAACTTGACTGATAAACTAAATATTTATTAGATTTTTTTATTATTTGTGTGTTTCAGTTGTTTCAGAATAACGTTATAGATATTCCGAAACAACTACATTTGTCTTGGGATTCGCTTATATGGTTGAATAAAAATAATTAAGATTTGCATATGATTTTTTAAGCTTGTCTTAGGGAGTCTGAGAACCTAGTGTCAAGACATTGCTTTTGAAAATATTAAATATTTCATTTTCTCGTTTTGGGAATGAGATGAGCAGAAGCATACGCCTGTAAACGCAACAAGTTATGGATTTACCTCAACCTGTTGCGTTTACAGGCGTATGCTTCTGCTCCTGCACCACGACTGGCCTCGATTATCATTGTGTATGATACAAATACGAACTCTTAAGGGTCTGTGCCAATTCTGGCCGTAGGTGTAGAGAATTGTATGTAGAGATTAATATTTAATCGATATAGCCTATAACTTTCGTGGCTAAGTAAAGTTGGATTGAACTCTGATTCCCGTTCATATATTTTACTAAGCACAATTTTTGTTTTCAGGAGGAAAAAGGAGGAAAAATAATAATTACTTTGAATCTCTTTCTCATGGAAATTTTGAGAAATTTCTCTTAATTTACTTAGAAATTGTATGTGCTCTCTTACTAAGGTTGGATAGATGCACATATGATTTCCTGCCTCCTGCCTACATTCGGAAATTAAACTCCTTTAATCCAATAATGTCGTCTGTCGGTAACGGAAAAGTCTTTTTATTATAAGTCAAGAACGTCAATATAAGAGAAATATATATTTATATCACTTAGCACCTTAAGTAGTTGAAAACTTTTTTCGAAATATTGGAAAACTGTTTTTTACATTTTTAATGTCATCTGATCTCAACGCAATCAAGAGTGAAAGTTGCATACATGATCGTGAGGGCGTATTTTTTTTCGTATAAAATATTGAATTTTTTCATCTCGCTTTAATGTAAATTTAAGAAATTTAAATTATCCTTTTATAATATGTAAAAATATTTATATAAGTGATTTATTTAACTAACTTTTAGGTCACTCGTGGTGCAGGGGCACAATCGTACGACAATAAACGCGACTAGTTGTGGTCAATTCCCACGCAAAGAAACTGCAATGTGAAGCTAAAAAAATGCAATTACTACTATCTTTGATGAGAAATAATGAAAAAAAAAGATTCTATATTGCCTAATTAATAGACCGAGTTTATAGTACCCAGCAATATAGCAACGTAGGCCACGAAACTCGATCTTTTAACTTGATTATCCTTGTTACTTTCTTAATATATATACAATAAATATTATAAATTAATGTATGTTAAAGCGACAGTTGTGGGTTCGATCCCCGTTCGGGGCAATAAAACAAACCGTGGCGTTGATTTCCAATCACTCGACGTCTCAAAAGTTTCGGGGGAAATGAAGCAACGGAGTGTCTTAACATCAATTTACCTTATTTTTAAACATTTTTAAAGTGTTAATCCACACTTAGGAAAGCTAAATACTTAATTAGAAAACGTATAAAAATTTGAACGTAGCGGGACTCGAACCCGCGCCTCCTGGAAACCGACTAGGCGCTCTGACCACTGAGCCATACGTTCTCGCCAAGCTACGTCGAAATTCTTATACGCTTGTTACAACTTATGTTGTTAGCATCTCTCTTGCCAAACGATAATTCTTAGTAATTATCTTTGGGTAACGGAAATTTGTAAAAATCTCCCTACAGAGATGCTATATATATATATATATATATATATATATATATATTTATTTCACATTTTGTAATAAGATTAAAAGCACCAAGTAAAATACCGCGACGAGTTCTAAATCCCGCAATACCACTTTCGCCTTACAAATTAACAAAAATTAATATGATTCGGAAGTAAGATCGATCATTAGCTCTATAAAATATATGAGTATTTTCTAAATTATATGCCTTTTTATATAACTACAACATAATTATATATATTTTTTCGAAATTACGAAACGGCGAAGGCCTAATTTGAAGGTGTAATAAAAAAAATTATAATTTATAAATTTTTAAACAATTTTTGTAACTTTCACCTATAACTTCCGTTATTATTTAATAGATATCGTCATGGTGCAGTAGTAAAGATGTGACTGTAAAAACAATGGTTGTTTGTTCGATGCCCACTTGAAGCAATATTTATTGTTAAATTATCTTCATTCCCTGGTTTATTGGACCACTCCGCCGTTCCGCCACTCAATACGCAAAATACCACAACTGATTTTTATTTTATTTTTAAAACTAAGTTACTGTATGGTAATATATGTACATATGTGCGTAATTAGTTTCATTATTATAATAATAATATATTCATTATTTAAGTCGAAAGTTTTATTTCTGACTATGATCTGCATAATTCTTTTGTATATATTAATTAAATTTATTTTTTTTGGTTTATGAATATTTCACTTCATTAATTTTTACTTAATTGCATCTAATTTTTAAAAAAATCTAACGTTAGATAAATCAGTGTATTGTATTTTAGTCAAGAGTGTGTGCGGGATGCAGCGTGAAGCTATTTGCGTGAAGTAATTTGATTTTAATTTTTTATGATTTTTAATCTAACAACTTCATACGTAATTTCTAATATCATTATTATAATCATTCATATTTAGTATAAAACTAGTTAAATTTTATAAAAAATACATCTAATATTTTAAAAATATACCTTAATTAAATACCTTATAGGCTTCGGTCATTTTTTAAGGTATGCTGTCACATTTGATGCCCACATTTTCCACAGAATATTACAAAGAAATGGCTGATGTCAGAACGACAGAAAGTTTTCATTTTACTACTGTCCTTACCGGTTTTGTCTCATAGACAAGCGTGACCTCAAAGCGTGGAATTAAAAAAATAGCTACATATCAAATAAGACAGGCATCATGCGAGAGTGAACAATAAAATTTCACTTTTTAATCTATTTTAATAAAAAAAAAACCTTGTCATTTTTCTTAAAACTTCAAATAGTTTATAAAATTGATATTTTAAATTATTTTTATGGTAAAATATACCATATAGTAGTAAGGTAGGAGTCAAAATCGGATGATGTAGTTTAGACGTTCATTTCATAAAAGTGACCCAAAGTTACGTATGTAAAGTACGTTATGCAAACCATTCAAGTCTCTCAAGAGTAGCGGGTACGGAGCAATATCGCATGAATATCATTTTTAGTGTTTATTTTCTTTTAGTTTCATATTGTACACCACACAGCAAAGTAGACAGAGGGAACCTATTATTAAGATACTCCGTTCTAATTCTGAAGGCAGGAACAGGCGTGTTGAGAGGCGGAACTCAACTCAATATTCTTTTTATTAAATTTAATTCCTGGATTGGACATCAAACCCATAATCTATCGCGCTTACAGTCGACCGCTTGTGCCCTGCACCACCACTGGCCTCTTTATGGTGTTTAGTATGTACATATGAAAATTCAAATAATCACACTCTTTCTTTCATTTCATTTGCACCAACGTAAGAGTGCTTGGACACATGGTTGCGAACAAACTTCGCTTTCTAACAACCAATATTTATTTATCCACTTATCCCTCTGTAAGACGCTTACGATGCCATCATTTAGCGTATGTCGTCAAACGATTCATACATTTTTTACGTCACATTGACAGCTTTGTAGTGGGGGTTCAAAGGATAAATTCCATCACATTTTTGGAAAGATATCATAACGAACCAAGCATCGGTTGAAGTATCACAGTTGGTGGTAGCAAAGTTTGTAAAAATGTGGAAATATCTTGGTTTACTTGCCGTTTTGGCGGCGGTTCATTGTAACCCAGTGGATCGTGGCTTGGAGGAGAATTTAGTGGGTGCAGTGTCGGAGTGCATTGATAAGGATACTTCACTATGTTTGAAGGTGAATAGTGTTTTTGTGATAGTGTTGTGATGCTCTACTAAGCCAAATAAAAAACGTGAAATATCCAAGTGTAAATCTTGGACGAGCGGATATATAATCTATAGCGGATGTCTTTCCGAGAATCCGTCTCATAGCTGTTAATTCATGTGAAAAAGTTGGATATTTATTATTTTCCAAAAAAATATCCAAGCCAGTAAGATAGTAGTAAATTAAACAAAAAATATATTCACGTAAATTACATCATACCTATAGCAGAGCATTTATAACATTTTCAGACTTGTTCTTAACGGAGTACTTTCATAAACAAGTAATTAAGTGGTTTTAAGGAAATAATACAATACGCACGCGTTAATAAATTACATGCTATATTTTGAAGATAGGGTGGATAAATGTTTAGTTATTTAAATTAATTGTTTTCATAAATTTAATATTTCATAATATTTTTTTAGGAAAAAGCTTTAAGGTATACCGATCGATTGGCCTTCGCCAAAGATATCAGTATCTTTGAGGGCATGAGCCTTATCAATACTGGATCAGCCCGTTCATCTCGCAGTTATGAGCAATTATCTGAGGACCCAAAGACCAGAGAATCTCAGATTGAAGAAAGGATAGCCAGCAATGTTGGAGACTTTCTAGACAATCATGTATTACAATTGCGCTTGTCTGAAGACTCAGATGAATCTAGGGCCTTAGATGGTGAAGAAGGTAAATAACAAATAGTTATTTCTTTACTTTCAATCTAGTAAAGTAAATATTTAAAGTCATTGGCATTGTCTATATCTAGAATTTCGCTTATTTACTATGCAGACTTTCGCCTGCTTCCTAATGGATGTAAATCAACAGTTTAAGTGCATGCCCTTTAAACGTGGTAATTTAAATACAAATGAGGTTCTTGAAAAGCTTTTTCAAAAGAAGTTTTACCAAAATGAAAATAATACCTTTTTTTGACTTAAATAATTTTAGTATACACTGAATAATTCTAGACTAACTGTATATGCTTTTAATAGAAATTAACTTAAATGAAAACTTTTTATTTTAGCCCGTGGCAAAAAGAAGAAGAAGATCAAGAAGATCCTTCCCCTTCTCCTTCTCTTGAAGCTCAAGCTTGCTGCTCTAATTCCCCTTTTCCTTGGAATCATCGCATTTGCAGCCATCAAGGCTGTGTTCCTTGGCAAGATTGCCTTTGCCATTAGTGCTTTTGGCCTAATCAGGCGACTTCTATCCAAGAATAGTTCAGGATCGTCTGGAGCTACGATCAGTTATTCTCCCCATCACGCGGAGGAACACCCTGGATATTCTTATGAACCAGCTCAGGGTTGGAGCAGAAAAGTCAACGACGCTCAAAGCCTCGCCTACTCTGGTCAAATAGCTCATTAATGTTAGACTAACTTTAGTATGAATGTGTGTGTGAAATATTTATTTTTGTGTGTTTGTGTTGCCATAAGAGTACCTCAGTCTAATTTATTTAATTTATAACAAATAAATTATTGAATAGTATCTATTTTCTTTCATTTTCTCTATTATATAAATAGTACTTATTGATAAATATTTAGATAATATTGAAATATAGTAATAAACATAATTTATCTCAATTATTCATAACATGAACTTTAGAATAAAAGTCTATTCTTGCACTTAAATATTATGTTACTTGCGTAAAAAAATCCCAAGAAAAAAAATTGATAACCAAATAATAATATTATGTAAAAGAATATTATATTGTATTGCATTATATTACTGATTGGCTACTATCGGCATAAAACCAACACGAAGACGACTCGTGCGCTATCCTATAAAATTAATATTAATGAAACGAATAACTGTGTCACTCGCTATGGCATAATATCTTCTGAGACTCTTAAAGGCATCGATTACTTTAAAATGTTAATACGCGGAAACTTAAGAGTGGGGCAATTTAGATAAAATACTGTTACCAATCAAGCGGTCAACACAGTCGAATCCGTTTCGCTTGAGTACGTGGTACGAAAAAAAAACGATATGAGGTCCCTCGTTATATTTTTGAGTGCAGTGGCTTTGGCCAGCGCCGGTCCTGTAGCCCAAGAAGATTCAGTGATCAAATTGGTTGCCGGAAATTTTGTGAATTGCATGAATAGTGATTTAAGTTTGTGCTTAAAGGTAAATAGAGTGTTGTAACAATGGATTTTACGTGGTGTACGATGTAATAGGTGTGATTTAAGTGTGAAATTATTATCGGTGATACAACATTTTGTAGTATCTTTATTAGAAAATAATATTAAGAGTGTTAAAAATATTGTAGTCATGTTGATGATAGTAATATTGTCTCTTCAATATGTTTTAAAATATAATTAATTTGTGTTCTTCAATTAAGAATTTAATTATTAAATATAAAATATTGAATGTAGCAATGTGATAATAATATTTGTTTATTATAATATTCTATTAAGTCTACTTAATACTGATACTATTTTAAGACATTTTGTTCACTCGAAATAAATGTATTATATTCTTATAAATTTGTCATAGCACAATTTGTGATTATGCATATTGTGCTTAAAAAGTTTTTAAGTAGTGTGTTTCTAAAAATACTTAAAAATTATATTTTCCCAGGAACACGCGCTCAAAGCGGCTGAAAGACTAGGAACTGTTCGCAAGCTGAACATCATCGAAGGGGTCACTCTATACAACAATGTACCAAAAGAAAGCAGGAGCTACGAACCTCTTTCTACAGAACCAGAACTTAGAAACAAGCAGATCACTGAGAGATTGTGGGAAAGTACCGGTGATCTGTTGCAGAAGAGCGACTTAGAGCTGAGCTTCAATGGCGGAGAAGAAGAAGAAGAAGAAAGTTCTAGAGCTATTGGGGATGGTAAGTTGTAATATTAAAATATATATTCAAATTGCTAGTACTTAAAAATAAATATTATTAACAAGTATGATTTCATCCACTTTTTAGATTACCAAGATAATAGAGTAAAAAATAATAATTGTCCTGTATTAAATTATCTAAATAGTATAAAAAAATTAAAACTTTAAGAGCCTTTTCATAAAATTAATTTCCATTTATAATAAATTATATACAACTTTTAAGGAGCTACATCAAAATATCAATGAGAAAGTCAAAAAACCTGTTTTCATTCGACACATTTTACCGTAACTCCGTTTACCTCATAATTTAAAGTTTTACGACTGCTTATTTTTTTATTCGTCTGATGATTATAAAGAAATTTCTACAAATATTTTAAAAATATTATAATTGTATACATTATGCATATATTCGTGCATTTACCCCCTTTGAGGGAATGTCTAGTGTAGTGAAGTTAAATGCAAATAACTTTATCTTTTTGCTAATTTAGATATTTTTACACTGTGAATTGATACTGTATTCAAAACAGATGTTTACATAATATATGTTAAATATACGCACTCCTTTATGTAAGATTTGAACCTATTAATATAGCATTTAATCAAAAATCTCAAGACTACGTTATATGTAGCAGAGTAAATTTGTAATTTATTCAAGTATTTTTATAGTAAGTTAATAAGAGTGAAATGCGACGTGGAGAGGTTGTAAAGTATGCCAAAGATACTGGTTTCGAATTTTAAAAATCTCTCCCATATTTTTTTTCTCAACGATTTCCCAATGATTATAATTTTATTCTCATACATACATCATATATTATAATTTTTATTCTTTTTATATGCAACACCAACAAATTTTAATTATTAGTTCACTTGTATCTAAATGAGGAAAATAAAGTAACATTCTGTAACATATGTATAATAATTGGCAATATTTGTAAGAATATAATATAAAATTCTATCAGTTTAAACATTATTTACTAAATAATTTCAATTCCATTATAGTTGACGAAAGCAGGGGCAAAAAGAAGAAGCAGCTCAAGAAGAAACTGAAGCTACTCATTCCTCTCGCTATCCTAGCAAAAGCCAAGGCTGTCGCACTTGTAGTAATTTCTCTTTTGATCATCGCCGTTTCTGTCTTCAAGCTCGCCATTTTAGCCAAAATTGCATTTATCGCTAAGGTTATAGCCATAATCAAGGCACTTTTGGCCAAGAAGAATGCCCAAGAAGACCACGGGTGGGTATCTCATGAAGAACATGTACATCCTAGCCCCGGCTGGGAGGGTGGATGGTCCCGTTCTAGGAACGAAGCGAATAATTTAGCTTATTCAGCCTACGCTCAACAGTAATTGAATCAATTATTTGTAAGAGTTTAAATATTAATTAATTTTTGAATGATTAATTTATTTGTGTGAATGTGTGATACGATTTTGATACGACGTTTCTTTTCGGTCATTTTATTTTTTTAATTTTTTTTATTAGTTGCGGTCTTTTCATTAATTTGACTGAAAAGGATTTTTTGTTATTTTTATAAGACTTTATTATGTATATGAATGTTGACTTTCAATAATTTATGTATTTTTATGTGATATTTAATTTATTTTTTTAACATTGTTTTATTTTTTTATATAAAATATGTTTGTTCTAAATGTAACTACTTACTTTTACTTATTATATGTATCTATGTATATCTTTTATATTTATAATTTTGTATAGTGACCAATTAAGTATTTTGTCGATATTTTTATAAGTATTTATAAATATTTTTTACTGCTTATTTATATTTTTGTATTTTTATTATGATCTATTTATTAATATTTAAAAAAAATATTTATGTAATCTCGTTACCTTTTATGATCTCTTTCTTTGTTTTATTATTAGTTCATTTTTTTTACTCTCTTATTTTGTATCGTGTATCACGAATCGCAAATGACTTATTTATATGAGTGTATGTGTTTGCATATAATTTAATAGTCATAGATTAAATAAAGACGTTAATACAAAATAAAATTTTATTTCTTTGTCCCATTGTGAATCATCAGTCCTAGTAGATACCTATTAATCATAATTATTATGCAGCTTACTTTAAAAATTAAATACTAACAAAAATATTTGTCTTAAATATTAGGTAATTAATAAAATAAAAATAAGAATAAATGTTGAGGAAATGAATTTAAAGAATTAATATGAAACTATAGTACAGTTTAGTGTAAGGTGCACATTATTTTTTATGTGATTATAACCATACGTAAAAGATATCTGAATAAAAGTATCAAAAGAAATCAACCTAAGAAAAAAGACAACATTAAATTTTGAGGTGCGCATTGTCAAACCGCAAAAACGCTCTGATAACGAAGTGTGGAATTACCTTAACACTAGGTTCCGGAATTCCCAGGTTCTTTTGCCTTGCGGGATACAACTTATAAATATTTCAATGTAACGGGATTTGAAACCGTGCTTCTAATAAATTGTCCAAGTCCCTAAGGTGTGACAATTACCATTTCTAGAAAATCTAAATGTGAGATAACTTTAAAAGTCCGTCTGTATGTGCAGGCAATTGTGATGCAATGGCAAAATTAACGCGGTGAGTGAGTTCGATCCCTCAGGGGAAACGATTTAATTATTTTAACCCCTCAACAGACGGGAAATATAAATTTGACGTATCTATAAATTGGTAAATGTCCACAAGATGCCCACAAACGTCTGAGTCGGTTGTGATCTATTTTTTTTCTTAAAAGGCTGCATTTTTATATATATTCTTATACAGGTCAGTTTTTTGTTAGAAAATATTGCAATGTAGGGTACATTGCAATATTTTCGCGAATTTAAACGATAATACCTAATTTTTTACCAAGTTACTCCAATTACTTGACCGTTTGGTCGTTGGATTTATTAACTGATTGATTAGTCGATAGATGGGTTCATTTCACATTCTGCTTAGGAGAATGCCAATATATAGCCAATATTAAGCAAATGAATTGGCAATTTATAATCTAATATGAGTTTCACGCTGTATCCCGCAGCAGGGTAGGCAGAGGGAACCTAGTTTGAGACACTCCTTTCCCCACTTTCTGCAGCATTCTAGAGGCATAGCGTGTTAAGTGGTAGAACTCAACGCCGCGCTTTGCCTCGACAGCAGAGCGAAGAAATGGAAATATAAATTTAAGTAAATATTTCATCTCCTCGAGTGGGGATTGAACCCACAACCAGTCGGTTTTACAGTCACACTTTGTGCCGCTGCTCACGGCTGGCGCAAAAAATATCCTTTGCCAAAAAATAAATAAACTTATATAAATAATATTAAATATTTCATTCCACCAAGTGGAAATCCAACCCGCAACCGTCGCGTGTACAGTTGTGGCCCTGCGCCACGACGGCGACATTTTTGTGCCTTACAATATACACGAGCAACATCACACGAAGGCCGAAGAAAGGCTTTTACTTACTTACATTCATTGCATACTTTCATATTGCACAATTTAGTATTCAAATGTCACAGGCGCTTAATTTTATATTATTCTTTTTTCATTAGAGAACTCAATTTATTTTCTTTATATAATGTGCTTTGAAATATTCTTTGGGGACTTAGTAATATTTAAAAATAATATATTATCTAAAGCTATAATATTTCATATTATAGTATAAATTATATTATCTAGTTTGAGGCTATCGTGGCAGTGGCAAGTGTGCGACTGTAAAAGCGACTGTTGTGAGTTCGATTTCCGCCTGGTTAAATGATGAAATATTTAATACCTTGAGAATTTTGCGGGAAGTGGGAAACGGAAGTCTTAAAGGGACGGAATAGGTTACCAGGACAGAGGGATACAGTGTGAATCAAAAAAGGAGAACTTAAAACTTTAGAGAGAGAAATTAAAACTAGATTTCCTTTACCTGCCCCACTGAACGTCTAAAAGCATGAAGCTCTTTTAATTCACTAACTGTTAAGAGAAGTAAATGGTATCGTATAGTATTTGTTTAAAGAATACTTATACACAAAATATCTGTTACAGCGGAAACGGCGACCTCAGATGTCGTCTCAATTTTAGATCAAAATTAATATAACATCTTATCTTTCAAACAGTTTTTAATTACTTATTTAGAAAACTTCTTTCCTAAAAAGTGTTAAAAATTGTTATTAATTATTAATTAGTAAAAATGTTCTTGGCAATTACTAAAAAATATACAAGTAGCGCCAAACATTTATATACTGTTGAATGGGGGTTGGTTCATACTTACTTTTTACTTCTTTTAATGGTTAATTTAAAATTTGTTTCTAAACAAAATTAGCCTTAGAACATCGCTATTTAGTCGAAACAATAAGATATTTCCACTTTTTAACCGACTTCTGTAACAAAAGGTATCAATTTGACACATTTTTTTATGTTTGTCACCTGAACTTTTGACTGGATGTTTTTGGTTCGAAATATAACAGAATTCAACATCGTTAGTGTTATCGTGTCACAAAACTGTCCAAATGGTAACGTCCCAAAAATTTGGATAAAATAAAAACTGGTTCCATCTTCTCCAAATGCAAGGGCAAACTGGTTTAGAGTATAAAAAACTTTACTTTCTACCATTTCACGTTGTTTTATCTAATGTCATGTATAGCGAAATAATGTGGGATGAGCCTTGACATTGGATTGTATTGTACTAGAACAAATTGAAACTATGAAATGGTTCAAACAGGCAGAGAAATTTTAGCAATTTACAACTGTATAACTGTAAACGTTAGGTCTTAAGTTAGATTCCCACTTTAGAAAATGAATTATTTCATATTTTCATTTCCTCGCTCTAGTGTCAAGACAAAGCGCGGAGTTGGGTACCGCCACTCAATACGCAATACCTCCGTTATTTGGCAGAAAGTCAGAAACAAAAGTATCTTAATTGGAACAGAGTGTCTTAACATTAGATTTCCAAGTTTCTTTTTAACTACCCTGCAATGTGCGGGATGCAGAGTGAAGTACAAAAAAAATTATCGATGTATGTAAAAAGGCTATTTATAAATACTGATTGCGATCCAGTAGCATTTCAATAATTATAACGCTTAACAAAAAAAACCGAATTCTTCAATTTCAACCACATCCCATAATCGTAACCTAACCAAACTTTCATCAAAGTACTCTTGAAGTGTATCCTTACCAATAAAAAAAGAATAATCGATCGAAATCGATTTGTCCATTTGTAGCACTGAATGCAAATTTCACACTTATGTGATTTTGTCAAGGATACCATTGTCAGAAATGGACCAAATTAATATGAGACCATATAGGAAGCACCAGATTTCAAATAAATAAAGAATCGTCTTAATCTATTCACCCAGTCAAAAGTTCGGTAGCAAACAAAAAAAAACTGTCGATTTGGTAACGTTCTTTTCTTACTTTTTAAAGGAAAAAAGTGGAAATATGTAATTGTTTCAACTAAATAGCAATTTTATCTAAGGCTAATTTTGTCCAGAAGTTATTACATTTCCCATATTTCGAAAATAAAAATTATTGCTGTGTCTGCATATAGCAGAGTAGGCAGAGGGAACCTAATGTAACCTAATGGCTTAATTTTTAAAGAAGAAACAATTGCAGAAAATTCCCGCAGTAAAAAATTTTGTGAATTATGTAAATGTGTGTGAAGCTCTCTAAAAAACATTTATTTATCTCTAAAAAGATTTCGTTCCCACTACACATCTGTAATTTGGAAATATTGTGTTATATTAGATCTGAAAAGGATAAAAAATAAGGATGGTGCTTAAAAAGGGTAAATAATAAGAGGAAGAGTGCTTTCTTAATTTTTTAATTTGCTTTATAAATTAAGTATATAATTAAATTAAAAATATGTGCAAAAATGACAAAAAGAATGTAATATCATATAAGGCATCGAATGGTTGATATGAGGATGATGATACTACAGTAATAGGTAATTGAATCCAAGACATATTATATATTGCATATTAAGCCATTAAAATTACTAATTACAAGACCAAGAGGCTAGTCAAGATGTTTGTCCGAAGCCAACTCCTACGCCCGTCTCATCTTAAAAACGAGTTGTAAACTAAGTTATCCACATGGCATGTAGATTTCACTAACTGCCCAATAATCGGCTAATAAAAAATGTGGAACATACATAAATAAAATTAAGAGAGAGTATTCGAATCTTATAATATTAGATATCGGAAATACTAGGGTTTAAGGTGTATTTGAGTGGAACTTTTTGAAGAATCTATATGATATTTTTTATAAAGGAAGATTATAGATTATAGTAGCTGTAGCGTTAAAGAAGACGGTGATAGATTCAATTGCTACTCAAGGAGAGTGGATTATTTTTATTTTTTCGCTTTTATGGCAACGCGCAGTGTTGAATTTGAAAATTTGGCAAAAAAATGGAGAATGCAGCGTCTTATTACAACGTTGCCCCTGCTTACCCTTCTACATGAGGAATATAGAATGCAGCTGGTTTTTTTCCTTATAGTGGTAGAATTTGGCAACTGTCTAGATCGTATAAAACAAATTTTCGAGATCATCTCGTTAAATAAGAAAAGTTTTTATTATCTCCATGAATAAAATACAATCTGTTTTCAATACTTGTAATTAATGGCTCCAGAAAACTTTGATACACACGTTTTAAATACCGCTATTAAAAATGAAACGGTTAACATTTTAATCGTTTTGATTTTCACTTTTCTCTAGAACGCAACGTTCATTGTCCAGTGACACATGTAAAATGATTGATACGTATTTAGAGTCGATCAATTTAATAAAATACCGGACGTTACAAATTGCTTCTACTCTCGCTTAAAAGTAAAATCTTGTTTATCATTTTATAGCCTACAGATTGATTATTTTCTAAATCAACCAACGGCTATTCCGTTGTGTCCCGATTTCAAACAGGCCTTTGATAATTATTTTAATGAATTACTAGGTTATTCTATAGCTTTTCTTGATAGTAAAATAATCGGATATAACTATATAGTTAAAATGCTTTCTCATGGAGAAACTAATCTATATTTTTCAACGTTATGTAAACCTCGTATTAATTTTGCTTTCGTTGGCTTAGAAAGAAACAACAGGTATAAGAATAATATTTTATTGAGCAATAAGTTAATAACAATAATTTAAATAAATAAATAACATAATCTTTGTACATTGGTTACTAGTTGGCTACAACCAACATTCATTTGGCTTAATTATCTCTTAGTGTGGTGAGTACGCGCTGTAAGCCAAGTTTTGGGCATCATCGATGTTTTTGTTCCAGTCAGAACCATATCCGGAGAAACCGTGCCCATGGCCGACGTCATGGGAAAGATGTTCTACATGGACAGGGTGATGAGACTCATGGTGATGAGCATGTGGCACGACTTCGTAGGTGGTTTTTGTTTGCTCTCCTTTGAAGCACCAAGCTACGAAAAGGACAACTGCTAGGACTAATGCTATCTTCGCTGTGGCCAAAGCCTTAAGGGCGATCAGTTTCACAATGAAAAGTTTTCCAAGAAGAACTTTGGCTCCTATTAAACCAATAATGCCTCCGAGTCCGCTGCCACCCTTTTTCTTTCCACGACCTGCATAAAAATAAATAATTTAATATAATTTTTACGATTGTAATTTTTTTTTGTAAGCTAACGAAATAATCGTTGTCATATTTTTTCATTATTTCATAAATAAACAATATTAATAATATAGTTATATTTTTTAATTTAAAAATAAAAATAAATAGCACTAATGTCATAAAGACAAATAAAAGATTACCTTCTTCAAGGGATCGTTGCATTTCTTCCTTATCAGCTTGGTTCATTTTAACTTCAAGGGCGTGAGTTTCAAATAAACTTACAACACCATCCAGGAGTCTGTAATTAACTTCCGCATCTCTAGCTGTAGGATCAACAGGAAGGGCGTCCAATTTTTTCCCTGATCTCATATCAGGTTCACCTTTTAGCACCACTCCTTCAGCAATCATAATATTCCTGGCACTTCTCACATTATCGACAATCCTCAACAGCTTTTCCTGCAAAACAAATTGGAAACTTTAATATAATTTACAGTAATTTAAACGGAAACCCCTACTTTCGCAGTCGGTACAATCTCAAAGGAATTCTACGGTGAAACGATGGTGTTCCATGACGGGCGGTAATTTAAGTCCACCTGCCGAGTGAAATTACATGAAATTAGCCAGCAATAAACCCGCGTGTAACTTGACCGGACACTACAGCACGTTACATTCTCACTTATCACTTTCACTTTAATAATAAAATTATAGACCTTAACACATAAAATGTAATCTCCTTTGCAGTCCTTGATGAAATTTAGGGCTGTTTCTACGGATCTGTCGCTTTCTTCTGCTGAGACACAAGCGCCAAGCGCCAAAAGTACGATCAGGGTAGTCTTCATATTTATTTAATATTATTTTATTATGCGAGCTGCTTCTAATTTTCTGACATCGAGAGATGTCAAGCTATGTTTGGCGTTATACGGCCGCCGTCTTAGAGTTTTATCTAGCCCCTCCCTCTCCTCAGTTATCTATCTACTCCGTACAAACTCTCATCTGGGTTAAGAAGATATTGGATTCAGTTTAGACCCTAATGTTTTATGCAAATTAGTTTACTTTGTAGACGTTTGTTGATTTTGGGGAGTTTCGTTGACAAAAATGTGGTGTTATGTCAGACGGAAACGGTGAAAGCCTAAGCAATTATTAAAAATGAATATTATTATATACGATTTGGTGTTTAACGGCGATGCATATACTTGACGTGATTTTTTTTTAATTTATTCAAGTATATTGTATATATAACCTTTTCTGTATAAGAAAATGTGCTTTTAAGTGCTACTATAACTAGTTTCAGAACTATCCTTATTATCTTAGATAGAACATTGAATTACGATGCTTAAAGTACCTAAACCTGTTCATATAGCGGTATACTTACTATAGGAATCATTTCTTCAATATAATGGAAGCTTCATTGTATATAATAAATTTATTAATCATCTGCACTTATAATTATAAAAAAATATATATTTTACTGATTTTTATTGAATATACATCGTTTGACTCCATCGTGGCGGGGGCACAAGCAAGTGAAATTAGCGGTTTTGGATTCGATTCCCACTCGGGGGAATGAATTATATTTTATATTTATTAATATTTTCATCATCAATTTTTCATTTAAGTAGTCTCTACATGTATATATTTATTATTATGAAACAAAACAGTAATACCACACTAAGATATAAGTAATTGTACCGAAAAATTTTAAAATTAAATATCACATGGGGATATATTTAATTAAGTAGGATTTTTTTTAAAATATTGCTTGGAAACCTTTTTATTATTATAGATTTGTTAAGTTTTCCAGTTATACAATGGCATGATCAAGAAGAAATTAAAACGACTTATACATACCGAACCTAGCTCAATTTTGTTATTAAACAAGGTAGACAGCGCTAGCTTAATGTCAAAATAAAAAAATAAAATTAAAACTTTGCGTTTACTCATCGCTTTTACAATTAGATTCTATCCTATCCGTGCATTGATGTTCTCATAGTAAGAATTTTACATTTTTTTATTATACATATTTTTTTAGCAGAGAGTCTATATAAGATAGAATCTAGTGTTAAGACTCTGCGTTCTCATTAAGACATTTCCGTTCTCCCACTTTCCGCCGATTTCTTTATGAATTGCGTTTTGCGTGGCGGAATTCAAAGTCGCGCTTTGCCTCGTTCCCGAAATATTTCTTTTCCGCGTATTTAACATTCATGCAAACATATAAGATTCTCATATTTTTTTAATAACTAATACATGAATGAATAGAAATCACTTTCACATAATATAGAGATATATAGTAATTGTATTACGCTCTATAAATACCTACGACTTAGGCCATAGTACCGGATTGAGAAAGTTCAAGTTTACATCGACATTAGTGAAGCATGCGTTCAAAATAATTATAAATTATAATACGTATTATATAATATTGATATTCGTTCTTCCGTTAAATATTTTTATTCATTGTTTTTTTTCAAACGGAGGGTTGAAATCAAAAAGCAAGTAATGCGAAGCCTTCTAAGAAAGTCATAGTTATTTGAAAAACGTAATGTTATAAAAAAATTATACTTAACGGATTATTATTTTTGAAAGTGTTATTCCGCATTAATGAATTTTATAGTTTTTTATACTTTATATTTTTCTAAATAAGTATGTATGTTTGTACATAACAGAGAAAAGCAAATAACTATATTTAATAGAAATTTAACCAGGTAAAGTATGTAAATTATTT
Organism: Heliconius sara; assembly: GCA_917862395.2. Lineage (NCBI taxonomy): Eukaryota > Metazoa > Arthropoda > Insecta > Lepidoptera > Nymphalidae > Heliconius > Heliconius sara. The sequence continues at coordinate 2,655,504 of OU860798.1, read as the reverse complement.
TACATAAAGAATGTGGTTTATACAAATATTCTGCCAATACAGGATTCAAACCTGTGATCTCTGTCATAGACAGTGAAAGTGTATACCGTTATTATTACAACTGGGCTATGTTATTCGTAGCTTAGTAGTCCATCAACGATATAGTCAAAAACATTAAATAATGTAAGAACATCAACATCTATTAGTTTGTTGAGAAATTAAGCTGATGTTAATATCAAATATTCAGGTCTGCGGTCCTTTGAAATAAGTAAAAAATCTAAATTTTTAAGTCAGCGCTACCAAAAGAAACAAACATTCATACATCGTTTTTGCTGCATTTTGGAAATGTTCTTGTAGAAATATTCTAGTAAAACAAAGCATGGCCTGCCTACCTGCCGCCACACTACGTACAATGTATAAAAAAATAGTAAATAGCAGTCCTCTTTGCATATTCTGCTGTATAAGTACACATAAACATTTGGAAGAAGAAAAACAAGCTTTCAGTTTCCTTAAACCTTGAAGTGTACGATTTTCAATAAAAAAAACATCAATATCGTTTAGCAGAATATTGAATTATTTGTCCATCGTTCAGAAATTAACCAAATTAAAATTTCAAAAATTATTTGCAACACAATAACTGCTTATAGTAGAATAGTATGATTAAAAAAACCTTTTTACAAGAAAATATCAGTTATATAATAACTACTTAATAAATTAAAATAAATAATTTACGAAGTGATATATTAGTATGTTTTTTATGAAAGTCATATAAGAATAATTACTCCATCAAGTGCAATGGCTTCGGTTCATATTCACAAGTGTCGATAGACGAGCTTGTCGATATGGGAGATTTACGTAAACGTTACACTCACTTTAACTGTGCGATATGATTTTGTATAAGATTTTTTAATTTTTTTATTTAGCTAGGACAGGACAGCGTCTGACTGCAAACGGAGAATCGTTACATCAAAATTATTTTCAGTATTGTTTTCGCGTTCTGGTAGATAAATCACGTAACCTGCAGTATATTGAATATTAGGGTAACAGTTTTAACTCAAGATTTATCCTGTTTCCTCTGCTATGCGGGAAGAAGCGTGAAGCTTTTATTTTGTGTCTCGCGATTTTTGCGTGTTGTGTAATAAAATTTAACAATATAACCATTTAGACAACATAAACAACCATCAAATTAGTTACCGTCCCGTACATACATATTTACTACTTGTTCTAAAATGTTGTAAAAATTTAAATACAAAATATATGCAAATGAAAAATAATTAAACTTGTGACCAAAACAACAAACAAAAACCACAAAAAGTTTTACCATTTAATTTGCGAAATATATTTTTTTATCTTACTAATAACAAACATTACTCTTAGTTCATTTTGGTTAGAGTAATTATAAGTAAATGTTATTGAATAAATTTAAATATTATTATTATATTATATTTAAAGGTGATTCTAGGCCATTTAGAAGATTTCTAATGAGTAAATAAGTCAGTCACAACAATACAACAATAAAATGATTGATATATAAAATAATTTACAAGCTTGTATTAAAGAATGTGCAAAATTTCATGATGGTAGATTAAATAGTTTAGTTGTGATGGGGTCAAGAGCTCAATATACTTCGTAAAGCACACATTGTACATTTTAGCTTTGTATCTTGGCGTACATAAATACATTATAATAAATACATTTGCCTCCTATATGCTTCGTTCGCTAAATATATTTAGTGTGGATCAAAAAAAATTTTTTGGAGGACCGTTTTTGGGAACGATCATATATATATTTTTGTAAGTGCATTTACAACTAACAATTAATATTAGTATTATAGTACACTATATTTTTGATTTTAGGCTGCTCTTTTAGAAATCCATTTACTTTATATAATAAAGTAAAATATCCAGCTATACAACACGATTTATCGTATCGCATTGTATAAACACCACTAAACCATATACTTAATTTTTTAAGACTCATCCTCACGATATGTCCACGGAACGAGACCGAACTTTCATTTTCTTAATTTTTACTTTCGATTCATCGCTTTTATGGTATGTTGGGTTATATTATAACTTTATATACATAAAAAATATGTTAAAATAACGTAAAGAGAAAATGAAAAAAAAGGCAATTTAATGGGATGATGTAATAATTGTAATTTCGACTATTAATAGCCATCAATAAATATCATATAATATAGTCGTTCTACATAATAAGAGGATAAATATATTATGAGTCTAGAAAACTTAGGTTATTTGTCAACTATCATTGTCTATATCGAGGCAGTTGTGAAACTATAAAATATAAAGAAAAGTTAAAAAAGATAAAAATATAAAAAAATAACCATATCACAGACTTCAAATGTTCGAACAGCGTACTCCGCCGAACATAAGCCAAGCTTATCAATTTTTGTGTCATGTCTGATGCAGTTGTATATTCATCTCTTTTTTTTATATTATTGTGGACTTTATAAAAATTAACATCGTTAGGCTACGGAACACCTCGATTCCTTATTATTCGATTTCTAATGGTACAGAGAATATATTTGATGATTGTTATTTTGAAGTAATGCGGTTGACAGTACTTTGACTGCTGGATGAATAATTTGCAACATCACGAGAACTTTTATCTTCCATAGCGAGGACCATTTTCTGTATCTTTTCTCTTTCATCCTTTATCTAAAAAAAAACCGCGTTCATCCGGATCCCATAATCAGAACCATAACTATTTTTTTTGCCAAATTATCCTTGAAGCGTATCTTTTCCAATAAAAAAGAAACATCGAAATCAGTTGGCGTGATATTGAGTTATTCATCCATTTGTCGCGCATATATTTAAAGTCAAAAGCTCTGAGGTAAACAAACATTAAAAAAAGTTGCATTGATAACATCCTCCTTACCTTATCCTTATCCTGGCTGAAAATTGCGAAGTACGTGGAAGTCTCATTACTTTATTTGTACACCACATTTATAACACAGTTACAAGATTTTTTATGATGTCGAGGTAAAGCGCGGCGTTGAGTTCCGCCACTCAACATGCAATGCCTCCATAATTCGGCGAAAAATGCAGAGCAACGTATTTTGGCACTAGGCTTTCCCTGCCTGCCCGCTGAAAAAAAGTGATACGAGTATGTTACTAAAGATAAAAAAAATCAGAACAGAAATATAAAGAAACGATACTTCTAACTTTATTCTAAAGTTCAACAACCAATGTTTTCTAACGAATAATGAAGCTAGACTAGACTGCACGAATTATAATTAGTAGTTGAATTTTGAGTAATTTTATGATTTAATTATCAAAAATAATCGTCTGCTTAATTTTGAAAGTAAAACAAATTTTCTTATTTTTATAAAGTAATCAATCGGAAACTTACCTAATTTTTTTTTTTACATAGTGTGTTTGCATATATTAATATGTATTAATGTATTTAAAGAAAACTGCACTTATTGCACCAAATGAGCGATATCATATTCAAATTGAGACAACCTAGTGTTAAGAAATGTCTTGACAAATGCAATGGCATTTTTCACGTTTCGCCTGAATCTGAAATAAATGTTTTGACCGGCGGAACTCAACGCTACGTTTTGCCTCGTTACCAGAACGACGAAATGAAAATATTCAATATTTAATTCCCCCCAGTGAGAGTCGGACTCACAACTGTCGCGTTTACAGTTTGAGTTTGTGGCCCTGCGCCACGACGGCCTCAAAGAGGGTAACGAACCCACAAACAGTCGGTTTTACAGTCACACTTTTTGCCATTGCGCCGCACGACTGGCCTCAAATTTAATGTTTAATTTTTTAAATTTAATTTAATTTAATTAATTAAGTATGCAAATTCTATCATAGCGGTATTTGGTATAAATTTACATAACTAAATAAGATTATATCGCAATTTATTTAAAAAAATATCAAAATAACAAAACGATTAATTTTTACATAAATAAACGTAATAAAAAGTAAAGCGCCTACTGCTTTTAAAAAGTAAAAACGTCAAGAAGAGATATTGCTTTAAAAGGCTTTCTATCATAATGTAAGAAGTAATGTTTTGCTACTGCGTTTTGTATCAGATAATACCAGGTTCCGGTGACCATCAAAAATATTCTTATATTAATAATTTATCATTTTAACAAATTGTAATTTATAACAGAAAAAAGTTTTATTTTCTTGTTAATTGAGCCTCACTCTTTTTCCCGCACTTGGCAAGATGGCGCTTGGCAATTAGTAACAAACTATTTTTTAGATATTTCGCTATTCAATTAACAATTTTTGAAATACACAATTTTCAATACACAATATGTATTGGGCCGCGGAACACTGCGCTTTGTGTTGTTTAACTTTCTGTTATGTCAAAGTAAATAGTATATAAAGTAAATAGTAACATGTAAAGTTTTGATTAAAATTTATTGGACAGTATTATAGATGAGTTTCGCAACGTATGTACATAATAGTGTAGTTGGCATTTTTAAGTTTGAGAGTACACGGAATGGTTATGGATTCAATCCTCGGATTCATTCTGGAGAAAAAAGTCACGGTGTGTGATTTCGATCCCCACTCTAGAGAATGAATTAGTTATTATTTATTCATATTTCTTCACTCTGCAACCAAGGCATAGGGTCGGCGTTGAGTTGCGCCACTCAACACGCAACCCCTATAAAATTAGCAGGTTAGTAGAGAGCGAAGTGTCTTAATACTATATTTAATATACTACTACTCTAATGTATGTGGAATATAATGTGAAGTTGACTTAGGCAAAAAGTGGAGTACTTACGACAAAATTCTGTCCAACTGTGTAAATAAAATTAATAAGAAATATTTAAATCAACTTGAGTTGAGGCTTATAGCTGTAAACGTTACAAGTTGTGGATTCGATTCCCACTCGAGGAAATTAAATAATTAATATGTTACTTTTTCCTGCTCTTGTAATGAGCGCGGCGTTAGGCACCGCCAGAGATTGGCGGAATGCGGAGAATGGATGTGTCTTAGTGGGAATAGAGTGTCCTAACACTGGGTTCCCTAGTTATCTCTGCCTGGGTACGCAGACAGAGCAGGATTGCTCTGTGCTGAATATGGACTGTTTGTGAGTTCGATCTCCACTCGAGAAAATGAAATATTAATTTAAATTTATATTTCTTTTTTTCGCTCTGGTTTCGAAGCGAAGCACGATATTGAGTTATGCCACTCAATACGCAATGCCTCTAGAATTCGGCAGAAAATCTTAACACTAGGTTAACTTTGACTATTCTGTTGTATGCGGGATACAGCGTGAAAACCATTTAAATTATTATAAGCAAAATATGTGTAGTACTTTCCAAAAAAATTATTATTTGAATTATTCAAAATATTATATAGCAATCAAAGCTGAAGAAATCTTTCAAATCAATTCCTCGACCACGAGGTCAAGTCCCTAGTGAATCTATAATCTCGAAAGTAAAATGTAATCTTACAAAGAAAGTTAATTTACAAGTTTACAATGCTGTAAGTATGTGAGTATCCCATAAATTAACTAATTTTAGGCCATTGTTCTACGTTATTGTGAAGATTTTCTGTAAAAAACTAAATTATTATGAATTAGAGGGAATTTCTTAATTTTTCTTGTTTATTATTTTATAAGAATCTGACTATTTGAAATATTAATTAAATAATTTCATAAATAATCATTATACGATTTTTTTTAAATTAAGTCATAATTACTAAATACTTTAAATTTCATGTTTATATAGACTATGTAACATATTTATAGCATTTGATTTTTTTCAAACGTTTTTTTATAAGTAACCAATGAAAGTGAAAATATTAAATATTTCATTTCCTTTAATGGGAATGAATCCACAATCTCTAGAGTTTACAGCCACGGCCTCAATTTTTTTTCATTAAACGTCACCTTCTAAAATTGAATGTAAAGTTCAAATATATCCCCAATTTAAACTTACATTAATACAAGCTTAAAAGTATAAATTTAAAGTAGGCCAGTCGTGGTGTAGGGGCACAATGTGACTGTGAAATCGACTGGTTGTGCTGCCCACTCGAGGAAATTAATATTTATTTAAATTAATATTTTTCGTGTCTTCACTCTGGTGTAGAGACAAAGCGCGGCGTTGAGTTCCACCACTGAACACGCAATTACTCCAGATTTCGACGGAAAGTGGGGAACGGATTCCTAACACTAGGTTCTTTCTGCATAGGGTATGCAGAAAGAACCTAGCTGTCTGCGGGATACAGCGTGTAGCTGATTTTTATTTATAGATTTAAAAAGCATATAATATATTGAATATAAGCTATGTAAATAGTGTAAATAAAACACGGATACGGTAATAGCAATTAACATAAGGCGTGTCATATGTAATTTCTCCGACTTGAATGATTTTTATATAATAATTATTATGTTCATTTCTTACGCTTGAATTTTATGTCCTAAGAACAGTGAGGTAAATAGAAGATCATTTCTTAGTTCTCTTTCCCTTTTCTTTAGCTTGCCGCTGAAAAAAAATACTAAGAGTTTTTGAGGCAGTTGTGGCAAAGTGGCATAAGTGTGTGTCCCGCGACGGTTGTGGGTTCGATACCCACTCGAGGAAATGAATTATTATTTATTATTTTTTCTTTTTTTCGCTCTGATTACAAGGCAAAGCGTAGTGTTTCGCCGGTCAACACGCAAAGCGTTGAATATCCAGCGAAAAGTGGGAAACGGAGTGTTTTAACACTAGGTTCCTTCTGACTACTCTGCTGTGTGTGGGATACAGAGTAAGGTTGAAAAAAACCTAAGAGTTATGTGACGTACTCTAAGTGCCAAAAATAATTCTGGCCTCAAGTATAATGAGTTACGACAACATTTAGGGTGATGTAATATAGCTTATTATACAATCTTCCTCGACAAATGGACTAACGAATATAAAAATATATTGTTTATTTCGAATCAGTATCTATAAATCTGCCTTACTCACGAACCAGTAGTTCTTGAGATTATTAGAAGTTGTGTGGCTTAGTAGTTAGAGCGCTTGGGCCGGTTCCACGAGGCTCAGGCTTTAAATCCCGCTAAGTACAAATTTTTAAACATTTCTAAAAAAAATGCAGTTCCTAAGTGTGGAACAGCTCCATAAAAATGCTAAACATATTTATAAAAAAAATGCATTCTAACATAAATTAATTGTAACAAGCGTATAAAAATTACGACATAGCTTAATGAGAACGTATGGTTTTGCGGTGAGAGCGATTGGACGGTTTTCCAGGGACGCGGGTTCGAACCCCGCTACGTTTAAATTTATATACGTTTCCAACGTTATTAGGATTTACGACAAACAAATGTGTTATATTCACGTCTGAAAAGTATGTCTATGTAGGCAAATAATATATAAGAATATAATAAAATATACGATTTAAGCGGTGTTAAGTTCCGCCACTCAACACGCAATGCCTCCAGAATTCAGCGGAAAGTGAGGAACTGAAGTGCCTTAATGGGAACGGAGTATCTTAACATTAGGTTACCTTCAGGTTCAGATTTCCTGCAGGTTACAGCGTGAAGCTAATAAAATATGAACAGTCAGTCGATAAGATGTTCATTTTACTGAAATCACTGTTCTATGATTTGTTCATTCACCGTGAATTTGTGTAAACGTGCGATACTTTCTATTTTTTGTTACCTCTATATGTAACAGCATGTTAAAATTTCATCTTAATAACTTTAACGACGCTCGCTTATTAAATTTCATCAAAAAATATTGTAACGATGTCGTGCGTATTAAGGCAAAACGCGGCGTTAAGTCCCGCCGCATTTTCCAAGTAATGCTGTAATGGAAAATGGTTAACGGATGTGTATTTTATTGAATACAATAAACTTAAAGAAAAAATGGTGATTATATATTTTCTCCATTCTATCAAGGTCAATAGTAGAGAATGTAGAGTGAATTAAGTAATTAAGTAATAAAAAAATTAAGTAATATCTAACTTAGAAATCCAACTAAAATATGAAACAAAACATAACGTAAGTTATTGTAATAAACAATACAGGACAAATATTAAATAGCAACTACTATTTGTAATTTCTCTTAATTTATTCACAAAACTTCGAACGATTCTCCTTCCTCTCATTCAAGTTAGTTTTTAAATAACGGTTATAATATCGTAAGACAAAAAAATAATAGCAATTTAACTTTACGTGTCATTATATGGAATTTCATTCAATAATATGACAACATTTTCCTGATCTTGTTCTTTTATTTCAACAACTGCACATACATAAACAATTGTATTTTTAATAAACACTTTCACTTTATTTATGTAAGAATTTTTATCGTAAAATATTAAAAAAATGAAAAAAATATATAAGAATTTAGAATTATTTGTGGCGCAGTGACAAAGCGTCTGATTATAAACGCTACAATTGTGGGTTCGATTTACACTCGGAATAATTAATTATTTTCATCTTCTCCCTCTGGTGAGCAAGATAAAACGCGGCGTTGAGTTACGGCACTCACCACTCAATATTAAAAAAAAATGTGCGGGATGCGGAGAACTGAGTGTCTTACCCACAATTATGGCCCTATCTATTAAACACTCCTACTTCGACGCAATAGCAAGCAAAATAGAACAGAAAACCACCAAAAATCCTTAAAAAAATACTAACAACAAAATAATAAAATCTGTCACATAATTACGAAATTTCTCCTAAATACCACCCAAGCCTTTCCCCTACCTTCAGCCACGAGTTCCAAAGGAATACATATCACGGCATTGTCGTATGACCTATAGAGCGTGACCGCAAATCTTATTGCCTTTTAATGGTAAACTATTGATGGAAAGTGAAGCTCCGATTTGAGTCCATGGTGTTACAAATACTCGTGGTATGTGGGCTTATTTTAAATGTATATAACACGTTGCGCAGGAGCACATAGTGTTACTAGTTGCGGGTTCAATCCCTATTTGAGGAAATTAAATATTTATTTAAATTTAGTCTAGTCTAGTGTGTTGCAAAACGCGACATTGAGTTTCGCAACTTAATACACAATGTCTTAACACTAGGTTCCCTCTGCTGTGTTCGGGATAGAGCGTGAAACTAATTGGAACTTATATAACTCATCGTTGTCTTTTACGTATTTCCCTACATTGCCTAATCTACTTACAATAGGAGGTTTCAAATTTCTGAGCGAGTAGTTTAATCTATGTATTGTTTGTTATTCATTCAGTAGGAGGGTTTTATATACCATAGATATAATGTAAGGCAAGATATGGAAGAGAGGAAGACCAAAATACTATTTTGTCATAACTCCTACTATGCTTTGCTGAAAAAATATTTTGTCTACAGAATAAATAGCGAATTCTAAATGATTATTTTTTATTTTCATCCCTTTAAATAGCTTAACGTGGTCACACAAAACGAATATAATATCTTTTAAGACAATGGTGAAGATTTTCTTACCTTTACACTGTATCCCGGACATAGCAGAGTTACTGGGGAACCTAGTGTTGAGACACTCTGTTTCTAATAAAAAAACTTCCATTATGCATTATCCTTTAATCGAATTCTAGAGGTATTGTAAGTTGAATGGCGGAACTTAACACCGGGATATGCCTTGGTGTTATTATTAAATATTACATGCACAAAAGTGACAATCCAACCCACGTAGTATGGGAGAAACGACGAACAAAATAATAGTAGTTATTACGCTAGTAAAACCTACTACTTGGCCTCCCTTGTGTGCTAGTTGAAACCAGTTTTTTGTTAAATATTTTTCAAAGGAATTAGATAAAATGTCCATTATTGTTTTCAGGGTTATAATGGAACCCTTATATGTTTTTCTTCTTATTAAAATAGCAAACATCTCGACACTATTAAGGTAATCAAAATTAATGGGGTACTTCCGGTTGAACTAGAATTATGAAATTTGACAGCTAACATCTACAAAAAATCTGAAAACTGTACATTTGTTGTTAAATCCTAAATAGCCTCAAAAGAGGGCCAGAATTTTGTATTAAAGCCACTAGTTCAAATGAGGTATAAGATGAAAGGGCTCTGGCTAAGCAAAGCTTTAGTTTCAGAAAAAGCTCAAAACTTCCATTTTTTGTAAGGAATCCTCGGTGGGCGAGCTTGACTTGCGCTTTTCTCGTTCTTTTAATATTATATTACACTTATAGTTCACGGAATTAATATTCTTAAATATAATTTAATTAAAATATTTGATTATTATCAGTTTAAAGCATAAAATAAATAAATAGGGTCGTCGTAGTACAGTAGCACAGCGTCTCACTGTCAACGCAATGACTGTGAGTTCGATACTCACATAAGCTAATGATTATATTTGAATTATTTTTATATTCACGGTCTGGCAAACAAAGCGCGGCGTTGAATCCCGCCACTCAATATCTGAAAAATTGGGCGACAAGTGAATAATGTAGTGTCTTTACATTAGATTCGGTCTGTCTGCACCACTGTGCGGGAAAAAACGTGAAGCTGTTTTAAATTAATTTTGATGATTTCTTTTTATCAATTATACAAAATATAAATCAGCTTCACGCTGTATCCCGGACATATCAAAGTAGGCAAAGCTTTTTTCTTGGTGAACATATCGAACTCACAACCACTCAGTTTATAGTCACACTCTTGTGCCCCTGCGCCATGACGACGACGACAACGACGAAGAAATTGCAATATTATTGATTGGGTTAAATGTGAAAATAATAAACAAGTATATGCTATTTTCCTTTCTTAAAAGCATTTAACATCGTAATAAAAACTAACTATTAAAGCTTAGAGCTTATTATTTTAAATAAATTAAAATTAACTTTATATTTGCATTATACGTATATATATATATATATATACATATACATATATATATATATATATATATATATATATATATATATATATATATATATATATATATATATATATATATATATATATATACTCTCTCTGATGAGCGAGTAAATCAAAATATTTCGTTCCCCGAGTGAAAATCGAACCTACGACCATCACGTTTACCAGTTAGGCGCTGTGCCACTGCGCCACGACGAACTCAAACTCCTACATTAATCTTAATATACCACATTCATACAATACTATTCTCTTTTATCAATTCTAATACATTGTTAAAATACCTTGGGAATGGTATCAATATATCAACACAAGAAAAGATCTTTACCGACACCTTTGTTAAAAATATGTTTTTTACATTATTAGTTAGGTTTTCTTTTCTCATCGAATCATCAGACTCATGATTCTATTATGAATCGTTATTCATAATTTGCGATAAAACAATTTGCGATTTTCATACACGACTTTCATTCTCATCTCCATTCTCCTCGGAAGAAATAGTACGCCTAATAAGTATAATTTATGCCTTTACAAATATAATAAAGAAGTACTATAGAGATTACCTTAAAAAAATATAATAAATTAAATTATTTAATTTTGAAAGACGCTGTTAAAATTCATATAATCTATTAAAATACGAAACCATTAACTTTACACTTAATTTTTTATTCGCTTATTTCAAAGGTTAATTTAAATCATTGCATGTGCTTTATACACTTTAACAAATAAGTTAGGGAATTATCTAACAAAAGAAAAAGCTTGAGGTGGTTCCCGTATAGCAGGGACACTGAGTAGAAGGAACCTAGTATTAATACTTTCCGGTTCCCGTTGACCCCTTACTTTCCAAACAATATTGCCAAGCTCTTGCACTTCGCTCTGTCAGCACGAATGCGCAAATGAAAATAATTAAAATATAATAATTATCTCGTTGGTATTGAACCCAAAACCGTATATAGACGCTTTCCTACTCCAAGACGACCTCGAGAAATAACTAGTTACATAATATAGTATAAAATATTAGGTTCCGATCAGTTTTCAAAATCATTTGAACCATTTCCTTATATTTCTCAGTTTCGGAACTGCATACAAAACGAATCACGCAAACAATCGTGATATAATTACTCATGCACCGTCAAAATGGGTGAATTCAAAAAGTCATCACAATTTCATACACGCGCACTTATATAATTAAAAGAAACTGACCGTCTCGTCAGAAAATTTAATTAAGTGTTAGTGATATGGGTATATTTACGTTTGCTACTGATTTTAATTAGTTAAGATTTCATTGGATATGTTATATATATAAAAAACAAGACACACGCACACAGCACGGTAGGCAAAGGGAACTTAGTGTTAGTGTCTTAACACTAGTTTCCCTTTGCCTACCCTGCTGTGTACGGGATATAGCGTGAAGCTAATTTTTTAATTTATTTATTTACTTAGAAGGAATACTGTGGGAATCTTATGAAGTCTTAACTGTTAAAACCCACACCCAACATTCGAACAATAGATTTTCGAGGCTTGTGGTTGAGTGTATATTTCATTATTTAATGATATAACTTATTATTTAAACTGGTAAAATACAAATTATTTTGTAATATAATGCTTTCACTTTAATATAAATAAAAATTATAATTATGAAAACGTCCATGTATCGCAAGTAAAAGCAGTCGTTTCCTATGAAGTATGTTAGTTTATATGAACATAAATCTTGAACTTTCATAATTAAAAATAATGACAAAGATTAGCGTTATTTTCCTCTGCTCTATAAACAAAACCAAAGAGTGGAGAATATAGTGTCTTAACCTTAGGTTTCTTTTCCCTTTCTGCTTCTGCTTCTCTTTCTGCTTCCTCTGCTATGGGTGAAGTAACCAAATTCAAAATCGTGTGTATTTAAATATGTCTTGGCAATGACGCTACTATCGTAGTAAAGTTATTCTCATGAACTTTGTGAATGAATGAAATCGAAATTGTTTTGCATCATTGTAAAACTTAAAAATTTTAGCAAAAAATATCTTAAAAAGTGTATATTATTCTGACTGTCGTAATTGTTATAAATTTTTAACTGAAAACGCAACTTTTGTGGGTTCGATTACTACACAGGGAATCATTTTTTCGTTCTGGGGACAAGACAAAACGCGGTGTTAAACTACGCCATTTGAGCACTAGATCGCCTCTACCTATCTTATCTATGTGCTGGATATAATGTTAAGTATAAGGAAGTAATATTTGAATAATTTATTACCTCTTTATTATAACACTTTCAATACATTGTAGTACTTAGACATACCTAAGCTTATTCTTGTATAAATAATTATTGTTTATAACTAAAATATCTAAACTTTAATATCCAAAAATATTTTTAAAAAATCGATATATCCAAAAAAAATATAATATATAAAAAACTACACATCCTTCAATAATCACCAACTTTCAACGAAAAAAAGAGCGAAGCGCATACGCTAAATCCTAACGCAAATTACTACGCGTCGCACACATTTTGTTTCGGCTATAGGGGGGGATGTACGGATAAATATGCCATGCCAAGCCTAGGGGGACACATAACACGTGCTTCCATCGACAATGAAGCTGTTAGTGCTGTTAGGTTGTGTGGCAGTGGCGGTGGCTAAGCCGGTAGAGGATGATATGCTGGGTTCGGTCATTGGCGTGGTCAGGAGCTGTTCTGATCAAGACGTCACTTTGTGTTTGAAGGTGTGTGTTCAAGATTTAGTGTTTATTTGATTATTTTAAGTGTTTATTTTTATTGTAGTAAATTAAAAGAACTATTTAAAAAAATTATATGATTAATATTTTTTAATTAATTTTTATAATATTTTTGAACTGTGATGCCGAGCTTGAATAATTTTGATTGTATAAACGAATGTTATAGATTCGATTTGTCTTCAAAATTAATGAAAATATATAGATATAAACTCAACATTTTGTTATTATATTTTTACTTTATTTACAGGAAAAAGCACTCAAATACGCAGAAAATCTGGCGTCAGCGCGCGAAATTAATCTTACAGACGGAATAACCCTAGTTGGTAGTGGATCCTCTCGCGGTGCCAGGTCTTTCGAGCCTCTATCAGAAGAGCCAAGGGCAAGGGAAAATGAGGTCGAGACGAGGCTCGTGGACGCGGCAGCTGATTTCTTAGAAAACCATGTGATACAACTACGTATGCCCAAAAGTACCGTGGATGACGTGAAACGATCCCTTGAAGAAGGTTAGTAGACAATATTTAAGTTATTTTCGAGTTTTTTTTATTGTAAAATGTATTAGAATTGTATGAGTTTTAGCTAAGTTTGCATAGCCAGTTCTCCCAGTTCTCTGATAAATTTCAAAATTAAGGATTTTGAAAAATATTTTATTAATTTTTATTTTAAAAATACTAATAGTATTGTAATTAAAAAAACAATCAAATGAAAAAATTGAATAGAAAATTAAAAAAATAATAAATTAAAGTTAAGCCCCACCGCGTATAAGTAATAATATTTATAATATTAAAGAAAAATCAAAATTCAAAAATTTCTCATTCCACATCAGAAAACGAAAAACCGGTACAAATTAACCTCTAAGACTTACCAAGCATTTAAATAGCAAACGCAATTATCACATACAAAATATATAGTCGGTAATAAATTTAATTTGAGACGCACTTATCATTTTCTTAATCTCAACGCTTTCACACTTAGGATCTGTGAAATCATATACGTACATATATGTATAATATATAATTAATTTTATACATACAATTTCTAAAATATTCAATTTGAAAGTTTTCTTAGTAATTAGTTTAGTTTATTATTTTAATATTTTTAAATAACGTAATACAGAGTGTAAGCGATATTTTATTATGAAGTTTAATATTTTTTCTTTCGTCACGCTGTATCCCGCACACAGCAGGGTAGGTAGAAGGAACCTAGTGTTAGGACGCTCGTTAACCTAGTGATAGAACGCTCGTTCCACCATTTAATATTGAAAAAAATCATTATTTAGATTAAAATAAAATTTAAATCCACATTTTAAACGTATTCAGCGGGTCAAATATGAAATGTATATTACATAATGCAATACCCATATAATCAATACTATCATATTATTATGCAACCTGGCTTACATTAAATTATGTTTAACAGCACAAACTTTATAAACATACACTCACTTTTAAAAAAAAATCTTATAAATAGTAAAATGAGGACGGAGAATAAGATCACTAGATTCTCTTTAAGATTCGTCAAGGAACATGAATTAACACTAAAAAAAACCATCAATCCTTGACTAAGGAAACAACAAATCTAACAACACACGCAAGTATAATTCGACAATTTAAATTTCTCCTCTCAAATCCCGTGAGAATCGCCTACAGCCTCGACCGATTGTGAAGGTGGACGTAGTTTATTCGTAATAACTTATAACTGGAGGCGAATGAGATAACTTTGTTACGTAATCAAATTCTGCCAATCACTCTTCTCACCAAAAGTCAATTAAAAAGTAGCCGCAACGACTAGTATTAAAATAGAAAGTCCTTATATGGGAAAGCTTAATTATTTATATATTAAGAATAGTAGATAGATATATATGTAAGTAGGTGTAAGCTATATGTAAGTAGTAAGCCTTAGTTTTGATAATGATTGTATAAGATTAACTGAATAATCGTTTAAAAGCTTAACTTTTCTTATAATATAAAATTTTATTATATGAAAACTGCATTAAAATCGCTTCAATATTTATGGTAGTTGTAGTGGTTTGATCAAAGATTTACGTTTGAGTAATTAAAAAGATACCTACATATGTAGGTGCAATATGGTAACTTTCTAGTTTCGCACGTCCTAATGAAAAATAGAGAATTTTTTAAAGGAACAAGTCGGATGAGTTTCACCTATTAAGAAGGCCAGGTGGAAAGCGGGCGTAGCGTCAAGTTTTTCAACGGAAGGAATGCCTACAACTAGTTTTAGGTATCCGTTAACAGATAGATACTAAAACCAAGTAAAAGTCTCGAGGTTCGTGGATTTTAGTTCTGATAGGAACTAGGTTCGATGCTTTCGAATTGTATCAAAAGATGTACTTTCTAGATAAACGAGGTTGTTATGCAAACACGACGTAACACAGTGAATTTTAAGTACACCACTTTTATTGTACCTTTGTATCTCATTGGTGTTTATTGAATACGAATAGGAACTTAGAACCTTCGATGTTTATTAATGATTTTAGAAAATACTTAGCTTTCTAGGATATGTCTCTTGCTTCAAGTGAAATAGTATAGTCATTTACATCACGCTGTGTTAATGGGCCGTATAATGGCGTATACTTAAGTTATAAAACAGCTTTCAAAACATAAGCTGGTCTGCTTACTGCTACTTAGTCATTGTGGACTTCAATTTTAAACTTTAAAGATTGCTTCTTTGATTGTATTATTGTCTTAATTTTGCAATATTTCTTTATTATTATTATTATTATTTTTTACTTTCACGCTCTATCCTGCACATAGTAAGGTTGGCAGAGAGAAGTATTAAGACACTGGGTTACCATTAACACAGTTCTGTTCGATACTCATCATAATTTTATTTTATTTTAATGTGTAATTATTATACAGATAATACAGATGTTAATTGATTCACTGTTTTACGCTATATTGTCATCATTTTCAAAATATTTAACAGTTTATTTTTTATTCATTATAATTCAATTTTATGTTACTTAATTTCCTTTTCATTATCCAAAACAGGTCGTGGTAAGAAGAAGAAGTTGAAGCAACTCCTCCCAATCTTTGCTCTCCTCCAACTGAAGATC
Organism: Heliconius sara; assembly: GCA_917862395.2. Taxonomy (NCBI): domain Eukaryota; kingdom Metazoa; phylum Arthropoda; class Insecta; order Lepidoptera; family Nymphalidae; genus Heliconius; species Heliconius sara. Next base: position 2,638,922 of record OU860798.1, on the reverse strand, counting down.
CAGTCCCTCATCCCCCTATTCCTGGGTATCATCGCCTTCGCTGCTATCAAGGGTTTACTGTTAGCCAAGGCCGCTCTTCTTGCTTCAGCCTTGGTTCTGCTAAAGAAATTATTATCCAAACATGAACACCATGAAAGTTATGAAGTAGTTGCCCATCCCCATCATGATGAGCACTACAGCCACGGTGGAGGCCATGGCGGTGGCTGGGGCAGGTCCCAGGATGCCCAAAACCTGGCTTACAGCGCTTATGCTGACTAAAACTAAGATTTACCACGTAGTCTCTCGGACCTCACATTAATTTATTGTTATTTAATAATTTATTTAAATTATTTAAACGTTTTTTCAAACTTAGCTATGTACTATGCGTCACCAGTATTTTATTTTGTACCTGTTCAGTTATTTTTTTTGTTATATCGTTATTATAGTACAAAGGTTATTTTTAGTGCAATAGCTTTAATATTTTGAGTCAATTATTTTTTTACTATTACTATTTTCATGTATTTTTTTTTTTACATCTTATATATCTTATTTATATACATATATCTTTTGTAAATATTTTTCTTATTGAAATATTTATGTAAAATATTGTTTTTTGCATCTTCATTTTATATTTTTTTATATATTTATTAGTTTTTTTGTATTTTATTATTATGTATAGTTTTATATGTGTTTTTAATGTTACATTATGTATATAAGGTGATGCCCTTCTTTAAAAATCACTTCGGCTTCCCACCTTGCGCATGTCAAAAGTTATTTATTCAATACAAGAAACATTATAAATTATTGTATTTTATTTAAACCTAACATTCATAGTCATTAATCATAATAACATTTTATTAATAAATTGTTTTTTTACTATATTTTTGTTTTATTATTTATATTTTATTATTTAAGCTTCACGTTGTATGCTGTATATAACAGGGTAGGCAGAGGTAACCTACTTTTAAGACACTTTGTTCCCCACTTATCGCCTAATTTTCCAGACATCACGTGTTATGTGGCTGAGATCAACGCTGTGCTGTATCTTGATGATAAAACGAAGAAATGAGAATTGAGCTAAATTATTAGTGCTTCTATACCCTTAAAATTTTACTGGGGTCCATTATTAAAAAATTATACCCATTTCTTTTTCCTTCTCGTGAGTCAAATCGCGATATTGAATGAATATTCAACGTTTCGAATTCCTTTGGAAAGAAGTGTCTTGACACTAGGTTCCCTCTAGTAAGAGAGAATCCTGCTGTGGTGGAGAAAGTAAAAATGTAGAGCTTACTTTGCTTACGTTACAGCTAAACTATTTGGAACACAGAATCGATGTATGCAAATTTATTTGAGGAACGATCTATGTGTCGATTAGTACATGTACTGATTTATAATTAGTTCAAAATGGAATAACAGATTCCTAATAAGTAAGTTATGTTGCTTGTAGTGTGGCGGAACTCAACGCCGCGATTTGTGTTGTTATCAGAGCGCATGCATTTCTTAGCAGTGCAAAATTTATTTACCTCTATACTAAATATAACAACTTAAAATCAGCTTGACGCTGTATCCCGGACACAGCAGGGTAGGCAGAGGGAACCCAGTGTTAAGCCACTCCTTTCCTCACTTTCTGCCGAATTCTGGAGACATTGCGTGTTGAGTTGCAGAACTCAACGCCGCGCTTTGCCTTTGCGAAATCAGAGCGAAGAAATGGAAATATAGACTTTAAATTAATATTTCATCTCCTTGAGTGTGGATCGGACCCAGAACCAGTCGGTTTCACAGTCACACTTTGTACCCCTGCACCATGACTGGCCTTGCAATCTTAATTCTTATATCAATGTGCACAATAGTACTAATTTATTTGGGTCAGTTTTTTTATATTTCGGTTATTATGCCTTTTTGGTTGTGGTTATGATAAATTAAACCATTATAACCACAATCAACAAAAACAAATGCAAATACAATTTATATATGGCAATGAAACCTACTTTTTTATCATGTTTATTTATCTCAGTTCCACGCTTTGTACCTCGTAAAGCAGAGAAAACAAAAAAAATTAATTCATTTTCACCGACATTGCATATTAAGTGGCGGAACACTACGCCGCACAATTTTACCTTATAGAAGCGATAAAATGCAAATATTTATTCCTTCGACAGTCAAACGAACCTACTAACCTTCGTGTTTACATTCAAATTTCAAACGATATCCAACGACGCTACCGTGAACTTTTTCTCACGTTATACACTTAATAAGAAAGAAAACTTATCTCGGCATCAATTTGACTAAGTGAATGAAATTGCTGGTATTAGCTGGTCGGTAGTAAAAGAACCAGACTAACACAGAAAAAGTGTAACATGCAAATTACACAGCCTAAGGTAAGACTCCTCACGTCACTTATTAGTAATTTATTTTTCCTGGTTTTGCTCCCATTTTTTGAAAATTTAACAGTTTTTTCTTTTTTTTCACGCTGTATCCCGCACATAACAGAATAGCCAGAGGGAGCCTAGTGTTAGAGCTAGGCTCCTCCACTCACTATTCCATCTAAGTCTAGATGCATTGCGAGTTGAGTAGCTGAACTTAACGCTGCGCTTTCCCAGAGCGAGGACATGAAAATATTAAATTAATTATTTCCTCGAGTGGGAACTCACAACCTGTCACGTTTACAGTCACACTTTTGCTCCTGCGCCGCAACGGGCTTCAAATAACGAATAATGTATTATCGCATTCTCTCCTTGCGTACCTTTAACTCTACTCTTTTTATAGAGTTCTCTTTTAATACAATATAGCTGTTTTGCTATTATAAGTTATAAATCTAGATCCAATAAAGTGACTCACTTAAATACAAAACAATGAGTTGGTTATACATTATTCCTCACACACTCATCAAAACTTAACATAGCGTGGGACAGTCGTAAAGAATTTTAATTTTTATTGTGTAAATTCATTAAATATTCTTGTAAAAAAGGGAAAAGCTATGAAAATGTATAGTTTATATGACACATTCGAGAGCTTAATTAAGCCCGCCAAATTGAAATCAAAATGTTTAAAGGTTCCAAACATATATTTTTATTGATTTCTTCTAATGTATTTCATATACAGATGAAAGGCGAGTAGGTATGACTTCTGTTGAGGGACTATCTCTCACAACGACAGATGATGATTGTTTCAGTAAGCCTCTAAATAATCCAGATAATCATTATACAATGTTAAAAATAAAATGGTTGCTCCATAGGACAGTGAGAAGAAATGTTTTTTTTTAAATAATGCGGAGAATTTTACACCACTCTCTGTATTGTTACAAAACAAGTTAATACCGAGGAAATGAAAATAATTTGTTCCACTGAGTGGAAATGGAATCCACTACCATATTGTGCTGCTGTAACACAAGGGCCTCATAAGCTGTATTTTTTCATTCTACTCAGATTTACGCTGTGTTTTACAATGAGCCGGAAGAGATAATGTGAGATTATAGTAAAACCACTGTTTTCCATCTTCAGTTCCAAATCAGGACTCGTTTTCTGACAAGAGTAGAAAAATTAGCATAATTTAAATATCAATAAGAGCGGATCAAACTGACAACCAGAAGGTATATAGTCAAATACCCTTTTATTGCGCCACTAAGGTTTTAACAATAATAAACAATAATATTTTTGTATAGCGCCATCTATAGCCACAGCATAAAACTACGATCACGGTCATTTTAACTATAGTATGAATGAGTATTAAGTTCAAGGCTTTAACCGCGGGAACTAAAAGTACAGTGAACTTTAGTACGTAACTTGTTTACACCTTATAAGGAAATGTGAAAAGTTCGAGGTTGAATACATTATTATCTAACTTTTTCTTTTATATTTTAAGGCTTTTCGTACTTTAAGAGGCCAGAGGCCCTAGTAGCGCAGAGGTACAGTGTCGGCACGATGGTTATGTGTCCAATTCCCATTCAGACGTATGACTTTATTTTTATTGCCTCGCCTTGGTGACAAGACAAACTGCAGTGTTGACTTCAGCCACGTAACACGAAAAGACTTGAAAATTGCACAACACGTTGGAAAAAGAGTGTTTTAAGAATATAGTTGTCCTGCATATCTTGTTTTTGTGATATAGTGTGAAATAAGCTAGGAAAAATAGAATTTTTATAGATAACTTTCTATTTTTATTTTACCGCCACCTTGTATCATTGTTGTAAACTATATTGACCGTCAAAAAGACGAAAATGTTCTATCACAACTTTATACACTTGCTTTGAAAAGTCATTTTGATTGCATTTGATATGTGTATATAATATTTGAAAGCTTGTTATACTTAAAAGAATCACATTTTTATAAGTATATAATAAATAATAACAACACCTTATAGGTCTACGTTAGCAATTAATTAACTTACGCCAGATTTGGAGACATTTCTGATTGCGTGGCGGAATTAAACACCGTACTTTATGTGCTGCCTGTCTGAAGGACAATCGAACTCACAACCTTTATGTGTACAGTCTCAGTCTGTATAAATAAATGCTAAAAAACATATGCAATATAAATAATAATATATAGCATCCATGTTATAATACGCTAAAACGTAAAAAAGGCAGTACTCAATTGTTCTCGGTCAAGGCTAAGTTTACTTTTGTTTTGCTTGTTTTGGTTCTATTACGTGTCGAGAGATGGCGTCTTTTTTTAATGTTCGATCATTGGATTATTCTATTTCGACATTCTAGCTTAGTGGAAACTGACTGACTGTAGTCATAATGGTTATAAGTTTGACGCTCGTTTGGGGGCATGATTTTATTGTTTCCTTTCTTTAAGTTTTACGCTGTATTCTAAAGTGGAAATCTAGGGACTTAGTGTTCCTTTTTATTAAGGGTTTATATTTTTTATTGGATGCACGATGTCCAAGAAAGGGAAAAGTGACAACGGAGTCCTAATTTTTAGCAGGTAAAGTTAATGGTTGAAAGGAAAAAGTATGACGAGATGAATAAAAATTTGGAAAAGCAATATTGAACAAGGCCAGCCGTGGCTCATGAGCTTAGGTAGGCGTTTTTTTTTTCGTTATATAGAACATTTTTTATCTTACCGAGAGTATAAAAAATACAAAATTGATAATAATAATAATAAGTAATTTAATTCTGATAAATCACCTACTCATAATTTTATAAAACATTTTTGATTTATCTTACTTAATAATATATAGAAAACAATAAACTATTAACAATATGTATACTAAAGAATAAGGTAAGGTAAGGTATATATATTTAATAATGAGGTCTTCACAACCGTGTGACTGTAACATGATGGTTGTGGATTCGATTCCCATTCGAGGCAATGAATTATTATTTCTTAATATTTTCATTTCTTGGTTTTGGCGCCAAGGCAAAAGTCCAATTTTGAATTTTGCCATTAAAACCACCTCGAATAATTTTGCGAAAAGTCGGGAACGGAGTGTCTTAAAAGTATGTTCCCTCTGCCTACCCTGCTGTGTGCGGCGTGAAGCTAAATCAATAATAAAGTATAGATATATATTTATTTTAGTATTAATATAAACTATGAATTATAGTCAAAGGAGGTCGGAAAAGTACAGATGCAGCAAATCTCTTTATGGTATCGACCATAGGAGAAACGCTCTATAGTACTAACGATCAATGGGCATCTTGAGATAGATTGCTGATAAGTGGAACACTCGCCTTACTTGTTCGATGGAATAAATCTAGCATACGAATATATACATACATTCTATATAAATAAAAATATTTAGCATCTGAGTGTCTATACACTATGTTCTCTCTGTTAGCAGTATACTACCTATGGTCTTATAAATCTATTAAATATAAATATATATTATTATTTGACAGAAAAATTCGAATGCAACAACGATTGCATATATTATTTTTTATTATTAACAGCTATCTTTTTAGAAGAGGCCATCGTGGCGTACGGGCACAAGCGTGTGAATGTAACGCGAAGGTTGTGGGTTCGATTGCCACATAGGAGAATGAATTATTTTTTACTAATAATTTCTTTTCTTTGCCCTGGTACCAAAGCAAAAGAGCGGCGTTGTGTTCCGCCACTCTACACTTAATAACCCGAAAATTTGGTGGAAAATGTGCAGCGGCTAGGTTCCATTTGGCTATCCTGCTATAAATATGCATGATACAGCGTGAGTATAAAAAGAAAATCTCAATTCTATGAATATACCATTAATTTATTTTCTTTATAAAATTAACACTTTGTATACATATTCATTTATACGTGTATGAAGACGGAACTAAAGTAACTTAACTTTTACTCGGATTATCTTATTATAATCACAAAAATCTTTACGCTTCGTATATTACAAACAAGTACTGGTATCTATCGTAACAAGAAAAATTAAATATAATTGCAACTCATTACAGAAGGAAGCTTAACTTAATATTCTAACGTATTGCTATAGTCTCTACTCTATAGTTAAAACTTTAAGGTTTAGTATTCGTTACGTTTCTTTAAAATTTTACGAGTTTGAACCTTACACCAACGCAATAAAGTCGCTGTCGAAATATATTGTTGAAGATGCTACTGTCCTCTTTTCCCATAGCTTTTACTGTAACCTTTATCCATTCATCGTGTATCTTTTCTGTTGGAATAAAAGAAAATTGCTTGGTTGATTGTTGGTGTTAATTAGCTTTTTAAATGTTTCAAATTAAAATATTTTATATCTATAGTCTAGTAATATTTCATACAACATATATTTTTAACACAAGTAGCAGAGGGAACTCTAGTACCAAGGCACTATGTTCCTGCTCTTTCCGTGGAATTCTAGAGAAACTGTATGTTGAATAGCTGAACTCAACGCCTTTGAATAGCGGAACCTCTTGACCTCTAGTAAAGAGGTTCCGCTAATCTAAAATAGTCGGCGAAAATCATAAATATTTTATTTCCTGAAGTCAAACCGATCCCACAACCTGTCGCGCTGAAAGTCCCGCGCTTACGTTTCACATTTCTATAAAAGAAGAATCCGAAATTGTACCATGATCGCGGGTTGAAATCCTGTTTTATGTACCTACACAACGTATTTGCTTTTAGCATTCTGTTCTCAGTTCCCTTGAATTATCTAGCTATATATTATGCTATAGTAAAATAGTAAAAGTTATGTTTTATTATGAAATTCGTTTTAGTATACTTAGGAGAATTTTTCTTATAATACACTTATTTTTAAAAAATGTCTACATTGAGTTATAATTTTTTTAAATTAAATACTGAAAACATATTACCAAACCTATGCAAATGCTAATATTAAACACGTAGTTTATGTAAATAAAACTTCTTATATTTTATATTATTTAATCATCGAAATAATCTCTTTGTTTTCAATAAATTAATATAAAGCATTTTACTAACAATAAAAAATAATTTATAATAGACATCATTATTATGAGAAAAAATAAATAACGAAGAAAACCCGTGAGGATGACTTAGAAAAACGAAACAAAACAAAACAAAACAAAAAAAACAAACGAAAACATAATAAACTTACATTATACTAAAATAAATTAATTAAAGCCAGGTACATGTAGAGAACCATACATATCTATCTTAGCGGCAATTCTATAAACATAATAAATACTAAAATACCTATAAGGCTTACAAACAATTGATCGTTAGAATCATTACACATCACAATCGAGAATAAATAGTGAAATCGTCTTATAAAAAGGTCGTTTAACTAGGTTTCTAGGACTTTTGAGCGGCGTAAGCTAAGTTCTGGGCGTCGAGAGATCGCCCCCAGCCCCCGCTGCTGTGGCCGCCCCCGCTGCTGCCGTAACCACCTGCGTCTCCACCATAACCACTGGCACCAGCATAGTCGTGGCTGGAAGTATGACTTGATGTATGGTGAGGGTGGGCAACCACTTCGTATGTTACATGCTTCTGCTGGGACAACAATTTCTTCAATCCTATAATAGCGGACAGTACTAGTGCCAGCTTTCCAATCAATAACGCCTTTCCGGCTATCAAAGCGATGGCGCCGATTGCCAAAGGCAGCAATGCCGCCATTTTAAGAACAACTGCGGCGATCAAAGGTCCAAGAATTTTGGAGGCCTTCTTCTTTTTGCCCCTACTTTCTTCTGACAAATCACTGTCATCTGTGAACGATGACACAGTATCTTCTAAAGCTCGTCCTACACTTGACACGGTGTCGACGACATCAGATCCCTTAACTTCGACTCTTAAAGAATGCGTTTCTAAATAATTCTTCATCTTCGAAACAGGATCCAAAGCCCTAGGCGCGCCTGTTTCCGGTGGAACGTCGCTCGCTCGAACTACAGTCACTCCGTCCGTTAAGGCAAAGCTTTCCTTTTGTCCGATCATTTTGTCGACGAACGAGAAAAACTTGTATTTGACACATGATGTGGAATCTTTTTTGAGGCAGTCACTAAATGTTTCTATATCGTTTTCCGAGTGGCTGGTATCTTGAGCGGGAAGGGCGCAGCACGACGCCACGAGTGCGATGAAAGCGACCGTCTTTAACATGGTAGCGTTAGAAATAGACTGTGCGCCGGCGCAGCGAAGCTTACTTTAAATACCACTCCGCAGCCCCTCGCTCGGTGGAAAAAATTGAAATAACTTGGACTTTCTCAGTCTGGGAGTAAAAGTGACGTCCAGGTTTCATAACGTTTCGCGAAAGCCTACGACCTGCGCAAAGGTCATGAACTTCTGTCTAATTATTTATATAATAGTCTTCATTCTGAAAGTAAATATATACAAGAAATAATTATCATAGTATTTATTTATTTACAAAATTGTAAACATTTTAGTTACATGCGTTATAGTTTATTTCATTATTTTCTTGTAGTATTTGAAGTCGTAGTTGTGCAGGGGCATAAACACGTACTCGTACTCAGAGAAACGAAATGTTTATTATTAGTAACGAGTCAAAATTACGGCGTTGAGTTCCACCACTCAATGCGCAATGTTGAATTCGGCCGAATGTGAGGTATCGATATTATGTAATGAGGAAAGGAGTCTTTTAATATCAGGTCACCAGTCTCTCTGCCTACCCTGCTATGTGTTGGTAGCAGTGTGGTGATTTTTTTTCAATAGAAATAAATTGAACTGTGAGCTTAATGTGAACTGATCTGTGAACGCGACGGATGTGGGTTCGATTCATACTCAGAGGAACCGATATATATAAAATTTTCATTTCTTCGTTCTAGTAATGAACGATATTACAAAAACGAGGCCAAACCACGCGGTTTTGAACTCCATTTGAATTTGGCATAAAATGGGGAACGACATTCTCATTTGCCTGTGCCAGCGTGAAGCTAAAAGAAAAAAAAATACCTTAAACATAAACAATTAAGTGTTAACTACTAGTTATGTCAATAAATTAAATTATGTATTAAAATAGTTATGTAAATACATTTAAAATTATGATATCTCTATTATTTAATCAAAAGTTATTTATTATATTCAAAATAGATTAAAAGTTAAAACGACGTATTTAACTACTAAAGTTGTCAAGTGGCTGTGACTAGCATAAAATTCATTTTATATGTTGACATAAACAATTATGAATGATAAATGTATGTATGTATATTTATTTACATTTATATTTTCATTTCTTTGCTCTGGTGTCGAGGCAAAGCGCGGCGTTGAATTCCGGCACTCAACACACAATGCCTTAAATTTTATAATAATATATTTTAAATATTAAAGCAAGGTGAAATAGAAAGGGTCGCAATTTTTTATCCCTCTTCGTCTTACTATTTATTTTCCATCTTTCTCTAGTTATAATGGGTTGTTGCTGAAGGTGTCAAAAATGATGGTGCTTCTTATTCTTTTTTTCTGGGAGAATATTTATCTTTACTTTCGATAATTATTACCTTAAACAACGAGTATTTTTTTCTAATCTGAAAAGCAAAGTGAAAAGTTATTTTTGTGTTGTTGAAGTTCTTGTTGTTGTCACTGTGTAAAAATGAAAAAATAACTACTTTCTAGAATTTTCTGCTCGTATTATAATTTTATATAATTTTTTAAATGTCATTCTGTAAAAACAAATTTCTGTAAAGATTGTGTAATTCTAACTTTGTATATGTTATATAACATATACAAAGTTACAATTAAACTTAACTCTCTCTACTTTTACATACATCGTCTAAATATACACAAAAGCCTGTACAAATAAATTATATTATAGATCAAAATCTTTCTGTTTATCTTACTCTTACCTAATTACTTGCAAATTTAACTTCCTTAACCGAGAAAGCGTTAAACCATTTTGGTTAAACTAAAACAAAAGTAAGAGTTAAGCCCTCTCTTAGTCACGCATCCGGCAATGCCTTTTATTCTGCGCACGCGCATGTCTCCTTCGATTGATGTGTCAATTTAATGTATAGATTCTAATCACGGTAAAAATATATGTATACTATAAGTGAAGCTTTCCATTGCATTTGTGGTATGTTCTTTTTACCGTTTTTTATCTTTTTTTTCTGTTACACGCAATAGCCCGCAGCAGGATAGACAAAACTAACTAAGAGTTAATACTCTGTTCCTCTTATTTTTTTCCTGTGTTTGAATTGTTGTCCTACCAGATCAAGGAAACAAAAAAATTCTTTCCTCTTAAAATAGAGAATATACCGCCATCATATTTATATATTTATATAGAGTCCCGATTGTGTTTTAAGGGAATTATATTGAAAACACACTGATTAAGTTTACTATTTATATACATATATAAAATCCCTATAATGGAATGGATGAGTTCGACCTCGGCGTGTCACAAATAGCAAAATTTTCATATAACCTTACCTAGATTACAAGGTTAGTAGGACATTGTTCTGATCGTAAACATGAGACCCGCCGGTAGAAAATACATTATTTATGTATGTACATGTCATTTTATAGTATGTCTCCTTATATATTAGATAGACTTTTAATTCATATAATATTTGGCAGTGGAATAATTAGTTTAAAGTACCAAATTAAAATTATTTTCTTTTTCTTACCGCACTTTGTAAAAAAATCTGGAATAACGATCATTTCAAATTCTTACAGAATAGAAAAAATAATCAGCTTCACGCTATATTCCGCATATAGTATAGTAGGATAGACATAGGAAACATAATATTAAGATAGTTCCCATCTTACCGCCGAATTTTTCGAGGCATTGCTTGTTGAATGACCGAAGTCAACGTCAGGTTTTTGATTTGGTGCTAGAGCGAAAAATTGAAAATATTAATATGTAATTCCACGTTTCCCCGAGTGTGGAATTAAACCCACAACCGTCATGTTACAATCGCACTCTTGGCCGTCTCTGACATGACGGCCGTATATACCACTGTATTGTTATAACCTTGAAAAAATTACCGACACCCAACACGTAACTGGAAAATTCGGCAGAAAGTGGAGAACGACGAGAGAAAAGCGTGATGCTGTATAAAATTTATATATGGGAACGATAGGTACTAACCTAGCCCCATTAATCCAGTTAGCTGTTCTATTATTCTACATAGGCTTTATGAGAAATTTTCACAATAGGCTAACTATTGTTTATATAACAATCATTAATCTATAATATATCTTAGGTATATGCTTTTTCATATTTAATAATGTTTTTTCTATTTAGAACGTCTTATCCCGCATAACAGGATAGACATAGGGAACTTAGTGTGACAGGCGGAACCTATTTCTCGACCAATTAAATCTTCACAGGGAACCCTGTAAACTCTTGAGTAGGTTCCTACTGATAATTCTAATGAAATGGTGTGTATGTTTTTTCTATTTACTTTTATGTAATCAGGTTGTTTGTTTCATTATAATTGTTTTTTAAAGACACTGTTTTCTGCTTTTTTGATGAATTCTCGAGGCAATGCGTGTTATGCTGGCAGAACACAACGCTGCGCTTTTGTCTTGCTACCAGAGTGAAGAAAATGAAAATGTTAATAAATAATTACTGAATGGCAATCAAACCCACAACCGTCGCAATACTATCACACACTTGTGCCCCTGCACTTGCCACGACAGCCTCAAATTAATATTACATATTTTTAACTATAGGTAGAATTATTTTTATTATTTTCTTAAAAATCTATTATTATTTTTGAAAGCTGTAATATTAATATGAAAATTATGAATACTAAATATATTAATGTACGTGTTACGGTACCTTTTCATAAGGTAGTCTTATGCCTTTCACTTTTCATTGTGAGGTTCATTGACATTATCATTGTCGGACGCGCGGATGCTGGAGGCGATCATATTGTTAAGATAATAATTATAAAAATAACCACTTGAGGCCAGTCGTGGCACAAGGGCACAATAGGGTTCGATTCCCACTAGAGAAAATGAAATATATAATATTTCCATTTTTTATTCGATCTGGTGACGAGGTAAAGCGCGATGTTAAGTCTCACAAATCAACACACAATGCTTCAAGAATTTGATAGTAAATGAGGAACAGAGTGTCTTAACACTACGTTTTCTCTGCTTACCCTACTGTGTGCGTCTGTGTGCAGCGTGATACTAATAAAAAATATTAAACCAAGCACCGTGTGGCTTAGTTGAGATGAGTTTAAATGAAAGCGATAATAGCGAAATAAGACAGAGATAAGTGAGAGTGAGAGTTTCAAGGCACTCCGAACTCCCGCTTTAAGTATTGCGGAAGTTGACGTTGCGTCTTTTATTAGCTACCAGGATATAATCGGATGCAGACGGCAGTTTAACTTGAGACGGCAGGTAAAGTAAGGAGGTTCCTCTCTCAGGTGGTCTGTGGCCATAGCTACCGATGGTTTGAACCTTAATCCCACCCTCGGAAGAGTGTTTTTTTAAATATTTTTAAAATTTATTTTTTTATAACGATTTATATATTTACTGCAATTATGTAATAAAAACATATGTTGTATTATAATATAATCTTTCTCTCATTAAGAATCGAATCAGCAACTATCGCAGTCAGAGTATGTTCAGTAGATACGTAAATAAATGCCTATAAATACTATACAAATACACTTTTTATTACTCTTAATACCCTTGATGAGGTTCAACCGTGAGAAGCTAACTATGCAAAAAAGTACTTGCGGTCGTTAGCCTATATGGCTTTCAAGATCCATTCATATTTTCCACAGTATACAATAATAAGTTATTACGGTGGATTGTTTTAATTTCTATTTCCGCTATTCAAATAAATGTTAATGTCTCGAAAATTGAGCGTAAAGAGGACAACGGTGTGTATAAACACTATGTTTCTCGTTTCTTCGAGTGGGGATCGAACCCATAACCAGTCGATTTTACAGTCGCACTTTGTGCGACTGTAAAATTGCCCCTGCGCCATATTTACAATATTTAGTAAAGTCATGAATCGCATACGTGTTTCAATTAGAAAGTTACGATTCATACAAAATATGAGTGTCTTCAAAATAACATTTAATTAATTGAAAATTGACGACGTTACGGACATTTTTTTTACTTTCTCTGTCACTTATTGTTATAACCCGATACTTTATAAGTAGAAATGTGAGCTTTATGAATAACTAGCTTTTACATGTTCCCTGTGGTGGTCAAATGAAAGTAATTAAGTTACTCTGGAACTTCCTCAATAAATATTAAGTCCGAAACTAAAAGAAATTTTCATTCGGGTCACTAGTTCTCTTTAACTCGATCTTCTTTTTCACGGAAGAAGGCAATGATAGGGATTTCGCCATAGCCATGCCAACCATGCCACTAGATTTGCATTTTCCTCTCATCTACACAAAAATATACTGCTAAAGACCCTGCTTTATATGAAATGAAGCTTGAAGCTAAAAAAAGTAAGACGAAACAATGATTCGAACCGGAGCTTCATAAACCAGTTTGTGTGAATTATAATAATAATTATTAGATAATTTTATTTGTTATTCTTATGCATATTTAAACTATGTTTGTAGGTTAATTATATTGTAAGTATACAAACAGTATATATATATATATATATATATATATATATATATATATATATATATATATATATATATATATATATATATATATATATATAGATATATATATATATATATACATTTTAAAGCTAAATTATCGCTGAAAGTAAGTCAACCGTATGAAAGAAATTTAAGTATGCATTTTATCTCTTTCATTTTAACTTTTTAATTTTACAAATACGTTATATTTTCTTTCAGCTTCACCCTGTATCCCACACACAGCACGGTAGGCAATGGGAATATTGAGACGTTCAACCGCCGAATTCTAGAGGCATTGCATGCGGAACTTAGCGCCTTACCTCGACACCAGAGCGAAGAGGTGGAAATATAAATTTAACTAAATATTTAATTTCCTCGAGTGGGGATCGAGCCCATAAATAATCGCGTTTACTGTCACACTTTGTTCCACGTGCAGCCTCAAATACGTTAATAATTATTATTTTACCTACACGCCCGCATACAGCAGGGTAGACAGTGGGTACCTAATCTTAAGACACTCCGTTACCGCCCATAGTCCAGTTTTCCTGACATTGCATATTGTGGGGCGGAACTGAACTTGTTCCCAGTGCAAGAAAATGAAAATGGTTCATTCTTCCACGAGCATATTGAACCCACAATCTTAGAGTCGGACGCTATGCTGCTGAGCCACGGGGGTCTCAGCCTAATAATATATAATCTTTTTTATAATTTAACACAATACTTAAAGCTTAGTATTTTCGTTTAAAGGACTACAAACCAATTACTTTATAAACTTTTAATATATTTTGTGGATATTTGTATTTATGATTTCGGAATTCACTTCAGATTCATGAAGCAAAAAATCAGCATTTGTATCAATTACTCGTAAATTGTAAACTATCACTTTGCTTTACTCCATACTGAATAAGTAGATATGTACTTAGATATTAAATAGAATGTTGGTCCCTCCAAACAGTCTAACCACTGGACTTGAAGGGTAACTGGATCCAAGGGTAAGGTGTCACGGTCAGCTTTCGCCACTTTCGTTTGTCTCGGGTCGATGGTTACAACATGATATTATGTTTACACTCTGTTTGTTGTTACTATAAACTTGCTAATATCTTTAGTGACATTGAAAGTTAATCATAAATGATGTTCATGACAAACCCGGCGTTGAAGTCCGCCACTCAACTCGAACTCTACTCGAAAATTGGGCGGACACTGAAAAACGGAGTGTGTTAACATTACGCCTGTGTCAAGAGGAATTCATTGCTGGATACAATGTGAAGTTGAAAAAACATATATTAGATAATGTATTAATGGATACAAAGTATAAGATATAGTTAATTTCCCGGTGTGGGAATCGAACCTACACCGTCACAATCACTGTCTGCTGCGACGGCCTGAACTGAACTGAAAATAGTATTAAGATATATGTATATTCTTCCAACGAATTCTTCCGTTGAAGAGAACATCAAAAATTTGTATTAAAGCTGTTAACCTTAATTAAAATCAAAAAGCAAAATATAGCATGTAATGTGCTAAGAAACTATAAAAATCATTATAAAATTATTCACGCTCTAACAACGTATTTTCGTGAAACATAGAAAGTTCGAGTTTCACACGTCTGTCTGTGTACACGATTTTTATCATAAACAATGAAATTGTTGCATTCCCTTTACATCGCAATCAACTTTGACCTTAACTTTCTCTTGATTAAGCTCGGATAATAGTAGGGTTTAGGCTGTACTATGTAATAATATAGTATTTTCAGTTTTATTCCAGTGTCAAGACATTCCGTTCTCTGCTTTCTTGCCGTCTTCGAAGCGTTGTGTCAAGGCTCGGAGCTTAACGTCGCGCTTTGTCTTATACGTTCATGTAATATGGGTATTATTTATATTAATGTATACAAATTTGAGCATAATATGACTTCATATTACTTATTTAATTACAATTCAATATTTAGATGGCGATAATAATTTTAACATGGAGAATAATATTTTTCATATTCTTAAAACAAAATTACTCAGATGCCATTACACTTTGTTGGGCTCTTGCCACTCCAAGTATGAGAATTTTGATGATGATGAATAACTTTTAGTGTTACAATATGAGTCAAAAAAATGCTCAGCTGGTTTGGACAGGTCGAACGAATGAGTGATGAAATAATGACAAAAAAGATTTGGGATGGAAAAGTGAGTGGTAAAAGAGGTAGGGGGGAGACCTCGGTCGATCTCCGAAAACACAGTATCAAATATACTGGAGGACGGTCATGTAGAAAGCATGACCCCCCTGAGTGCATGTATGAAGAGATTGATGACAGTGGACGAGGCGAAAGAGGTATGTAGAGACTGTATCCATTTGCGCTCCGTAATCTTACTCTTACCGCTCTCACTAATCTTAATTAAAATCTTAAAAAATCGGTAAAAATAAATTAATTAAATATAAAAATGCTTACACTACTACACTAAACACGCTAAACAACATTCGATAAGACATTGTTTTACCTGTTTTATTACTATTTTTACATTATTTTAATGTATTTTTTCGTAAATATATGAATGTCCGCACTTTTTATCCGACTGCGCTATAGTTCGAATGGACGTTTACATTTTTAGCACGTTTGTATGTTATGTATGTCCATTGCTATGTTCCCTTGTAACTGTTAAATCAGTGAACCGATTGTAACAAATGATCCTTGGATTTATCTTGATGACGCGAGTGTTATTGGTATTTAATTTGTTTACGCAGTCAGTTTTATTGATTTCCTTATTTTTACTTTTAGTATAGATAGATTGCAAATATAAATTATAGACATAAATCCATTAAAGTAGGTAATTTCCGTAAAAGTGGAATGCAAAGCGCATTCTCACAATTAGTACCGAGATCGTGGTAAGTATTTTATCTAATGATGTAAATCTTCATTGTGTCAATATGTCATTTTTTGTTTGTATGGGAAATAGGTGTACTTATATCAAGATCATTGGGTTATGAAGACGTAAATATAAAGTGACATTTATGTATTGTGCTGTCAGGTAACTTAATATATGTTGTTTGCTCATTTGTGCCTTTTTTTCTTGTCGGATGCCCACCCCACAACAGTCTGCTGCCCACTCCAGAGTGTGAAAATGATTTTAGGCTAAAGATATCAAAATGTAGATTTTTTTAAATTTTGGCCTTTAAGTTTAATAAAACGTTAAAGTTTTTTTTAATCCTAATAAAACATTTAAATTATTTATGTATATTTTTCACGGGTTTGCAGTAGTCCGTGGTCACCTACCCGTGACCACGGACTTTGCAGTAGTCCGTGGTCACCTACCCGTGACCACGGACTACTGCAAAGTGTTCGAAACGTCGGGTTTCCAAAAATGTATAAAAATACAAAATATACGCGATTAATCCGGTTAAAATAGGTTCATTTAAAATGTATAATAATCGTGAAAATCAAAGAACTTATTATTTATGTATTTTTTTATATAATGGAACGTTATACTCAAACCAACTTTCTTTAAAACTATAGTACTATATAAGTAATAACAATATGAGGAGTTTTATATAAAACTAGAACAGTCTCATTCGGTATCCCACGCAAATGGAGTCTATTATACTTTTTCATGTTTATATGTAATTTATTATTGTTGTTCATATGATTTTTCCCATTACATTTTTCTACTAGGAAGGTAGGTAGGTACTTTCATTTAGGCTTAAAATATATGGTAACAACTAAATACAGTATTATAACTAGTGACAATCTATAAGATAAAAATAGGTAAAGAAAAAAAATGTAGACTCCTACTTTTCGGAATTTGTAAAACATAAAAATTTTGACTGCAGGTTATCCTTAGGATATAGAGTGTCGCGGACATCAACCGTTTACACAGCACACGCAGGGAAGCTCACAGATTCGTTCGTTTTTGCAACAATTTTGTTGCTACTCCATTCCTATTAGTCGTGTATAGCCAATAGTCTAGACTTTCTCAATAAATGGATAATTCAACACAAAAAGAATTTCTCAAATTGAAGCAGTACTTCCTGAGTTCAGCTTTAGATCGAAAAAAGACTATAGCGTGTTAGAAAACTCCGTTACCCATTTTCAGCTGAATTTTGAGATATTGTGCTGAGACATTTTACTTATGTATAATCATAGACACCACAATGTCATCGAACACGTATTTGAAGTTTAAGAATCTAGGAGGCGAAGCGTATGATAGAGACCGACAGATTAACAAACAAACGAATAAATAAGTGAAATTAGTTTTACTGGCGATTGGAGATTCCTTTAAGCATTATATTTACCGCACATAAATATCGAACCTGTGAACTGCGCCGTAATGAGCACATACATCGTCAAATTTAATTAGAATTGTAGATAAGTCTCATAAAACCATTTGAATTTAGACTTTCTCTTTTTATGCTATCATGTAGTTGGGATAGTGTAATATTTCAAATGTAATATATCAAATCGCACTAGGAAATATTTTGTAAGAAGTTAACTCTGGTAGACAACGTACGGTGTTGAGTTCCGTCACTCTTAACGTAATGTATCTAAAATTGGGCAATAAGTGAGGTCTCTACCTCACGATTGGGCTCTCCAATCGTCACAAAAGGAGATAAGTGTGGAACTGTAAAAGCCACAGGTTGTGAATTCGATTCGCGCTTGAGAAAGTGAAATATTTAATATTTTATGATAAACACTTATTTTATAATAAATGAAATAAATGAAATATTTAATATTTTATGATAAGCATTTATGATGAAACAGAAAGGTTTCAATGGGAACAGAAAGCTTAGGAGCACATTTTCATTAAACCAGTAAACGATTTATAGCACTCTCTATAGTAACCACACTCACATAACTCAATACGTAAAATAGCATCTTTAAATTTTAAGTTATGTTCCTTTCTATGTACTAAAATTTTTTGACCCTTTTTTAATGTATCTTTATGAAACAATATTAATTTTTAAACAGATGTATTACAAAAAACACACTCTAATATATTTGCCATTATAATTTCTTCCCTTATATTTATTTACAATATAGTAATATTTTAATTGTCACATTAGTAATTCGTCTTGTCTACTTTGACTACACGATCACAGACTATATAGAAAACACGCTACACACACATGGAGTATTTTGTCCTCACTTCCACGGAAGATTTATTGCGTCTGGGGGGATGATTGGCCCATCGGATTGGTCTGGCTGCTTATAATGGGTCTCGAAATGGTACCTTAAATAATATATGTAAAATTTGGTCTTGAGAGTATGACGTAGTTTGCCTCAATTTTAAACGACCTTTAGGACGTCTGGTGGGAGTAAAGGCCCACGTAAAGGGTCTGGCAGTAATTAATATATATTTTTTACAATATCTTTAATAACATACTTAAATACGAGCCTTGCTAATTTAACGTAGGTGGGCATGGTTTTTAGGTACTTTTAGTTTGAGCTACCTCTGAAAGGTCCACAGTTTCAAGTTAGTGAGTACGCATACCGTCCTCACTACCTATTGGACTAATAATGCAAAAAAATCCAGCTTTGCTAAAATGACGTAGGTCTGGCTGGGCTGGGATCTTGGGGTATAAGCTAAGTTATTCAAGAAAATATAGAAACGAGTCAAATATTACATCGGAGCATCAATAATCTGGTCTCAATAATATAAGTTGAGGAAGAATTGATTGAGTATAAATGTACTTATGTATTTAGATTATATATGTTGATTTTTCGCTTTTTCGTTTCGCGTTTTCTATTTCTTTTTCATATATTTGATTATCCGGATATTTGTTTATACCTAAACGCAATGGCTATTCCGTTTAATCGGAACCTAATACCAACTTTATTTAGTTTTTTTAGCTCACTACGAAAGTTCGAACTAGATGGGAGATGCATGAACTATCAAACTTAAAAGTGAATTAAATATCATAATGAGAGCCGAGAGCCATCATTTATTTTAATGTGATTTATTACAGAATTTTCTCCGTTCTCTCCGCATAGAAAATAAACTTTCACCTTTCAACGAATAAAGTACACTAAATAATTATGTTTCATAAGAGGTTGATAGCGGATAGTCATGTAGAAAGTAATGTACCTACTCGTACTGTACGGTGTACCTCTCTTTACCTCGAAACACGATTCAACGAGATCGTTTCCACAGTGTAAGTTTAACTAGAGATTGATCAAATTCACAGAATATATTTGTTAAATACTAATAGGTTTTTTTAAAATATTTAATTCGTATGTGTATTAAATTAATAATTCATATATTATTGTTGATTATTAGCATTTTTTTCATTTGACGCTGCACAGGGTAGGCAGATGCAACCTGAAGACCTAGTCTTAAGATATTTTGTTCCCATTAAATACACTTACATTCCCAATTTTAAAACGAATTCTGGAGACTTCTGCGTGTTTAGTGGCGAAACGTAACGCCGCTCTTTGTCTCGACACCAGAGCAAATAAAAAAAATATAAATACAAGTAAATATTTTATTTCTTCGAGTGGGAGTCGAATTACACAATCAGTCGCTTTTAAACTCAAACTTTGTGACCTTGAACCACGACTGGCCGCCATAATTATAGATACCTACCGTTTTACAAGATTTTTAATAGCATTTAAAGAAAAGTGTAACCTGAAATTATATTTATGAAATATGCGGAGACAATAATTTACAAATATTGATTTTTGGGTAAATACGTCAATGTTGCACTAAATGAATTATATATACATATAATATATATTATTACTTTCTCTAAACGAACATTACTCTATAACACTGTGCTTTAAACACCTGTTCGTGAGTATAAAAATATGAATTGTGTTATTATCATATGTTTTTTTAATATTCTTAATGGTATTTAATGATTATGATACTTTAAGAATTGGACAATCTTAATATAGTCGTGCACAGGCACTGCAGCGTGTGATTGCAGAATGCGACGGTTATGGTAGGCAGAGGGAACCTAGTGTTAAGACACTCCTTTATTATATTTTATTTTTATCCAAGATTTTGATATAACTTTTATTTTTTCCTGTAAAGAATAATATAAATAGGCCGAAATTATTGATATCAGATAAATAGGAATTAAGAACGAAAAATTATGTCGTTACGTATAGTAAAAATAATATATTATAACTATATCATTAGCTCAGTCTTTTTTAATAAGATTCCCTGTTTAAGGCCATCGCGTCGTGGCCCATAGGCTAGCGGTACAGCGTTTAACTGTAAACATGACATTTGTAGGTTCGATGCCCATTTAGAGAAACAAATTATTTTATTTTATCGCTAGAAAGAAAATAAGACACTACGGTAATTGGATGAAAACGAGAAACGGAGTGTCTTAACACTAAGCTACATACAACGTGGAGCTGAAAATATATATACAGAATAAATTAAATGGATATGCGTAAGCTACGTCAGTACGTACATAATAATTAAGCTTCCAATGTTAAGTACATAGTCTTAAGAGATGAGCTTCTTAAGAGTCGGATATCCTAAGCGGTGCTGCAATTATGGAATACGGCGACGGTTTCTAACTACAACCGGACCTATATATTGTATGGGCGACAGCAAAATTGTACTAGAATATTTAAAACTACATAAATATATCTTGCCATTGTATATGATTTCTCACGACGTGAACACGATGATAGATGGGTATATTCTATAATGCAAAAAATATATATGTAATATTCATTTTAATATAATAATAATGTATTGATATGTTAAGGCCGTCGTGGATGTAACGCGACGATTCTGGGTTCGATTTCCACTCGAGGAAATAAAATATTTAGCTATATTTATATTTCCTTTTCCTCGCTCTGGTGTCGAGGCAAAGTGGATAGCTGAGGGCCGTCACTTAGCAAGCAACGCCTTCCAATAAATTCAGCGGTTAGTGGGGAACGGGATGTCTTGGCACCAGGTTCCCTTTGCCTACCCTGGTGTATGCGGCATAACAGCGTTAAGCTGATATAATTTATTTTTAAATAAATGTATTGTTATCTTTTATATTTAATGAACGTAAGGGATAATTGTGTTGTTCATTCCTTTCAATTCATCAAAATCCATTTAAAGAAACATATATTATTTAATTATAAATTAGACTTACAAGCGAGAGACCAAAAGATCGTTAGTGTGCTCCACTCCTCAAGGCTCAAGCAAAATATGTACATGATTGTGATGAATACAAACGCGTCGTCTCATTAGACCGTCGTGGCCGAGTGACACTTCAACTGACTGTAAACGTGTAGGTTGTGAGTTTGATTCTCGGAAATAGATTATTTTTATTTGAATATCTCTGGTAACAAAAAAAGCGCTTCATTGACCAAAAAATATAGAATATAATCAAATAGAATTAATTATACAATTTAGTTGCTTGATTTAGACTAACTTACAAAGCAAGCAGCTATTAAATATATATAATATTTATTTACATAACATTATTGTTTCTTGAATTTGACAGTTTCTTGTCTCTAAAGATCATAAAAATTGAACCACTGGAGACACAAAAAACCAAAATCATATATTTTTACGCGGACAGTACACTATTTGCAGTTGGCCTTATTAGAAACTATAGGTACATGTCGTCGCTGCTTACCACTTTTTAGTTATTTCCACGCCCAGAGTGCAGTATTTTGTCAAGAGGGAAAAGTATGTATGCGATATTTCATATACATACTTTTTATCTATTTATTTATGTATTTATTATATACCTTCCCATATTAAAAACTTGAGGCCGTAGAGGCGCACGCGCCACGTGCGTGACTGTAACTCCGGGAAATGAATTATTATTTGTTAATATTTCTTCTTCGTTGTGGCACTAAGCTCGTTGAGTTCCGCTACTTAACACGCTATGCATCCAAAATTAGGGCGGAAAGTGGGAAACGGGGTCTCTTTTTCGGGTTCTCGGGGTATCTTGAATGTACAGCATGAAATTTAAAAATGTTTTTTATGAATTTATTTAGGGTTTGAAATTTTTATTTTTATTAGATTTTGAACGGCAGACTTTGTTAGTTTGTAAACCAAACAATTTACCCAATTTAAGTGAAGCAAAAAAAATTGCACTGCCATCTTTTATATACGATATTGATAATACGATTTAAAACATAGATGGAGCTGGTTTTTACATTAATATTTTTTAAATAAGTTAAGACCCTATGTTGGATAACAAAAAATAACACAGCACTGTATTTTATGATAACGGGAAATTCTTAATATTTAAGTTTATAAATATTTGTTAGTTATAGTATAGGTATAGTTTATAAATATATTAATTTAAAAATATATTTGAGCGCCACCTATATTTAGTTGTATTGTGAGTAAACTAATATGTCACAAAAGTTCTTATTTCATATAAGAAATTTTGTCACTTCTAACTAGATGGCGTTGCTTTTAAACTTTTGTAACCGACTTCTGTAAGAAAAGAAGGTCATCAATTCGACTGAATTTTTTTATGTTTATTACTTCAGATTTTTGTTAATAATGTTATGATTTATAGATTTATAAAAGTTTTTACTTTTTTCGTTTCAAATTTTTCAAATTTTCAGTTGGAATGTTTGGAATAAGTTGCCTTATAATGTTAAAGTTTTGATAGTCTACATTTTTAATTTATTAATTTATATTTCATAATATATAAGTAAAAAATAATAATAATAGATTGGCTTATATAAAAAATAGGAGGTTTTGTTAAGACTAGTGAATGTGTTACTCAAACAAAAAAATATACATTTTTACTTTGATAATTAATGTTTAATACATGTTTTAGTGAGTTTATAGTTTCAGTTCAGAGATAGTTTAGGTTTTGAATCTTAACAGCCATTTTAGCTTTATGCAGTAAGCATGTTTTGAAGGTTTTCTTATATAATATAAATCGTTAGTTAGTCATAATGTTAGGCAAAAAAATGTTGACACTTTATAAATAAATATTGATCTCTAAACGAAATACTTCCCTTAAGAAATTGTTTGCAAAAATAAATAATAGTGTAATGCAAGCAAATATGAAAGTTAGTTTTGAATATTAATCATTTTACAATATTCAAGAAAGCTTCACATTTATATATGTGAACATTCAAATAACCTATATTAGATATTTCTATAAAATGGAAATATATGTATATTATTATCATTAGGTAATAATTATAACTAAGTTAGCCTTACCTTAAGATAACTTACCGAGATTGACCTTCGACATAGGAATAACGTTCCCATATATGTATACGTTCTTATATATGTATACTGTAGTTTCGAGAAAGAATTTCTAAGATCGGTTTAGTATTTTTTTTTTAGCAATTGTATAGTAGTAAATAAATTATAAACATAATTATAATTATGAAGATTTTTAATAATACATTAAGTATTAATAAACAAATATATCATAAATATAATTATGTTTTTTTACATAGTAATATTTCTGTTTATATAAATAACACAAGTGCATTAATCAAAGTCAAAATACACATACTTTTCAATAATCAAGTAACGTAGAAACTATCAGTGACTCAGAAGGCAGTTCTGCTGAGAACCTACAGTCCAGTCAGCAACGTGGCGAGAATTTTTATTTTATTTTTAAGAGTATTAAGACTAGGAATGACTTAGGACCTTCTTGAACGTGTGAGAGTATGTAACATTTTTGATGGGAAATCCAGATAGAAAGAAAAAAAATGATAATTGAATATCTTAAAAAGGAAAGCAATGATACAAAACCAATAGAGTACAAAATCGAGAAACGTGGTCATATATACGTAGACCGTAAATAAATAAGACCATATAAGCATAAGTCAAATCCGTCGGGTAAATCAAGAGTAAGCAGGAGAAGACATGGAGGGACATGGATTTAATGACGAACGAAGTATATGATACTACCAGTAATGAACGTTCTAACTAATATCCCAAACACCTTTTAAAATATTATTTTATAAATAATAGTCCTATCTTCCTCTCCACTATAACAGCAAACTAGTTATAAAAGATCGTGCCATTATAGGCTTCGAATTATATTTTATTTATAATATATTTGGTATGAGTCTTTATGTGCATCATATATATTAGTAACGTAGTACTTGACAGTTTGACTCACCACAACCTGTATAGACGGAACGATGGTTGCGACACTCGGGACAACAATACACGAACTCGTCTCGACTAATATGGTATTAAAATATATCATTTATATTATTCACATTTAACAGTTTTTTTTATGTATATTGCCATGCACATTTTATTTTATTTATTTTTAACTTATACCCTATACTATGGGTACCTTATACCTTATACCTTATACGTTTATGAGTTTCATTAATATAAGATGCCCAGGTTAGGTTGATATCGATAGTTAATTCCGAATTCTTCACTTTTTCCTACTAGAGGAATATAAATTCCAGAATCCTAACAAGAAGTTCCTATTAATTTTACTTTTTAGTCTATTTTTGCTGATTATAATTGGTTGTGTTTTTTTTTATTAACAGAAAGAAATACTTAAAGATTCATAAGTTGAGCTAAGCTAAGCCCATCATATTTTATTTGTAAATTTTATTTAATGAGGTATATCATTAAATAGTCTCTCTCTAGTCATTTTAACATAATTTTCAAGGTTGAAGTATAACAATTTGAAATTTTTTTAATATATGAAATGCATATTTTAATAAAAAATATAGCTTACTACTTATTATTTTACAAAAAAAATTAAAAGTTATTATAGTTTTCTAGAAGACCAAAACCTTTCTATTCGAGTGAAAGAATTATAAACGTCCCAAGTAAACGTTATTTTTAGGTAATTTGTTTTTATAATATTAATATGAACATTAAAACTACATGTTTATATTCCAAAGTTAATTGTAAAACATATTTTTGACCCAATATTTATAATATAGACGTATAGAAAATAAAACAAATGGTTCAATGAAAATAAATAGCATTATATTACATTAAAACAACAATAAATTAAATAAATAACAAATAAACTACTGGTATTCAGTCCAGCCTTGGTAAGGTAACGGCGTATCTAAGTCCCTTCTTCGTCGATGATGCCCGTGGTGTCCAGCATATATGACTTGGTGGTCATCGTGGTCGTCGTGGGAAGTCAGTTTCTTCACACCGACTATACCAGAAAGCATGAGGGCCAATGCTGATACAGCTAGCGCCTGGAAATTGAAATTAAAAATTTTTAGTGTAAAAAAATATATTTACTTTTTTTTTATAGCTTTACGTTCAAGGCATTCCGATTCTTACACATCATCCAAGTATTGGGACATACTCGTAGGGTGTTAAGTGCCGCTACTCAAACTCAACGCCTCGCTTTGTTTACTTACTAGAGACAAGAAATTAAAGTATTCATTTCAAGAGTAGAAATCGAACCAATAACTGTTGAACCAGTAACTGTAAAGTTAGATGCTGTGCCCAAATATACTTAATTATAGAAGATCAAAATCATATATTAACGCATTTGTTTTAGTCAACATGGGGACTTAATTAGAAAGTAGAGACACTCCGTTTTCCATTTTAAATAAATTTCGAATGAAGTTGTATATCGGAAGGAATTAATAAATTGTATTATATAAAAAACACACGCACAAAACCACGTTATTTTCGTTCCCTTCATGAATAAGGGTGATGACAGACTTTTCTTCATACAAATGTAATTTATCATTGACAGTGACACTGCAGTAGGCAGGAGTAAGTTCAATTTTCTTTTGGAGAAATATTTCTATATTTGTAGGCATGTTATAGCTGTTTCCGTAACAATGATGATTTCACAAGGATTTGAAATTGTGTTTGTCTAAGTTTCACTAAAACGTACTTAAAAAAATGCAACTGAATTCTGTTAGGTTCATTGATTCACCTTGAGATTATGTATTAGTTCATAGGCTAGTTTAAGTTAGTAAAGAGAAATTAACATATATAGTTAATAACACCTAAAAAAATAACAAACATGTTTTGTTCGTAGTAAATTTTTAACTCGAAAAAAATTAAAAATAAATATTTTACATGAAATATGAATAATAATATACTTCAGATATTTTAAAATGTGTATCAAAGTAATATTACGTAAAATTAAAACCTGTTTACATCTCATAAAATATTAATCATACAACTTTACATTTTTCTACAATTCACTTTTCAATACAACAATTGTATAGTAACTGGTAAGAGCTAATGCGGAATGCGCGTGCGCCGTGACGGCTAGTTCTTTAAGAAAAGAAAGTTTGCTCTGAGCGCTTTATATTATGGCTACATCTCAGTCTTTTTACATATTGTTTTAAAGAACGGTACGGATTATCTTTACAATAGGTTCCCAGTTTCCCTTACCCTCCCAGCGTGAAGCTAAAAAAAGGCCTATTGTTATGTTAAGTAGAGGCTGAATGGTGATACAGCGTTTAACGTTCGATTCCGACTCGGGAGAATGGATTATAGTAGAACCAGCTTATTACAATCACGCTTAATACGAATTCCCGTTTTAAACGCCATCTCACTTAAGTCCCTGCCACTGAGGTTATATTTTAAATATCTTTATATCGCTTAATACGATCGTCATCTTCTTCTATACGGTATTACGCGCCATATGTATTATGTAATAAATCACTAACATACAGAAATGAAAGACCCTAATAGCAAACGACCCTTGACTGTGTATGAAGCGAGGTTAAAATCATTCAAAATAATTTCAGAAATGCTATTTGGTATATTTGAAGAATGAGAGTATAAAAATTGTGACATCAAATAAAAAAAAACGTATCCCGCACACAGCAGAGAAGACAGAGGGAACCTAGTTTTAAAACACTAAGTTTAAACACTTTCCGCTTTGAGTGGCGGAACTCAACGCCGCGCTTTGTCTCGACACCAGAGCGAAGAAATGGAAATATAAATTTAAGTAAATATAAATAACAAATTTAATTTCCTCCAGTGCGAATCGAATCCACAACCACGCTATGTGCCTCTGTATCACGGCTGGCTGACTTCCTGAGTGAAATCTTGATATTGTTAAATAATATCGTATGGTCGGAACGGATATTTGGACGTTGTCCAAGAGCCGCGGGTTCGAATTCCGATCCTATTTCATACTTTTCAAACGTTTTCTAAAAACTTACTATTTAATCCATTATTTTCATTTATTTACTGTATATGTGTTTATTATATTATATTCATGTATTCCAATATAGACATTTTTATTCACTTACAACGGAGTATAAATTGCAAAAAAAATACGATATATATTTTTTCGTAATTTAATTTTCCTTTAATTTTTACTTACATTAACATTTTAAATAAACATTTCCATTTTTGTGTTATTAATAATGCAAATTTCAATGTGCAAAACATTGATGTTTTTTGTTCAACAGTGATTTCGTATAAATAATTCATTCGTAACTGAATTTATAAATAATTTCATGTAAATAATTTTCATAAATCAAAGGGTTATTATAATAATTTCTTTTTCAGCTTCACGCTCTATCCTCCCCTTTAGAGAGAACGTAGTGACAAGATATTTTGTTTTTCACTCTCCACCAGAATTCAAAACATTGTATGTTGAGAGGCGGAACTCAACACCGCACGTTGGCTTAAAAGCGGTCAGACGCTGTTTCAATGCGACACTACCTTGCTTTTGTATATATGTATATATATTATTTAAAAATTAAATAATTCTATGTGTACTTTTATTTTATGTACTTAACTTAACAGAAATAAATACGAAACAGTTTCGCTTGTTGAACGTTTAAACATATTGTATTTTTATTCGCTAAGCAAAACTATATCATTCAATTTAATTTTATAATAACTTTGTTTTTGTCACTTATATCTGTAAGAGAAGGCTTAATTGTTCATTTATATACTCTATACAGTCTATCCTAATATAAACTTAATACTTCCCATAAACTGATAGTTCGTTTTCACTTTAAAAGAAAGTTAGAGTTCAAAATTTCACACCTAAACGTATTTAAAGAGACATAATAATGACAAATACATTATAAAAATATACATCATAGTAGCGTCTTGTTAAAATCGAGCTTGAGATTGTCGTGGCGGAGTGATACAGCATCTGACTATAAACGCAACGGCTATGGGTTATATTCTCATTCTAACGATTAATTGATTAAATCTGTTATTACGAAAATGATTGATTACGACACAATTGCTTATTATGCTTTAAAGTCCATAACTATTAATTACATATATCCGAAAGCACGGCGATGAGTTCCGCCATTCAACAATCAACGTGAGTGGCGGAACTCAACGCCTCCAGAACTTGGTGGAAAGTGGGGAACGGACTGTCTTAACACTAGATCCCTCCTACCTACCCTGCTGTGTGCGGAATACAGCGAGAAGCTATAGCGAGAAGCTAACCTATATCCGAATTATATTCAGTTATTTTAATTTAGTCTGGATACTGGAACTAATGTTATGAAAAAAATCCTACATTCATAAAGAAAAAAAAACTTCTCGCTGTACCCCGCACGCAGCAAAGTAGGCAGAAGGAGCCTAGTGTGAAGACACTCCGTCCGTTTGTTTGCCTTGACACCAGAGCGAAGACATAAAAATATAAGAGATTGAACCCACAACCAGTTGCGTTTACAGTCACACGATTGTGCTCTTGCGCTACGACTGGTCTCTTATATTCAAAGCTATGTTTGAATAGATTATATGTTGTTTTATTTTTATTTTATTTTATATTTTATTTTAATAATTACATTGAAATGCACTTAAAACTTAATATATGTTTTAAAGTACGTATTTAGATATATTTGTAAAATACTTACTTTCATAGTAAGGAGACCTAATCCTCCTATACCTACAGCGCCTAAGGGTTTTAGCAAACATTAATCCCAATAATGCCAGCGACGACGTGCCACCATCTCCTTTTCCTCTGCCCGTTGCTGAAATAAAAAGTTAAATTTTAGTTATAATTTAGGTATGTCCCTGACTAGGAATTGTATCATCAACTGTCGCGTCTACCCACTGCGAAACAATAGTCCTCATAATATTTTGGAAAAAATATAAGAATTTCGACAAAGCCAGACTCGAACTCGAACTTCTAACAATGCCACTAAGTTGTAACAAGCGTAATATAAATATTTCAACGTAGCCCGACAACAACGTATGCCTTAGTGGCTATAGTGCTTGGACGGTATCCAAGTAGTGTGGGTTAGAATCATTCAAATTTGTATAAGTTTTCTAAAAAGAACTTAATTAAGATATTTCAAGTTAAGATTTTTTTTTTTTTATGGAAAAGACACGGCAAACGAGCGTGCGGGTCACCTGATGGTAAGTGATTACCGCCGCCCACGACCCCGTGCAACCCCAGAGGAGGTACAGGTGCGTTGCCGGCCTTTAAGATGGGTTGGGCGCCGGGGCCCGGCATTACCTGATGCGAAACGCAGTGGCATAAAGCCACTACTTCACGCCGGTTTTAAATGCCGGGGGTGGTAATGATCCGGTCGAGTCTGCCCATGCGTGTTGCCATTGCTGGCGACGTGACTCTACCACACGTACTTTAGTCGCCTCTTACGACACCACCAGTACCAGGATGATCCTATTCTAGGCCGGGATCACACGGCACAAAAATTCATATGTTAATTAAGTATAACACAAGTTACTCTCTGCCTACCTTGCATACGCAACAGTACGTTGTGTACATATTTTTTTTATCGACTTGTATTGTGATATGAGTAGTAGTGAGTTCGATACTCGCTTCGTCATTCTTTATTTTATGACTTTTATCCCTTTTGCCGTTTTATTTATGACTGGGGAGTGTGCCCCGTCTAAGGACACGTCTACGGACATCCGTCGGTTAAATTAAAGGCATTGAGTGGTGGAATTGAAAGCCGCGCTTTGCCTTATAATCAGAACGAGTAAAAGAAAATATTAAAAACTTCATTGCCACGAATGGAAATCGATCCCGCAACTATAACGTTTACAGTCGCACGATTCTGCTAATGTGCCACGGCTCCTAAAATTATTAATGCAAATAATCATATTCTTTACAAATTACTATATCAAGGAAACACGTTTTACCGGAACGCTAGTTGTACACAATCGCATGTCGAATAACTAATAATTTTAATAAATACTTCCTTTTCAATTCTATTGTTATGAAGTAATGTAACTGTTAACTACTATTATTATAGTTGATAAATATGACATTTTTGGCTAGCATGCCAAAAATTTTATATTTATCAACTATAAATGTATGCTTCTTTCTGTGGCTTTATTTGCTGATTATGAAATTTAATCTCGAAGGGTTGCTTAATATTCCTTTGAATTGGTAATTCTTATTTCAAATTTACACAATATTTTTTTACATATTGAAATCGAATCAAATAAGAACGAAGACAAAATGACAAAATTAAAAAAAAACTGCTTTACGCTTCTTCTCGCTTAGCAGAGTAAGCTGAAGAAACCTTAACCTTAACCCTCTGAGACTGACGTGATAGTCTCATAGACACCGAGAAATATAAAAGTATCTACTAGACTATCATCCAAGCAAAATGGTTTTATTTTTATATTGTCTCTATTGAAGATAATGTGTGTTTTTGTATTATTTTGCGTAATTTTAGAATTGGAATGTGATTGAAAATTACAAGTATCGTAATTAAACTTATAGTTTAAACTATAGCTGACTGAATATTGTACATACATACATACTACAGAACTTACATAATTTAAAACAGAGTCAATTGCTCTTTATCGTAAGACACCTAAGAGAGACACCAGACCAGGCAACACCTAATGCCCAGTAACAATTAAATTTACTTTTCAAATGAGCTCTAAGATTGATTATGCCTAAGAAATTAGCTTAAAATCGTATGAATCTGCACTGACCAGAGTGAAAGAGAATATTCCACTGCAGTACAACGGTGTATATTATTTATTGTGTCTATTTCCACACGAACACGTCACATCCGCTAGGCCTACAGACCTAGTGGCACGCCTTTCTACACATTCCTTATCGGTTTACTGTTTTTTTTTTCTTTTCATATACTTTCTCTCGATTTATTAAGCAAGTATCTTTGAATTAACATAGAGTTATATCACTCTGTCGTCTATTAAAGATATAAGAAAAATACGTAATATTGTTACACAATATTACAAATGACATTATGAATTTAAATATACACAGATTTAAAAGTATTTCTTTTAAATGTCTCAGACAATAGCATGCGACAATTATTTAATTATTTGGAAAATAATATTTCATAAGTATACACATTTATCAATTTTTTAACTTAGAATATCAATAAATGTATATTTTTTTCCTTATTTAACGTATGTTTTAAAAAATAAAAATATCATAACTAAAACATAATATTACTGTTTAATCCAGTATAAATTAAAAAGTAACAGAGTAGAATCTGTCTGTCTTAGGCGTCATCCCCCAAGCTAATCAATCCTACCAACCTAAGGCACATAAACTGTAAAATTTCAGTCAGTATATATTTACCAAAACAATCAAAATGTCATAACAATATGGCTTTATTTGAATAATATTTTATCACTCACCCGTCTTCTCTTTGTTCGAATCATCTATCGCTTTAAGCGACTCCGAAAGGATCTGACCAAGTTTATCCTTTTCAATCAAATTTGGCAATTTGACGTGCAATTCGTGATTTTGTAGGAATTTCGCTATTCTTAGTAGTGGTGTACTTCCAAGAGATCTGCTTTCATCTTCTACACTGTTGTCGTGAATCGAAACCAGTTTGACACCATCAGCTATACTAAAATCTCCATCCCATAGGGATGCTGTTGCCAAATTGATAACAGCAAGTGTGATAAGAACTCGATACATTTTCGTTAGAGGTTCGTCAAGAATTAAGCAAGAAAGGGAGATAAAATGCTTTTATAGT
Source organism: Heliconius sara (assembly GCA_917862395.2). Classification (NCBI taxonomy): domain Eukaryota; kingdom Metazoa; phylum Arthropoda; class Insecta; order Lepidoptera; family Nymphalidae; genus Heliconius; species Heliconius sara. The sequence continues at coordinate 2,606,217 of OU860798.1, read as the reverse complement.
GAAGCTTTCAAAAAAATGAACAAGAATCGTCGCTTCGAATGGCGATAAGATAAATAAAAAACGGCGGCGCGATTCCGCGATCGTTTGATATTCACACTCTGTTTATTTTTGTAATTGAATGTCACTTTTATTAATACGCACATTTATTAGGTGTTACAAAAACTAACGTCAGACGTTATTCTGTAAACAGTGATTTGCTAATAAAAACAATTTTTACAGTATATATATTTGAAGATCGTGTGAGAATAGTGGAAATTTGTCGCTTGGCAAAAAGGTTGCCCTGGCGCTGTAACTGATTGTAAACACAATTTTCATAGGTTTGATTCCCATTCAGTGTTTTTTTTTAATTTTCTCTCTCAGCTAAAAAGAAAAAGTGGAATATTTAGGCGGAAGTGGAGATTGAAGTTTCTTAACTCAAGGTTTCCTATCCATATCCTAGTAAATTCGGGATGCAGCGTAAGAAGTATATTTTCATTATTCTCATATATATATTTAATTAAAACACATAAATTTGGACATTGTATATTGGTACCTAATGTAGGTACCAATATTCAAGACATAAATTGCGTAAAACTCTTAGGAAATGAAATTGGAGTATTTTTTGGTGGTACAAATACGGAAAGTGCTCGAATGTAAATTATTACATCATATACTTTCTAAAAGTTGCAGAATAACGCCTGACGAGTGCACGACATTGAATCCGATGAAATAAAACTAAAACAATACCTTATATTTGTAGATATTACTAGCGAATAAATCTAGAAGTGGCTTAATTTTCTTGATTTATTTTATGTACTTTTGTGTTACATGGTGTAAGTATACTGAGGAAAAGTGAAGAACGAAGTGCACTAGGTTCCCAGGTTACTTCTGTCTATTTGCTATGTACGGGATACAGTGTGAAGCTTAAAAAATATACCTTTAAGTAGCATCTGGCAGTAAGCATGATGGTTGTGGGTTCGGTTCTCATTTGTGGTAATCATTATGTTTATATAAACTTATTTTTATTTCTCGGCTCTGGTCGATAAACGGCGGTGTTGAGTTACGCCTAATACGCAATATGTTGAAAATATTGTGGAAAGTGGGTAGGAAAAAGGCTTAACACTAAGTTCTTTGTGCCTGTCTTGCTGTGCGACCAAAGCGTGGAGCTACTTATTTAAGATTTATAAATATTAATAATTTATAAAAAACAAAAAAATAAAAAAATCAATTCAATTTTACTTTAAATATATTTCTTTTTCATTTAAAATTAATATAATTAAAAAAATGTAATTTAAATTCATTTGTTCGAATTACACCGAAACTTGCAATTAAAAATTCATTAAATTAATAATTTTGTTATTACAGTAAATATTTTAAAAGTTAATTTCCAATTTTAGTTTTCCATTATTTGTCGGCATTATATTTTTTATATTTTTCAATTTCAGTACATTAGAAAGAAAAAAAAATTTAAACGTTCACATCTAGAAAGCGTTATGTTCATTTTAAATGATTAAAGTTTTCGCCGTCGGCACTAAATATACGCATAGGTATTTTTATTCTTTTTGTAATAAGTGACTTATAAATGAAAGGGCTAGATAGATTTCTCTGTTATGGTTTATTATTTTAATATGAAAATTTTATAACAACCGCAAACGCGATGGCCGTGGGTTTGATTTTCACTTGAGAAGAAATGTTTCCTCGTTACCTTTCCAAAGCTTTCCAAAGCGCGGCGATGAGTTCCGCCACACAACACGTAATTCTTCGAGAATGTGGCGGAAAGGGGAGAACGGAAGTGTCTCACTTGGAACAGAGTGTCTTAACACTATGCTCTCAGGTTGCCTTTGCCTGTGCGTACCAGCCTGTTATGTGCGTGATACAGCGATAAGCTCAAAACCAATGTTAGTTTTGCAAACATGGTCACTATCTACAATTATAGAAGCAATAGGCTAGTCCTATTCATATTAATTTAAGTACCTACTATATAATATAACGTAATATTTTATATCGAAACTACAGTCATCTAAGCGGATGTGAAATTGATTTCCGGTTCACTGATCAGCTAACTTAATATACTAGAATAAAATAAAAAAAATTATCCATATGTTAGAAATAAAATATAACAATAAATTTTACTCTGCCATCCAACAAAAGCTGTTGACGCATTAGTTATAGGAACGAATTCTACTTTCTTGACTATTTATGTTTAAATAATAGTATTTTCCCATACAAGTTAGTCAAAATGCTAAGTTAAGTTTCGCCGTCCGCAATACGATTTCGCCACCAGGCAGCTGTAGAATGACTTACCTGTGGCAGTGTTTCCAGGTCGATATGACAGGAGTACCTTTAAAAAAGCGCGTCTCAAAGTCCGGCAACGCACCTATAGCTTCTCTGGTGGTTCACGGAGTCGTGGGCTCGTATGCTCGTTCGCCTTGCTTTTTTCCATAAATTCTCCTCTCCAAAAAGAAAGATTCTCCTTTCCATTCGTAAACCAAAAAGCTAACGAATTTTTTGATTGTTATTTGTCTTTAGCATTTTCAATATACATAATATCATAGTAGGTAACTCATCGCTGTTTGGACATGCTAGATGTATAAGAAAATCGTTTATAAGGCACTGACTAAGGTATACGCACACGCACACACAGCCGTAACTGATGATGATAGAAACTTGAAATTTGGACAGATAATTAAGAATATTCATAATGTGAACATCCACTAAGAAGTGATTTTGAAAAATTCTAACCCTGAAAAACTGAAATAGGGGTTGAAAGTTTGTATGAAAAATTTTCATAAAAGTTGATATTCAGACTCTTAAAAATATTTTGACTGAGTAGATGTTTCATGGCTTATTACCATTCACCTCTAAAGTTGTAAATAAGCGAGCGAAGCTGCGCGTGTCCGCTAGTCGATCAATGTGCATAATGCAACTATACACTTTTTTTTCATTTAATAGCATTATAAATAAAGAAGCTTAACCAACATAAAGTATATTGTTCAACAAAATTCTTATAAAATAACTATGTTAATTTTCCCTCAATATGTTACTGCGTGTAATATGTTCACTCCATTGTAAATTTAAAATTGTCGTGGAGCAGTGGGATGTATCTATGGCAGAACCAAGCGTGCAGTTAATTTCAGTCAGTCGTCACACGATGTCTCGAGTTCTGATCGAGAGTGGAGAACGGAATGTCTTAGCACTAGATAGTTCTTCTATATATCTACTAATTTGTATCATCATCATACGGAATTAATGTAAAGTGAAGGTAAAAAGGCAAATGCAGCGTTAAAATAATCCGCTATCAACTCTGAGATCGATCTTGAGGTGCTGTTTTCATTCATAAATTATATGTGTTAATAGAAACGGCAACTCAAGTTCGATCTCAGAGTTGAGAGCGATTTACAAATACAGGCGTTAGAAACTGGCTGAGTATGATCAAACTTCAAAATTAATTCATTTGTTTAGGTTTTCTTCGACATGAAGCACAAATGTTCATAAAAGGCGAGTTTATTAAAGAGAAGAAAAAGCGAGAATTTTTACTCGAGTAAATCAAAAGGAAAATGTGTTTCCTTATAATAAATTATGTATACTCGGAAGATAGATGTTACAACGTCCGATGATTGAGGCTTAAAATTCTTCTTGTTATTACTTTTTTTGTTAGATACTATAAATCAAATATGATATTTTGTATAATCTGTATACAATTTATTATATTCTGTTATTATTTATTTTTACCATTATTACAATGGTGAAAAGTTTGTTTGTTTAACAGCGCTGATCTTAAGAACCACTAATTTCAATTGAAAATGATTTTTGTCATTTATGTTTTCGATTGACTATCATTACTATTATAAAAAGATTACAAGTACAAGAATTAATTATTATTATAAGTAAAAGATTGTTTTGATTAAAATATCAATAATTTTAGATTGGCTACAATTTGTGTTTTATTTAATTATTTGCATCATACTCATCATCGTGGTGGAGTGGCAACATGGTGAGACTGTAAAGGTTTAAGGTTGGATTCCCACTTAGTGGAATTCATTATTTAATATTTACTCGCCATTGGCAACAAGGCAAAGTGCGTTGTTGAGTTTAATACGCAATGCCTTGAAAACTCGACAGAAAGTGAATGTTCCAAATTCCTTGTTTGTAGATTAAAAAGCTGCAAATTGTGAAGGGAGGGATAAGTACCTTGTAAAGATTTGGGTAATGTTACCTACATGTATGTAGGTAATATCATCATCTATGGTGAGTGCCGAAAAAAAAAATTAAAACATTCTAATCATACAAAAATATTAAATATACCCAAAAACAAAAGAAAATAAAGGCAGCTGTAACAAAACAACGTTGACATCGTCTTTCCGCTCGTAGTACCCTCATTGTCTTGTCTTGCCTTGTCTCCGATGACATGAAGTGATCCTTTGTAAAGCCTGCCTAACCGTCTTAACGGCTGTTTTGTGTGAATTCTGTCATTTGATTATGTAGATTAGGTGTTTTAACTGTGGATTAATAATTTTGTTTGTATATAGATGATATGGTTTTACTAAATATATGCTCGGAAGTGTGAGACTGTCGTACCATAGTGGTTATGTGTCTGAAGTGCGGCGTTGAGTTCCACCACTCAACAAGCAATGTCTCGAATATTTGGCGGCATGTGTTTCTTTTGGCTACCTACATGCGAAGTAGTGGTAAAATAGATATGATAAATTCTCTCTGTGGTCTCTTGAGAAATGGAGACTAAGAAAGTTGATATTTTGACATAATAATTTTAAAATATAATAAGACACTTCCGTTCCTTAATCCCCACCGAATTCTCGAAATATTATCTTGAGTAGCGGAACAGAACGCCGCGCTCTGTGTCGTTACCAGTTATTAAATGAAAATATTATATATTTTACCCAAAAGTGGGAATCAAACCCACAACCTTTGTCATATTTTTATAAGGAGTCCCTCTAGAAACCGCTATGTACTCTCTGGCAACTCTATTTTATGCAAAGATAAATACATATTTTAGTGTGTTAAAAAATAATTTAAAATATGTGTTATTTTTATACGTAACGTAACTCAACATCTTTATAATATTATAGAAGTATAGATTTACGTATTATATTGTATTTCAGACTCTCCGTTATCCTTATATCGTATTCTTAAATTGTTCTTATAAATCTAAGCTAATATATCTTTCAAGAACTTTCGATTAAAAAACAAACTCGCTGTCGATTCTCAATACCATTGAATGAAATGAAAATGAAGGAAAAAAAACTGAAAACTCAATTTGGCTTTCTATGTTACACTTTCACTATCAAAATTAACACAGACAAACCAATATTTGTCCCTTTCACTCGTATTTAAATAATATTAAGTTAGTAGTAGCTCTTTCTCTTGCCAATAAATTCTTGTATTAGAGAGTATAGATAGTGAATTTATGATAGTTAAGTTGTTATACAATTCAGTTACGACAATAGGTAAAGTAGATAGATATAATAATTACATTATTTCGATATTTAACAACAATAAATAAAATTTTGAAAAATTACGTGTATTTTTGCTATATATATTATTTTTACGGTTTAAGGTAACTCAAAAATTAGAAACGGAACCCTTATAGGATCACTTTATTGTATCTCGAGATCTCGTGGTAAAATTACACAAATATTTCGGTCTAAAGCACAGAATAAAAAATTGCTTCTAACTCAATGCAATCAAAAGATATGAGGATAAATGCATCGATTTTGCTGTATTTTATATGTAATTCTATACGCACACGCCCACAAACTTAAGTTACGTTTATAACTTGTACAGTGTTCAAATCTACGGTCTTTATAATCGGTACGGAAGCCTCGGCAGGCGAGTCCAATTCGAACTTAACCTTTTTTTTAATATATTTTTCATATTATTTTAAAAACATCTTAATATGACTGGATATCATGCTGACATTGGAAGTAAATGCGATGGTCTGGAATTCACCTTCTACTTATAGTATACCTATATGTTTTTTTGCGTTCCACTGCCATGCAGAGTGAACCTGAAAACCTAGTGCTAAGACTCCGTTTGCGTTAAGACACTTTAATCGAGACCTTTCCACCGAATTCTTGAGGTATTGCGTTTTGACGGACGGAAATCAAAGTTGCGCTTTGCCTCGTTGCTAGAGTGTAATACGCGTTGCGTGTTGAAAATATTAAATATTTCATTCCCATGAAAAGAAATCGAACCCACAAACCTTGCGCTTACAGTCGCACAAAAATTCAACATTATTTTTTATACGTTTTCTAAATAAGTATTAGAATTTTAGTTTTCATGGCAATGTAAAATCATAATCTTGCGTTAGGCTACGCAAGGCAACCTTTTTAAATAAGTTAAAATTGAAGAATGTAAACAATAATATCAATTTTTTATATAGGATGTAAGCAATAGATAAATTAGTTAATTAAAAAAAAATTGCTTTACGCTGTATCCCGCACACAATAGAGTAGGCAGAGGGAACCTAGGGTTAAAACACTCTGTTCCCCACTTTCTGCTGAATATTTCATATTTTAAACATAGCTTTCAAAATGAAAATTATATGTACATACATAATTAATTGTAATATAAAAATATAACGTAAGTATATTTCATCTCAACTTATTTGGCTGCCAATCTGACTTAGTCGAGATACATAATAATCCTCATTTCCTGCTTATCACCGCTTCTGATTTTGCCCACTTCCTGATTCCAAACCATCAATCTTTATTACTTAGTATAATAAAGAATATATAAATATATTTATTTGACTTTTAGTAACCGTCATTAATAAAAGATAGAGGCCAGTCTTGGCAGCGAAAGCGAAGCGAAGCAAGCGAAGCGTGTAACTATAAGCTCAACAGATTGTAAGTTTGATTCCCACTCAAGGAAGTAAAATATCTATTTAATATTTTCATTTCTTTGCTTTGCACGGCGTTGATTTAGCCACTAAAGTGTGAAAAAGTGGGGAGCGGAGTATCTTAACATTAGGTACCCTCTGCCTATATGTAGTAGGCACACATTATTTTCTATTTAAAATTAAATAAAACAAAATATTTCCTATTTAAAGTTAAACTTGCATTTAACTCTATTAATATACATACATGACAGAGGCCTGTCTCTCTCAGTCTCTAATCTAACTCTATTAATATACATACATAAATATGTACTTACATAGATAATACCAGTGTCAGAGTCGTTCTAGCAAGACCATCCCATAAAGCCTATACACTATACATATATATAGGCCACTAGATCTAATAGCATAGTACAAGTTCGAAAGAAACAGTTTTTTTTAAAAGGTAAAAATGACTGAACTTTTTTTTAGTTTCCGTAAGGTAACGGAAAAGTAACAGAATAAGTACGCACGAGCATGGTTACGCATCACTTGATTGGTATCAAAGATTACCAGTTATTATAGAAATGCCACTACATTATAATATACTTATGTATGCTTATAAGCATACATATGTAGTTACTAACACGTATATATCATATCTTTAATTATCTATTATCAATAAAAATATTTCATTTCCTCGAGTGGAAATGGAACTCACAATTTGTGGCATTTACAGTAATACAGTAATATTTGTGCTCCTGTGCCACAAATTGGAACTGGTTCAATGGATTATTTGAAAAATGTATAAACATTAAAAAAAACATTACGAACAAGTAAATATGTTTATGTGTATATAATTTTCTGTTTATAATTTTCTTATAGTTTTAGTAGTTAGATAAAATGTGCTTTTAAGTTTCGTATCATGAAATGTCTGAATCGTTAATTATCTAAATTATCGGAAGGTTCAGAATGTGGCGAAAGCTCGTTTTTCTCCATCTTCTCCACAATAAAGATGTACTTTATATGTATGGTGTATATAGCAGTTCAAATAAAGAAAACGCTGTTTAATTTATGGCACAATACACATCCAGAGTGAAATTAACTTTATGGCTCTACATCAAGTGGCTCTACAACAAAATGACCTAATTTTTTACCAAAAAATATTTTCAATATTCATATACATATAAACATGCAGTATTTAAAAAATATATACTATTACATTTTTATTGTTTGAGCTAGGAAATCGTCCATTAGTATACACTTGTCGTGCCAACATTTGTTCCTGCACTATTTACACTTCCTAATTAATCACTCAACGCCTAATGACTGTGTTTAATATATTTAAATTAATACAGCTTCACGCTGTATCCCGCACACAGCAGGGTAGGCAGAGGGAACCTAGTGTCAAGACATTCCGTTCCCACGTTGAGTGGTGGAACTCAACGCCGCGTTTCGCCTCTGCACTGTAACGAAGAAACGAAACGAAATATAAATTAATCGTCTGTGTAAATCATACTCATGTGTGACTTAAATACCCAGTTTTCTTAATTGATAGCTATCTGTCTAAAGGATTACATTTTAATGGTACACTTGGTGTTCTGTATAATTTATGAATTATTATCATTTACTTTTTATGTTTAGGCTATCGTGGCGCAGTAGAACGTAGTGGACTGTTAACGCAATGGTAGTGAAGTCGATCATGATACGGGGAAGTTAATTATTTTCATTTCCTGCTCCGGCAAGGCGTCTGGTTCTTGCGCTGTATTTGACTGAGTGTTTTGACTACAGATTTCTTTGTCTATCTTACTGTACGAAACAAATGAACACGAGCTAATATAATAATAATTCTACAATGATATACCAGGTTTCAACTGTTTCTTGAAATAAGTTTTAGTAAGAAGGCTACGGCTATTAATATTTACTTTGCTTTGACTTGCTATTAGTATTTATTTTACTTGTAACTGCTTATTTATAATATAATGAAATTATTTGAATTTGACTTGTTACTATTATGATAAGTAATTGAAAGCAGATGTGTCTGCCAGTTTTTATGTGACAAGTACAGTAGTTTATCATTAACAATTTAACAAAATGTTTAGCACCCTTTTAAGGTATGCTTCATTAGCTATAATATAATTAATGTTGGAAGATAATAAATCATTCTAATAAAACAATACAAAAACAGCATTTTTTTTACTATAAAACTAAAATTTTTGTTAATTCACATGAATATTATAAAAAAAAAACGGGCAAGTACGAGTTGGGCACGCCAACCAAGGCTTTCGTTCAGGATTGTAGTTCAAAGAGAAGTAAAACTGATAAAAGTTTAGAAATTTAAGTTTGCGAGCGCATGCACCCATTTTCTATTAAATGGAATATTATTAATTATAAGTTTGTAATAGTTTTAACCTGTTATATAACTTAACCCTTCGCTAAAGTCGGAGGTCATAACTGACCCCGCGTGTAGAATTTCGTGTTATAATTTCCGAGTTCTAAGTCCCTGCAATCATACGCAATCGAGTAATCTGATTACATCGCGGGTTGCGGTGGGTGAAGGACTCGCGTCGCTCCAACATTCCTGGAAGAAGAGGTATATACTCTCATGGGGTCAAAAATGACCTCCAACTCCGAGAATGGTTGTATTATTGTTCATTCATTTTGACATTTTTTTTACTTTTAACAATAATTTATTAACATTATAGCTGGTTTCTCTGTGGACGAACGTATTGCACGATTGCTAGAAGACAAAAGTGATGGAACAAATTCAGAATCCTTCTGTGATACCGCAGTATCTAGTGTAGATGAAGATATCAGCGATCTTTAAAGAAGCTAAAGGACTCATCTGTTCTGAGGCTGATGAACAGGAGAGAGATTATAATACTGACTCCTGAAGCTTAGGTATAACAAGTGTTTGTCATTCATTGGTAAAGAACATAGTACCAAAAAATGTAACATGTATCAAATGTGGAACTAAGGCGATTAAATTTTTAGAGGAGTATGATTTAGTGTTGTAATTTTTTATGTATTAGTTGATCTCAAGAGGTATTCCTAATTTTTGCTATTTATATTATGTTATATATAAGTAAAAGTTTCTATGTAATTTTTATTTTTTCTATTGAATAAAGGCTTGTGTAGTAGTGGTAGAGTAATAGTGTCACTATTGTTTTTTTTTAAAAAACCTTAAAAACGTCCAAATGGTTAAAAATAAATCGTTTATTCTACAAAATATGTAAAAACTTGATAGTTAATTAGTCAATAAGTCAATCAGTCAATAAGAAGTGCTATATAAAATAAAAAGAAAAATAAAACATATATTAATTGTTTTAAAATGATACGGTGAAACTCTGTTGGGGTCATGTTTGACCCTCAACTCCAATTACGTTGCCAAAAATAACGACTAATAAGCTAAGGGTTAAATTTCCAGCCAAAACTCAGGCAATTTAAGTTTGTACTCATTTTGTAGAAATGAACTATTAATAAGTCTTTCTATGAAATATCTACCTATAAATGTGGTTTTTTTCCTAAATTGAAATTCCCACTTCGCGAAAAGTTTAATAACAGAAAGTCCACGGTAAGTACTATAAGTTTTAATTAAGTGGTTAATAATACAAAATACAGTAAAAACGATGCATAAATGCAACCTAAAACGATCCTACCATTTGATTGCGATGACTTAGAAACTTGATTTTATCTGTGCTTCAATGAACTATAAACCTGAATATTTGATATTCATTGAGCTTGATAAGCTCTACTCGCTACACGCTCTAGAGATAAATTGTCTTGACAGAGGGACAGACGTAAGGCAAAGTCATCCTATGAGATTTTCCTTTTAAGGTACGAAAATAGGATTAAATCGTGTTCCTACATGTTTTATACGAGCTATAGGCTCCTTATCGGCTACATTGCTATAGTTTTTCAAGCTTATCTGGGGTGTCCAAGTAACCAATAAAGAATAAATGCAATTGTAACAGAAATTTATGTTTTTTAAGTATTAATAATTTCCGTCATGGTAATCTACAGACATGCATAGTGATAAGGAGAAAAAGAAAAATCATTTTTTTTATTAAACCAGTAAGTAATATTTATTCAAAGCATTATTTAGCGCTAGGATGGAATATAATAGAATTTAAACTATTTCTTGAGAAAGTAAAAAATAATTTGCAAATCTTCTTATTTTTTGAAATTGTATCTCACAGAGGGAACTTGGAAAACTAGTGTTAAGACACTTCGTACCGAACATAAGATTAATTATATTTTATCTATTATCATTATATTTGAGTTATAACCATAATATTTGATTATAATCATTTCCGCGCTCCCATAGACAAAGAGCGGCGATAATTGACTTTTGTCACTCAAAATGAAATGTCTGGGCAAGTAGGAAACGGAGTGTCCTAACATTAAGTTCCATAAGCGGAAAAAGTGTGACGCTGCGTGTTTTTTTTTAATAATATTATCTTTTTTTGTATTGTAAGGCGTATATCTACCGGTAAATAGGATTAATTGTGCCTTAGTAGCGTTAATGAGACGACGAAACGTCAGCACAGCTGCACCTTTGGCCCTACACAATGCAAATGGGTCACGAAAAAATGGCAAAAAAGATTTTGTAACCGTAAGAGAGGTAGGGGGAGACCTCGGTTGATCTTCGAAAACACAGTATCAAAGAAACTCACGTAAAAAGTATGAGGACTGCCCGGAAGGTATGTATGAAGGTTGATGACAGTGGACGAGGCGAAAGACGTATGCAGAGACTGTGGCATTTGGCTCTCTGTTTCTTCTGACTACCCCACTAGGGATACAGCATGAAGCTAGATTAGAATATTTTTGTGGGTTCAACAGCCAGTCAGAGGAACCAAGTCATTTTTGAAACTCCATTGAGGCCAATCGTAGCACAGTGGCACAAGCGTGTGACTATAAACCCGACAGATCGTGGGTTTGATTCCCACTCGAGGCAATCGAATATTTTTATTTATTTGCATTTAATTTTTTCGCTGTGGTGTCGAGACAAACCGCGACGTTTAGTGCGGCTCTCAATGCACAACGCCTCCAGAATTCGGTAAAAAGGGGGTAGCGGAGGTTCTTAACACTAGACTCCGTCTATCCTGATACGTGCGGGATACAGCGTGAAGCTGAAAAAAACTTTATTATAATTAATATATATTAAGGATATTCGAATTCAATTTGAAGCAATTCGTTAATACTCTTACAATTTTTTGATAACTTATATGCGTGGTTATCAAATAGAAATGGTTCATTTGTTTAATCATGTGTGTAGCGTCTGCAAATAAATGTCGAAGAATATATAGTCTGTGAAACTTTCATTCGACTGAAAATTTATTAGAATTATAAATATTATTTTTATGATATTTGTGTAAGATTTTGTTTCTAGGAAAACATCAAAAATGATAAATATAAACTGTTTTTATTTAATATTGCTAAATATGTGTATACGTAATGGAGCGTAATGAAGCGAATTCCATGTAATATGATGTTTAAAAAAAACTAAGTATATATAAAAAGTAATATTTTCAGATAAAGGCGGATGCGAAGAAGAAAAGAGGATGTCTCTAGAATTGCGAAATTTGTCATATTATTTTTACCTACTGTATAAAGAATTTTCCATATTGAATACTACCGAAAAAATTGTATATTTCATTTTGTGAAACATAAACTGGTATCATTTCAGCACTCAGCCCCATATACCTCGGCCCAAAAAAAAAACTTATAGGAAACTTATAGAAAAAAAATTAAACAACATTATGTTGTTTAATTTTTTTATATAACATTAGTTAATTATGCTTAAGTAAAATATTTTCCGAGATTTGAACTCAAAACCTAACGGGACGGGCATGTCCAAAATGATCTACAACTCGTTCAATTTGTTAGTATTAGGCGAAGCATTTCGAACGCCATTACTATTGAAGTACTGAATCCCACACGCTGCGCTGTATTGTAGGACTAGATTACCTGCTGGAACTATCACTGGAAATGAAATGTTCTAAGGAAATTGGTATTATCACGTATTAAACATGTGCAGGCTCTCTCGAACATCCAATTTACTGTGTATGAGTATGTCCAATTTTAGTATTTCATGATTGCGTCTTTGTATACTATTTTCTGTTAAATTTATAATTAACATTTGTGGTATAATGAATATTATGAATCTGCTACTGTATATAATATGTATTTAAAATAAAATAAATCAGCTTCACGCTGTATCCCGCACACGCCTGGGTAGGCAGAGGGAACCTAGTTTCTGGAGTTCTGGGGAATTCTGGAGGTATGCATGCGCGTGTTAAGTGGCAGAACTCAACGCTGTGCTTTGCCTAGAAGAAGAAATGGAAATATAAATTTAAGTAAATATTTCATTACTTCGAGTGGGGATCAAACCCACAACCAGTCGGTTTTACAGTCACACTTTGTGCCCAAGCACCTCAACTGGCCTCTGTATTTTGATATATATGAAATATATAAAAATAAAGTAACTGCTATACACATACGCATAGATAGTTATGTGTTATATTATTTTCTGTCAGAATGCAGTGAACAGAGTGTCTTTGCCCTAGGTTTTCGGATACGTGAAATAAAGCTTAAAGCAAAATAAAAACACTGCGTTTTGTTTGGTGTATTTTTATGCTACGTTAATTCAAAAAAATGTTAGAAATATTCATTTGCAAACGCTACGTTTGAAAGTAAAATACCAATTGATACTCACTAAATGTAACTATTAAATGCATAATGCTAAATGTTCACCAATCGACAATACACCTTAAACGAAGACTCATAAAATCTACACAACAATAGACACAGAAAAACCGTTTCATATAAAAAGGAACACATACATAAAATCACGAAAAAAAAAACACCGCACACGGTATATGGATGGAAGCGTAGCGTGACCAAGAATAAAAATCATAGGCGGATGAACGCAGAACTTATTGACGAAGTAACCACCGATGCGGGTGGTTTGGTGGTGTGACCCACAAATGGATTGAACAAGTGCTGGTGATAGGGACATAGTGAACAAATATGATATCCTTGATTTATATCGTAGCGTTCGCGCTTTTACAGACGGGACAGGCGGCAGTTGTTGAACTGAAATGTTCTGATAACGCAACGTGTATCGACGATATGGTTAGACAGTTTGCTAGGAGTATGAAAGAGAATAAGGCTGTTAGGCTTTTTGATTTAATCACTATAGAACCTATAAGTGGTAACAGACAGGCGCGGTCTGGCCAGGACCCGTTGACCAGGCTGATAACCACGCACGCGATCAGTTTCGACTGGAACGACTTTACGTTCAGATTTTCCAATCCGGAAGACAGGAGTGACGCTATGGATTTAGAAGTATTTGAAAACAGAAGTGCTAAAGGTAAGATTATGTTAATAATTTTGATCGTACGTTAAGATTACCTAAAATTTTTAAAATGGAACTAATACTTTTCTTTTTAAATATAAAAATTAAAACTATAAAAAGTTTGTAATGTAAACTATATAACATTGATTATGGTGTTGCAAACGTGCCAGAAAAAAAATATTATAACTTATCTGTGCATTAATTAATACACTATAAGATATAATTGATGGGAAGTTTATTAAGAGAAAAGTACATTCTATTATTAATTATTTAGTTTAGTTTTATATGATATCGACTTGAGAAAGCTATAGACAATATCACATATAATATCAGATTTTTACATATAATACCAGATTTTTTGAGAATTCTGCTTTCAATAATAGTAGTAGAAAAAAAAGCAAATAGACGGAATACTCATAAAATACATATTCAATTAATATTTTTCGTAATGTTTAGCTTGAATTTTTTAGCGTTGGTACCAATTAAGATCATGATTATTATATTATTATATTATCATCATCATCATCATCATTGACATGTTGTACACATGGAACAATGTAAAAAAGATTCTATAATTATACTAGTAGTTTCTATTAAAAAAAATGATAAAATGTAGTTTATTTAAAAACAATTTTTGTTTCCGCGTTATTTCCAATATTTATAAGACAATAGAGTTGAAATGTTATATTATACAAAAGGTCTACTTTTGAGCTATATTGAGAGAAAATAATCATGAACGCAGACTCAACAGTCGGGCTGTTTTTGCCAATTTTCCTCAAGAATCACTTTTTTTTTTGCAAAAACACAAATTATCAAATATATCTGCCGAACCACTGAAAATCGGCTAACAGCAGGCAACCGTTGATCCGTCTATTGAGTTACAACTGTATATATAATTATTATTATAATATTTTTACAAAGAAAAGCGTGAAGATTTTTCTCGATAGAATAGACAAACATAAGATAAGATAAGTTGTTAAAAGTAAAAGGTAAATAAGATACAATTACGATCAGTATCGTGACAGCTTATTACAGTTATTAGTAGAGTGCATGAGCTTGTTGATAGTAATATTGATAAAAGGATTCAATGGTAACCCACGCCTCTTAGAAATCGTCTAAAATTTGGTTACCAAGAGATACGGGTTCAAATCTCGCTACGTTAATTTTTTATTCGTTTCTAAATATACTTTTTTACTGAGTGTAGAATAACATTTTAAAAATGTTAAAATAAGGTTCATTGAATCTGTATGTAGTAGTTAAAGCGATCGTGGCATAGTCTGTAAATGCGGCTGTTATGGGATCGATGTCCGCCCTGTTCATTTCTCTAGTAACATGACAACGTGCGGCGTTGAGTTTCGCCAGTTTACACGCAATTACTTATAAAAAATAAAATAATCTAGCAGTACTGTAAATTTATGTATTACAAAATCATGTTACTTTTTCTAACCTCACGTTCATGTATCCCGCGTTAAGCAGGGTAAGCAAAAAAGAAGAAAAGAAACTTAGCCCTAAAGATAGAAATAAACGCTTACAGCATACATTACGTTTGGATATTATTTGAAAAACCTGAGTTAAGTTGTTATTGGGTTCTTTACTTATATTTATAGTTAAATATTTAAAACCATCGAAGTTACCTTCAAATAAATATGAAATACATATCAATTTATTTCATCTGATTAATATAGAATTAGTGTTGTGTAATTTAACTTGAAACTTGAAATTTTGAATAATTAATTATTTATTCAATTTTGCTCTGACTTTGTTCACTTCTAGATCACTCACCTCTTCCCATGTTTTATAGATATAGATAAGATTATAATTATTATATTAGCATGTTCAGTTTGCATAATAGTTATCTTAACTCCTAACCATTTCACAATATAATATCTTTGTATAATATCGGCTGTACGTGTCGTGATTCTTGTAATTAGCGCAGTTCGAGACCAAGTTTCCGACTTTCATCAAGAAAGAATTCCGCTTCAGCTATTTCCATCTCGTGCGGGTGAAATCTTTGCGATTTATGACAATAATATTCTACTTTTGTGAAAATTTATTTCAATTTTATTCATTTTTGCTTATTTAGATTAATAATTATTGCCAGTTTTCTGTTCGTGATTTTGGCCTCGTGATCAGGTTAGGTTTTACTCTAAAGTAATCAAATGTAATTTTTTTTAGCTTCACTCTGTAAAACCTTGTTTTCCTTTTGTTCCTCTATATACTTACTGTAAAGGTATTTCTTATATATATATATTTATATTATATAGGATATGTATTTATTATATTATATAGGACATGTTTATATTATATATCTCGGTACCATAAATTAAAATATTTAATATTTCATTTCCTCGAGTGGGAATCGACTCCACAACCTGTAGCGCGTATAGTTCAATGCTTGTGCTTCTGCGCTATGGCCACTTATGTAATCACTTTGTCTTTGAGAGAAATTCGAAAATTCGTTGCTTAATTTGGAATCTGCCGTACTTAACCGTGTATCCGTAGAGCTGATTTCGTATTATGTATTACGAAAATACTGTGTTTTAGAAAGATTTTCCGTTTACTGAGACATTGTGTATAGGCCCTACAGATTTATTAGCCAATTAAGCCACATTTTTGAAAGAATATACCAATCGTCTATACATTTTACGCTCTTATTACTTAGAGATTGACAGACAATGCAAAGCCGAAACTACGCGGCGTAGAAAGCGGCAATTTAGAGAGTGATTTTTTCGAAATTCTTACGGGAACGGGAAAAAAACGGGATATGACGTTTTACAAAGTTACGTGCAGCCACTAGTTTGATGTGATTTTCTTTTAATTTGACAGAGCATCAGATAAAAAACATTTTAGCTCATCTATTATTATACTTACTCTACTTTTTTTACGATATTGAACAATCGTCTGGTTATGAAAAGGCTAAGAAAAGTAAATGTACACAAAAATTTCATAAATATTTCAGGTCATAGTATGTTAAAACAACATTCATTTGGAATTTATAAAAAACAAAGAGCTCCCACAAAATAGCTAACCAGTACCGGAGGTCAAACGAAAGTGGCTTACATATTAATGAAATAACCAGTATTTTTTTTATATATATATTTAAATATGTTTTTTGTTAATAGACTATATATAGACTGCACTCAGCACGCAATGCCTCCAGAATTCGGCGGAAAAGTGGGGAACGGAGTGCCCTTAACATTAGGTTCCCTCTGCCTATCCTGCTGTACGGGATACAGCGTAAAACTGATATATGTTATAATGTGTTTTTTCTATATATTTTGTGTACTGCACAAAACAAACGGACAAATTATTGCCGCTTTCTGATATTACACGATGTTGAGGTTCACCATTTAACATACAATGTCAATTCAAATTCAATATCATTTTGGAGAACGGAGTTTCTTAACACTAGGTTCCGGCTACACATTGTACACTGGATAAAGTGTAAAGCAATAAAGAAGAGTAACCTCAGGATTGGTCTTAAAGACTTATTCTATATATTTTTTTATCGCCATGCTGTATCCCACATATTTCAGAAGTAGGTAAAAGGAACCTGGGAATCTAGTGTAAGGACACTCCGCTCCCATTAAGACACTTCCTTCGAATTCTGGAGTGACTGCGTGGTGAGAAATGGAAATATTAAATATTTCATTACCTCGAGTGGCAATCGAACGCACAAACTGTCGCGTTTACAGTTACAAGCTTGTGCTCCTGCGCTACGACAGGTCTCTTGTTTTATATCTAATGTTCTACATTTAGTATTGCTTTATTAAAAAAATTCAAAATTCAACAATAATTGATAATATCTCGTTTAAATTGATATAACGAATATTTTAAGGGAAATTGAGTTCGCCTGAAGTGTCGATTAATAATAATATTTCGTTAAACATAATATTACTTGATCTGAGGAAATAACTGACTTAGAAGATATATATTAACCGAAAATTGAACCTCAAACCAAATTAAATCTAATCATTTATCTATTTAAACAGCGAATATTACAGTAATAGGGAAATCGAAATAATTAAAGTTTTTCTTATATTCGATTTTCCTATTTCTTAGAGGACATCGACGCTGAGTGTCACAGCGCCCAACTGTAACGACGGTTGTGGGTTCGATTCCTAAACGTCGAAATGACATTTTATTTAGCGTCACGCTATATCCTGCACGCAGCAAGGTAGGCAGAGGGAATCTAAGTGCTAAGACATTTCGTTCCCCATTTTCCGCCGAATTTAACGCCGCGATTTGCCCATGATATGACATGTTGTCATTAAATGATTTGAATTTTAGCTTAAGTTCCGCTACTCTACATACAAAGTTTTCAAAGAGGATAGAATGAAATGTTACATTTATTACCAGTAATGAAGAATTGAAATACAATTTGCTGACATGAACGCATCATTTTCTTGTGTTTATCGTATGAAAATCTTTGAATTGCCAAGTTTTTGAATAATTTAAATACCGCTTCATTTTACTATAATTTGTTTCTAAATTGAATTATTAACATAAAATACAACCATTATCTACTGTTCTTTTATCAAAGAATGGTTAAACTTTTATATTTCGTCATTGTCTGTCAAGACGAGACTTGGGGATGATATGAAAAGAAAATGGCTTCCAGCTATAGGTATGTACCAATAAAGAGACTCGAGATTATTCAATAACATATTTAAATATCTAATTATAACATTATACGAAGATCTTTCTGAAGATAGTGATGTATCTATCTTAAAAGTGAATACGAATGTTTTCTTTTTTAATTCGCGATTTTATTCCGAAAATCAGAAAGTAAGGAAACTTTCTGATTTACGGAAGATTGCTAATTCAGTGGTGGAACTCAACACCGCGATTTATTTTCTCATCACAGTGAGGTATTAAATAATTTATTACAAATGAAAATCGACCCCCAAAGCGTTTACAGCCAGATGCTGTTGTGCCTTTGTCATAACGGCCTTCCATTTTATTAATAATATCTAAAAAAAAAACCATTTTTAGATAACACTTAAAACCGACGATTTAATATTTTTGAGTAAAATTTTTGTTTCTTAAGGATAAAATATACATAAGATGATCTGTGTAAAGAGGCACTTAATTTTATAACCTCTAAAACGAAGATTTCAATGAGATGTTAATGGGAGATAAAATTGAAATTTTATAGGTCTTGCCATAATGGCGACGTTTTTGTTATTTAGCAAAAATCTTTATTCAATAAAAGCTTTTGAGAGGATAATTGAGTTTGTTTTCGAATTTGAGACTTTATAAGTAATTTATTATTGTAAACACATTATAGTATAGTATAACATATCGTTGTATTTTGCTTTTCCTGTGTTGTGTTTTAACTTTCCATTCAACACGCAATGCCTCTATAATTCGGCGGGAAATGGGGAACAGAAGTATCTTAATGTAAGCGTAGTGTTAAGACACTACGTGATAAGTCACTAGTCACACTAGCCACTCACGTTAAGTGATAAGTCACTAGGTCCAGGTTTCCACTGCTTACATTGCTATATGCGGGATACCGAGCGATATTAAAAAAAATCTATTTAAGATCCTTATTTACTCATTCACTAAAACCTTCATAATGAACAACTTCGTTAAAGTTTGCAAGGAGTTCAGGATCTTAAATGATCCATATATCGTAACAAGAATTTGCATACTATCAAAATTTATACATACTTGGGTGTTGCGGTTTTACAAAACTTCAAAGGCTTATCCCAAATATTTTCGTTTCATCTATCAAAAGCTGCTAACTTTCGATATATTAAATTACCAGAAGGAATTTTATGTATGCAATAAACGTGTTAGGAAATGAAATTTACTATGTTACTGTTTAAATTAAAACGAAGTGGGAAATAACAAAACAATATGGAAGTATAATGTTATTTAGGACTACGGTTATGGGTTCGATTTCCTTTGAGGGGAATTGTTATATTAGCTAGCTTTAGATTAGATTAGCTTTAAGTTTCGCTGTAATGATGTATATAATACTAAAGATGTTATTTCATTGTTGGAAAAAAATTACAGATAGATAACTAACAGAAAATTAACTAGTACATAATTGATAAAAAGTAACAATGTTTATTGTCTTTTACAAAAGTGTTAATGGCTTTGGTGACTCCGAGAACTTATATTTGAGCAATATTTATAGAAAATTAACTCACTTAATAAAGAAATAATAAGATGAAACAGAAGAAATGTCTTCAAAATTTCTGTAGACAAAAAATGTAGTCGGTAAATAAAGTAAACGACTCAAGGCTGGTTTGTATAGAAATGTCATAAAGTTTACCGTATATTAACTTGAATAAATATAAAATAGTAGTTGTGTTTTAAATATTTTTAAGATAAAAAAAAACTGCGAATGTTAATTGCATTGCTTAGTTTCTATTTTTTCAGTTATTTTATATTACTTATTTTTTTAACTACTATTTAAAAAAAAATGTTTTATATATAATTACTTAAACTTTTTAAAAATATACTATAAAATAATTAAATTTTATTACTTAAAATTTTCTTTTTTTCAACGTGAGGTTAATGAGCTAAGACGGTTAGGCTTTTCCTTTTTTGAGAAAAGGATGAGGACCAGATGAGAAAAGGATTAGATACCCGCCCCTAAAAAAACCGAATTATACTTACAAAAAATATAAATAAAGTTTTTTTTGTGCTTAAATTAAATTGATTCCAAACAGAAAATGCAGTATCTAGTTAGATATATATTTTTATTTCGAGGCGTGTTGAATTCTGCCACTCAACACGCAAGGCCTCCGGTAATCGGCGGAAAGTGGAGAAGAGAGTGTCTTAACACTAGGTTTTCTCTATCTACCCTGCTGTGTGCGGGATGCAGCGTGTAGCAATTTTTTTTATTTCTAAAATCAATTTCGTAATGTACTTAATCGCTTTTGGCTATACTTGGTACTTTATAATGTCAACCAGTAGCTTATAATTACCAAAGTAAAATTTCTACACTATTCATTATTCAAAAGAAGGCCACTCTCTATCATTTATCGTTGAAACTTCATGAGATTACAACCCTCGGATCTCTGAATTAGATAAACGTCGTTGAAGACAAGACAATGGACACTTAATGGATAATAACTTGATAATTTTGGCAAAACGCCTTTAGAGATTATTAAATTTTGAGATTATTAGTAAATAATTTTAAGATTTTTTTTAAGTATTATTTTCCACACTTAAGAAAGAAAAATACTTTTTAAAACATATAACGGAATGTATTGTTTTGATTTCTTCTCACTGGTAAGAGTAAGCGCGGTGTTGAACTCCGCCAAAACGCAACGTCTGGAGTTCAAGTGAAAAATGAAGAATAGAATTTTTGACACTAGATTCTCTCTGTCTCCTTTAACGTTTGCAGAATATAGCATATTTTTTTTTATATTGTTCTAAGTACAGAGTAGTCAATATATTAATTTATAAAAATGTTTATTCCAGATGTTTCGGATGAGGTTCCGAAGAAATCGAAAAGCAAGGATGAAGAGGTTATTGAGAATAAAAAAGTTAAAGGAATCACCAATCGACCAATTAGTGAGTATTATTTGTACATACTTTGAATATATATAATTTTTTGTTTTTTCCTCTACTTCGTCACCAACTACATGTCTTTGCGATTTGGTACGGGCGACAGATAGATTTATATAATTAATATATATAGTGTGTTATTGTGTGTGTGTGTGCAGTCTACATATATTGTTTTAAATGAAAATATTTTAACTGGATTTCTCTCGTATAGCATTCAAACATATTTTATAATTATTGAAAAACTCAATGATTGAACACTTTATAGTAGTCCGAAGTTGTTGAAGTAAGAGTTCGATTCGAGTTTGATATAAAATGAGCAAAAAAGCGACATTAAAGATCTTGTAAGATATTTCCAAAACGGCGGTATTAGTGACAGAACTCATTGCCATGTCATGTCTTATTACCAGAGCTAGAAAGAGGATGTGATAAGAATTAATTCTATTGAGTGGGACTCGAATCCGTAGCCGTAGCGTTTCAGACTGTCACGCTGCACCAAGTCAGCCTAAATAGTACTGGAAAGCAGTACACCTTAAAGATTGATCATAATTTATTAATAATGTTATTAATAATTCTTACTCAGATGAGTCACGTATATATAATGAAATAATAATAAATTAGTATAAGAAGAATAATACAAGAAAAAAAACGAAAAGACAGAGTCGTTTTGAATTCACGTTTAATATTGTTTCTTATATATAATAAAATATGATAAATAACGATGTACTGCAACTCTACGACAATGAATTCTCATATGAAACATACATATTTAAACAATTTTTCAAAATAATGTAGCTCTCAGGTGCATTTATTTCTGTTACGGATCGAATGAAATTCAACTTTATTAGTATGAAAATAAGGCATATTTTATATTATCATTGTCGATTTGTATGAGAATTTGCTACACTTCAAGTTACATGGAAACTCACTCAGCCACTATAGGGTTTATGAAAATCAAATTGTTTATAAGCATTTATAAGCATTCTATAAATGTTTTTGTGCTTGTAAAAACCATTATGATATGAGAAACTCGTTAATTGTATTTTAAAAGAATATTATTACCTATATGATTAATACATACGTACTACGTTTTGACACTAGAATTTTCAAGAAACGTAAACCTTAAAATGTGAACGTGAAGCATAAAAAGAGATTTACATACAATAACTGAAATTTTTCCATGCATTTGAAACGAATGTAATAAAATTCGAATAAATATGTATTCACCTACACCTCCAATATAATTCTTTGCAACACAACACTGTGGGACCACACTTCTATGAAAACAAATATATATATAATATACATTTTCTCTCTCAATTTTGTAAATATTTATTTGTATGGAAGTAAACATTGGCTTCTAATAAATCACAGCTGTTAATAACTTGTTATATTAAGAAATTTCATATGCATAAATCTTTGTGATATACCCGTTATAAGGAAAAGGAAATTGAAAATTTTAAGTTAATTTTTTAAGGGTAATTTATATTATTTTTGTTACTCATCATGTTATATGGAAATACACATAGAAAAAATAATATAAATTAATATCTATCACAGCTAATACCGTCCGATCTTAGGAGAGATCAGTAAGCGGATTTGAGATTTTTTATTAAATATGATCATTTTTCAAATCCTTTTAATATTTTTTATCATAATTTTTATTTAAAAATTCATAATTTTCTCATTTTTGTCGTTTGTAAGACAATGCTCGGTGTTCTTTTGCTCGCAATTCCTTAAAGAGCGTAGCAGATTTCTACGATTAATAAATCTTTTCTTTAATCCTTATTTTATTTTACACCTACTTAGAGTGTATTTTTATATTAACTTAGAAGAAAAAGGAAAAAAATTCAACTTGTTTCTATAAAATATGGCTGTTTAAGCTCTAAATCCATAAAGCAGCGTGGGCCGTTTTATAGCAAAATTCATTTTCTATGAAATAATATTTTACGTCTTATAATTTTTTAATACTCGTTTATTAACTTCACTTGTATTTATGTATTGGTATAAAGAAAATCTAGCAACGTTATATTGACGTTATGTACTTAGAGATACTAAAATATATTTTACCATGAGCGGGTGGGTAAAACCACGTGTCTGGGATCAGATGGAGTATTTTTATACTAATAAGACAGCTTCTCGCTTTTTCTCGAATAGTCGCTGTCGCTGTCGCTGACTTTTCGAAATATTTTGTGTTGAGACGACCGCGGGCTCTAGCTACCTAGCTTCACGTCTTATCCCGCAAATAGAACCGTAGGCAAAGACTGGGGACATGCCTTGCCAAAGACATGCCTTGCCTTTAAATATTTCATATCCCCGAATGGGAATCGAGCTCACAACCGCCATGCTAACTGGCACGTTTCTGCCCATGCGCCACGACAACCTCAAAATTGTTATTCTTTGTTCCATAAATAATTTCAGAAAATCTACACATAAATATTGTTTTAATTTCAAGGTGGTGAAATGTGAAATAATATATTATTATTCGTTCTTTTAATTTACAAGCTATTCCTCTAATTAAATTAGACAGCTGCGGATGATTAATGTGTTGTAATAAATTAATTTTAACTCTTATAGTGCAATTGAAAATATTTTAACTTTAAGTAATCATTGTAGGTTCGATTTTAATTAAAATTAGGCTTAAAGAATGAACGTATACTGTAGATAATATTTTCTCTTAGCAGTTATTGTCATAGGTTTGACCCCGTTTGAGTTTTATTTAATTAATTTTTAAGAAAGATGTGACTAAGCACTAGGTTCTCTCTGCTTGTTGAAGCTAAGCTAAGCGAAAATAATAATAAATAAACTTGTTAGTAGGTAAGTTTTCAACTATTTCGTTTTTTCTCTAAAAAACCACCATAAATCATTATACGCTTGCTATAAAGAAATTACTCAAATTCCCATATAAACGAAAGGAGATATCGGGAGACTTTTAGTAGGCTATAAATTACTCTCGTAAACAAACACTTACTTTCCATTTAATATTATTTTTATGGTTTAATTTTTGCCTCGAAGTTAGAAAAACAAATAATATTTACTACATTTTCGCTCAGTTTACTATAGTTACAAATTATGAATTTATTATAAAAACAGAATTCTAAATGGTATTGTGATTTCCATCCTCATTCAAAGAAAAATTTGCAGTTGCAGTTTTGTATGGAGACTGGAGTGTTTTGACAAAAGGTACTCTCTGCTTCCTCCGTTATGCGGGACAAACTGTGCAGCTAAAAAAATATTATTTTTTATGCTTTTTTTTAACATTCACTCTAACTGGGTACCATAGTTTTCATACTTAAATGAACTTGAACAGTAAAATTAGCAGTATTTAACGTACTATATGGGATTATTTATTTGTTTTAATACTCCTTGGTTACATGATTAATATAAAATATTCGTTCGTTCTGTATAAAAATAAAACCTCAGCCGAAATAACGCGAAGTAAAGATTCCAATATGCGATATAGGCCGTCGCACACGATGGGTGTGTGTTCGATTTCCACTTGGGCGAATGAATTGCTTTTATTTTCTCAGTCTTGTAGGCAAAGTTAGGCATTGAATTTAACCACTCAACACGCATTGTCTCCAAAATTGTGGGAACGTATTAGCTTAATACCAGGCTACCTTTGCCTATCCCGTTTTGCGGGAAAACGCGTGAAACTATTAAAAAATAAAGCCTTATATAATATAATAGTAGTGATGAATGTTCAATATTAATATACATATCAACACATTCAAACTGTTATTTATTATGTAAACAGATGTTTAGCAAACAGTAATTAGCGCTAACCGCTCTCATTAAGTGTCCGTTAGTATGTGTAATAATGTATAACGTGTACGACCACTTTAAATTTTATTGAGGCCGTCGTGGCTCAGTGGCGTATAACTGTAAACACGATGGTTGTGGGTTCGATTCCCAATACAGGGAATTAATTTTATTCGTTCCATTCGTTATGACTCAATATGTAATAATCTCGAAAATTTAGCGAAGTGTCAAACGGACTTTCTTGTTTTAAAATTATATTCCAACAGTCAGTCTACCCTGCTCACACCTGAAAAAATATGTATAGTTTTTTTTATACATCTAAGATTATTAAATAATTCCAATCTATAATTGTTTCAATGGTCTTAAAAGTTTATTATGATAGTTTGCTTTGAATATACGTTATTTATATTACGACGTTGAGTCCCGACACTCGACACGCAATTTGGGTTGAAAGTTGAAAGGCACTGCGTACCCCACGCAGTGCCTTAACACGAGGCTCAGGGAGAAAGGATAAGCTAAAAAACATTTATTTTCAGAGCGAAGACGGACCAGGCACAAGATGATGCAAGCAGTAATCCCTCTCATTTTCGGTATGAAGTCCGCTGGAGTTGTCATATTCGCTATGTTCATGGTGTCAGTTATAACGATCAAGGCGTTCCTGGCCAGCAAAATGGCACTCTTTGTCACAATAGGCATGGCGATGAAGAGGCTGTACGAAAGTTATGGTGGCGGGTAAGTTTTGCTATGAATTTGGATTCAGATTGAAGTTTTATTGAATTATAGTTATATTATGCATGTGCTGTAGATATTTGTAGATGAAACACTTGATAATTTTAAGGAAACAAATATTGGCTGAAATATATATGACTGTAGAAAATAGTTTTTTACCACTTGTTTTCTCTAAATGTGTGAAAAATAATAAATAGTAACATAAAACTAGAAAAAAACGATCAAATTTAGCTTTAATATTCTATTAGTATTTGATGCACTATTCATATTTATGTGTCTTATAACATATTTTATGTATAATTCATAATATATTTGAAACTAATTAACAGCATTAAAAGACAACGATGCTAATTTATGCTATTAAGTTGTGACATATTCCGAGCACGCAACGTTGTAAACTTTTCTTTTTTATTTAAAACTTGCGTGTATATTGGAAAAATAATTGGAAATTACCAATAATCATCCGAATTGAATCGGAAACAGAGAAAGCGGTGAAAAAAAAAATTTGCATCGATGTCTTCTAAGAATGTTAATAATTTACTCGCATGACTGTACCGATGTTTTTACTATACGGACTATTTACTGACACGCACTGTAGCCACGTTCATATTTAATTTATGAGTTTTCACCAGACTTGTTGACGTGACGGTTTTTTTTATAAAAAAAAACATTACAAGCATTAGAGTAGATTTTTCTTGGTAGATATTAATAGCAAAAAAAATGAATACTCTGATATCGATTTAAACTTTTAAATATAACTAAACTCTTGACTAATGATAACGAGGATTGAAAGACCAGGATTACTGAAGAATCAATAAGGACTGGACTTTTGACTGAAAAGAAAACTTTGACAAGACTGGAATACATCGGAAGCTTACTACATTACTTAGACTAAATTTATTCGTTCCAGCGTTGGATTGCAAAACCATCCATACCTTTACTCGCAGTATCCCATCGATTTTCCGAGCGCGTCGTCGCACGCATACTCCGTTAGCGGAGTGAGCCAGCAGTTCGCACCTCCAGAGATGTACAGTCCTACAGCAATGAGCTCTAATGCACACTCAAATGATTTGATAGCAAACGACGCCAGTGCTCAGCAGTCGCAACAGGCGCCTTCAGTTGTAAATACAACGCAAGCAGCAGAAAGGTGGGATGGTAAGTCGAAACTGCTCAAATATCTTGAACCAGTTGTTGACAAAATAAGGAGCGTCGTTGATCCGATCGCCAATGTTTTTTATACTATGCCCACGTTCAGAGGTCTCAATTCTGACATATCTACGGCCGTTGTAGAAACAGAAATTGAGAAACCTAAACGACCGCGGGAAATATTAATACCACAACCCAGAAATATTGCCCAAAGGAAGATGGCATATAGGAAATCGCCAAGGCATAGGCCAAAGAAGTTTGTAGAATTCAAAGTTGATTTAGATAAGCTGAAATATAATAAGGATTTTTTAGATTATATAAAAACTAAGAAATATAAACATAATTATCCCCAAACTTATTATTATCCTCGTATAAAATATTTTATAAATCCTAATACGTTTGCTCAAAGACCACACAATAATAGATTGTTACCGTACCCAAAGCCAATTTTATGGCGAAACTTGATTCCCATTCATAATAATTTAACTGTAACGACTCCTAGTAACATAATTTCTTTAGAACCTAGTGATTGGAAGCCTATTATTATGGTCAACAAAACTGAATCACCTAAACGCATTAATAAAAAGGACAAAAAACGTAGGAAGAAACTCAACAAAAAAAGAAGGAAGAGAGTTAAGAGGAGTGTTGTTTTGAGCGACACTAAAGATGCTTTTCTAAAAAGGAGTAAAACAAATGCAAATTCTCGTAAACATGATGAAGAATTAAGTATCGCTTCGCTTACTATGAACAATACAGACGATTTCGTATACCAAAAAGTAATAGAATATTTCTCCCCCACAAAAAAACCAGCATATTATACGATCACATATAATCTGTTAATGGCCTGTTTAGATATAATAGATGGTATGTTTGAAGTCCGCGAAGTAATTTATAATTACTTTAATGATGACGAAAAACAAATAAAGAAATCAAGGAAAAAAATTAAGAAAAAAAAACCTTATAAAATTTTGGCTAAGAATGTTACATCTAAGGCAAAATTTTATAGATATATATGATATATGATTTAAATACCTTATGATTTTAGGATCTAAAATATATGAAGGTGATGGGTCATAAAAATATTTTACTGTATAATATGTATTGTGTTATTGTATAATATATAATCATTTAATTGATTTGCGTTTTGTAAATATCAATTAAAATGTATTTTTTTTAATATTTTGTTTCACGAGTTAACTCAATAACTTTGCTTGATTTTAAAGGTCAAAATCTGAAAAATCACTAAAGATAAAATTTTTACCATTGATTTTAAATATGAATAAATGAATCTACCAGGAAAGTTATTGAGCGACCATCGTCCATTTGTATTGATATTTGCATCGCTTAAAATATTTATTGTTACGCAGGGTACCGGCGACGTCCAATCTTTTATGGAACCTCGCGCGCTACTTCAGAATACTATTCGGCCTTCCAGAACCCGCATTAAGTGCATCAATGACAATGCCTATGTATAGTATACCTCAAATGCAAAATCAAATGTTTGCCTCAACAATGCAAAACCAAATGTTTGTCCCAACAATGCCGACGAATTAAAACAAGGATTTAATAATTAAGGATCAAATTTCTAATAGCTAAATGTCAGATCACCACGCGAAGTTCTTGATCCTTTACGGCACTTTCGTTTTTTACGTAAGATTTACCAAAAAATCTCCAATTTTTTGTTGTTTGGATCAAAATTACGATTTTAGGTATCAAACTTACGTAATGAACGAAATGCCCTTCGTGGTGATCTGACATTTAGCATATCGTAATGCCTTAAGCTTGTCCCTTATCTTCGAGGTTTAAGGCATTATGATTTCGCTTCAAGACTGACTAATTCTGAGGTTACGCGAGCCCGTCGACTGTTAGTTACGATAATTTATTTTAGTTTAAGTTTTATTTATTCAGCACTATGTGGAAAAAGAATTAAAACGTAAAAGATATTTGTGGTTTTATTTTTGTTCATTATGAAAATAAAAAGTTATTGAAAAAAAAATCTAACATCTTTAATGTAACATTGTTTATCCAACTAAACTAAAAATTTAAGGTTTACCTTTTGTAGTTTCAAATATTTAATATTTATTTTTCAATCAATTAAAATAAGTTAATTTTTCATGGCATATTCAGGGGTATTGAAATCGTACAAATATACATAATAAATCAATATAATTTTTATTAGATTTATCCCGAAACATGCCATTAAAGATGTGGTTTCATCCTCTAAAAGTATTTACTTTAAAAATTTATAAAATATATCTTAATCAATTAAACACGCATTAAAATAACAGGAAAAAAATGAAAAAAATTATTGGTAGGAAATTGTAGTTTGTGGCTATGCCATTTATATAAGACTGCAGTTTCCAGTATTAACATATTTTGTGCCATATATAAAAAAGACATTTAATTTTTAGGTGAAGTACGCTAAAATTAGTAAAGTTGTAATAAAATATCTTAGAACTTACTTACTTACTTAGAACTTACTTACTTACTTACTTACTACCTAAGTAGTTATATAAATCACAGTCTGCTAATTAGTTTATTTTCTAATTTTAACGTTTCTTGCTACTGTACGTTTACTTTTTCTGCCTACCCTACTATATGGAAGAAAGTGTGAAGCTGTAAAAAAATATTCAATGTCTTGTAATAGTTAAAGAAATATAAGAAAAACAAATATTGGCTGAAATATATAGAAGTATGAGGGCAGTCGTGGCGCAGGGGCACAAATTGTGACTGTAAACGCGACTGGTTGTGCGTTCGATTCTCATACGGGGAAATGAAATATTTATTTAAATTTATATTTTTATTTCTTCATTGTGGTATCAAGGCGAAGCGCGTTAACCTTAGCTAAATTTCCATTACCTACCCTGCTGTGTGCGGGATACAACGTGAAGCTGCTTTAATTTAATTTATTTTAAATATACAAGATTGATTGTTGCCACTTGTAATGGATTGTCGCTAAACAAGTGGCCAATAACAAACAGTAACAAAAAGCTTTAAAATGGAGATCAATTTTTTTATTAGCATATGATGCACTATTCATATTTAGATATATATTTCTAACTTTAAATAATATTTTATGTATAATTGATAATATGTATGGAATTATTGAATAGCATTAAAAAGACAACGAGGCTGATTAATAGTTTACTATTAAGTTATAGACATAATACGTAAGATTTATCAAAAAAATAACTGTAATTTTTTGTTTAATTTGAATTAAAATAACGATTTTAGGTATTAACTTTCTATTTGTCCCGAAAAACTACAAAAAAAATGAGGGTTCATAAGACTACCTCCGTCTTACCTGAACAATGGGAGCCCCCATTCATTCAACGTGATTGTATTAAAATTATTTAGATTTTCGTGCTTTATTAGACTTAACTGTTTTCCGTTACTCAATACGCAACGTCTTTAAAATTGTGCGGAAAATGGGGAAATAAGTATCTTAACAAAATTTGTTTCCAACTAACCCTACTATGCGGGAGAAAGCGTGAAGCCACAAAACAATATTCAATGTCATGTAATAGTAAAACAAATATAACAATAAAAACTCTATGAAATATAAATGTTTAATAGCAAACCCTTTTATTATTTTTCTCTAGAATCAGCATCAATTTCCGAGTCTCTCGCGAACCGATTACACAAAGAAAGTAAGTAAGGCAGGGCATTACATTATTCAGAAAAGGCGTTGAAGAGACTAGGCTTAGAAATATGGCTTTGTACATTATAGGTTTTTCATTTCCGCTTGGCAAGATTTGTAAGAGCTTAAGGAACTATTTTTAACATTTTTCTTCAGCATAAAAAAGATAATCTTTATTTGGTTATATTGTTTTCATATTCAGCATAGCAGAGCAAGGCAGGCAGAGAGCTTAGTGCTTAGTGTCAATACACTCTCTTCTTTGTAATGAGAGATTGAACATCAATACATACCTATCGTTAGGGGCCTTCATGGCGTAGGCAAAAACGTCAAACATTAGGTTCCCAAGTTCCCTCTACTTACCCTTCTAAATGTGAAGTACAAAGTGAAGCGAAAACACAAGAGATAAATAAAACTAAAATAAAATTCTATCATATTTATTAAGTGTACTAATTATCATTTATCTTCTCTATGTCGGTATCGCGATCCCATTTCATCCAATCGTTGTGGTGTGGATCCGTGAACACTTCGTACGTAACGTTTTTTTGCTGTTCATTAAAATAATAATATTATTGTTACTAATATTACTATTGAGCCCAGTCGTGACGCAGGGGCACGAAGTATGACTGTAAAACCGACCGGTTGTGGGTTCGATCCCCACTCGAGGAGGTAAAATATTTACTTAAATTTATATTTCCATTTCTTCGCTCTGGTGTCGAGGCTAAGCGCGGCTAATATTACTAACTGGTGACACTCTCGAGGCTCGACCACATTGAACTACATAATTATTTATTTACTATCTGAATTACTTTCGTATGCTAATAACATTTTCATTTTAAAGACAATATGTACAATGCAAACTAAAATTTTAAACCAATTCCATATTTTTTATGGCAATCTTGTCGAATAAAATATTTTGTATTATTATAACATTTTTATTTATGGCCCGATTGAAATAAATTATTGACTAGATGTTCAGAAAAGTTTGCTGAAATATAACAAAAATACTACATTTCAATGAGTTAAGTCGTTTCTGAGAATAGCCTGCACAGACGCTCGGATAAACGAACGAAAATGTAAGAAAATTAAAGTCTTATTAAGAGTTGTAATACATTCATAGATCGATTTTCTCATATATTTTCTGTCAGTAGACAGCGATCATTTACAAATTTATCATACGAGACAGATGTGGGTAATGTGTGTTCGATTCCCACTCGGGAGGGTAGTAAGTTATTTTCATTATTTCGCTTTCGTAAAACGACGAATCATACTGTGGAGTTCCATCACTGAATACGAATTGTAACGACAATTCGAGGATACGTTAGGAACGGAGAGTCTTAGAAGAAGAATCCTTCTGCTTACCCTGCCTTGGCTACAGTGTGAAGCTTAAAAAATTAAAAAAAAAATTAAGTAGTTTGTCCATTCTTACATTGGTAAGTCACTCTATTCGTGTTATAGTCCCAAAATTAGAAACATTGTTGATTGGTGGAACTTTACACTACGCTTGGTTAAATATAACTAATATGGTAAAAGAAGAATTCCAATAAAAATTCTTAATTCTTCATATATGGATTGAACTCAAAACTATAGAGCCGCCGTGGTGGTGCAGTGGAACGTTAGGAATAATTATATTTTATATTTTTTAAATGCAGGGCTTAGTTCCGCCACTTAGAGGACTAAACGCTGCATTCACTTTTAAAATATTAACTGGTTCATTCGTAAAATTATTTTCTCTTATGTTTTAAATTTAAAATTGTATTAAGAAACGTATAAAAAGGAATACCAAGTGGCCAAAGTTCTTGTCCCCGTACGTTAAAATCTTTATACTATTATTTATATAATTGAGAAATTATTTTTATATTATGTCAACTAGAAAAATAAATAACTTGACTAAAATAAGAAGGTTTCATTTTATACACAAAGAAGTCCATTTTAGTACAATTGTGAATTATTATTATGACAACTTTTATCTAAGCTTTTTTTTATATACGAGAAAAAGACTATTTTATGAGCGAGAAGCCATTTTTTGTATATTATAGGGAAACTTCTAAAGTCCCTTGATACTTCTAAAGTAACTTTCAACTACTTTTTAAATCGTAAAGTTTAAGTACATAGTACATAGCAATATTCATACTGTTATCTGAATATTTTCTGTTTAGTTTACTTAAAAGTTATTGAGGCCGTCGTGACCGAAAAATCTTACTGTTAATGTGACAATCGTGGGTTCGATTCCCAAATAAATGAAAGAATTTTTTCATTGACAAAGCGCGGCCGAGATTTGCAATTTAATATGCAAATCTTAATTGTGAGCGGGCTGCGGGTAAAGTTTTAAATGTATTTCACAGAATATATTGGCGATATTGAAAATAAGTAGGTACTCCACATAATGTGTGATGTAATGTGTGATATAGCAGTATGTGTGATATGGCGTAATGTGTGATATAGCAGTATGTGTGATATGGCGTAATGTGTGATATGGCAGTATGCAGGTATATATTATTAGCTTAACACTTTATACCGCATATAAAGCAAGCAAAGAGATCTGAGTGTCGAGGCAATCCTTTTTTCACCCGAATTTCATACATTGCTGAGGCCTTCGTAACGCAGGGGCACAAGAGAGAGAGACTGTAAACGCAACGGATAAAGGCTCAATTTCCACTAGGGGAAAGAAATATTTAATATTTTCGTTCCCTCATTCGCAACGAGGCAAAGCGCGGCGTTGAGTTCTGCCACTCAAAAGACAATGCCCCAAGAATTCTGTAGAAAGTGGAGAACAGAAATGTCTTAATGAGAGACATAGCACCCTAACACTAGGTTTCCAGTTCTTCTGCTTACCCTGACTACCCTGCTCTGTGCCGGATGACAGCATGAAGCAAAAAAAGAGTGACAATGCTCTATGCCGCGCTTCGTTGTCATTTAAGAAGGAACCGAACCCACAACCCTTGCGCTAACAGTCACGTCATCCACTGCCGTATAATCTCTTTATATATTTTTAAGCCAATAAATACAGATCTAGAAGTTATCATATGATTTCCTTTTCAACCTTATTTCGAAGAAGTACAATTGAACATTTCGATTGTTTGCTTGAATCGTATAGAATCGTTTCAACTCTATTATTGTGATATCATTAAAGAGTTCTAAGGACTCTCTTATTGTTGTTTAATAAAGACGAATATTTTATATGAATTTGTTTTTTTTATATTTTGGTTATCTTCTATATAAACTTTTTTTATGATATTAGGTACATGTCATATAAATAGTCTTAGTAATATAGATTTTTATGGAATCGAATCATCACACGAATCATCACATGTACTATCAGCCACTTCCATATTTATTCAAACAAGAAATGGAAAATCGAAATATATTTAAAATGTTAGTTTAAAATAGTACGTATATGAGATAGAAATAACCTAACCACCGGGAATTGAACCCACAGCCGTCACGCTTACAGACAGATGCTGTGCCGCGGCTCCACTACGATAGCTTCAATGTGAATCTTACTTAAGTAGATTATACGATCACATACCCCAGCAGGTTATTTATTATGTTAAAATTAAATTATTATACAAACATACTTACGTCTAGTTAGTCTTTATATTATTAAAATTAATACGACATACATCTCATAACTCCCTGCAATTGGCGATAATTTATATAACATTTTGTTGTTAATAATAAAGCTTAAGCTTAGATTATAATTGTTGTGTAAATGTTAAGTGTCAGGTTAACTTTTAACTTATATAAGTTTAGTATTCTGTATACCTACTTTTAAATAAAAAAAATGTTAGTGAACATTTCGTTTAATCCACAAATAAATATTTATTAGTACTAAAATAAATTAATAATATTAATAATCAAGCAACCGCTTATAAATGCGACAACAGCTGTACAAGTTAGTAAGGAAATAGATCAAATAAATATGTATGTATATAAATTAATATTTACAATACAATCGATACCAATACGTGTACTAAGACTGAGTTAATAATAACATACTTTTAAGCATTTTTAAAGCGGAAGGAAAGAAAAATAGTTTTTATACGTTTTCTAAATAAGTATAATAACATACTTATTTTTTTTAGTAATAATACTTCAATCTAAACTCATAGACGTTAATTAGCGTTTAGCTGATATTAAGCTACTATTTTAGATGCTAAATGATATTACTGAATGTAAATTTTTTTTTGCTAAAATTATTGTATATAATGAATATCTTGCAAAAATTATTGCAAGCAATGAATTCCTTGCCAGTTTTTTCTTGCTATGTTATTATTAACTTAGTCATTATGCTGTTTATTTTGTTATGTTGAACTTTACAGTTCAAAATCTCCGTCAAGTCCCATTCACCAATATGATTTAGTCCTTTTTGATGATCGCCTGAAAAGTATTCGTATATTAGTTCTTATTATAACGAGTTAAACATAAAACCACATAAGGATATTCATTAGGATACATTAGTTATTTTAAAAATATTTGCGTAGGACGGGCATCGAATCCATGGCCCACTTAATTTAAATCAAATCTAATTTAATTTGAGTGGACCATGGTTTTGATTCTCATTTATTATTCAGAAAACCTAATTACTACACCAAAAGGGTTGTATTTTAAAAAAAAAATTGCTTGAATAGCTTATATATGTTTTTTTTCTACGTAGAGACTAACAAGTTTAATAATTTTTGTACACTAGTAGAAGTATTGAAAAAATAATAAAATATCTCTTATTTGATACAATAATTGTTAAATAGCGATTTTTAAATCTAAAATATGTTAATGTATAAGTAAAAACTATTTACAAACTTTAATTCCGTCTCTGCAAGATTTTGAAAAGTGCAAATAAGTCGGTGTTGCACTATATGGGTGATACGCCAATTTTATTACAAGATGCGTGAATAAGAAACGAGAACTGACGAAAGAATTTTAAATAATTATAGTTGTTACATATGAATGTCGTGCAAAAAACTTAAGTTGATAAATAATAGAAACAATATATATAAGATATGTTTTTAAATAAAGTTGCAGAAATTACTCATTAACGCCGCAAAATAAGATGAAAAGAGAAAATGAAAGACAGTGTGATTTAGCAATGTATTTATTCATGCTTCCATGCCTTAATAAATAAGATTCATGCATTCGACTGGTATTAAAAGAAAATAGCTTTCTTGTAGAACATTCGGGTTATTATCATGTAAATACTAACATGGTGTTAGTAGAACATGCAATATCTAAGAACTATACAAATGAACATCCATCTCTTTCTTATTAATATAATAAGAAAAGGATGGCGAATGAGTGAGAGAAAAATTTAACTAATCAGTCACCTCCATTCATACTTAGATAATAACTAGAATTAGAGAAAATATAATGAAAATAAAAAAAAAATTAAACAAGAAATTCATTGCACTTAATTAGGTCTTAATATAAAAGATAATCAAGTATCTAAAAGGAAAATATAAAAATGCAACATATTACTATCTATGGCCAAGTTCCTTAACATGTAACAACATGCAAATGCAAAAGACATGCTTAAAACATGCATATTTAATCGGTCACCTGAGGAGAGAATAACTTCTTAAGTCCGATGATTGTGGCTAGTAAGAGCGCGATTTTGGATATCAGGAGGGCCTTTCCGACCATCAGGTATAGACCTTTGAAGGTCAGAGCTCCTAGAAGTCCTAATTTCATTGCCGCGGCAGCTAAGAATGGTCCCATGTTCTTGTTTCTTGCTCTACCACTCTCTATATCCTTGTGGGCTTTCATTGAAACACCTGTAAGAAGAAATATATAAGATTTTTATTTCCTCATCGTGCGCAAAGCAAAATTACTTTTTAACATTTTTAAAGTTCATATTAAAGATTGAAAAATATTTGAAATAACGTCATCAAACCCGCACCCGGTCGCATTTGGTTAGTCTTGGCCCAATTTATTAAATTTGCTTATTTAAAATCTGAATCCTACACAGCAATGTTTCTTAAAACCATCCTCAGATCGAACTCACAACTATTCCGCTTAGAGTCAGTCAAACTTATTATTTGAGCCAATGAAAACTGTTCAACCTTTTGGATTCAAGCATTTTTGCCTTAAAAGGCAATTTCTTAAATTAAACGTTCTTCCAAATAAGTATCTTGTTGTAGACCAATTAATTGTCCTAAATTAACAATTGTCGAGACGATAATGTAGTTCTATTCTAATTAGTGAAACCATTTGTTTCTGTACAAACTCTACTAATCCTTAAATTTAATACTTTAACGTTGAAATTAAATTAAGTGATATTTTTTATTCGTTTCATTCAATTATACATTACTATATAGATATAGACGATATATACATACATAACTTAAATATTACTGAAGTTAAAAAAGGTTTACTGCCTCCCACCGGATTATTTCTCCCTAATTTGTTAAATGGTGAAATTCAACACCACGCTTTAATTTTTTACAAAGTCGAAGTTATGACCAAATACGAAATTTTCCGAGTGGGAATCGAATCCAAAGTAGTCGCGTAAGCAGTCACGCTGCTGGTGGAGCCTCGTTATTAATTATTAGTTATTGCTTTTATTAATTTTGCATTAACATTGATTGAATTAAAAAAATCTATTTAAAACACTAATCATTTTAAAAGTGCACAACTTATATTATGACGACTTAACTAGAATATATTTTAACATTTTTAAAGTGTAATTGTATTCCACACTTAGGACTTTTATATTTTTTCTAAATAAGTATTTTAACTAGAATACTTCTTTGCAACCAATTTCCAAAAAAAATACACATAAATAATTAAATTATATCAACGACGCCTTATCATTATAATAATAAACAACACTCTCGGTTACTTTTTCTTCAAAAATGTAATTTATTTTGTTTGAAATGTACACGTTTCTCGATAAAAAGTTCTTTTTAATTATTGGGCATCGTCATAATATTTTATTACACAATTTTTTTAATATTATTTTCCTTAAAATTCAGGGAAAGTAAGAATGAAGGTAAAAATTCAATTGTGATAAATTCTTTAAATTCCATGGACAATGAAATTCAATAAAAAAAAGATATGAAAAAATACTAGCGTATATTTCAAATATTAGGGCTATTATTACATTGGAAACGGAGTGATTTTTTTGTCTGTACGTATAGCTGTATTGGTAGGGTTCTTCATTATCCGCCTTAAATTGAAATTTTATGTGTTAAATGGCCGAACTCAAAGCCATGCTTCGTTCATCAGGGCGGGAAGTTGAAATCCCCCTGAATTTTAATTCCCTGAATAGGAATTGAACCCATACCACTGCTCTTATCTGACAATCCATGACGTTAATGTATATGTGTTGATATATATATATATATATATATATATATAATATCTATATTTATATAATATAATATCAATATTTTATCTTAAATGCAGAGCAATTTCCACTATATTTTTTGTCAATTTACGCCAACGTGGATCCCGGGGGACTTGTCTGCTTAAGACTAATACTTTGGATTCAAATTACACTCCGGGGATGCGTTTATTTGTAAAGTAGGCCCAATTAAATAAAGTATAACTTTGGGGATTGTTTCCACTGAAACAATGACAGGAAAATTTTATGAATGAGTAGTGCTGATAGAGTGTCATATCACTGTATTTTCTATGGCAATCTCGCAAAATGTGAAAACTATTTTTAATCTTCTTAGTGTTGTTCCACATGAAGAAAAGAAAGGAACCGTTTGTAAAAAACCAAAAAACATTGAACGTTGCGGCATCCCCGTCCCCACTTCTTGTTAACTGTATGTAAAATGCATATATTTCACACGTAATGTAAATTGTTGGTTGGAGTAAGGAATTTAAAACTCTCTAGGGCAAATTTCAGTCCAATTCCTTCGTACGCCTAAACCAATTTTAATATTATAGCCAAAGAATGAATTTTATGTCCTTTCTAATACATAAAGCAATTCGATGATGTTCATTTCGTCGATCGTTATAGTTGTTTCGTTATTTAAAGCTGACTAAGAATTACACTCTGATGTTATACAGCATATAGAACTCCTGGAAGAATATAGAAGCATATAGAACTCCTGCAGCCATCAGAATAAAAAAAAATGTAAATCTGATCAGTAGTTCCAGAGATATTAGTGTTTAAGCAAACAAACTCTTCCACTTTATTATATCTATACTATAAGAAATTATGATGTGTGGACATAAATAAAATTTTAGATTTTGATTCAGCATTTATATTAACTGATATTTTTTGTTAAGATTTTAAAATATAAGTATACATACAATATACATAGAACACGCCTATGTTTTTTATCGTATTATAAAGTGTTAATTCATACAAAGTGCTGGGATCACTAAACCTTACGTTCTTATCAAGCTATATCGATGTTTTTATAAGTTTATTACCATATTTATTTTTGGTTCGCGTCCCGTTACGTTAAGATAAAAATACATATTATTTTCCATATGATTATTCCTATTCTTAGTAGAAATTTATAAGAATCTTAAAATATATTAGAGCAATCAAAAAATTATTTTAATTAAATAATTAAGCTGAAAGCTAAAGAAAGTTGAGGCCAGTTGTGGCGCAGTGGCTAAAAGTGTGACTGTAAAACCGACTGGTTGTGGGTTCGATCCCCAGTCGAGGAGATGAAATATTTACTTAAATTTATATTTTCCATTTCCTCGTTCTGGTGTCGAGGCAAAGCCTCCAGAAATGCCTCCAGAATTTAGCAGAAAGTGGGGAACGGAGTGTCTTAACACTAGGTTCCCTCTGCCTACCCTGATTGTGCGGGATACGGCGTGAAGCTGATAAATAATTAAGATTAAAATGTATAGCTTAGTGGACACAGTGCATGGGCCATTTGCAAAGAAAGAGGCAAAGATTCGAATTCTGCGACGTACAATTTTTTTTCTAAAAATATTTTCTATTAATATTAAATTGTTCATATATATACGTACTAAATGTAAAATACACGCGAGCAACGATAACGGTTCATTTCTTAAGCTATAATAATTATATAGTGACAATGCGGATTACACCTCCCAGCCCATAAGGCTTGGTCTCAAAGTCTTAGCTAGTTTCCCGTTATCGTAACTTGTAGTTTACTTATAAGGACACATTAATGCTATCAAGCGTTAATATAGGGCTAACAAATTGAGATTATACATATTTTATCGTAGCGTATTGGATACTAAGAAAACGGATTTGATTTAGATTGTTTGTGGGTTCGATTACCACTCGAGGTAATGAAAACTGTATATAGTATCCGCCCGAAAGTTGAAGTGAAAATGTCTTTCTGAAAGTGGGGAACAGAGTGTCTTAATACTAGGTTCACTCTGCCTGCCCTGCTGTGTGCGGGATACAGCGTGAAGCTGATTATTACTATTTTAATTTAACCTATAATATTGACCAAACTAACTTAAAATGAGAAACATTTAAGTTAACTTATATTCACTTACCTACTCCTAAGGTTCCATCTGCCTCCTTCTTGCCCGCGATGACTACATCTGCCGTGTCTAACAATCTGTACCTAATAGACCGTGTGGTGGCGAAGTTCCATAGTTTCTCGAATATTAGATTTTGTGCTTGATCCTCCAAGGAAGTGGCAGATCTGGCTAACGATTCTGATCTGATTGGTATTTCTGCTGCAGCGCCATTGCTAGAATGTATAAATAGGTATATTATTATATTTACTTTTAACTTTTACTATATAAGAAATACGTGTGCATGGAAAAGTGATACATTAATAAGTTGAAAAATATACAATTATACATATTTCCTATCACACGGCACAGCCTCTGACTGTAATCGCTACGTTTCTGAGTTCAATTACCACTTGGAAGACTAAATTAATTTCATTTGCTCTGGTAACAAGACAAATGGCGGCGTTGAGTTCCGCCTATCAATACGAATTTCTCGAAATTTGGGCGGAAATAGAGAAACGGAATATCTTGAGTTCCTTCTCAGGAAGGACATATTCACTCAAGAACATGAAATGTTTAATGATTATTTTTTTCTTTTCTTAAGTAAAATTTACAATTTATACTAGGTCCCCAGGTTCCCTCTGCCTACCCTACTATATGCGGGATTCAGTGTAAAATTAAAGAAAATAATAATAGAAGAGAGAACTAAGATTAAGATTAAGATTCTCCGTTCTTCACTTTCCTTGTAAGACATAATACACACTCAACGCTGCACTTCCTATACCAGAGAGGTCCTATACGAAAATAAATTATTACCACAAACCCACGCTCATCTTGTTTACTATAGTAGTTCCTCTAGATAACCTCTTTATTCATATGTTAATGTAATTATTTATAATTAGCTTTCCGCTGTCAATTCAACTTGAACTTGATTCGACAGATTGACATGACGCTTTAATTGAATAAACTTATTGGTTCGTTACGAATTCAACTGTTTTAACGATAAAATGGCTCGATTCGTTATTCTCAGTAAGTTAAATAAATATACAAGTTTTGAACTCTTGAAATGACACAATCTGTATATATAAAACTTCTCCGTCGCCGAGTGAAAGAAAAAATAAGCCCAGCCACTTGTAAATAGGTTAAATTTCTTTTCTATAGTTTTTTTAAAGAAAGTTATATCTCACGTAGCAGAATAGATACATGAAATTGGTTATCCTGGATTGGATCCATTTCACTGGATTGAAACCCACAACTTTGCGTTATAGTCAAATTCTGTTCCACTATACTACGAAGATTTTATCATCCAAATAAATAAATAAACAAATATAAATCTCTTTATTATCTTCAAGATAATACTCTTCATATACGATGTTCAACCTTAAACGGCCTTGTTTTTTCCTACAGCTGATAGAGTGTTATTTATTATTTAATAATTCATTTTTATAACAGAAAATATAAAGTAGCACTTACTAAGTCAATTCACGTTTACGTCGTGATAAATTGGACGCATTTGTTAAGAAAATTTGCGCAATGGAATAAAGCTATATAATTTATTAATACCATTGAAAGGGAAAAATCAAATATTTACCTTATTCAGTCCAGATATAGGCTAGATTCTAACAAAAAATAAGTCTTATTGAAAGAACTGCTGAAGTAAACTTAGTACCCAGTTTTTCTAAGCAACTAGTCATTTAAGTTGGTGGTGAATGTGGAAGAATTATTTGAAATATTATTTGAATCTAAGTATATTATATCTATTTATTAACATTTATTGTCGTAATATGTTAATATTAAATATAATAATATAAGATTTTATACCAGCGGCCCGCCCGCGGCTTTGCTCGCATAATTTTTGATGTTTTAATAATAATATCATTGTAAAAACAACATATAAGTTTATATTCAAAAGTACTAAAGAAATAATTAATACTGCATTAAAATGGGTAAAGACATTTCTAAAATTAGCAAACACACAGACCAACACACAAAAAGCCCAATAACAATTTATATAACATAAATCTAGTCTGATAGTTGTACTAAAATTAAAGTTATAAATCAGTGAATTTTTTTTCCAAATATTTTTTTTCTTTTTTTATGGAAAAGACACGGCAAACGAGCGTGCGGGTCACCTGATGGTAAGTGACTACCGCCGCCCTCGACCCCGTGCAACCTCAGAGGAGTTACAGGTGCGTTGCCGGCCTGTAAGGTGGGTTGGGCGCCGGGGCCCAGCATTACCTGATGCGAAACGCAGTGGCATAAAGCCAATACTTCACGCCGGTTTTAAACGCCGGGGGTGGTAATGATCCGGTCGAGTCTGCCCATGCGTGTTGCCATTGCTGGCCACGTGACTCTACCACACGTACTTTAGTCGCCTCTTACGACACCACCAGTACCAGGATGATCCTATTCTAGGCCGGGATCACACGGCACGAGATAACATAGAAATTGACTAACATTT
The DNA here is from genome assembly GCA_917862395.2 of Heliconius sara. NCBI lineage: Eukaryota > Metazoa > Arthropoda > Insecta > Lepidoptera > Nymphalidae > Heliconius > Heliconius sara. Next base: position 2,563,379 of record OU860798.1, on the reverse strand, counting down.
ATGAATCACTGTGAGTTAAAACCTAAGTAAGAGAAAAAAGACTGTAAGATTCTCTAAGGGTTCCTCTGCCTGCTATATGCAGGATACAAAGTGAAGCTCGAATAAGTGAAAGGTGATGAAATCATAATTACTAATATGGGATCCATAGCGGTAATATTTAGATAAATCCATTTCTACATTTGCCTCCGAACGGTAACGGAAAACGCCGTACGTTTTTTTAAAAGATAAATGAAATAAAATTATTTTAAAAATAACAATGTCGTAGCGCTGTGGGACCGCGTGTGAATTTGGATGCGGTGGTTGTGGTTTCGATTTGAGTTTATTTTATTTTAATGTCTTCGCTCTTATAACAAGACGAAGCGCTATATATAAATCTACCCTGCTATACGTAAAACTCTACAATTGAGAATCGAACCTACAGCCATCACGATCACAATACTTGCTTAGCTAAACAAAATCTACATCACTATAAAATACGAACCTCTCATCAACAATCATAAGATCATCTGAAAGCTGAACAGCAGCGGTTCTAAGCATCCGGTCCACATAGCCCACCAGCTCGACGGCGATACAGGACGAAGTTTCCCGCGATATACATTTCTTTGTGAGGCCGCGTTTTAGCGTTTCTTCTGATGTTGACATCTGGAATTCAAATATTTCTATTATATTAATTTAATATTTTATTTTCAGGCCGTCGTGACGCAGAAGCGTGTGACTGTTGTAAACGCGACGGTTGTGAATTAGATTCCCACTTGTGACTCGGGGTGAATTAAATATTCATTATTTATATTTTCTCGCTCTGGCAACTGCTTAAGATACGGCGTTGAGTTCCTATCAACGCCTCAAGAATTCGGTGGAAACAGAGTGTGTGGGTACAGTTTCACACTGTACCCCACACATAGCAGAATAGAGAGAAAAGAAAGAGTATATGTATGTATAATACATAATAGAATACACATAATTTAAAATATGATTTTTAAGTTTTATCTCACATAAAACATTTCACTCTCTCGAATTGAAATCGAACCCACACACATTCGCACCCTTATTTCCAGATATATCGAACGTATTATGAAATCGTAGTCTTTAAATAGAAGATATTTATAGAGAAGTATTATTGGTTACATTATTTTTAGAATGGAAAGGAATTAAGCGATAAATTCTAAATATATGTATATTTAGTATTAGATTGTAGGCCACAGAATTTTTAACTACGTAATACTATTTTCATGTTTATTTCTATGTTACCTTATACTAATGTAATAAAGCTGACAAGTTCGTTTAGTTGGACGTGCTGATCTCAGTAACTATTAACTCAAATTGTATAACTATGTTTCTTTTGAATAGTCCATTTATAAAGAAAGACTAAAAGATAGCCTTTATATAAGCCATAGTATGATGTACATGCTACGAGACATACAGAAAGAAGACCTGAGAATGTTACAAAAACAAGAGATCTTCCATTACATGTTATTTACTATTAAATATATCCAATAGAGCACTATGGTGAAGCCACAGGTATAGGCTAGTATATTATTACTTATCTAAGTTAAAATATTAGGAAATTATGAAACCGATGGTAATAGTTTGATTAAAGCAAATCGAAGTAAATGATAAGGAGGCCGGGGCGCAATGGCACAAAGTGTGACTGTAAAACCGACCGGTTGTGGGTTCGATCCCCACACGAGGAGATGAAATATTTACTTAAATTTATATTTCCATTTCTTCGCTCTGGTGTCGAGGCAAAGCGCGGCGTTAAGTTCTGACACTCAACACGCAATACCTTCAGAATTCGACAGAAAGTGGGAAACGGAGTGTATTAACACTAGCTTCCCTCTGCCTACCCTGCTGTGTGCAGGATACAGTTTGAAACTATTTTATTTTAATTTTAAGCAAATGATGTATCTTTCGTGTAAATATATTTAGTTGAACATTTTCCTTCTGTACCACAATGACATAAACATGATATTCTAATACAAAATTAATAAACTGGCAAAATTAAGGAAGAAAAGGCTTTTGTTCTAAAATTTACCTGTAATTTCTAAATATGAGAATAACTCACTAAATTAATTAACTGGTTTTGCGCTTACAAAAAATGTGTTTCTCTATGACAATACAACTCTCGATTATTTTCTGAAGAAAGTATGTACATTATATTCATATTGTGAACTTTCTTTGTAGGAATACAAGATAAATTCTTGTAAGTATGTGGCGTAGTGAGAATGAGATTATTATTGTAATGTTAGTAATGATTCGTTTAGTTTAGTTTTGCCTCTCAACAAGCAATACGAGTACTTCCAAAATTCGGCGGAAATTAGATAACGGAAGTGTCTTAATGGGACCGGAGTGTCTATATATTTCATCTTCTCGAGTGGGGGATCGAACCCACAACCAGTCGGCTTTACAGTCACACTTCGTGCCGCTGCGTCATGACTGGACTCAAATCTCGACTGGCTTATATAAAATCAACTTCGAATTCGACAAAAATCAACTAACACATTGTATGTCTGTGTTTTTCTCACATTCCAGGGGTTCTGAGCCCAATTCTCAAGCCCTGAGCCCAATTCTTAGCCCAAGGCTGTGGGTTCAATTACTACTCGAGGAAATGAAATATTTAATATGCTTATTTATTCGGTCTGGTTACGACGCAAAAGGTGGCGTTGAGTTCCACCACTCAACACGCAATGCCAGAATTCGGCGAAAAGTGAGGAACGGAAGTGTCTTAATGGAAACAGAATGTCTCAACACTAGGTTCCCAGATTCTCTTTACCTACCCTGATAAAGCGTGAAGCTAAAAAAAAGGTTCCTCGAACAGACATCTCTTTTTTATACACATTTTTCTGTCATTAGCTGTAATATTGTTTGCATCATTTTAAAAAAACCTAAATTTTTAATTTAAAATCAGTTTAAAAATTTCACTTAAGTCTTGACCACTGTCTCTTGCAGTTTAAACTGTGTAATCACTACTCGGCCATACATTCTAATTAGAAGTAACAAGTGATTAATACAAACTGGGTCGGTAAAAGCGTGTGTATCTCCTTTCAACCGTATCTAGTGTAAGGTCTTACTTACTAAGAGAGAAAATTGATTATATTGGCGATAGACAAGAAACATTACAAACACAAATATATAGTTATAGAAAGCTTTTTATAATTATTCTATGAAAAGTAATTAAATATCAAAAAAAAAACATTTAATTTTATTACGTTTTCTAAAACGTAAAAAAGAATATAGCGGATTTGAGATGGTGTCCTAGAGGCGCGGGTTCAAATCCTAATCCCAAGAGCTGAATGCTCTTGGGATTAGGATTTGAACCCGAGGGCTCCGTATCAATTCAATCAACGAAAGTGGCACCTTATAAAAATGTACATTTTACATTTAAAATAACTACGTTACAATTTATTAAATTTAAATATTAATAATACAATGTAATATTTGAGGCCAGTTGGGGCGCAGGGGCACCAAAGTGTGACTGTAAACCCGACTGGTTGTGGGTTCGATCCCCACTCGAGGAGATGAAATGTTTACTTAAATTTATATTTCCATCTCTTCGCTCTAGTGTCGAGGCAAAGCGCGGCGTTGAGTTCTGCCACTTAACCCGCAATGCCCCCAGAATCCGGCAGAAAGTAGGGAAGTGTCTTAACACTAGATTCCCTCTGTCTACCCTGCTGTGTGCGGGATACAGCGTGAAGCTCTATATAATATTTGTACATTTTCCTTATTCATAAGATCCTTTTTTAGAATGAGTAATAATCTAACGATTATATCGCTAACGCGATATTTCTAATGATTTTATGTTATCAACTAGTACTTTTATACAACAATTTTTACTTAAATACACGTACAGTAAATAATAGCCATAAAATATGTACATTAAATAGATTATTTTGGTATATTATTTTATATACTGTCAATAATTAACTTTATTATAGATAATAATAATTATTCCATAAAGGCTCTAGTATTTTCAGCCATTTTGTCTAATTATTTAATGTGAAACAATAACGTTTCATGACATTCATAAAGAAGTAATCGTATAAATGTATTTTCGTTTATTATGATTAGTATTCTATTCGGTTTTAGTACATTATTTTCGTTTAGTTTCAAGCTGTATTGTGCATATAGAAGAAAGTAGAAGTAGAAAAATAGAATTTATTGTTAAATCTCTCTGCGCAATGCGTGATGAGTGACGGAACTCAACGTCGCCTTTTGTCTTGTTACTATAGTGAGTAAATGAAAACAATTCCTACACCTGAAGGGGAATCAAACCAATAACCGTCGCGTTTATAGTTAGTGCCGCTACGCCACGACGCCTCTACTAATTTTATTTTTCTTATAATTAGGATTCGTAAATTCGTTTGTCTTTAATTTAAATCCTAAAGTCATTGTTACTCGAAGTAAGCTTTGCATTTGCTTAAAACTGTACACTACAGAATAAACGCAGGTTAAAAATATATTTTTATAACAAAACAACAACGATATTCACGCTGCGTGCCGCAAGTAGTGGAGTACGCAGAGAAAGCCTAGTGTTAAGACACTCCGCTCCACACTTTCCACCGATTTCTGAAGGCATTCGTTGTTAAGTGGCGGAATTTAACGCCGCGTTTCGACACTAGAGCGAAGAAATGAAAATATTATGGATCTCATTTCCTCGAGGGGGAATCGAATCTACAACCTGTCGCGTTCACGGTCATACATTTGAGCCTTTCGCCATAACTGGCTTCGTTTGTAAAATAATGTTTGGGCATATTTATGTAGATTTTCAAAAAACTACTGTGATTTTAAATTAATAACTTTTTCATGTTAAAATATAAATAAGCTGTTTTATTGCCATTTCGAGTTTAGTAGAAAACAAAGCTCGGATAGTGGAGCCGAGTTTTATTGTGCATAAGTTCCTTAAACCTAAACTTGAATCTAAAACCCTAGGAACTGCTCTGAACTCGCTACTCCAGCGGGCATGGTCACCAGCACGATGAGTTTATGGAATGCTAAGTAGGTTTTTCTTTTGCTGCACTTAACGCAAGATTTTCTATTTTCTTATATATTCAATTCTGTCGTTACTGAGTGACTGACAGACGACGCACAGAGGGTACTACTGAACTTAGAAAAACAATTTAAACTTTAAATAAATTAATTTTTTTTACTTCATATAATTAAGAACAAATAATTTGTAGTTCTACGCCGCGTAATTTTCTGTCAGTAGTAATTAGTATGTCAGTCAATTAGAAATGGAATATTGTTGTATATACATATCAAGACTTACACTATAAAGTGAAATAAGAAAATGGTGAAAAAACAAAACTACTAAGTGCTTATTAGTTCATCGATATCTAGTCGAATAGAAATCGCAGAAAGATAACTCGTGCTCAAGCATGCGTTGTAAATCACTCATTGTTTTTACTCTACGCATAAATAAGTTCAATATTGCATTTTGTTTATTAATCTTTATATAAAATACATTGTAACATTTTTTTTACTTTTAATCTTATTATTATGTATTGTCAGTCTTTTATTAACAATCTAACCTGCCGTAATCCCCCACACCGCAGATTAGACAGTGGGAACCTAGTATTAAGACAATCCGTTCTCCACTTTCTAGTATGAGCCCTACGCCGCGCTTTGCCTTGACACCAGAACAAAGAAATGAAAATATAAACATAAATACATATTTAATTTCCTCGAGTTTGGAACGAACCCACTACCCGCCTAATACAGTCACACTTTGTGCCTCTGCGCCACTACTGGCCTCAAATTAATAATTTATGATAATGATAATCTATGATCTATATATGTTAATTATTAATAAGAAAAATAAAAAAATAAACGTTTTATTCTGGTAATAAATAATTATATCCTCAATTTGTTATATTAGTTAATAATACGGGTGCACTCTTAGACATGGTGCCGTAGTGAGTCAGTTTCTGAACGTACACGCGATATTACTTAGTAGAATCGATGTCTACAAAAATAATGTTGAAAGAAGACTACTAAGAAATTAAAGTCTTAAAAAAATTATGAAACATTTACTAAAGTTTAAATTTTTATTTCTTCGCTCTCGTGTCGAGGCTAAGCGTGGCGTTGAGTTCTGCCACTCAACACGTTATGCCTCCAGAAACCGGCAGAAAGTGGGGAACGGAGTGTCTTAATACTGGGTTCCCTCTGCCTACCCTGCTGTGTGCGGGATACAGCATGAAGCTAATTTAAATTTAATTTTTTTTTAAAGTCTTAAGTGGCTACCAACAGGCTAAATTGTGCACACTTATCTTCTAATTTCTTAACGATTACTTCTTATTATAGTACAATTTTGAAACTGTGGTTCGATTTATCCCTTTTGGATATAATTTTATATATTTAAAATCTCTCATCTTGAATGTATAAAATTATACTATTTTTATATTTTGTATTTGTTTAACTTCACGCTTTAAGGCAGAGCCTAGTGTTAAGGTATTTCATTCTCATTATGACACCTGGAAGCATCGTGTATTGAGAAGTGGAACTCAACCCCGCGCTTTGTTTTGTTGCCAGAGTGAGAAAGTAAAATATTCAATATTTAATTTCCAAGAGTAGGGAATCGAACCCACAGTATGTCGCGTTTATACGCACGCTGCGCCACGACTGGCCTCAGGGCTAATTATAATCCACATAAGCTATTCAATATGTAGTGATTAAAGAATATTATGAGAGTAGTGAACGGAGTAACTAAGTTCTCTGTCTTCTCCGTGAAAAGGTAAGAATGAATTATTAGAAAATTTTTAGTGTCTATAAAAATATTATAAATCAGGCATTTATGAAGCATAATATGAATTTTAAGATATCGTTATAATTTATTATATTATATTTGATTTTTAAATTCAATAGTGGACAAATACAAATGATTTTTTTTTTGTTTATAAAATATAATTTTATATTTTATAATATACTAACTTTTAACTACGGCTATCTAAAGGAAACAAGTAAGGGTTGTGTATAACACAGGCAGGTTCAGGTAATATAGCTTAAGCCTACATATATAGCCTCACGTTGTTAGGTTCCTCGTTCCCTTATATTATTAATAAGAGCCTTCTATTTACTTATAATATTATTAATAAGAGCCTTCTATTTACTTTTATCGCCTTCTGCACCAATAACTGAGGAAAATGTTAAAGTAACATCAAAAAGCTCACCACATCGTCAATTTCATCAGATCTCGCTAAACCGACAAACAGTACTATCAAAAGGAAACGTTTCATTTTAAATTTTATATTAATACACTTCACTTGGCACTCTATTACTTATTTATTATATTAACGACCGTTGCTTCGACGGCAAATGCAGAAATGCGTGAAGGAAAACTGTTTTATAGACGCACGCATGTATGTATAGCCAAGTTAAGTGGGGTACGATATTATAACAAGATAATTTCTAGTTGAAAGAGTACAAAATGCCATAATATTAGCTTTTGATTGTAATGCTTTTTGGATTTGGTATATTTCAAATTTTATTATATTATTGTTCACGTTGAAACTAATATTAAAAAGTTGAGGAGTTTGTTTGGTTGACAACGCTAATCTGGGGAACTACGGTTTTTTGATAATGTTAGATGGTTCATGTATTGAGGAAAGCAATGGATTGTGTTGCAATATCGTAATCGTTTCGATGTTACTGTTACTGGAGTCGGAATTCTCTCAGGCAATAAGAACGTACGTTGTGTCCCAGTTCAGCTAGTTATTAACATATTTCTATTGGACTACAGAGGCAAAGCCACAGTTAAAAAATAGTGTTATATAAAATTGAATTTTTAATCAATACCTATAGTGCTTATTTCTCGTGGATCTACATTTATGAAGTTTGTCAAAAAGTCAATATTGGATATATTGACTTGTACAAATTAAAGAATACACCCAAAAAATAAAACTTTATATTTTATCATGGAAAAAAATTATTACAAACTATACAACACATTCATTTTGTATGCAAAGAACTACATTTATTTGTAGTTTTATTCTTTGCATACATATTTGCAAAATGAATGCATGTGTCCGCAAATTGATACAGAACCCTCTGTATGCAAATCCGACTCGAAATTTGACCAATTTTTTTATTTAAATAAGGATATGAAAAGGTTCACGACAGTGGCCGAAGCAAAAGAGATATGAATCTGTTATACTTCTTTTTAGGTTCGCATTGTATTCCTCACATAGCAGGGTAGGCAGCATCCAACATCCATAAGAATACATAATGAAGCTAATAATAAAAGATGCAAGAGTATATGCATACATTTATATTTTATTTTTGATAACCCTTTGTCAAGAAGTTTTCATTTATTATATTTACAAAGATTAACAGTATTTTTTTTCATGTTTTACAGTTGCAGGTTATAGTTTAATTTTCAATTGAATGGAAAGAGGAAAGAAAAAAAAGAAAGAAATGCGGAAAATAAAATTGCAGAAAAGATTCTAGTATAAAACTGTTCATTTAAGTTTTAAACTTATTGTTATTCAAACCATCTTGTACGAACTTTACTTAACATAGGAATGTTCAGCTTATTTTCATAAACTTCATCTTAAGTCCTTATTACACGAATATTTTATTTCAGCTTAACATTATAGTGATGAGGCGTCGTGGCACAGTGTCTAACTATAAGCGTGATGGTTTTAGGCTCGATTCCTACTCAGTGCAATGAAGTATTTTCATATCCTGTCTCTGGAGACAAAACAAAGTACGGCATTGTTTTCCGTCAAAATGCAATGTCCTGAAAATTAGGCGGCGTGTGGGAAACAGAGTGTCGGGAGATTACACTAGCTTCCCTTTGCCTACACTGTTTTACATTATCGGGATTCGGCGTGAAGCAATCGTGGCTTATTCGATATTTACCTTTATATGATGGCCCTCTATATGTTTTGATTTTAGATGTTTGTTAAGTGCCGCAACTCAATATACGGTCAGGTTGTCATAGTGCGTGATTGCGTTTGCCACGGCAGTTAGTTATCAATATATATACAATATTTTTTATAAAAAAACAAAGAAACCAAGTTTAATCACTCCTGTTTCTCTGTTGGTAACTACAAATAGAGATTATTTAAATATAAAACCGGCCCAGTGCGAGTCGCATTAGCGCATAAAGGGTTCCGTACTATTGTCTATAAAACGTAAAAGACACGTTTTTTGTATAAGAGACGCCTTTAAATATTAGACTAATTTTAATTCACTTAAATAATTTTAAAATAAATACATAACTAAAAAATCTGTAAATTTTAACTACTATTTGTTTCCGATATCTATATCGAACAAAAAAATCGAAAACGTTTTCAAGTATTAATTGTTACAGCGGCAATACAAATATATTATTTGTGGAAATTTAAACTGTCTCCCTGTCACAGTTCATGAGACATTGTGTGGTGACAGATGGACAGACAAACAGACATTGGAGTCTTAATAATAGGGTCCTAGAGAACCCTAAAATTAAAATTATAAAATACAATAATAATCGTGTTGAAGTATCATTAATTATAACAATTATGCAAGTCGCGATAATTAGCCCGCTCATGAATATGGCTGACGTGACGCGTTAGAGATAACTTACACTGTCTACTCAATTCAATAAATTTTTGATAGAGGCAGGCCGAAATTTCGTTCGCAAGGACTAAAACAAAAGGAAAATCTCGTTACTAAAACAAATTATCTTTTTTTTTATTATATTATAACGTCGCTCGCACCGTTAAAACAGCCTTAATGAGAATGGAGTATCTTAATCCTAGACTCTTAGGTTCTCTCGGCCTACTGAAGTATGAAGAAAAAGAGACGTTGAGTACGCCATATATATTCAGAATAAAAAATAATCTAGTGTAACGACATTCTGTTTTCCATTTACCGTGTGTGGTCACGTAACTCAACACCGAACTAAGTCTTGCCATAGCGTGAGGTACATAGTACTAGTGGATACTCAACCAATGACTATGACGTTTCCAGGCTTTATTTTTTTTTATTTATAAATATAATTTTAAAGTAAAGTGTAGTGTGCGATAACTCTAACATTAATAAAGCAGTCACCTATCAAGGTATTTCAAATGATATAAAAACAAATGATTCCTCACGCGGATAATACTAAGATTTTCACTTTTTTTATTTTATACTGTAAGAGGGTGACGCTATCGCAGTTCATTTACTAGAAAAGCCTTTTACAAAACACTCGATGGATGTGGGTTTGATTTCCGTTTGAGCATTGATAGATACATTATAATAACATTGATGTAGATTTAGAATAGAATACTAAATAATTTAGTATCAAACTGTATAAACTTCGCTGGATGTCTATAAAAAGCACTTACCAGAATGAGAAAGATAACTTAATCCCCGAATGGGAATTGAATACACACACGTCGCGTTTGCAGTCACACGCTATGCCACTGCGCCACGATAGCCTCAAATTTTTAATTAAGAGCACTAAGATTTTTTTTATTTAGTTTATATTTAAACGTTTTTTGATTATATATATATATTCCGGCTGATTGATCTAAGCGTAGCAGAATTTTACCCGACCCCACGGAAAACCGCATTGTAAGAGTTTGTTGGAATTAATATTTTATTTTAACATTTATCAATTCATAATTTTGATCTTGTTGTATATCTACTTCAATTAACACTCGATATTTCGAAATAACTAAGGCTATTCTGGTTGTTGCAATACGCTGGAAAAATATAAATTGGGGCAAGAAATGATTTTAACCAATAATCTTATCAAAGTGGTCTCAAAGTTGGTCGAAATCCTTGTCATGTCTTGTTAACAAGTCGTATTATACGATAAAGATCGTATTATACATAAAGATGTAGACTGCAAGCCACTATGTTTGACTACGTTCAGGTATCTACATATATGTATATTAATACAAAAGCAAATACGTTGCAACCCGTTTTACGATATTACGCGGACGGAGCAGTATGAAATTTGGCACAATTATAATTTAAAAGTAGGTGAAGTGCAGAACGCTAATACTTTTCAATAATAATGCTTTTAAAGTACATTAAATCAATAAATAAAACAGTACAAAACCATACTGTACTAACGTAATCATGAAGATTAATGTAAATGAATAATCTATTTATTCATGTAATATACAATGCCAATGCCACTTTATAGTCGACGTTAGTATGCCACTTTATAGTCGACGTTATAGGATCTACACAATTCTACATCTCAAAGGTCTAATTAAAACTGAAGATTCAATGGTTCAATAGAGTTGGTACTTTGTCCTCAAATGTGATTACGATAGTTTGAGTTTACTTCCTTGAGTTAGAATTAAGGCTTAAATTACAAAATGATGAGATACACATTGCCCAAATAATTATTTAAATAATTTCTTTTGTTGAAGAGGTCGCCATGGCGTAGTGGATATGGGTTTGATCCTCACTTATGGGATAGTGTGGTTAATTAATCTTATGTGAATAAATTATTATGTTTATTAAACAATACACTTGGTTTACTTATTTGCAGGGTTTTGTTTATAAGCGGGATCAAGCATGAAATATTATGTAGCAATAAGTATGATATTTCGTTAATCTATTAGGTACTGATGCCAAAATTTGAAGGCGCAATCTACTCAAGTAAGTAACTTTTACGACACTTGCTAACCACTAAACATAGAAAACGTTCAATAAATAAAAGGAAAATCGAGGAAACCTAATACATACTTCTACAATCTCTTATATTACCAGAGATGAAAGTCCAATAAAGGGGTCAAACGGATTTGATTACTTTCCACAGTGAAGTAAATTATAACAGAGTTTGCAAACGAAATTACTATTTAAACCTTTTAATACGGTATTAATTAAAAGATTTTTTTTTGCTTTAAAATAATCAATTTAGCGTGTAACAAGACACGCGCCAGTGTGTCCAGCCAAGTTAAAAGGCTGTATACGCTCAATTTGTACTTTACACGAATCATTTCTAGCTACTTTTGAGCTCTTCATAACTCAGCAAGTTAGTTAGTCTACATGCATATAATTTGCATATTTGTTAAAACCGTCTTGCTTATGATATATATAAAATCAACAATTTAACTCAAATGATTATTGATTAATATATTCACTTTTAAAAACTGGCATTTGTTATATTTACCAAATATATTGTGATATGTGTTAAATATTAAGTTTCTAGATCATCTATCTAGACGTGGGTTAGATTTTTAATGTGTGACTGAGTCAGTCACAAAAATGTCAGTATTTAAATGCGTTAATAATAACGTTTAAACGTTAATATATTAATAGCCATTTGAGTTAAATTGTTCTGATTGTATATACTGAAGTAAACTATTATTCATATATAAAAAAAAATCTGAAAATTCTTTTTTTTATGGTAATTATTATCAAGAAAATGAAAAAAAATAGTATGAAAGTTATTTAAAAAAAACGAAGGAAGTAAAAGTGATTTTAAAAATAACAAAATATTAATCATTATAAGTAATTATATCCCATTAAAATATAAATGTGAAATCAGAGCTATTAAATACAATGTAAAATAATACGTCGTTCTCATCTTCACCCACAAAAGAATGGAAGATATATATATGGGTGCCGAGTTCTGTATTTACTTAGAATAAAATTAAATCTCTAAATTTTACTTGGCTATTTTTACCATCAGGCACCAAGCCAAATGCTACTTAATAGACCAATACTAGTTCAAAGTACACTGACTTTCAAATATAATCAAGTCTATACATAAGTACCGTACAGTAGTGAGGCCGTCATGGCGGTCGGGCATAAGGATGTGACTGTAACGCGACGGTTGTAGGTTCGAGCGCTATTCGAGGGGTTCAAGCGATATTGGTGTTGAGTGGCGTAACCTGAGTTCCGACACTCAACACCCAATAGCTCTAAATATTCGGCGGAAAATGGGGAACGGAATGTCTTTACACTATGTTCCCTCTGCCTAAATCAGCGTGAAGCTGACTTATGATTTATTTTTTGTTCAGTATAGGGAATCTTTTGCTCTATTCAAAGATACTCTAAAACCAATTTTATACATAAAAAATGAGCACAAGAAGGTCCCAAAACTCAATCAAGGGGATGACATCAATAAACCAACCAGAATGTAGGTTTATTTGTTTACGTGATACAAGTAATTTAAATTCATGACTCTTTATGACTCATGAATAATAAAATTTCATATGACTTGAGGAACAAATGTTTAAATTACTCAAAACAATGTATAAGAACGTCCTTTATATTATTTTAGGATAGACGCCGTTATGACGCAGTGGCACAGCTAGTTAGAGCAGTTTAATTTTCTATGGTAGTGCGAGGTTCCTTAATTGGAGAAATAATTATATTTAGTGTGGCGTTGAGATCCGCCACTAAACACTTGATGTCCTGAAGACGGGCGAAAAGCGAGAAACAGAGTGTCATGGCAATAAATAAAATATTAATAAAAAAAACAAACTTTTACTCACTGTCAGTGGTACTATTAATATTTTTTCATGGTGTTTTGTATTTTACAAACTAAGCCCTTTCATTTGATATTGGTGCCATTAGAATCATTTTAAATAACTTTAAAAACTATTCAAGAATATTTACGGGATATAAATATATGCAATTAATGTTTATTGAATGTCATGCAGGAGCCAGTACCAGTACCTGCCAGTTTTGTAATAATTAAATACCATTGACATTGAAGAGTAACAGATTAAGTTTTTTACCGGTTCTTCTCAGCAGAATGGCACTGATGGCAGCTTTTTCTGTATGTTCATTCAACGATTCAAAAGTGCTTACAATATTCTTGGAACAAAGAATATGTTGAAAATTAATGTACGTAAAAATTTTGTAATCCACCATTTTTTGAAGGCCATTTTAGATCAACAACAATATTGATTATATATTATTCCATCATTAAAAGAGCTGAGTTCGTAATCGACATTTCAATTTAATCGGAAACTGACACATGTGTCCAATTGAGCTTGCAAGATTTGACCCACATCAACTGAAACGACAGAATAGAGCTTTGTAAAAAGCGAAAATCTGTATGTAAATAGTATTTTTTTACAATATAGTTTTATACATTTACAACTCTAAAGGTTATTGAATATCCTGCTTTATGTTTATTAGGAAGAAGGAAATAAAATTTTACATCACAATTGAGGCAATCTCATTATTAGATCAAGTTAGGAAAGTAGGTAAATCGCTTTTCGTTCAGAAATGGGAATTGTGTTGTTTGCTTACAAATTTATAACTGAAGATTGTCGTGTTTCGGTATTGGTTCTTCAGTTATGCTTAACTAGTTTTACTAAGATTTATTGACATACTTTTCTATAAGAACATTGGCATTGTGAAATAATCTATATCTATCTTTCCTGAGGGACGCAGAGTAGAAATTTACGGATTTGATCCACCTTTTTTTTATTTTTGAGCAATTTGGGCTTGAAAAGAAATCTATGATTAAATCTATTTGAATTATGTATTTCAAGTTTTTCAGATAGTCAAATATTTGGGCCACATAAGGAAAAAATACATAATTTTAATACTATTAATTTACTTCCATACTGGTTTTATGGTAATTTTAATGTCCACTGGTAGAGTATCCTACAACTTCAGTGTGATTCTCTCCCCCAAAACTTAAACTTTCTAAAGTCATTGACAAAACAGACACCACTTTAGATTATTTGCCTTCATACAATTTTATATTGTATGAAGGCGAATAGTCTAAGTTGGAAACTGAACGTCACAATGAATGAGTATTGAACCCATAGCTATCACGTACAAAGCCATACTGTATCCAACTAAAAGCGCCACAATAGCCTTAACGTATTATTTAACTTTCTAAAACTCCACAAAGTCTATTCTAAGTCTAAGTATTAATAAAAGCAAATTAAGGAGTCGTTCGGGCGAAAATTTGTGGAGAACTTTATTGCTTTCCTTCCAACATTCTGACATTCGCATGATTTAATACTTTAGTGGACGATGCTAATATAGATTAGAAGGAGATGGATCAATTCAATTAAAATGCTATTAATATATGTATAGGATTATCTCTATTTACCAATTTGTATTATTATATTGTATTATTGATTGTTATTGCTATTGCCATTAATTTTATTAATGGTTATTATACTATATTATTTTATTATGATAAATCTCATTTTACCGAATAATTCAATAAATGTAATGAATGTCGCAAAAATACATATTTTTTTGCTTAGTACTT
Organism: Heliconius sara; assembly: GCA_917862395.2. Lineage (NCBI taxonomy): Eukaryota > Metazoa > Arthropoda > Insecta > Lepidoptera > Nymphalidae > Heliconius > Heliconius sara. Next base: position 2,548,207 of record OU860798.1, on the reverse strand, counting down.
GGTAAATAATATATAAACGGTTTTAGAAAACATCTAAGAATTTTAGCTTTGCTTCTGTATTATTTGAACCTGTCTCTTAGAAAGTGTTCAAGAAGCGCATTTTAAAGTGCTTATAATTAAAGAAAATGTCCAATTACAACCAGCACATAATATTGTCAGTGACAATCACCTGGTGTTCGTCTTCTCAATTAAGCCAATAGAATTTGTATTGAATTTATATCGGAATTTAGATCCCAATACGAAATGTGAAATGAAATTTCAAACTAATAAATAAAAAATTACAAGCAATTTATCTGTAGCTTAGCAAGTGTTTTGAATTTACACTAATTAATTTGAATTTAGAATTGATATGCTTCTCATTTCTTCACGTTTCTTAGTTGGGCAGATAGAAATGTAATAAAAATATATATTAAACTTTTCACTTTGTGGAAAAATTCCAATTTTTTCAAAGTAGCACCAAACAAAAAGGCTTACTAACTTTTTGTCAGTATCTATAAAAAAGAATATTAAAAAAATACCACAATTTAAAAAGATATAACTATTGGTTTGTTTTAACCTGGTACATAAACCAGAAATTTACTGAAATATTGTTCTTTTACTTTTTAGTTTGCTTAAATTTTCTAGTACACATTTGTTTTTTTTTTGCTTTTTAATGTTAGGTCTTGGGTGACGTGTCTTCTTGTGTACTTGATATACTATTATGTCGTAGTGGAACAGCATCAAATTATGATGGTTGTAAGTTTTTGTATTAGTTGTGAATTGTTTAAGAAGAAGCTAAAACTTATAAATCTAAATATTATTAACAAAATATACGCCAATTCCAAGAAAAATAATAACTTTAGTACGCAAATTGTATCAGTTCTTGTTTTCTATTTGGATAGTGTATCTCGATTACTCGTCTGTAGCAGGTGCAATTGTGAAAATAGCATTTAAATTCACTTTTATTTGACATTTTATATCTGAACGCAAAGTACTGAATGCAACGGCACCTGGTCTAGCTTTATTTGATAGAATCTTTGTTATATAATGATGCTTAGAGTATTTACTATAAGTATAATTATATATACATATTTTTTCTAATAATCTCTTCTGCTAATGTTACAGGGCAAATTCCACTAAATGTAAACTGAACCCACAATCATCGACTTTCCGAAAGTGGCCCCGATGAAATCGTGTAACACGGTAAAATCTAATTTATAAAGTTTTTTATTCAAACAACACTCACTATACTGATAAAAAATTGTAATATATTCATATTATATACAGTACGTAACTTTCTCTAGGCTCTTACTTAGCCTAGCAATCCCTTTTATTATTCCCTTTTTAATATTTCGGGTAGTTAATTCAACATTTAATAAAGAAAATTGTGAAAATCAATAACTGGTTAAATCTTTTTTTTATGCGAAGAGCAGTTGCGTTAGTTTTGATAACATAACTTTTTTATTATTAAGGTAATATACATATATTGTTAGGATGCAGATTTGGCGATTGTTTAAACGTTTTGGTCAATCAACACTTAAAAATATAGGTGTCTAGCGTTAAAGAAAGCTCTAGCGTAAAACAAAACCGTCCGTCCATCCGTCCATCTTTCTGTCTTTTTGTTTGTCAAGACTCTTTATCTCAGGAACGCTTGAAACTATCGACTTGAACTTCTCACTATATACTCAAATCTACGAGTCTATGATCTCCTGTAAAAAACGTATTTCTACAGTTACTTGACACAAAGATATGACCTTTTATATCGCAAAAAACACGTATTTCGACACTATAAAGGGAAATAAAAATGGATACGGTACTTCCGGTTGACCTAGAATGATGAAATTTGGCAGCTAGTATCTACAGGTAGTACTACCTCACAGAAAAATCCGAAAAATATACATTTGTGGTTAAATCCTAAAAAATTATAGCTTTAAAAGGGGGGTAAAATTTAGTATTAAAGCAGCTGGTTTAAGTGAGGTATTAGATCAAAGGGAACCCACAGTGGGCGAGCCCTACCCGCACTTGTCCAGTTTTTTTTCTTTTTCTCATCCTTCAGCTCCCAGGCAGAGGCAGAGGGAATCTTATTTTAAAACACTCCATCTCCCATTTTTTGTTCCAATATTACGTACATTGCGTGTTGAGTGGTCTATCTCAACGCCGTGTGCTATAGCGAGTAAATGAAAATGTGACATTTTCACGAGTGGAAATTAAACGCTCAACAATTGCACTTACAGTCAGAAGCCTTGCCACCACGACGATCTCAATTTTTAAATACATATATATTTTTTAACTTCACGCTCTATCCCGCATGAAGCAGGATAGGCAGATAGAACCTGCGAACCTAGTGCTATGACACTTCGTTCTCAATTTGAGAGGGATTGTGCGATGTGTGACGGAACTCAACGCTGCGCTTTACCTCTTTACCAGAGCGAGAAAATGATAACATTAAATATTTAATTCCCCTAAGTGGGAATCGAACTCCTCTACGATCGCGTTAAAGTCACACTCTCAACAAAACAAAAATATAACATAAATTAGTTTATTATCGTCTTTCGTTATGTAGGTGATATTTACTATATCATTTTACTGCATAAGTCTTCATAATGTCTGATGCGACATTAAAACATTTTATTTATATAATTTGGAGCACAAGAAACAATTTTATTAGCGTAATAATACACTGTGTTGCTGTTGTAAAATTTTAATAACTGTCTTATAAGAAGGGCTTAAAAAGTTACTAGGTATTTTGAAAAAGTGTAATAAGTATATGAAGATATTTTTTTTTGTCCGAGTACGGTAGCCATTTCTGTTCCTCCCTTATCGCCCAATTTTGGATACATTGCGCGTTATGTGACTTAAAACCGCGCTTTGTCGTTGTTACCTGAGAAAGGAAATGAAAACAATTCATTCCCAAATGTCAATTGAAATAATTCTATACAACTTTATTATTATAATTTTACCAGCTTCACGCATATATCTCGCATGTCGCAGGGTAGGCACAGCGAGTCTAGTGTTAAGACTCTCCGCTCCCCATTTTCCACCAAAATGAATGCCCCGCTTTGCCTCGACACCAGACCGAAAAAATAAAGATTAGATTAAATGTTATATTTCTTCGAGAAGACAAGAAATGAAAATATTAAATATTTTTTTTCGAGTGCAGATCGAACCCACAACCGGTCGCGTTTACCGCCTCACACTTATGCCCCTGCGCCATGACTTACTATACACGATCTTACTATCACATTTACAACATATCTAAACAAAACCAACAAAGAGACGATACCAAACATTATAAAGCAATTAAAAACTAAAACCGTATTCAATACAATCATACATAATTCAATGCATAACATGGGTGAAAATTACGAATAAAAAAATACTTTCGAACCACTCCGCTTATAAACTATAAGTGGAAAGTGACACGCGCGGACACGCGATGATGTTGATAATTATCAATATATTATGTATACAGTAGCCAAATGGATATCTGTTCGAGTTGAATGACTGCATTTTTTTATGTCAGCTTCACGCTGTATCCCGCACTCCGCAGGATAGGCAGAGTCAACCTAGTGTTAAGACACTCCGTTCTCCACTTTCTGCCGAATTCATAAGGCATTTCGTGTTGAGTGGCAGAACTCAACACCCCGCTTTGCCTCAACACCAGAGTGAAGTAATGGAAATATAAATTTAGGTAAATATATCATCTCCACGAATGGGGATCGAACCCACAACCAGTCGGTTTTATAATCACACTTTATTAGACTTATGTTTAACTTCTTTTGGGTCACTTACTCAATAATCATATTTTTATAAAAAATATACTCATTTAGTTTAAAAACAGCCTTTAGCAAAACTATTTTAATTCACCAAAAGAACGGCCAACGGCCAGGTATTTAACGAATTTTCTTTTTGCCATCTAATTTCTCATTAATGTCATATTGATAATATGATATATATCAATACTGAGGAATAACCTTAAACTAAAATATTCTGAAATTCAGCCTTCTACATATGAATTAAAAATCTATAATTTTTTTGACCAAAACTATACAATAATAAAATTTAAAGGTAATACAAAAATTATAAAAAAAAACTAATACATGAACAGAGTACTTTCGGTATTCTTTCATAGATAACGGGAAGACATACTTTATTACCAACCTAACGAGTCTTCAACACGATGGCTGCACAATTAGCACTGGGACAAAGTACAAAGCTTTACCGCGACTGATTCGCTGTAATTGTTGTGTAGGCATTTTTAATTACAACCTAATATTTATATATTAATATAGATTTATTTTGCAACAATATTATTATATATAGGTAATTTATGAGGTTGTCGTTGCGCAGAGGCACAACTGTGACCATATTGCGACAGCTGCAAGATCGAATCCCATTCGTATTTTATTTCCCCGTTCTGGTAACGCGAAAAAACGCGGTGTTGAGTTTCGCTTCTCAACACGCAATGTCTCGAGAATTCGGCAAGAACAAAGTAATTAAAGTGTCATAACGTGAACGGAGTGTCTCAACACTAGGTTCCCATATTCCCGCTGCCTACGCCGCTGCCTATATCCCCTAGGATACGACAGCTACACTAAAAAAATGAGGCCGTCGTATCGCAACGACACAAAATCTAACTGTAAACGTGACATTTGTAGATCCAATTCCCACTCGAGGGAATGAATTATACTTATTCCTCGCTCTTCTAACATAGATTGGAATATTAGCAATTTTTTTAATATTTGTAATATTTAAAATGTACTATACTAGAAAACTAGAAGCCGGAATAGAATATAAGCCATCATGGCATATTTGGTTCTGACAAAATCTCGATGCTTGTGGGTTCGATCCTCACAGAAGCTCGAAGAATGGTATGCCTTAGCACTAGATTCTCTAAGCTCTGAGTGAAGTGTAAATTAACAACTATATGAAACTGAAGTCTCAAGATATTTCAAATATTTAATTGGGAAAATTTAATCCTAAGCTTGGAAAAACTGACTAAGCTTCTTGAAAATCTGAAGAAAACTACAAACAGATCGACTTACAGAGCAAAGAATAGATTTGGGTCTTAGAAAAGATTTGGAATCTACTCTAAAATATACAATATACGTATTTCGGTGAAAAAATATTAGATATATAAAACCAAGATAAATAAAGTTACTTATACATACATATATTTATAAATTAAACGCCTAGTATAAATTATATAGCAAATATCAGATCGTGTGTGAATATTGCCTTGAAAACATAAACACTAGCTAATAGATGCTATTTACTTTATTTCATTCGTAGACAAGGAAGCTTGGTTTAAGTACCAATATGCTTGTGTTTGAATGATTATGACAACATCGCAACGTTGTATTTATTTACTAATTTGATTTTGTTGTGGAAATTGTAGGCAATTTTCATAAATAATAATTATTATAATAATTGTAAAAAGAAATAGATTTTTACCTAATATTCCGGAATAATAAGTCTTGTCATGTCATGAAATAGATTTTATTTAAAGCATTAATCAATGAATCGAATTAGAGGCCAGTCGTGGCGCAGTGGCACGAAATGACTGTAAAACCGACTGGTTGTGGGTTCGATCCCCACTCGAGGAGATGAAATATTTACTTAAATTTATATTTCCGTTTCTTCGCTCTGGTTTCGAGGCTAAGCGCGGCGTTGAGTTCTGCCACTCAACACGCGATGCCTCCAGAATTCGGCAGAACGTGGGGAACGGAGTCTTAACACAAGGTTCCCTCTGCCTACCCTGCTGTGTGCGGGATACAGCGTGAAGCTGATTTATTTTTATTTAAATAATCGAAGATAAAACTTTATTACAACGAATGCGAAATGTTCTTTTAATCGATTACTCGAGTAGTTCGTTAGTCTTTACGACAACAATAAAACATTATTCCACAATAGAATTTATTACTTTAATGAATTTATTGTACGTAGAATTTCTTATTTATTTATTTTTTTATATATTATATTGTAATATGTGCTTTAGTAGTCACCACAGAACTAACTGTGCGCGATTTTGTCTTCAAAAACTGTTAGTGAAAGTAAAGACATGTTAATATTAGTTGATAAAAATTGTCATACATGTATTGTATAGTTTAAAATAGGTTCCAAATTTAAATTTCTGTGGTTCATCTGTCTACAAATAACTTTCTAGTTCTTTATATCATTTTTACATTGTCAATTATTTTAAGTTAAAGAGCGAAATGCTTCCATCATTATAGTTGATCGAATGTGGAATGATATTAAGATAATGACGCCTGTTGTTATAAAATAGCAATAATTTATTATTATTGGATGCTTTGTGTTTATTATACTGTGTTAAATGTGAAGCATTTATACTGAAAAATATTATAATGATCGACATATAAATAAGATCATAATAATTACATTAATTATGAAACTCACGAACTTTAAAAGTAAAATATAATAACAATTTGAATGTATATATTTTAATTTATACATGCGGCAATCATTAAAAGTTATGAAACCTTACTACCTTACTTGATATATAAATTCGACCAACAATATACGAACCTCGATATAATTAATGATATATTGGGTTGACGTCCGGTTTCATTAATATTAATAATTTAAAACTGTATTAAAAAGTTTATCCACGTTGTTTAACAGACTGACTTAACATCTATTTTATATACAGAGCGTTTCTATCTTCACCACTTTAAATGAAAACACGGTTTTAACATCTTTATAAAAACCTAATATAATTTAAATGAAGGAGATTTTGCCAAAAATTAAATGTGTTTTTTCAAACAAAATAAATAATATAATTATCGTTGCAAAATAGAACGCCATTTGTAAAGAATGAGGCAAACAGACACTAACCTATCAAAGCGACTACATCGCACACGCCTCATTCACGAAATCGAGTAGTAGCTATTGGCGGTGAAGTGGAACGTTATTCAGGCTTATTATAGAAAATAGATAATTGCGTAAAATAAAACGAGAGATATTTTCTCATTGGGGTATGTTTTTTGGAAGTGAAAATTGGCAGATTGGTAATGTATAGTAGTGTTTTGATAGTAGTATGGATAAACATTGTGAAATGAAAAAAAATAACCAAAATACCATGACCATTGAGGTATCTTGATTAATTTATTTAGGTATGGGTTTAAAATATTTTACCTTATAAGGATATAACTGTATGTATGGCTGGAGACCAGCGATCTGTATAATTCGGTATTCTATATTGTATAGAAAAAATAATTGAAATCATACCTCAGCAATGTATGATTTCAATTAATTTTTTCTATTTATATCCTCGTTCTGGTTAGAAAAATTTATAGAATAAGTGAAAAGTGAATTTGCTATATGCGGAAAACGAATAATCTAAAGAAAAAAAATATATATGTATAAACTATTGACAATACATTATAAATTATACTTAAAGTTGTTGTGACACAGTGGCACAACGTGACTGTAATGCAACGGTTGTGGGTACTGCCTGTGGTAAAGAGACAAAATCCGGCGTTACGTTTCGCCACTCAACACGCAATGTCTTGAAAAATGGTCGGAAAATTGTACACAAAATATCTTAACACTACGCACCCTCTGCTAACTACAGGTTTACGGTATAGATTATATTAGCTCCATACCCGAACAACAATTTACCTAACTTCTATATTATTTTCAAGCGAAAAACAAACAATTTATATTTCTGTTCTTTCGAGATAAAACTACTCGTTATTGTATTGAAACACTCTCATATAAACTCAACTGCCCGGAATAATGGACATGACCTTTTAATTATCTTACAATAGATATATTTTTATGGCAAAAGTGCTTCATTTCCGCTTTAGAAGAACTTGGTCACTATATAGTGACTCAAAGCTATTTTTAGTATTTATATTAAATCTGTATGTGATTTGGATTTTAATAAGTGTAATGTCTTAGTTTTATTTGCCTGAATGAATTAAATACATTGTTGAACTCCTCTCGCCAAGTCTCTTAAACGAATGAAAGTTTTAATTATCGGTATATTTTTAGGTTTTCGGTAAGTATTTTCATGTAAGAGGCTAACATGTAATAAATATAAGGAAGAATGAAAAAAATATAGAAATAACGCTGTGGAGTTGCGGCTTACTTTGTAGGGAGTCTCTTCAGTTGACCGAATCCGCAATGAAGAGATAAATGACTTATATTAGGGACGTTATCATTTTGAGAATGAAGATCATATTTTGGTGGTATGAGCACGTCGAAATTGGCAATCAAGGTACGTGAAGTAGAAGTGATTGATATGAGATATAGGAGAAGCCTCGAAGGTATCCATAGATTTAAATAAAGAATAGAATATACTATTCGTAGGTATAAAATTATACTTGTAAGCATAATTATAAATATTCTGTAAATGATTTTGCGAATGCCAATGACTTCAAAGATCTCAGTCTCAGTCTCCAAGCCAGTAACATCCATAACAAAGTGTAAATAGATAAAGAAGTAACTATTACTACTAAATTACTGAATTCTCTCTGTTTGTCCTACAAATGAAAAAGAAGTCCGTCTTCTTAGTTTGAACAAGAAATCTCTACAAAAATAGCCACAACTTTACACATTTGACTCCTGAACTAAGTTGCAATACTCGAGGAAGTCACAAATTTTAAGCTCCAAATAACATTGTGAATTCTTTCAGCAGTCATAAAATTTATAAAAGGATTAAATATAGAAGCTTTCCACTGTTTTATGCTGAAACTGACCGACTTTTTTGATATATGACATAAGTTGTTCTTCTAAAATTGTTTGTTTTTCCTAAAATTTATGGCGTTTAAAAACTGTTAAATCGCTTTCCACAAATTTCAATGGAATTGCATTATAAAGTTAGGAATGTAAACATATTTAGTGCAATATTATTATAACACCTACCTACTGTTTTGTTTGTCATGTCCATGGTGGTACAAAGAATAGCGTCTGACTGTATAACGCAATGTTTGTGGGTTCGATTTCTAATCAAAAAAAAATATAGCTTCACGCTGTATCCCGCGCACAGGAAGGTAGGCAGGGGGAACCTAGTGTTAAGACACTCCATTCCCCACTTTCTGCCGAATTCTAGAGACTTCTAATCAAGAGGAAATAATTACTAAGACTTGATTTTCACGGTAGATCAGAGCGTGAGAATGTAATTACGTTCTTAGAGCGCGGCGTTGAGTCCTGCATTTTTGAACATAGCCAGCGGAGTGTCTTAACGTCAGTTTACCTCAGCCTACTCTCCTATATGACTGAGAAAAAGTATTAAGCTGCTTTTACTTTGGTTTTCATCTAATTTTTACCACCAGTACTTCCAGAAAGAAATAAATACTTTTTTAATAAGAAATAGTCACTCGTCATCAAGCTATACATACATTCCTTTACAGAACGAATAATGCGATCATACTTTTGAAGCCGCACTAAATGAAAAAACGTTATTATAGCTAGTTAAGATTGTAAGCTTGCCTTCTCTAGAGTAACTAGATACTTGGTTTAATGACATCAGCTTGTGTTAATATTAATTAGTATACTAAATTCATGGTAACCTAAAATATATAGAGAATTTACTATATTATGATTATATTAAATTAAATTATCACATTAAGTTTTTAAGCTATTGTCCAATAGCTTAAAAACTTAATTAAAAATAAAATTTTAACTTGAAAAATTATTTAATTTAGAATCTATTGTTTTTTTTGCGCGTTCAGAAGACGTACAATCAAATTATAACCAGCTTTTCCTGCATAGCAGAACACTCCGTTCCGATCCCACTTTTCGTCCAACTTTTAAAACACTGTATGTTGAGTGGTGGAACTCGACAGTGGAGAAAAAAAAATAAATGTAATTATTCCTAAATATACTATGATTAAGACCACTACCAATTATATTTCATTTAATAGCGTCAACAATTCTGCCAAATATATTTAGGGGTTCCGTTTCTCAAACTATTACTTTGTTGTTCGTCTGTGCGTCTGTCAAGAAAATTTATCTAACGATCGCGTGGATGCAGCTAGTTCTAGTTAATATCAAATATTCAGGTTTACAATATCTTAGAGTAAACAAAAAATCTTATCTTCTAAGTTAAGGCAATGAAAAGACATAAGCATTTATGCATCATTTTTGCTACATTTGTATGAAATTCGCAACGTAATCTGCAAACCTATAGGATAATATTCCTTACAATATTACATTAAAGAAATACTTTATTTAATGTAATTACTTTTATTGTATATAAATGGCTTGCAGCTATTTAACAAAAAGCCAGCCTGCTTCATAATTGAAGGCATTAATAATTTAAAATTTTATCAACATTTTATAATAAACTATAGAGTGGCTCATAATTTTACCCCCACATATATAGTACACGAGTATGATTCCTTTTTACTAGTTTTAGCGAGCAAAATTTTTTTCTATATTACAAATCAGCTTCACGCTGTACCCCGCACACAGCAGGGGCAGAGGGAATCTAGTATCAAAACCCTCCCTTTCCCACTTTAAGTGAAATTCTAGAGGAACTCAACGCCACACTTTCCCTCGATGCCAGAGCGAAGAAATGAGAATGTAAATGTAAATAAATATTTCATTTCCTTGAGTGGGGATCGAACCCACCATCAGTCGGTTTACAGGCATCCTTTGTGCGTCTGCGCAGCGACTGGCATCATTCTATATTATAAAACCTCCAAAACATCAGCATATATAACAGAAGTAATTATGTAAAATAAAATATTTAGGTAATATTAAAACAAAAGGTTTATTTTTTTATTGAAACAACATCATAATTGTCTATATATTTATTATTTTTAGTTCTTAATTTAAAATAAATAGTTCAAATAAATAACTTAAAACTAAATTTATGATTAAATAAATATCAGTCTAGATGAATTTTATATGAAAGGAATACTACAACGAATAATTAAAAAATATTGTATCGTATCGTATAGAGTAATAAATACACAGGTGTCTTTAATAAATTAAATAAATAGCATTTTTTTTTATTTTATAAATACGACATAAAAGTACTATATTACACAAGACTTGTAACTTTTAGTGTAGTCTAAATCAATTGTTAAATATATCATTTCCTCGAGTGAGAATCAAATAGAATAATTGATAGTGTACATATACCTATATATATTTCATTTAATAGCGTCAACAATTCTGCCAAATATATTTAGGGGTTCCGTTTCTCAAACTATTACTTTGTTGTTCGTCTGTGCGTCTGTCAAGAAAATTTATCTAACGATCGCGTGGATGCAGCTAGTTCTAGTTAATATCAAATATTCAGGTTTACAATATCTTAGAGTAAACAAAAAATCTTATCTTCTAAGTTAAGGCAATGAAAAGACATAAGCATTTATGCATCATTTTTGCTACATTTGTATGAAATTCGCAACGTAATCTGCAAACCTATAGGATAATATTCCTTACAATATTACATTAAAGAAATACTTTATTTAATGTAATTACTTTTATTGTATATAAATGGCTTGCAGCTATTTAACAAAAAGCCAGCCTGCTTCATAATTGAAGGCATTAATAATTTAAAATTTTATCAACATTTTATAATAAACTATAGAGTGGCTCATAATTTTACCCCCACATATATAGTACACGAGTATGATTCCTTTTTACTAGTTTTAGCGAGCAAAATTTTTTTCTATATTACAAATCAGCTTCACGCTGTACCCCGCACACAGCAGGGGCAGAGGGAATCTAGTATCAAAACCCTCCCTTTCCCACTTTAAGTGAAATTCTAGAGGAACTCAACGCCACACTTTCCCTCGATGCCAGAGCGAAGAAATGAGAATGTAAATGTAAATAAATATTTCATTTCCTTGAGTGGGGATCGAACCCACCATCAGTCGGTTTACAGGCATCCTTTGTGCGTCTGCGCAGCGACTGGCATCATTCTATATTATAAAACCTCCAAAACATCAGCATATATAACAGAAGTAATTATGTAAAATAAAATATTTAGGTAATATTAAAACAAAAGGTTTATTTTTTTATTGAAACAACATCATAATTGTCTATATATTTATTATTTTTAGTTCTTAATTTAAAATAAATAGTTCAAATAAATAACTTAAAACTAAATTTATGATTAAATAAATATCAGTCTAGATGAATTTTATATGAAAGGAATACTACAACGAATAATTAAAAAATATTGTATCGTATCGTATAGAGTAATAAATACACAGGTGTCTTTAATAAATTAAATAAATAGCATTTTTTTTTATTTTATAAATACGACATAAAAGTACTATATTACACAAGACTTGTAACTTTTAGTGTAGTCTAAATCAATTGTTAAATATATCATTTCCTCGAGTGAGAATCAAATAGAATAATTGATAGTGTACATATACCTATGTGTACCCATAGCTTTAGTAGTTATGAAAAAAAATATTTTTTTCTATAAATGTAATTATTATATATAAGTTGTATGTTTCCATAATTCAACCAATACAATTCATTATTATAAAGCGTATAAAACTTATTATAAATATAAACTTTATTTTTTTTATATTCTGTTTTACTATTTTACTTTTTTCTATAACTATTATTAACGTGAAAAATAAATAAAAACACTTGTTTTAAAAACAAATGAAATAAAAAAAATAACGTGGATTCGAAACCGAGCACTACTTGCGCAGGTTCAAATCTAGGTATGATAATTTTTTATACGATTTCTAAAAAAATATAATTCTTTTTGAAGTGTAAAATAATATTTAAAAATGCTTAAAATTAATAAATACATTTTTAAAATCTAATGTTTATAATTTTTAGAGAAGTGATATACTTCTCTACTTCGCGGACCCAGGAGCTGTAATATAAACTGGTGAAGCAGTGCCTCTGTTCTTGGGTAGAGTGTACGCGCGGTTAGAGGGCCAGTCTTTTCCATAACCTCCTCCAGAGGAATATGCATAATTGCTTCCATAGTCAGAGTTAAAATCTGATGAATCGCTACTACCGAAATAAGAGTAGTGGGTCATTGGGTGGTGATGCTGAAATATAATACATTTTTATATTAGTCAAAATTATAATTAGCAGAGTTGAAGTCGTCGTGCCGTGGGCACTAGCGTGCGAATGTAAGCACGGCAGTTGTGTGTTCGATTCCTACTCGGAGGAACGAAATATTTAATATTTTCCTTTCCTCGTTCTGGTATCAAAGCAAAAGCGCGGCAACACGCAATTATTCAAGAATTCGACGGAAAGTAGGTAACGGTGTGTCTTAATGGGGAAGGACTGTCTTAACACTAGGTTCCCAGCTTCCATCTGTCTACCCTGAGCTATGTGCGAGATACAGCGTGAAGCTAAACAAAACATTTTTTTAAAATTGTTCTTATTAAAAAAAATAAAAAAGGCAACTTTTTAAATAAGTAAGTAAAGGTACTAGTTATAAATAACTTTCATTACCAATATCACTTATAGAGTATTTTAATATCAAACGCTACTAGAAACATTATCAATATCAGTAAAAGCCGTGCTCTTTCGAGTGGTTCGATAAGACTTTGGGATTATTATATTGATTTATATAGTGTTGGTATAACAAGTAGAATAGCCTTTCAAGTGTGTTTAGTTAGTTATTTATATGAAAAAATATCACATTATATATATAAAAAAATATTTAAAAAAATATTTTTTAAAGCAATATATTGATTTTGCAATAAGATCAAAATTTTGATAATTAACGGCTGTCATGGTGTAGTGGCAGAAGGACAGTACTGTAAACGCGACCGTTGTGGGTTCCGTTTCGACTTGGGGAGTGAAATATTTTAATATTTTAATTTCTTCGCTCTGGTGAGGAAGCTAAGCATGGCGTTGAGATCCGTTACTCAACACGCAAAGTAGGAGAATGAAAGTGTCTTATGCATATTGATATTTTAGAGGCATTGCGTTTTGAGTAGCGGAACTCAACGCTGGGCCTTTGTCTCGGTGCTAGAGCGAAGAAATAAAAGTATTACTAATAATAATTAATTTCCTCGCGTGGAGGTCGAACCTACAACCATCGCGTTACAGTCACATCCTGGTTCTAATGCGTCATAACGGCTCCAGAATAGCTTATTTAATTTTCAATGAAATGTGGTATCAAGCTCCATTCCCACCACTAACGAACGTCGACAATATTCAGAAAAGCCTTTGAATCTGAACTTTCGTTCATCCTCTCTAAGTCAAATCCACTATCTGTACCAGCTGATTAAGGGAAAAGTTTACTTCCTTATAACAATGAGAATTAGATTACTGGTCTGAAACTTTCTATTGTATTAAGACTGACGACTAACTGAAGGATAATATGAGTAACGGTGCGCGCCAAGTTAAAGATTTGTAAGGTAAAATATAAAATTTTAAATTTATGTATATAATATAATTACATTAAGGACGCCGTGGCGCAGTTATGGATTCAATTTCCGTTTGGGCTAATGCAATATTCAGTACTTCTGTGTCCTTGCTCAGGTAACGAGGAAAGGCGCGGCGTTGAGTTCCGCCACTCGGGGAAAAATGTGAGACGGAAGTCTCGTAATATGAACAGAGTGTCTTAGCATTAGGTTACCAGATTCCATCTGCCTACCCTGCTATTTGCGAGATACAGCGTTAAACAAAAAAAACGTGGCGTTGAGTTTTGCCTCTCGGGCAATTGGGCTAAAAGTCGGGAACGGAATGTCTTAACTCTATGTTCTATTTTGAGCTAACGATTATACTACTTGACTGAACTGAAGTTGCCCGTTTGTATCATTTTTCTTTTTACCTATTTATGTGAAGACAGAGAAAAATCTAGAGAGCACCGTTTTCTTGTAAGTATGCATAGATTCATTCTACTGGGGATCAATCCCACAACTGACGTTCCAAAGACGTATTAGACCAATATGTTAAGCCATGACTACTGCTATCTATAGTAGAGCGTCAATTTTGTTGGGTTCCAGGCACTACTCAGCTCTTTACCTAGTATACGATATTTCGTTACTACGAAATACCCATGGAATACTAAGGAGTTTTACTTTTTACCAAAATCCAAAATAGTTATACCATATTAAATTATAACATGGTAATAAATTAAAAAAGGCGAAGAAGTTGTCATTATGCTTCTACAATTATTTATTTAAAATTATTTATAGGGGTATTTAGCGAAAAGTAATTAGTTATTTTAGTAAAGTTAACCTTAACTATACTAAAAAACTAGGCAATACGACGTATTTAATAGAAAAAAAATGGTTATTGCATATGTTACATACATATGCAATAACCATTTTTTTCTACACAGTAGGTACATACTTCTTCACGCTGTGAACACGCTTTTTCCTGCGTATCTGCTGGTTTTTCCTACTCCATCTTCCTACTCTATATTTTAGTGAAAGTGATATAAAAATCGGTTGAGCTGTTTCAACCCGGATAAACAGAAACATAGATAAAAAAATATTTAAGTACATTTTCTAGCATGTAAAATGTTGTTAGCCCTCGTTTCATTTAATTTTATGTTTAAAGTTAAATTTCTTTCTTAATCCTTTCAAAGTTAGTTTAAAACTTTAACTCAATTTTGTGAGTTTTTAGTCTTTGAAAGAGTTTGGTTTTTTTTAGTTATCTCATTGAAAGTTTTTAAAAGATAGGCGATTGCTATTTCATAATATTCGTTTTAGGTAACAACTTAAATACGTACAATTCATTATTATATGATTTAATCTAATCGACGTTGATACAATTACCAGTTATTACACATATTTTTTTTACCTTCACGTTTTATCACGCATATAACAGGTTAGACAAAAAAAAACATAGTATCAAGACAATCTGTTCTTAGCTTAACGTTCAAGATATTGATTAAATTCAAGATATTGATTGGAAATGGAAATAACTTAATATATGATAAATAAAATCTCCAAGTAGAGTTGGATTTCACAACCATCACGCTTAAAATTCAAATTCAAAATATATTTTTTAAGAAGTCTTTTTACGCATTTTTAAATTACCAAGACATAAGGCCGCCGCCAGTCCTACTGAGAAGAGCCGGTAAGAAATCGCCTACCCTATTAATGATATTCGAACTCACATCCATCATAATAATACATAGTTTAACCAATAATTCAAAATAGTACAAATAAAATTAATTAACTTACAACGTGTTCTCTTAAGATCTCGCCAAGAAATGAGACCGAAGATGTTCATTTGTGTTCAGGCAAAAAGATACAATTGTATTTTGGACAATAATAAATCATACATAAAAAAATATGTATGATTTACTATTCTATATGTGACGGTTATTGGTTCGATTCTACCCCAGGGAAATGTATTATTTTCATTTCCTCGCTCTGTTTATAAGACAAAGCGTGATGTTCAGATCATCCACTAAACATTTAATGAAATTGAACGGTGTGTGGAGAACAGAGTGCTAACACACTAGGTTCCCTTTACCTGCCATCCGTATGTGAAACATAGCGTGAAGGGTTTTAGTCTAAATCATGAGTCACTACTTTTTAATTCCTGAAATGCAAAAGAAAAACTCAAAGCAAGATACTACTGTTTTCAATTTAATTTACAGAGTCGTGTCAATTAGCGAGAAAATTAAACGATTAACACTTGACCGTCGCTCGCTATCCGCCATCTTAGAATATTTACTTTAAATTAAATTCCTAGTATTTGCAATCAAGTTGTTCTTTGATGCGCTACAACATTCTTATCTCTTGGAAAATTATAGTTTTTGTCTACATTTTATAAATATATTACAAAAGAAATGAATTTTAATAAAATAAAATTTATATCTAAGTAAAAAAATTAATACATTTTTGTTTGAGCGCATTCAAGCGTTATTTATTTTCAAATTTAAAGTTATTTATAAACAATATATAGAAATCCTTAAATTTCATCAAAACAAAAAAAAAGTCATCATCATATATAACCCAAACCTAATAGTTGTGGGTTCAAGTCGTCATAAAAAAATCAAATGTAAATATATTCCATTGTCCGCTTTTCGTCTAAATTCGTGATATTGGCTCAATCTGACGACTGTCTTGATGACTGTCAATCTATAATCTAAATTCAAGATTTATATTATAGAAATAGAAATCAATTTTTACCTTGCAAGCCTTCAAAGTGCTAAGTAAACTTGGCACAAGTAAAGCGGCAATCAAAAGAAGTTTCTTGATCAACATGACTGCTAATAGGATTGGTATAAGGAGCATCTTGGTCTTCATCGTAGCTAAGAGGTTCAGGAGTGGTATCATTATAGCCAGCTTCTTCTTTTTTCCACGACCTGAAATGTAAAATAAATACTATTATATTATTTGAATAAATTTTGATAAAATTGTACAATATTATAAAGTAGGATAAATAGAGGGAACCTAGTGTTAAGATACTCCTTTCCCTATTGAAGTTTATAGTTTATTTTTATCTTTTACTGTTACTATTATGTGTTGTTATCTGTTACTGTTTAAAATCAATTAGGCGATTAAAGTTATGAAATATATACCAAATTAGAAGTATTAATATCTCAATTATTTGCTTTTATTGAGTCACAAGTCAACAGTACAACACCAATATATTATTCAACGAATTAAAACTTTAGTTCAAAACTGAAGGTCAAATTCATTAACTTTATCTTTTTTCTTGTGTTTGAAATAAAACAATAATAAAATATTTTAAAAAAAGCAAATTCACTCTGTTTCTTTTGAAATGTAGGCAGAACATGAGAACCATAACACCAACACTTTCCGTTGTCCATAATATTACATATTGAAAAACAGAACTTAACACCGCGTTTAGTCTTAACATTGCGAGAACCAAAATCACAATAATTTAAACATAGGAATCCATATCCGTTGCGTCTACATTGCAACTCAAATCTCACTCAGCCTCAACGACCTCAAAATAAAAACATCGAGAGCATTCATAAACAAAATTAACCCAAAAACAATAGTAAAACAGAATTATGAGCATTAGTTCCACAATTTACATTTGACACGTCTCTCCTGCGGTCTAGTCTCACGTTACGATCCAATTATTTTGGTCACAGCGTTATAAATTTACTAGATTGTTTGTGACCGTGTTTTTTTTTTAATCAAAAATTTTACGGTCGATTTAATGGTATTTACATAGAGAGTGCTACGATTGTCTGTGGTCTGGTGGTGGTAGCTATTGGTGATCAGTTAGCGTTGTTAGCGATGGTTGTGAGTTCAAGGCTCAGACAATGTCTATACTTTAAAATGTGGAGCAAATTTTGTACCCCTTTTTACATCAACTGTGCGGACGGAGGGAGGAGGGACGCAGTTATAGTGTATGTAGAATGCTTCTCTACAATGCTAATATTTTTTTAAATTATGCATATGAAATATCGAGGCCAGTCGTGGCGCAAGTTCACAAGCCTGTGGCTGAAAACGTGACAGGTTGTGGGCTCGATTCCCACTCGAGAAATTGAAATATTTAATATTTTCATTTCTTCGCTCTGGTGTAGAGTTGAAAGGGTTGAAATGGTAGATGTCTGAAAAGGTACATATACACAAAGTGAAATACAGTTTTGTATGACAACGCCTTTCATACGTGTCAAGTATTAGATTTTTAGTAAATATAACAATGATCTCGTTTCTATATAAAACAAGATCTCAGAGGCCGTCGTAGTGCAGTGGCCTATGCCACTGCACTACGACGCAGATAGCGCATGCTGTATGTGCGACGGTAGTGGATTTAATTCTCATTCCAGATAATGAATTGCTTTCTTTGGTCTGGTAAAAATACGACACTCGTGATGCAATGTCTAAAGAATTAGGCAGAAAACGGAAGTGTCTTAACACTAGGTTCGCTCTTCTTGTTCTGATCGTATACATCAGAATTAGTAGAGAGTGGCTGCTATATAGATACGTAATATTTATTAGATTGGGACATTGACCTGTTGATACGCGTCACGCTTATCCATAGCATGTTAACATTCGTGATATTATTTAAAAGACAATATAATTATTTTATTAAATTAGAAATAAATCAGTACGTATAGCAAAATTTCATTTAATATTCGTTTTATATTTTTGCCACTTAGAATAAATAGTAGACAGAGGGAACCTAGTTACCCTCGTTCCTTAATTTCCATTAAATTTTCGAGATATTGCATGTCAAGCGGTGAAACACCATACCGCTACTTATATAACAGAGAGAGAAATGAAAATAAGTTAAATGTTTTCCCTCAAATAAGGATTGAATACAAGCCACGCCACGATGCCTTTATAAATATAGGTATAATTATTATAAATCAGTAATGTAACATAGTATGAATGAGTTTAATTTACTTTATGAATCCTAATTCAAGTATTATCATTTACTCTAATCTAAATAATGGTTATTAAGATCAAATTTTAATTCACAAGTTTCAAGCGAAAACGCAACTAGACACGTATCGTTGCACTGTTGTTGTTGTTGTTGTTTAAACTAATTATTATGCAAATTAAAGTTAATTTTGTACCTAAACTACATTTTATGTTAGGCAAAGTACAATTTTATGTTTTAAAGTGCAATTTTATGTTTTAAAGTGCAATTTTATGTTTTAAAGTGCAATTTTATGTTTTTAGCTAACCTAGTGTCAAAACACTCCGCCCATGCTTCGTCCAATTTTGGAGACATTGCGCGTGGATTGACGGAACTAAATGGCGCGCTTTGTCTCGTTACCATAGATTGGAAATGAAAATGACTAATTCCCTAAGTTTGTATCGAACTCACAACTATAGCGTTTTCCGCCAAACGTTTTGACGTTGAGCGACGATATCAAAGTTTTTTTTTATTTTCACGCGTATCCTGCACGTAATGAGTTAGGCCGAGGGAGCATAGTGTTAAGACACTCCGCTCTCCACTTTCCGCTGAATTCTGGAGGCATTGCGTGTTGAATGGCGGAGAACGCCGCACGGTATATGTATCGTTTTACATTATATAAATAGTAATTTATCTATTTATACTATGTTAAAATTAATTTATCTGTGGTGTGTAAAACGATAGGGAAACAACGCTTTACCGAAAATTAACTGTCATTTGTATATTGCTCGCGTCTAGGGTTATCAGAGTACGAGTACCGGCACTCTAAAATAGATTCAACTTGATTCAACTTGATGTAATGAAAGTAAAATGGTGTGGAGAAAGACTACGTTAATTTCTTCTTAGTGGTTTTATATTTATTATGGGTTTTTATAACCTCAATAGTAGATTGTTTTGGATTCAATAACCAGGCGAGGAAATGCCAATTTTAATTATTATATCATTTACCCTCTCTGTTAGACAAGGCGAGGTGTTGATTTCCGCCACTCAACAAGCCATGTCTCGAAAATTGGGCAGTGGCTGGGGAACGGAGTGTCATATCACTGGGGTACTGGGGTCTCTCTGAGGTACGCTTGACGCTGCCATTATTATTTATATTAATAGAAATATTGTTATGATATAATTTCAGGTGAAAGGTGTAATAAGTCCATTATTAGGATTATTTTTACATATATATAAAATACTAGCTTTGATGCATAAGATAAAATTGAATAAATAATCGATTCAGAACGAAATCTAAAGCTACTAAATCTTCAATTTAAAACAGTGAAGATTGAATATTGTTAGAAATCGGCGTCAAGTAGGGAATGGAGGTGTCTCTGCGTACCCTGTTATATGCAGGATACAGCGTGAAGTTACAAAAACATTAAACCTTGTTTTATAAAAATATATTAAAAAAAGGGAAAAATTATCAACAGCCACGATTACAGATAATATTAATTAACTGATTGTAGTTTGAATCTAACCTTCTTATCTTTTTTTTATTTTCACGCTGTATACTGCACACAGCAGGATAGGAAGAGGAACCTCCGTTCCCCATTTTCCGAGGAATTCTGGGTGCATTGCGTGTTGAGTGGCGGAACTCAACGCCGCGCTTTTTCTCGGTACCAAAGCGAAAAAATGAAAATATAAATTGAATGAAACTGGGATCAAACCCAAAACCAGTTGATTTTACAGTACTGGCCTCACCTCCTTATCTTTCAATGAAATTTTTGTTTTATATGTACCTATATATATAGATTCAATTAAGTTTTTTTTTCTTGTTACATAAGAAATTATAATAGTTATGTAAGTAATTAAATTTAGTATATGAAACTGTCCCTAATCATGCCGTGGCAGCTTATAAGTAAAGCAACACTAAGCCAATAGTTTTTAAGACATGATTGTAATATTCGATTAAGTGTATGTTTTGTTAGTTGTCCTTAATAAATAAATAAATAAAATAAAAAACTAAAATAAACCAATACTAAGAAGAATCACTCAATTCTCTTAGAGAAAAATTAAGTACAAAATGACTAGTTTCCAAAGAAACATATCTAAAAACTTGTTGTAAAACAATCTCATATATATATACATACGAGTAGATGTCATTCAATCGAATAGGACATCACCTGAATGACCGATATCATACAATTGACCCTTTTTCATACGTGCTCAGAATAGAATTGAGGTGATAACAAAAAAACTATACGTATAATACATAAAAATTGCAGCCATCATGGATCAGCGCTATAGAAACTAACTGTAAAAGCGAAGGTTGTAGGTTCGATTTCCATTCGAGAAACGATTTATTTACATTTCCTCATTTTGATAACTTGGCGCTTAATTCCGTCTCCCAATACGTAATGTTTCGAAAATTGGGCAGTCGTGGGGCAGGGGCAGAAAGTGTGACTGTACACGTGACTGGTTGTGCGTCCAATCTTTACTCGAGGAAATTAAATATTTATTTAAATTGATATTTCTGTTTCTTCGCTTTGATGTTGAGGCAAAAGGCGATGTTGAGTTCCGCCACTTAACACGCAATGCTTCCAGAATTAACACTACGTTCCCTTTGCCTACTCTGCTGTGTGCGGAATACAGCGGGAAGCTGATTTTATTAATTTTTGCTCTATTTAGCTGTGAGATAAAAGGTAAGCAAACCAGAATCAATACGGATACACAATAGAGCACATAGCCTCAAAACATTAAGCTGTGACATTTTGTCATCGGTCGGGTCATATTCGTTATTTTTACAAGCAGTCGGCTTGTTGATACGAGAGAACTGTTTCAGATATTTTCGTTTAATTCTTGTTATTCTGTTGTTACTTTTATTGTTTTTTTAAAGTTTCTTGTTTTATTAGGGTTATTGATTGTTTTATTTTTGTTTATATTGATGTTTTCATACTTAAAATAGAGTTCAAGGTTCATGCTTAAATTAGGGTTAATAAGGTTGACTCAAACCTTAACTAGGGAAAGATTGCATTTTCTTCCATACGGACGGATTGTTATAGTATTTTAACATATAAAGAAACGAGGCTGAAGGATTCGTATCCGTATAAACGTGATATTATCAATAAAAGTATGACATGCTTTGTTTCGTTCGTTTACATTTTGTTCATGCTCTAATGTATATACTATACCTAGGTTTCCGTTGCCATGACAGCGTTCAATGCTTTAGATAAATTTATATAATATTATATAAATAAAAAAAATATTTTAAATTAAAGGTCTATATTTGGAACTTATTTTGTTCTTAATTACTACCAAGTATTATTTAATTAATAGCATCAACTAAACTTTCTAGCGATGTGATAGGTAAGTCTTATATTTCATACCGTTTCTAAACTTCAATTTATAATCTAATTAGCTGAAGTAAGCAAACTAATTAAAACTTAATAATAATAGGGCTTCATATATAAGTAAATGATTAGTTATTGCCCGCAGTTTGCTTGCGTTCACCGCTTTTCGCAGGAATTTCCTAAATTTATCTCTTAGTGCTCTTAGTGATGGCCAGTAGTAGGTTCGATTAGGTTCGAGTCACTCAGTAACAGGAAAAGTTCTATATACATATATAAAATGCAATCGTTCATCCCAGTCCAGTCCAGTTTAGTAAAAAAAAAATAAGCTACAGTATTGTGTGCTAGAATTAACTTGGAAAGCTTTTTATACACCAATAAAAAGGACCAAATAATTCACCTCCTGCCACCAATACACTTCTATATATTAAAATATAATCGTTCGACCACATAAAACATCAATGAGACACTTTTTACTTATTTAGAAAATGTATAAAAACTTGAACGTTGCGTTAACTGAGCCATACGTTCCAGAGAGAGGCGCTCAGTGTTCAAAGCGCCTGGTCGGTTTCCTGGAGGCGCGGGTTCATTTATAAGTATTTTTCTTTCCTTAGTGTGGATTAACACTTTAAAAATGTTAAAAATTAACACTTGCTATTATATTTTACTTATTTACTTAGTAGTAAATAAGTAAAAGTTAGTACTCAAGAAAGAAAGGAATAAAAGGTACATCAAAATCATTACAAGGTAATCTAGATAATCTTCTCATCAAGTTTCATAAAAAAATCTTGTAAATATATAAAGTACTTAAATAATAAACGTTTAAGAGGTAATTCCTGGAAAATTTTATGAAAAACAAGGAGATACAGTGAATATTAAATGCTTCTTAATAAAAATCAAATTCGTAGAAATTCGTCGTAACAAATCTAAAGGTAATACCATCGCGAGAAAACATCAAGAATCTTATAAATGAAAAGGGTTTATCGTTTTGGAAGATTTAAAAATGGCGATAATAACTTTCATCCACAAGAAACGGCAGGACTTAACGTAAACGTTTTAGGCTTTAGGTGTTTTTTAGGTTCACGCTTTGTAGCAAAGTGGACGTAGACGTCGTAGAGATTTTATTATTCATTTTCAACATTCTGAAAGTGTTATTCCACACTTAAGGAAGAAAAATATTTTTTTGGAAACGTATTAACGATGCTTACGTTTGGAACTTTTCACAAGCATTAAAAATGACAAAGTAACAGTTTTAGGTAAGAACAAAATAGACAGTATTTCATCTTTAAAATTAACTTTCGATCACAATGACAAGTTGAATCGACATTAAGATCATTACATACATACATATATACATATTAAATAAATACATATTTAATTAATAATAATTAAGCGCTTCAATTCACTCTTTTACAACTTTTTTTACATTTAAATAGTTGTTAACACTTAAATTTATCTATAAAATGATCACTACTCACCGTCATCGGCTTCTTGATCCTCAATAGTCCTCGCACCTTCAGGCAAATTGATTTTCAGTCCTTTCATAGCGAAAAATTCTTTCACTAAATGCACAAAATATTTTGCGATTTCAGTCCATTCTGATATAAAACTTCTATGTTCATTTGGTAACAGGTCCACCTCGTCTTGTACTGTAAGATTCTTGATGGTATCATCATCAAGAGGCACTAGACTTATCATTGAATTCGGTGATAGCGTCTCATTATTTACATCACCGAAGAAAGTCTTTTTTGCAATTTTCAAGGCTTTGTACTTGATACAGGAGAAAGCTTCGCCTTTTAAAAAACAACTGTCTTTTACTTGACGTATGTATCTGTCTTCGGTACTAAATGTGGGATTTACAGATATCACGACTATGATGAGTATGGCAGTTTGTATATTCATTTTGCTGTTTCTGAAACAATTATATGTATAGAGATATTTAATTAAATAATACGATATTTCTTTTGGGATAAAATATGGGATAATGAAAATAATTTTTTACCCCTCAGTGGGGATCGAAGCCGCAACTATCCTGTTTAAAGCCAGGGTCTGTCCAGCATTCGCCACTAAAACGTTAGTAACGTCCTTGTGAGTGCCCACATTACGCTGTATTTTACACGTGTTTAGGTCAGAGGTAAACGAACTATTCCTCAAATTTAAAGCCATATCTGATAATATTACCTATATTTATAGCTCCATGCTGTGTCCTGCATATAGCAATATAGGCGGAGAAAGCTTAGTGTCAAGATCCTCCGTTCAACCCAACAAAACGACCAATTTTTGAGACATTGCGATCTGATCTCTGCCTTGTAAGTC
The DNA here is from genome assembly GCA_917862395.2 of Heliconius sara. NCBI lineage: Eukaryota > Metazoa > Arthropoda > Insecta > Lepidoptera > Nymphalidae > Heliconius > Heliconius sara. Next base: position 2,523,359 of record OU860798.1, on the reverse strand, counting down.
AGAGTGAGAAAATGAAAATAATTTGTTTGCCCGAGTGAAAATCAAACCCATACGTCGCGTTTTCAATCACACGCGATACCACTGCGTCATGACGATATCCCTCCTCTTAAATTACTTAACATATTAAATAATTCATTCTAGAAAAACATCTTTCTTTTATGTTTCAAACAATGCTACAAACATTCACACTTTCTTCTGAAAGTATAACAATGAGAAAACTCACTTAACACAAGTAGAAATCAAATAACGGGACATTTTCCATAATAAATTAAGGGCAAAAGATAAAACGCTCTAATTCACAAATTCAAATATAAATTAAAATGTATAACACTTTATTTACACGCCAAATCAAATATCTTCAGTAAAGATAAAGAAGTATCGAAAGCTATATATAAATTTAAGCCAAACCAAACTCTACTAACTTTAGTCTAAAGTTCAAAATTGAGTGTAAGAAGTTCAAAATTGAGTGTTGTATTTGCGGATAAATTTCATAAAGAAGAGGCAAGTAAGGACTTCAATAATTAAATATAAAGTACTGTGAAACAATATTTCGGGGCTGTGAATTTCAAATGATTATTATTTATATTGAATTAAATATACTATTCTATCCAGTTCAGTTGTTTGTCATAAATTAATTTAATTTAATTTAATATAGTATCTTGAGTTATCGTCTCCAGATAATAATGTACATTATCGATTTTTTCCGCATACCACAGGAAAGAGAGAGAATAATAAAATGAGACTATTAAATAATATACACTATTAAATAATATTCGATATTATTTCGAGCCAAAGCTAACCATAAACCAGTCTAGGCTAAACCAATCCTGACACTGACACCTATAAGGACTAAATATAAAAAAAATTGTAACTTTTAATAAAGGTTTGAAACAATTAAAAAACTTATGTTAATTTTCATATCGAAAGCTTTCGTATTTTCTAGGAAATAAAGAAGTTTTTTAAGGTTAATTTATGTTTATATTATAACCTCATATAAAATTTCTAGTAAATAAATAATTTTGATTCCTATTCATATGTATGTTTCAGAGGAATACACATTTAATAATGTGACAGAAGACATTTCCTTCTGTATACGATAACTGCGATTTACAATAGACCGGCGAAAGAATTATTAAATATAAAATAACTTTGACAGGAAATTGAAAGAGGTTGTGGTTTCGATTCCCTTTTGGGAGAATAAATTGTTTATTTTTCTCGCTCTGCTCGCTTCTTAACTTGCTATATGAGGGATACACCGTGAAGCTAAAAAAACGAAACCACCATACTTTGCCAAATTCATCTCTACCGTACCACAACAGCATTGTATTGCAAAGTAAATTTTTAGCGGTCGTGGTGCAGGGGCATAAGCTCGTGACTGTAACGAGATCGTAGTGGGTTCGATCCCCACTCGGAGGAATGAATGATTATTTATTAATATTTTCATTTCTTCGCTCTGGCACCATGGCAACAGAATGATAGAACTTAACGCCTCCTGCGCAATTCAATACGCAATGGGTACAAAGGAGTGTCTTAATACTAGGTTCCCTCTGTGGAATGCAGTGAAACTAAATTTATATTATAATAAATTACTTAGTGTAAAATATATAAATTTAAGTAAAAGCTGTCTAAATCGGATAAATAATTTTCAACAATTGAATAATCAATAAAATTACAGAATTACTATAATATACAGATTCACTCTTGCTCTTTTCCTCGACATGAGAGCTAAGAAATGAAAATATTAAATTTTTGACATTCTCGAGGGGGAATCGAACCCACAACCTTGTGTACCACTAAGATCTCAAATAATGTGTAAGGTCTCAATCAATTTGTCTAATATTTTGTTAAGTTAATTAGGATCTTCTCTCATCGCGTTTCGAACTTATCAATTAAGCATAATTCACTTCACTAATGTCCAGTTCTATGGAGGAAAAGTAAAAAAAAACTAGATATTTAATTCTTTTGATTAACTGTCACAGTATTTTTTTAATAATGTCGATCTGTAAAGAATTACAAATCATAATATTATGTCAATAAAAAATAAATACTTTTCTTAATGAAATTTGAATGTATAGCCATTGTGCTCAGTTAGTGTCAACAGAACTAAAATAAAATCGTACCGGTACCTAATTTATGATAGATAATGTATGAGCAGAGGGTATTAAGACACTTTGTTCTCCACTTTCCACCTCTAATGTTCGAGACATTGTGCGCTTATTGGCGTAGCTCCACGCTGTGATTTGGATCGTTTATTTTGAAAGTGGTGTAAGTCCATTTTTGAGAAAAATGAGCTATTACGTAATTAATGCTTAATTTAATGTAATTTTTTTATATATAACTAGTCCGTGTTTAATTTCTCAAAAAAATCCCATGTTTTTTACAACTTAAAATCTGTCGGTAAATGAAATTGCATAACTATCGATTATGAAAGTGGTGTAAGTCCAATTGACAGAGGTAGGTGGTACAGCGGATGGATCAGTGTTTTGTTATTCTTCATTTATTTTATACTAGTTGTGTCCCGCGGTTTCACCCGCGGACGATTTGCATTGTTTCCCCTCCGTGTTTCCACTACTCGTAAGTTAAAAGATAGATATTAAAAAATTAGAGAAATGTATTAGAAAATGTACAGCGCATAACCTGTGAGAAGAAAATAAATACGACAAGGCTGTATGACTCCGTATCTTTGCCCGTATTTTGGTGAATTAAAAAAACAACAAAAACAAAAGTAGCGCCATTTTTTTGCAGAAAAATCCGCAATCTTATTACGATTTTTCTAATTTTGTATTACTTAGGAGCTGAGTTTTTAAATAAAATGTAGCCTATGTACTATTCCAATTCATACTCTAGCTGTGTATTAAATTTGGAACCAATCTATTACGTACTTAAAAAAAATTAAAGACATGAAGCAGCTACTACCCTCCGGTGCATCATGCATATTTTGAAACACTACCACATGTAGAGAATAAGTAAATTCTTGTAATCAGTATCTTGTAATTGCCGTCTAAAATAAAATTTTATGTATTGTTATGCGTATTTGTAAACAAAATTATATTCAAATGAAGTATATTTTAAGCGATATTTGATTTGAATTTTTTGAAATTGAAATTAAATGATTTTTACAATTGTCTAATTTTGAAAGTGGTGTAAGTCCATTTATAGCACGTAAATATGTGTTATCGTAGTCTAATTAGCCACAAACAATTTTATATAAACAAATTAAATGTTGATAAAACAATAGAAACAGTGCCAGACCTCATATGATTTGCCTGTATTTTTAAATCAACAAATATAGTAAGTAACCTTTAATTTTCACGAAACAAAAGAAAATGGACTTACACCACTTTCAAAATAAACGGTCCATTTGTCTATTATCAATTATGAATGAAAACAATTATGTTATCTTATATAAAAAAGATTTCAAAATTTAAAGTGTAAATAATTAAAAATTTATCTGATTCAATAATTTTAAGAGTAACTATAGAATACAGGAGAAATCGAATATATTTAAACAAAAGCTTTTAACTAAATACAATCTTACATTTTTTTTTTTAAAAAGTTCTGAATAAAAAATTGATTTTATTACATCTGTTTATTTTGTACGTTTAAAATACACTGCCTTTGTAATTTATTAAGGATGAGTGACACTTTTTAATTATTTCAAATGTAAATGAAATAAATTTATAGCTTAACGTCCTATCCCGCATATAGCAGGGCAAGCACAAAGTACAGCGTAATCTATTATGAAGCACTTCGTTGCGTGTTGGATGGCGGAAATCAACAAGGAAGAAAGGGAAACGGAGTGTCTTAACACTATGTTTCTTGGCTACACTTTTATAAAAAAATAAATACAATATATAAAAAGACTATTTACACACTTTGAATGCTATTCCTGCAATTTTACAAAGAATTGCAAATACGTCATTGTTGCTCCAAGCGAGCGATACATTATATTGAAATTTCACTAAACTGTTGTTGTTAGTTAATATTAAATTTATAAACTAAAACTTACATTTTTCAAATAATTTACACTACACACAGATTTTTCCAAATAACAATCTTTTAATAATATAACTAAATAAGAAAAAAAATACAGTTAGCCCGCTAAGAGTCCACTACTCAATGACAAGATCGAAATTGAAACGCTATTTAAATGATCCGTAATCATTGGAACATAACACGGTCTTGGTTTCAAAACTGGCTGAACGATATACTGCGGCGATGTCTACTTTTATTGGTATATAATTTCAATATGAACTGAGCAAAAGCGATATGAGGCCTTGGGTCGTCTGATTATAAAATTGTGGCTATAAACGCGATGATTATAGGTTCAATTATCTCTTATAGGAACTTATTTTTATTTTACCACTCTCGCAAGAGAAACCAGGGCGTTGAATTTCGCTACTTAATACGTATTGTCTCGAATTCGGGCGGAAAGCAGAGAATGGAGTGTCTTGATACGGAGTAAAATTGAAAAAAAAATGTATTTTAAATTTATATATTTCTGTTTAAATTACATTCTTTCTACAATTTCTTTCGAAGTTTCTTATAAACAACAACCAACGGTTCACAATAAATGTTTTGGACTTGAACCTGTGACCACGGCACTAACTACATTAACAATCAGGCATGCTTTATAACGGTTCTAGCCTTTAAATTGTTACTGTGAGTTCATTTTGGATTATACTAATTGAAAATTGCTATGAGAAACGCAGTATATATATGAAAAATGCGGTGTTCAGTTCCGCCACTCAACACGCAATACCTCGAAAACTCGGATAGTGAGAAACGGTGCCTCTTAATTGGAACGGAGTGTCTTAATACTGGATTCTCTGGTTCCTTCTGCCCTGTTTTGTGCGGGAGGCGACAAGAAACGAACTGAGTCAAAATTACGTATTATGTATTTGGCTGTTATGACTCGTATATACTTTTAAATAATGATTATTGGTAATAGAAACTCTGAATTTGTTCACATTTTTCCCTTCAAGAATTAAGGAAATCAAAAGGAAAAAGGGCGATATATTTATAATAGTACTATAGCAGTCCCTGCTCGCGTCACTCGGCAACCCTCGCTTATTTCGCTTGTCGTAATAGTAAAATACCTTGAACAATTCACGTAATGTCATATTTTTTAACATCATTTATATGTATGCTTTCCTTTACAAATACACATATAATAGAAATTATAAAAATAAACAATATTTTGTTTTATTATAAAAATATTATTTTATTAAATTGTGTTATTTAAGGTAACATACAGACAAAACGATATGTTGATCTGTAGAAGTTTCCCTCGTTATAGTAATATTATCCTAAGTTTCTATTCCTATAGTGTTGCACTTTCGCTCTCTGTTTCGTGTCAGTGGTATTGAAAAGGTAAATGTCCTTTACTAACGAGTTATCTATATATATTTTGTAAGAATTAATAAATTAATTAATAATAAGTAGCAAAATTCGCGTTTAAGAAAAATTAAATAAATCAGTTTCACGCTATATCCCGCACACAACAGAGTAGGCAGAGGGAATCTAGTTTTAAGAATGCTTCCAAAATTCGGCGGAAAATGGGGATGGGATAAGGCGTAAACCTGATTTATTTTTAATTTTTTTAAATTAAAATTTCCACTCTACACTAGGTTCCCTCTGCCTACCCTGCTGTGTGCGGGATATAGCGTGAAGCTAATTTATTTTTTTTTAATTTCTACTATATAAGGATTTTTAGGCTGTCGCGGCGACGCGGCACATCATCTGATTGAAAAGTCAATGGTTGTGAGTTTGCTTGGAGGAATTAACTATTTCTCAATGGTGAGAAGACGATGAAAAGTATTGAGTTCCACCAAACAAAGCCACCATTTAAAGCGCAATATCTCATTCCTCATATAAATTAGGCGGTGAGTGGGGAAGTCGATGTCTTAACACCAAGTGGCCTCGGCCTAATCTGTTAAGCTTAGCTTTAAAAGTAAAAAGTTCAATAATAATCAGGATATATAAAATACTTTTAATATTCGAAATATTCCTTTTGCTAATAGCAAAATGTTTGACAAAACAATAAATAACGGTTCAAATTACTCCTTCTTATTAAAGAAAATATTTCTTTAATATTAAAATGTTTCTTGTACATTTTAATATTAAAAGAAGTGCTTTAAAGAAATGCTTCTTACTGAAAGAATATGATGTAATACAAATACTATATAAAAATATAAAATGTTTTGTTATTTTTCCATATATAAGTTCATGCAGGATACACACAGCATATAGCAGGGTAGGCAGAGGGAACCTGGGTACCTAGTGTTAAAACACTCTGTACCTATTAAAAAAATTACGTTCCCCTACTTTCCGCCGCATGCTGGAGGCTTTACATGTTGACTTGTGGAACTCGACGCCGCGCTTTGCTTTGGTACCACAGCCAGAATATGAAAATATTAAATTTCCTCAAGTAGGAATCGAACCTACAACCAAAATCATGTTTAAAGTTATACACTGGTGCTGCTGCACGATGATTGGCTTTCAGTTAAAACAAAATTTTAAAATATTAAGCAGCGTGAATTGATTATTTATATCAGTTTTATTCGTCATGTTCGGTGTAACAAGGTGCAGCGTTTAACCTTCAATATCTCTTCTTTACGCAATATAGTAGGTAGAAAAAGATAAAGAGTAGAGACTCGAGTGTCTCAACAGGAAAATATAGTATTTTAAAATTTATTTAATGATGAGGCCGGTCGTGGCGCAGAGGCACTAAGTGTGACTGTAATGGTTGTAGGTTCGATCACCACTCGAGGAATAGAAATGTTTATTTACATTAATTAATACTCTGGTGTCGAGGCAAAGCGTGGCGTTAAGTACCGCCACTCAGAACGCAATGCCTCCAGAATTCGGCGGAAAGTGGGGAACGGAGTGTCTTAACACTAGGTTCCCTCTGCCTACCCTGCGGTGTGCGGGATACAGAGTAAAGCTGATTTAATTTTTTTTTACAAGACGTTTACACATATAAGACCAAAAAAATATGCAGATCAACTTATTTATGTATTTAGGAGGTCTTTTCAGGTTTTGAATCTACAAATATCGAGGGCTTAATGTCAGTTTCCCAAATTTAAACTGCACACCTCTCATTAATTCTAATTTCTATCATTTCCTTTGAACACGAATACTCTATTTTAGCTACGTTTATGGACACATCAAAGGGTTCTCTCGAAATTTATTATATACGTTGAACGATTTTGTTCTGGTAAAGGTGAATGCTATCGTAAATTGAGCTAACAAGCTACTGATATTATTAGGTTATTAGGCGATTATTAATTTATTTCCCAACTATACAATTTTTTTTCAGCTTCACGCTGTATCCCGCTTATAGTCTGAGTGTTAAGACACACGGTCACAATATATTTTCATGTTATAATTATATTTAATTATAATTGCAAAATATGAATCTTTTGAACAAATTATAAACGCGAGTGAAATCTGCTTTTTCTTCTTCTTCAACATTTCTAAAGTTGAAGCTTAGAAGCTATTTTGCTAATTTGCGACTTATTAGGAAAAAGTGTAGTCACTCTGCTTTCACTGTACCCACTATATGATTCAATTTTTACTCGAGTTTAGTTTTTTAATGTAATTTAATTTCCTGTGGAGAATGGAATGTTTTAACACTACGTTTCTCTGCCTATCATTTATGCCCAATAAAGCATGAAGTTACAATTACTTGATAAAATCAAGCAGTACTAAGCAGTAACAATATCAACTACAAAAGAAATTCTTATTTAAAAGTAGCTTCACGTTTTTCTCAGCAGAGCAGGGCCTTGAGATTTTGCCTTCTCTTAAGTCTATATTCCGTCAAAGTAGAGGAAAATTAAGAAACTACGTTTTTGATTTTTTACCTGAATTTTTAAACTGCATATTAAGAAGAGGGACTCAACGTCGTGTTTTGTTCTTTTACTAGCAAGCAAGAAAAAAAAAACCATTTCCCAAGAGGAAATCGAGCCCACGACCATCCCGCTTACAGTCAAATAGAAAGCAGTTGTAAAAGAAATAGAAATTGAAAATTATTTTAATATATTTTTTAACATTACAGCTATAATTATTTCTTTCTCCAAGCCAAGATCTAAATTATATATCTAATATAACGCACGTGTATTGGCGAACGGTAATTTTCCAACATCCCGCGAGCTAATCACAGAAAACTGCTGTTTTAGTATTTGCATAGACATGCTTTTTCATTTCATTTTCTAAACTTTCGATAAATTGTTTTTTTTTTTTTTTTTTTTTTTTTTTTTCTTAATTAATGGCGTTTCGAGCGTGCCAGTTGAGCACAATTCATTTCGCCAATGTCACGTTGTATGGAAAACACACGAAGGAAGTTGACCGGTAAAAAGGAAAAAAAAACTATACACAAATATAAAATACATGTAAAAAAAGAGATCCAGTTAAAATACAGCCTCCACCTAGAACAAAACAAACATATATTTACAATGTGTAAACGACTTATTAGGTTAGTAATAAATAATATTTTACATGGGTGTTATTTTAAAGTTTAATTTTGTTATGTTTTATATATTTACATAAAAATTTGCATAAAGGACTAAACACAAACATTAATAGACACTGAACATTTATAGGACGAGGGACTTTATGGGGAAGGACATCATATAAAGGTCGAGTTAACTTAGGACAAGAGAAAAGGATATGGGAAGGAGTGCCATCGTCCAGACCACATTCACACAGTGAGTGGTCCCTGACCCTGATCTTGGCTAGATGTACAGGAGTAGAAGCATGCCCAAGGCGCAAGCGACAGATCGTTGTTATAATCGTCCGTTCAATAAGCTTTTGAGAATAAAACCAAGGTCGCCTAGGAATATCTGGTTGGATAAATGCGTAATACTTACCTTTATGGGATTTTGACTCGTTCCATGAATTATTCCAGGACTTACGGAGATGAGTATCTGCAAGGGACATCAGATCGTGGGCGGAATTGGAGAAATGATCTAATGTGCCACACTGTATAGCAGATTTGGCGCAGGAGTCTGCAGATTCATTCCCACTGATTCCAGAATGACCTGGAATCCACACTAGAGTAACGTCCAAACCTCTTAGATGACAAGAGAACAATTCTTCACGAATCCTTAAAACAATTGAAGATCCTAATCTACTATGGAACGGGTTTCTCTTTAAGGCCATTAGGCAGCTTAGTGAGTCAGTAAAAATAACGGTCTGCTTAATATTGTGGGAATGTGTAAACAGGATTGCTTCTAACAAAGCAACAGCCTCGCCTGTAAACACAGAAGATTCGGGAGGGCATTTAAATTGTAAGATAATTTTGAATTTTGGTATCCAACAAGCTGCGCCAACACAGCTCTCCTTCAAGAGCTTTGAAGCATCAGTGAAGATGAGAAGGTGATTCGCCCAGTTGAGATGAACTATTTCCTTAAATTTTGTGTTGGTGTCAGGATCTCCTTTGATTAGGCCAAGATTTGTGACAATACGGGGAGAGTAAAGTAAAGCGTTATAAGGTGTAAGGAATAAAGGATTAGATGGATAACAAGACAAGGGATTAGGTAGGGATGTCAGTCTAAGGAAGCTATCAAGTAAATATGGCAATGGTTTGCCTCGAGGGATAATATCAGCTAACTTAGACAGTTTGGACCACAACGGATGAGAGGAAAGCTGCAACATTTTACTCACAAATCGATCAGAGAGGAATTGTCGACGGATAGGAAGTGGTGGATCTACACACTCCACCTGCAATGCATTTGTAGGAGTAGACTTCATTGCACCTAGGATAATCCGAAGACATTTATATTGTATTCGGTTTAATTTTTCAGTAGCTACTTTATTAAAGCGGTCTAAAACAAATAATCCATAGTCAATATGACTACGAATTATAGCATTGTACAGCAGTTTTTGAGTATAAGGGTGTGCACCCCACCACACACCAGACACAGCTCTCAGAGCATTAATGCCTTTTTCACATTTTCTGCTGAGATATTCAGCATGAGCAATTCCATTCAATCTCTTATCAAGTATTACGCCTAAAAATTTTTTACTTTCTGTTAAATTAATGGGAATATTATCACACAAAATATTAAAATTTGGAATTACTATCTTTTTTGTAAACACTACCGCTTCACATTTAGCTACAGACAATGCCAGGCCATGATCAGAGAGCCACTGGTTAAGATAGTGCAAGGCAGTATTCAAACGATAAGTTATGTCCTCCACAGAATCTGAGCTGTAATAGAGGACGATGTCATCAGCATACTGAAGGATGTTGCAAAAATTATTTACAGATGATTCGAGGTCATGAGTGTATATATTATACAGCAGCGGACTAAGAGCTGAACCTTGAGTCAGACCTTTCCAGACAAGTCTGGGAGGTATAGTAAGAAGCGGATGTTTTACAGATACCGTTCTGCCAGTCAGAAAATTACATAGGTAATGGGACATCCTCGGCGGAATACTCAGCTGATGCAATTTCTGCCTGAGCACCGGAAGAAGAACATTATCATATGCAGATGCAACATCTAGAAAAACACCAACTAAATACTCTCCTTTGGCAAAAGCTCGTCGAATATCTGTAGTAAAAACACTGAGACTATCAATAGTACTTAACCCCTTTCTAAAGCCAAACTGAGAGGGCGCTAAGGTATTCCTACTTTCCACTATCCATTCCAGTCGATTCTTCAAAATCCGTTCAACAATCTTTGATAGAGTAGATGCTAGTGCAATGGGTCTATAGGAATTAAAATCTGACGGGCATTTACCAGGTTTGAGGATAGGAATAACAATTTGGGATTTCCATGAATTGGGGATATTGCCTGATTGAAATATATTGTTTATCAAGTTTAAAAAATGATATTTAGATTTATCATTTAATCTTGCAATAAAGGAGTAAGGGATACCATCCTCTCCTGGACTTGTGTCCTTTAAATCCATTAAGACGTTTTTAAGCTCTTCAAAGGTAAAAGAAAGATCCATTTCCTCCAAAGATTCAACCGGCGCGGATATAAATAAATCCTGGGATGGTACAGAAGGAGGAGCCAATTTGTTTGCAAAATCGTTGAGCCAAACAGAAGGATTATTGGAATTAGGACTACTGACATTGTTAAGTGATCGCCGAAATCTCTTAACATTTGTCCAAATAAGAGAAAAAGAGGAGCGAGGACTAAGGGACTCACAAAAACTTACCCAACCAAATTTTTTCTTTTTTCCAATGCAATTTCTAAACTTCGCATCATTGCGTCTGTATTCAATGAAATTCTCCATAGTCATACAGGCTGCGTATGACTCCTCGGCAGATGTTCGCCGAATAACAGAATCAGAGCATTCCTGATCCCACCAGGGATTGAAATGCATCCAATTCTGAATGGAGTGATATTTGGGGATATGTAAGTCAGCAGCAGACAGAATGGCAGAGACAAACCTATCATAGTGATCAATGATATTCTCATAATTACCAGACTCAGGAAGATTGCCCAAAATGCAATCCACAGAGTTGGCGTACTCATTCCAGTTGGCCTTTTTTAAATTAAACTTATGACGAAGGAAAGGAGAAGGAGTGGGGTGAACTCTATTATTTAAGGAAAGCAAAATCGGGAAATGGTCACTACCATGGGTAGATGGTAGTACAGACCATGATAGTTGGGAAGCAAGAGAAGGAGAAGATAAGGAAAGATCAATAGCAGACCTAGGGTTCTGATTAGGATTAACCCTACGAGTCGGTGATCCATCATTGAGAATGCAGAGATCAACATCATCAATCATGTCTATCAACGAAGGCGAAAATCCATCACAGTAATAACACCCCCACAGAGTGTGATGAGTGTTAAAATCACCCAGGACCACCACAGGACTAGGAAGCGAAGAGATAATAGACTTAAGCTCTAGGAAGATGGAAGCGGAAGGACGAGGGATATAAACAGAAAGAAAGGAAATACCAAGGACCCTCACAGCAACAGCATTCACCTGTTGACTATGAGATAGGAGAGGAATACGAGAATATGGAGAGGAGTGCTGGATAAGGATAGCACTACCTCCATACCCGTCATTTCTGTCCTCCCTTAAACAGGCGAAACCTGGGACCCTAAATCGGGAGTCAGGCATCAGCCACGTCTCCGAGAGGGCAACAATGACAGGATTATACAGAGAGATAATATGAAGTAACTCGTGCTTTTTAGCACGAATACTTTTACTATTCCACTGTAGGAAGTGTAGTGGGGCCATTGTGAAGGATTTTGAAGATTTTGAGTAGGTTTTGGGCAACGTTGGACGGTAAAGGAAGTTCATCAGCGGTTGAAATTATGCTCACAAGAGTGTCAGTCAAAGCAATTAACAAATCTTTTGTAGATTCTGCTGGACTGTCAGAACCTTGATTAAGGGCACAACCATTAGAAAGGGAAGGGGAACAATTGCTAATAATATACTGGTGAGCTTGTCTATCGTACCGTAAATTGTTTAAGTGTGAAACGAAAAATATTAGACGGGCTTTTACGTACCTTGTTTAGTTGTTTTTTTTATATATAATAGTAAAATTTTTATAAACATTGTATTTGTTAAGCCTATACTGTATTTATACAATCCTAATAAAAATCTAAATCTAAATTAAATCAGCTTCATGCTGTATCCTGCACAGCAGGGTAGGCAGAGGGAACCTAGTGTTAAGACACTCCGTTCGACACCAGAGCGACGAAATGGAAATATAAATTTAAATAAATAAATATTTTATCTCCTCGAGTGGGGATCGAACCCACAACCAGTCCGTTTTACAGTTAAACCTCGTGCCGCTGCGCCACGACTGGCCTCACGTATAAAAAACCTGCGCCACAATCCTAATAATATATAGATTATTACATTTTTTTATCAAATTTCAATTTTTTGCATAATTCATAATAATTCACATAAATGTAAAGCTCAGTTTAAACCTCGCGAAGTATACTTTTTTTGAAATTACGTCTCACTAATTGAATTTGCGTCTAAAAAGTTTTAATTAACGAGCAAATGAGTATGAACTTTAACTAATTTCCTTGAAATAAAAATTGATTTTCTTTAAAATTGACCTTTTCGTCTTGTTTTAGATTTTCATGTCCATTTGGACACGATGTCAAAAATAAAAATATATGATTTTGTGACAAAATTTTCTTTTTATTTCTGCTTCAATAGACTTTCACAAAAATATTTTAAAAACGAATATTACTTCACTATTCGCAATGACCTACGGAAAGCAAATCTTCAGATCCCATCCGTAGAAAATTAAAATTAATTTATATTATATAACAAAATGTTAATACAATAATATCACGTAAGAAATATAGAATAATATTTAGTTTTCTAGTACAAGCGTGAATAAGAAAAGTGAATCAACTTATAAAATATAACAATAACATTACATTCGGCATTGCGAAAACTATTAAATTATCCCAAAAATTTATTGATTCGCGGCAGTGGTGGAAAGTATTTGGTATTTTTATGAGAAATACAAATTTATTCTTTGGCTTATTTTTATTACAATTATATATATTTTGTCTATATTAGTCCTCTACTTAACTCGCAACGTTTTAAATATAAAGCGGAGAATACGAAATGTCTTGTAGACGAAGACATGAAATCTTGTTAAGACACTCTGTTTTTTACTTTATGCTATTTTTTTTATATTATTATAAACTAGTCTTTAACTTTTAATAATATATTTTATAAACATATTTTGAGGCCAGTCGTGGCGCAGGGGCACAAAGTGTGACTGTATAATCAACTGGTTGTGGGTTCGATCCCCACTCGAGGAAATGGAATATTTATTTACATGTATATTTTCATTTCTTCGCTCTGGTGTCGAGGCAAAGCACGGCGTTGAGTTGTGCCACTTAATATGCAACACCTCCAGAACTTCGACGGAAAGTGAGGAACGGAGTGTCTTAACTCTAGGTTCCCTCTGCCTACCCTGCTGCGTGCGGCATATATCGTGAAGCTGAAGAAGAAGAAGAATAAACACATTCGTAGTAAATAACATATAAATCATAAACACCAAACTAAGGATAGAAAGATTTATTAAAAAACATACATATTATTTCACTAAAACTGTCCACGGAGCAGCTACCAAAAGTATAAGTATTCCATAGCCAAGTAACTGCCCCATAAATCTTTTGATATGACGGCTTCACCCTCATAAAAGATAAATATAATTATGTAATAGAAAGCGCTTTTTGGTATTTATGAAGAAAAATAGTCGAACAGTTGGTGTTTGCCAAAAAATAAACGAGGCTTGGCTTATACTGAGAGCCTTCGTGTATACGTAATATTTGGCATAGTGGCCAATAGGAAGGTAGGTCGTGTTCTGTAAAGTTTCGATTTTTAACTTTAATTATCATCTTGTTTTAAATTGTATATTTAAAGCAAAACGTGTATGTTGATTTTGATTGTAATATTAAAAAGTATGTTTCTTTTTCTTGTATAGAAAATAGATAGAGGTAGCACAATGTTAAGACACTCCGTTCTCAACTTTCCATCCAATTTTCGAGACGTTGCGTTGGGATAAGGCTCCAAGTCATCAGTGGCTAGGGAATACCTCCTCACAATACGCGCTGTCTCAATTTAAACTGTCTTCCACATCCGGTTCTTGATCCAACAGCGAAGCGATAAACTCTTAAGATGTTGGTCTACTTTTCGCTCATCAATCAACCGTCGGCACAACAATAGTCATACTAATATTGATACTAATATAAATAATGGTGGTAATCTCATAGGTTAGGTCATAGGTAGGTAGGGTTAGATAATTTTTGATTTTCGGCCTTCATAAGATTGTTATCATGTGGAATAGTATTGTCACCAATCACTGTGCGGCGCGCCACTCGGTCTACTAGTACTATAACAGTGTATCAGTATCTATAACAGTGTGATTGTACCTATAGTAAACTTTATTATTACAATTAAACAATATTTTGTAGGAGCCCCATCATAATTATAACAAACAAACAAAACAAATGAAAAAATATAAAAAACAACAAAGATTAAATATATGATATAAAAAAGTCTAATTTTTAGGAATACAATTTGATTTAAATATGTTTAATGAGATATTATTTACTATATTCAAATTTACTTTAAAAAATTTCCACTTAAAATAAAATTGTGTAACAAAAATATAGAGCCCAGCAGTTGAGACAACATAATATATATACATGTACATTCAAGTAAATTATGCCATTAATTTTACAAACTCAGCTGCTTCTCGAGGAATCATTAAGGGCTAAGATTTATTACATTATAGATCAATCCGTCAGTGTCAATCAATTTTAAATCTATCCAGGATTCAATCCTGGATAAATTTAAATATACTTTTAAATATATTTTTGTAGCTTCACGCTGTATCCCACGTTGCAAGTAGAGGGAATCTGGCTACATAGTGTTAAGATACTCTGTTCCCATTAAGACACATTCCGTTCTCCACTACGTGTTGAGGCAAATGAGGCTGAATTTAACACCACGCTTTTCTTCGACACCAAAGCGTGGAATTTCCCTTAATGGAAATCGAACCCACAACCACGATTACCACCATGTGGGATATCAACCCTGCGTCTATCTAAGAAAAGCGTGCGTTTAAAATGCTTAATGTTATCGTTACATATGCCTCTTTGGTTGTACAATTATAATAATAGTTACACTGGCGAGATCCTTTTCTTCCAGCCGAGTAAAACTCAGGTTCTATTAACTGGATAGTGACCCGTTTACGTATAAGTCTTTTATAATATTTTTCCTTTATTAAAGACTCTATTACTAAACGTGGGTAATGAGATTAAGATTACTTAGATTGGAACCCGCGCCTCTTGGAAGCCATTCAATCACTCTGATCGCTAAGATTTAACTATGTTGAATGTTGGCGTATTTGTAGGTGTGCTTAGACGGTTTCCAAGAGACTTGGGTTCAAATCCCACCATGTTTAATTTTATAAACGTTTAAAGTGGTTAAAGAGTTTAATTTTAAAAGTCTAATAAAAGAAGTTGAAGTATCTCTGACTACATAGGATGATGATACTTATCTGGATTGACTCTACATTCTTTATTAGAACAAGACGAGAAAAAATAATATAAATTAAGTAGCAATTACAACAAATTATTAAATAAATATAGAAATAAAAAACCAAAATTATAAATTTTCCCATATTTCTTGAACAATAAAAGTACACGCAACAAAATGGTTTCCAACAGCTGTTATAAAGAACTCCTCGTCTCGAAATAAACTTTTATATCCATTCAGATTGGCGATATGCGTAGGAGTCTTGGTGAGGTGTTTATTTAATCACTTATGTAAATAAGTACTGGAAAATCACTTTATTTCCACGTTGTGTTGAGAAATTAGATTATTTTAACATTTTTTTTCAATATTATACCCTTTAAAACTATTTTTTTTAGGTTCACTCTGTCACATAGTAGGGTAGACCGAGTAAACCTAGTGTTAAGAAAATCCATTCCTCTTTAATAATTCCGTTCCCTACTTTTAGCAATTCTGAGATAACGTAGGTAAAATTTCATTTATTAAAAAAAAATACATTTTTTC
Organism: Heliconius sara; assembly: GCA_917862395.2. Lineage (NCBI taxonomy): Eukaryota > Metazoa > Arthropoda > Insecta > Lepidoptera > Nymphalidae > Heliconius > Heliconius sara. Next base: position 2,506,832 of record OU860798.1, on the reverse strand, counting down.
CTGTATATAACATGGGGGATAAATGGAATAATACTGTTAACATACGTTCACCACTGTCTGTCTAATTTTTTTAAGGATTCTGCATTGAGTAGTGAAGTTTAACGCCATACTTTGACTACCACTATTCCTCTGAGTGGGGATCAATACCACAACCATCAGGTGTCGTTGCGAGCTGTAACTATTTATACGAATTATATGTATACTTCTGTACATTTAAACAAAAATTCAGTCTCTTAGTGCATTAAAATTAAAAGTAAATGCAAAATAGTAAGGTAATAACGCAAGGGCACAATGCCCAAGGTCAGCGGAAACCGGGAGACGAAAGTTTTTCTTAATGGAAACGTAGTATCTTAACACTACGTTCCTAGTAGAAGTTTCCTCTGCTTATCCTGCTATGTGCGAGATACAACGTGTAGCTAAAAGGGCACAATTAAGTTCTATGAAGTATTTATTGCAATAAAAAATATAACCTCCCGATGAGTAGTTTGAAATTGTGCCAAGAAAGCCAAAATCCTTGCTATTTATTGTTTTACCAATAATACATCAATTTATATCGAGAAAAGGGAAATGGCATGCCTTCTAGACGTGTTTTGGTTATAGAGATGTTATGTAAGATTATGGGTCGTTATGGTATTCTTTTAGACAAAATGCGGAGTTGTTTGTTTGTTGGTGTGTATTTTTTCCAGATTAAAGAAAAGCTAGAATCCCGTTGACTATATAGTCAATTTATATCAGACTACGTCGATAGAAACTACTACCATATCTCTCGATTCTATACTTAGAGCCTAAATTAAAGATTCGGAGAAAAAGATTTCGGAACTTTATACCCTAAAACTATTTACTTCTCTTGTGTGGTTCGAGCGGTTACACAGTGCGGTGTTTAGTTTTGTATCATTGTAGTTTTCGGTGTACATTTAACACAGTGATATATCTTAGTATTAATATCTTTTTTTTATTCCAACTTTATTGAGATTATAAAAAATAATGATAAAATAATTGAAAAATACGTATAGTAAGTGTACTTAATAAGTAATTTTGTTTATATTTCAGTTATCATAATATTCTTTATGTTTTCAATAATACGGTCAAAATGCTCTAAATATAGGAAACCAATTATAAGATATCCTAAGGATACAATTTTTTGGGCAACAGATTTTTTTGTGAAAGGCTGCAGAAATTTCTTGCAGAAATGCCCTGCTACATATAAGTAAGTAAAAAAAAATCTTTACACATTTTTTTATTACTAACAAGGCTATATAAAAAGCGGTTGCTGTAAGCGTATTTTTAATGATTTACAAAATTTTTATTTCTTTATTTTAACTTGGCTAGACACGCTGTCGCGTGTCTAGATTAATTGTCATTAGAAATTGTTATATGTACTTAACAAAATACAAAGATGACATTTCGTGATTGTTAGTTATAAAGTTGCGGGCTACCACTCGTAGAATGTATATTATATTTGAGGGTAGAAGAGGGTAGGTTCGGGTCACCTGATGGTAAGTGACTACCACCGCCCCGTGCAACCCCAGAGGACCTACAGGTGCGTTGCCGTCCTTTAAGGTGGGTTGGGCGCCAGAGCCCGGCATTACCTGATGCGAAACGCAGTAGCATAAAAACACTACTTCACGCCGGTTTTAAATGCCGGGGTTGGTAATGATCCGGTTGAGTCTGCCCATGCGTGTTGCCATTGCTGGCGACGTGACTCTACCACACGTACTTTAGTCTATTCTTACGACACCAGCAGTATCAAGATGATCCTATTCTAGGCCGAGATCACACGGCACAAGCTAGTCTAGTTTGATGTTGACATGTTTTTAGTTTGATGTTCTAGTTTGATGTTTTTTTTATAATTCTAAATGTTACAAGATTTTCAGAATCCAACGTATTTGTGCAAGAAATTACAATGGCGACTATAAAAACTTTCCCAATTATTGTGAAATGCAATATGAAAATTGTAATTCGTGGCGAAGTAAGTGATAAATTTTAAACTTTTACGTTATATATACCTAGTGAGGTACAGATAAATCATATAATAGAAAGACAAGCAGCCTAGTGTCATGACACTTCGTTGTTCGGATGAGTGGCGGAACTCTACAACTTTACTCTCGTGAATTTTCTATACGAGTATGAGTCTAAAAATTCCAAATATTTTAGTGGGCAAAAAAAAATTTTACATGTCACTGTTTCCTATTTCATCCTAATAAAAAAAAATATGTTCGATTATTTAAGTACTTTACGACCATTTAAATATTATAATTACAGATATTAGAATGTAAAAATATGTTTACAAAATCCTTTTAAAATATAGAATTATAAATTCTTTCTTCAAATACTTTAGAAAACAACGTTTACAATATTTCGATTCTCTACAGCCATAAAATATAGTTTGTAACGTCATCGTTTGACAGAATGAAACTGCTACTTATATTTATGGTTATTTGAAAGTGTTCCTCTAATATTCAGAAATTTAAACAATATTATATATATGTAATATTATATATATATATATATATATATATATATATATATATATATATATAGAAATGTACGAGTATATAGAACGAAAATATTTCATCAAAATATATCTTTACGATTTCCCGCACATTGAAAGGTAGGCAGGGGGGCCTGGGAAGCTAGTGTTAAGGCACCAATTTCTTACTTATTCTATTTTCCATTAAGAGGGACTTCCGTTCGCCAGTTTCCATTGTTTTAATATTTTATCCCTCCCAGTGGGAGTCGAACTCAGATTCGTCGCATTTACAGTCACAATGTGTTGTCCCTGTTCCACGACAACCTATATGTTTAATGATGAAGGCATTACTTATTTAATATATGTCAAACTAGGAAAAAGGACATCATACAATAATTGTCAATAAATATCTATATTTATACACAATTATTTTTTACATTTTTATAACGTTATCCACATATAGAAAAGAAAAATACTTTTTAAAGAACAAAATTTTGAACTTGAACCCGCGCCTGTTGTAAGTAGTCCAACCACTCTAACCAACTACGTTCATTTGTAAAAATCTCCCTACAGGAATGCTAGCAACATAAATAAATTGTAACAAAAATGTAAGAAATTCAAATACGGCTTAGACGATTTTCAAGAGGCGTGGATTCAAGTCCCGCTACGTTGTACGTATACTGTACGTATACCTATTACATAATTAATACCATTTTGAAAACAATCTAATAAGACCATCGTGACGTGACTGAAAACTTGAACATTTTCAGTTCATCTTCGCTGCGGTAACGAGCCAATCAGCACTTATTATTAATATAATAATCAGTATTTTTGTGTAGACGCTCTATAGAAAAAAGAAATATCATAATTAAATACACAAATAGATCATCATCCGTAACCACAATATAAATGAGTAATGAGTAAAAGGGTTATCCGAAATTAGAATTATTTTAAGATACCTTGTTGTTATTTGTTTAGTTGGAAGTTTTCCCTAAGGATAAGGAATTGACTTATGTTCGCTCTTATACCAAGAAATAAGCTTGTTGAGTTTCGTCTCTCACTATGAATTGTTAAACATGCTCTAAGCGTGATACAGCGTAAGGCTATACATATAAATATAAACAAATAAAAAAAAATGAAAGAAAGCAAACAAAATGCTAAGTAGGTCTGCCGTCATTTGTATGAAAATAAATAAAATCTCAAGAGATTTAGAGATTTTTTCCATCTGAGCTCGAGGTTATAAATAACTGTTGAGAGACTCTTATTATGTTTTGTAACCGAATCTCCGCGTTACATTTAAATTCAAAATGAACTTGTTAGACATTCAACTGTTTATACGACTTACATTAAGATATATTTTTTTAGCTTCACGTTGCATACCACGTATAACAGCGGAGGGCGAAACATTGATTATTGAGTTGCGAAACTATACGCTGCACTTTATCTTGTTACCAGAGCGAGCAAATGAAAATAATTTTATATATGGATAAACGACTCCACAACCGTATGGGCAAATGTATGAAGGATTGGTTATAAATGCATGTTTCTAGGATAGCAAATTAGAAAATATAAATATTAAACTTATTTTATTTTTATTTCACAGATTGGCGAGTGTTTAAGCGGGAAAAATGTTAAATAAAAACGAAATGAAAGAAATATAAGTTTTCTGTATTCTTTTATATATATACTATATTCAGATTCTCTTATTAGCGAAGTTATCTACTGTTAACTGACATTCATTTTATACATTGAAAAGCCAAATTTACCCCGTAACTAATGAACGGTTGCTGTTGAAAATTAGATTATTTAAAATTAAAAAAAAATTGTTTCGTTTTGCTTATTGTAAAAAATAATGTATTTTTCCTTTGAAGTTTTCCGTTTAATTAAAAAAAACTCTCCGTCCAAACTACTTTGTCTTTATTCTGTTTCTTTGGATATAGCGTTCTTGATAGTGGAAAAAGTAGTATCTAGAAAAAAAAACGGCAACTATTTATAAAATTACACAAAGAGGTCAAATAATTAACAGTATGTAATCATTCTGAAATAAATTCTCGACTTGAATGACATCTCAAGACATATCGCAGCTTCTTATGACGTAAAGAATTCGGTGAAAAACGTTCTGACAGCAATTGAATGATAGAAATATATATAATATTGAATAATTTCAAATACTGCTTTTTCATATCTGACATATGAAAAAACAGTATTTGAAAATTTGCGTTACGTGATTTTGTTACTTTGTGGAGAAAAAATTGATTCTTAATATTTATTTTACCTTTTTAGCTTCGTTCTGTATCCCGTGTATAGCAGGGTAGATAGAGGAAACCTAGTGTTAAGTTATATTCTGCTATGTATGGAATACACTATGAAAGATATAATGCAAAAATACTATAAAATGCGTAAAATGAAAATTTAAGTTTCTTAAAAGTAATCTAATATTAGATTACTTGCTATACTATTTGATCAAAATACAAATTTGAACACAAATTCAGTATTTTCTAATACTAAAGTACTACTTGTGACGTTTAAACTAGGTTTAAGCTCCACGTGTACAATCCAAGCCCATAACCAGTAGTTAGTACTAACCCTGTAGTTACCATAACTCTTTACTACTACGTAGTTACTAGGTCATCTTCATGATGTCATCGATTGTAATGCTGTATCACCTGAAATTTGAAATGTGGCATGAGACTCGATAAGTTATTAAGATTGATAAATAATGTTTTAATCAATAAAAATGGTAAAAGAATATTTAAAATTATATTTTCTTTTCTTCGATCTGGTGTCGAGACAAAACGCGGCGTTGAGTTCCGCCGTTCAACCAGTAAATCCAGAATTCGACGGAATTAAAACTAAAACCCGGCTATGAAAAAATTAAAAAATAAAAATCTTGACTACTGAAAACCACGTTTTAAAATGTATGAAACAAGAAAATTATTCTCACCTAAAATTGTTGCGTACAAGTTACTCAAATTATATTTATGATCTACTAAACAAATAACATATATGTAATATTGCTATTTTCAGTAGATAGCCGTAGTCTTGTGCCTCTTTTAATTTGTCCTCTTAGAACAAACGAACGAACGGCAACTCGATCAAAAATTACCTTTGTTTTAATTATGTTAATTCCTTAGCTAAGAGATATTTCAATTAGTATTATTGGAAATAGAAAAAAATCACTTTGATACATAAAAGTTAATTAAATATGACATTGTTCATTTATTTCGATTCTTTAGTTATAAAATGTATAAAAGAATCTTTTCTTAACTTCTCAGAAACCGTTTTCGTAACGATTATATTTAAAAATATATAATGTTTTATTCTTCGAAATTGAGCAGAAACACAAAAAATATTTTTTTGCTTCATGGAAATTAAAAAGTATATATATACTTTTTAATTTCCGTGGCGCAGCGGCATGAAGTGTGACTGTGAACCGACTGGTTGTGGGTACGATCCCTACTCGAGGAGATGAAATATTTACTTAAATTTATATTTCCATTTCTTCGCTCTGGTGCGAAGCTAAGCGCGGCGTTGAGTTCTGCCACTCAACACGCAATGCCTCCGGAATTCGGCAGAAAGTTGGGAAGGAAGTGTCTTAACACTAGGTTCCCTCTGCCTACACTGCTGTGTGCGAGATACAGCGTGAAGCTGATTTAAATTAATTTCATTTTGTATGAGTTATATATATATATATATATATATATATATATATATATATATATATATATATATATATTATATAGTATATTTCTACAGTTGTAAAAAAGTTTATTAATATAATATCAGCTTCACGCTGTACCCCACATGCAGGAGGGTAGGCAGAGGGAACCTAGTTTTAAGACCGTCCGTTCCCCACTTCTTGCCGCCTTCTGGAGATATTAACATAATAAAACTATTTTTTTATAATAAAGCTAAAATCTAATTTTGCTAAATATTTTAGGATTCACAATATCGTCTTCACGCATTTGTTGGTTTTATTTTCACTTTACAAATATTTTTGTGGCTTTCTATGTAACCCTCTCAAATGGACAAAAAGTCAAAATAGATTTTACCCATCACGCTGATGGTGAGAAATATATATTTAATGTTGAAATAAATAAAAAAAAATAGATACGCTTTACATATTTTTGCTTCACGCTGTATCCCGCATATAAAAGAGTAGTCAAAGTGAACTTAGTGTTATTATATTCAACACGCACTACTCTATTTATGAGAATGCTTGTTGTATAAATATGAAAATAATTCATTCCCTCAAGTGGGAATCAAATCCATAATCCTTAGATTTACAGGAAATCACCCTTACTTGCCAATAATTTACCTACTATTTCTCTAAGCATAAATTTACAGTTACTATTTATTTAGTTCTATGTAAACGAAGGCGTCAAGCTGTCAGGTCTAGTCTAAACCGTCGCTCCGGGGATGGCTGCTAATTGATGCGCCAATCAATTTGTTATTAAATATTTGTGTAATATTGCCTTGAGGCGCCTTCAGGCGGTCTTGGCTCAGTGGAACAGCGTCTGATTTATGGTTGTGAACTCGATTCCCACTCGAGGACATGAAAAATTTAACATTTGCATTTGCAAGGCAAAGGCGGCGACAACAAAATAATGCGGCGTTGAGTTCCACCACTTAATACACAATACCTTCATAATTCAGCGGAAAGTAGGTAAAGGAAGTGTCTTAATGGGTACGTAGTTTTATTACACTAGACACATAAGTTCCCTCTGGCCACACTCCTATGTGCGGAATATGAAGCTAAAAAATGAATAAATAAGAAGCTTGTCCGTTGAACTTTCACTTCTAATGTCCCAGCACATATTTTCTTATTCTTTATACTTGCAAGACAAAGCGCGGCGTTGAGCTCCATCACTTATCACTTAACAACAAAAAAGTTTAAATTCTGGCGAAAAGCGAAGCTAAAATTTAATAATCTACTTACCTTACATTTTTTAAGGATCGATAGCATGTGCTTCCCGAATTCGAGAGGGATTTAAAATTTATGCCGCCATCTGCTCCTTGTTTACTAAACAAAAATGTATTCTTGCTCTTGATTGCTTCTAGACGTTTATATTAATTTCAAACTAAAAGTTCAAAAACCGTGTCTGTATTGATTGTAAATTACAATCCGAAATTAGCTCACATGTATATCCGTTTGTTTGTTTATATAAATGTCTTATATGAGATCTGGTGTCAAATCCTGTTAAATGCAAAAAGATTTTGTTCTATTTTGTATATAATTTTTAAACTGTGGAACATAATTTGGTAAATTTTTCTTGAAGGACTTGTTTGAAGGATTTTAAGACACCACGCCTTGACGAAGCAAAGAAACGAGTGAATAAATGCAAATAGTTAATTCCTTCTAGTGGGAACCGAACCCACAATCACCACGCATAAAGTCAGACGCTGTATAGTATGTGTATTCACGCTTTTCCCCCACTAATTAGGGTAATCAATTCAAGCAAATTCTAGGAAACCTATTTCTATACTAATATTTATATAAAATCTTATATAACTACTCAGAAAGCCAAGTCTTCAGTGTATTATATAAGATACTTCTTAAGAACATCTAGGTTCAGTTAAGATTCGTTTCGTTTTTAAAGGAAATAAAAATGTACAGCTATAAATTCAAAGACACACACATGCCATTTCCTCCGCTTATAGTAAATGCAATATATGAAAAGTACTCCAGAGAATATTGACTCATCGTACAAAAGTTGAAAATTTAAATGCAACGAATTGTAATAAAACTTTAGTAGGTATATATAGTGTATGGAACTTAATTTATTTTGTTAGGAAACTTATGTAGTCAGCAGTACGGGCTGTTGTTGTGGATTCGATTCTTACTTAAGGTATTTTTTTTCTAGCTTCACACTGTATTCTCACCTGTATAACTCCGTCCTCCGCTTCTTACCGTTCCGGACAAGGCGTGTTGGGTGATGGCCCCCTACGCTGTACTACTGAAAAATATTTGCAATAAATATACTCGAAGCTCACAAAGACTAGAACACAATTATAAATTTATATATATATATATATATATATATATATATATATATATATTTATTATAATTGTGTTATATAACTAGACTTTGACTAAGTCCCGCTACTTAAGTCTTAATTGCTTAAGATTAATAGTAATTAGCATTTCATCTCATATGTTATATGATATTGTAATAAAATGTTTATTAATCTATAAATTAAGGCCGGCGATTTATTGATCTATAAATTGGCGCGGGGGACTACCTGCAACACGACAGTTGTGCGTTGAGTTCCCAATCGGGGGACTAATATTTTCATTCCTTCTAAAAAGAACCTAGTGCGATAACACTCCGTTCCCTATTTCCAGCCCAATTTTCAAGATATTTCGTGTTGAGTACCTGGGAAATTGAATATAATTAATTCTCCCGCGTAGGAAAATCTATAGTCGTTACGTATAATCTTAAAACCTTGGGAACCTCGTAACCTAGTGTTAAGACACAATGTTCCCTTGAAAACATTTCCGTTCCCCACATTCCTACTAAATCTCAAGCCATTGCATGCTGGGTGACGGAATTCAACGCCACGCTTCCAATCGCTATCAGAGCGAGGAAGTGAGATAAAATATTTTATTTCCTCAAGTGGGAATTGAACACACAATCTATTGCGCTTACCCCTGCCCCACGACTGGCCTCGCTGGTAATATGATTTTATATGAGTTTCAATTATATGAAATTCAATTCCAATCCAACTCAAAATACACACGTGTACGTTTAATACAACAATTACTATCAGAATTTATCTTTTAAAGTTTTTGTTTATTGGATTGATAAGATAATAGAATTTCCAAGCAACATCCAAACTCCGAAACATATTAACGTTAATGAGATAACGTCTTCACGTCATTTGCAGATTAGGTAAGGGGCATTTATCAGTATATCTCTATCTATAGGGATATATTATATATAAAAAATTACAGTCAGAATTACACGGCGATGACCGCTGAAACTTAGGTTCCTTAGAGAGAATAAGGAAGGCCTGATATACGAATTATAAAATTTGAATTCGAGAACGAGAAAAAAAAATAAGATTTTCCTTATTGTTCCCCCAAGCAAAGTTGTGAATGCGACAGAGTATGGGTTCTATTCCCACTTGAAGGAATAAAATATTTAATATTGTCATTTGATCGCTCTGGCATGGCGTTAAGTTACACCATTTAACCTACAGGTTCCGCCGTATTGTAATACCTGCCTTTAAAACGACATACGAAACACTAGGCCTTTATTATGCTACATGCTACAAAGAAAAAGAAATTAATCATATTGCAAACGAGGCGCCGTCGTAACTTCATAGAGCAATGTTATGCGTAAGATTGTTCTTGTTTTTTATTCGAAAGAAATTAAAAAAAAAAAAGAAAATTTTCTATTATAAAAGAAATACTAAAACAATAAAATCTAAATAAAATAAAACACAAAAAATTATGTATCAAATTATAAAAATGCTATACTCCTATTTATAAGTCGATTTTGATGAAACTATAAACTAAATTGAAACAGGTACAAAAAAAAGGATCATAACAATATATATATTTTTTCCAAGAAGTATAGACAAACATATATTTAGAAAATTTAGTACACGTGCTTGAAAGCCCAAATAGATGACCGTATTTGAAAGTTCACTTCTTTGTTTAAACCAATCGTAACATTCTTTTAACATTTCAAAGTGAATTCCTTAATGTTTTCCAAAAATATGTAAAGTATCTTTTATTACCCTTATATATATATACTATATACTATACTTAATCTTTAAGCTATCTCAAGAAGCCCTCCATCGTTTATTTATATACAAACAATACAGTATATTATCTCGCTGTCTCTTCCTACGTTGTAACAAATGAATCTTTCAATATTGAACTCGACAAGGCAGTTTTATGTTAATACGATATACACGAGTACACAGCTAGACGGAAATAGGGAATTTAAATGAAGCTTTTCAATGAGCTTTTCTTAATTATTCAAAGAATGCCTATAGAAATTGTAATATAAGGATGATTTTTATTATAGCTGCGAAATGATAAAATAAATGAATTAGAATACTGACTGTAAACGACGGTTATAGGTTTGATTCTCACTAGGAGGAATTATTTATTACGTTGAGTTTCGCTACTCAAAACGTAGTGATTCGGAAATTGGACAGTGTGTCTTTCACCAGGTTCGTTCCTCCAGTTCCACGGTGAATCACCCATATAAAGTGGGAGTCGCTTTATATGCGGAATACGTAAAGCTAGCTATAGAGGAATTAGAACGGTGGTTGTGAATGGGAATCTCTGTACATTTATAATAAATTTTAATATGTTTCTTTTCTTCTCAAGCTTTCTTTCCTTTTTTTAAGCTCAAGTTTTCTCTCAGGTTTTCAAGTTTTCATGCATATAGCAAAATAAGTGTTAAAACGGTGCTGTTTTCCCACTACCGCCGAATTCTTGAATCTTTGCGTACGGAGTGGCTGAACTCAAGGCCGCGCTTTGTCTCGTTACTAGAGCGAGGAAAGGAAGATATTAAATATTTTATTCCTCGAACCCACAACCGTTGCGTTTACAGTCGAATACTTGTGTCAAATAAATTTAGATATGAAAAATTGTGATGATATTTTTGATATCTTAACAGATTTGTTAAATGATCAAAAGACTATATGAATAAATGTACTCAAACTCTGGATGGTCGTGTGTTCTTATTAAACTTAGAAATTCAGTTGTATATCTTTTTATGTCTCAATTTTTTTGTAAGCTTTAAGCTTTTCGCTTTTATTTAGGTATATTTAGATACCCTAAGGTAGGCAGAAGGAACCTAATAATATATCACTATACTCAGCATTTTTCTCTCAAGTTTTAAAATAATTACTGCCTGTTAGGATGGGCTGCGCACTGTTTTGTCCCCAAAGCGAGGTAACAAAAGGACTCATTCTCCCGAGTAGGAATCGAACCCACAAAAGTGTTCATAATTTAACACGCTTACGTATATGCAGAAAGTGTAAAACAAAGAAACCTATCCTTTAAGTAAAATTCTGAAGATGCATGAAAATTTTAAAGACCTCGGCTACAAATTTAAGGTGCACTTTCATAATAACGATCCTAACAAAAATGGTCCTCACGAGTCCTCTTCAAACGGACGGAAAGCTTTCAAAGGTAAACTCATACTGAGACGATAGTGAAATATAGAAGTTTATAAACTACCATCTATGGCTAATCTTATTTTGCTTAGGGATTTTATTTTAAATTTTGTATTAATAATATATTGGAATAAGTTATTGTATATTGTAAATATGTTTTAATAATTCATCAAGGCCGTCGTGGCACAGTAGTATAGCGTCCGACTTTAAACGCGATGATTACGAGTTTGATCAGCCCCCAGGAGAATGGGTATCATATTTACTAGCGACCCGCGCGCGGCTTCTCTTACTAAAAATTAACAACAAAGTTGAAAAAAAAAGGAAAATATATAATTTTCTTTAATATTCAGTGTCATGTATTTCATTTCTCCACACGCAACGGCCGGCATTTTTATAAAAGTCTTCATTTTAAAAAATATAACTCAGACTGGACCGTAGGAAATTAAATAAGTAATTCACATACCTTGAAACGTATCTAGAAGAATTTGTTGACGCACAAAGGAACACTGAATGTTGAATTCCTGAGGTTATTACAATTAAAACGGGGGAATGTATTATTTTTTCACTGAATGCAACGCAAAACGTTATAAAAATATAATAAAATATTAATAGCTGCACGCTGTATCCTGCATATAGTAAGGAAGGCAGAGAGAACCTAGCGTTAAGTTTTTAAGATAATATGTAAAAAGAGACTGGGCTCAATGCTGCTATTTGTCTTGTTATCATAGCAGATGAGAGAGGTAAACAAAATATACTACAGTTTAACTGTAGTTTATAGTCCAACAACGAACCCACCACCACGAAGCCAGAACAGAAATATAATTTATATAAAAATGTAGAGATTATCGTTTTAAGAATTGTATTTCTAATGTCTTTCATCTGGAGTAAGGCGACAGTAACTTACTAGCTTTTAATAACCTCCATTATCTATACAACTATGTTCTTGCATAGTTTCTACATGCTTAGATTAAAATGGTCTAGAAAAAATTATATAAAATAATAATTAAATAAAACAGAATGAGGGAAGTCAATGGTGAATGTTACAGATTAATTGCTGCAATGGAATAATAATATCATTTTTTTGTTTATACATATATGTGAAGAAATGTACTTGTTAAGAATGTCAAATAATAATGTCGAAAGTCTTTGCTTTGAGTGGAAATCGAACCCACGATTCAACACTTTGTCAGATAATTTTCAACTGCGCCACGATGGAGATAAGAGAAATCGTTGTTTCATTAATTATTATTTTTTTGATACAAGGCAGAGATGCATTTGAGACAAGGTAGAGATGAAAGTAGCAAGTTATTCCTTCTCCACTTTCCGCCCAATTTCGAGACATTGTTGCTGCAGCATTAACACCGCGCTTTGACTTGCTCAAGTCATTTTTTTTTTAATTATTTATGGATAATCTTTTTTCCCAATGAGAAATGAACTCACACCCATCGATTTTCAATCATTCATTTAGTATGTATATTATATGCGACTGTGCCTCTTATATAATAATGTAGACAATTTTTAATTTTTAGAAGCCAGTCGTGGCGCAGTGGTTCAAAGTGAAAAAAAAAAAAAAAAAAACAAAACCGACTGGTTCTGGGTTCGATCCCCACTCGAATTTATATTTCCATTTCTTCGCTCTGGTGTCGAGGGAAAGGGTGGAGTTGAGTTCTGCTACTCAACACGCAATGCCTCCAGAATTCGGCAGAAAGTGGAGAACGCAGTGTCTTAACACTCTAACATCTTAACTAAAAGTTTAAATATATTTTACTTTAAATACGTTATTTTTCTTTCTTGTTATCTTAGTTAAGCGCAATTCACATCACATTATGCAAGTTGGATGTCTCCTTCTCAAATAACGTGAACACTTAAACCGTCTACTTTAAATAAGCTAAATGTTTATGTTTATTCACTATTGAACTTATCTCAATATTATTATTTACTTGTCAGTTATATATTCAAATACAGAAGACAAAGCGAAAAAATACTATAAAGATAGTTAACGCTACGTTGCCGGTCTTAAAATTTTTATTTATCTGATATTCATTCCAGTGGTCCGCGGCCCACCAATGGTCCACAGAAGCCTAAATATGGTCCGCGAACGATTTTAATTTTATGACTGTGGATGGTGAGGCGAAGTTTCTGTTTGATTATCACACTTAATTTTTACTATACCTACATGCATAGTGGTTCCTGCTATCAAGAATGATATAAAAGTGGTCCTTGATTAAAATAAGTTAGGAATCCGTGTTATAAGGAGTAGTCTTGTGTAAAACAATTTCATTTTCATATTTTTTTAATCATAATTTTTTTCTGATAATATTCAAAATTAAACTATTTGGTTTTTGGTTATCCTCTATAAGCTACATAATAAAACTATATTTGTAGGCGTCGTGGCCCAACAGTAAAGCATTTGACTTTATTCTCGACGGTTGTGAGTTCTACTTGCACTGGGAGGAATAAACCATTTTCATTTCAACTAGAGCAAGGTAGCATAAAAAATCACGGTGTTGAGTTCCGCCACTTAAGATGCAATGTCTCTATAGTTGAGCGAAAAATAAAAGAGAACTGAGCAGCACAATATTGTTATTTATATGTTTATTTTAAATAATCTCCAAAATTTGATAAATTTGAACTCACCCTCTCAATATGAGTTAAGCTTTTATGAATGAGCGTTAAATATTGGAAAAAAAACTAGTTAAGTGCGAGTTGGACTCGCCCACCGAGGATTCCGTATCTATTTCAACCGTAGGTCAACAGAATCAATTATAAGTTAGTAATTATTTATTCAATGAAATATCAATAAATTTTCACTTTTTAATTTGTTTTCTTTATTTATATTGTAAATTCTCACTTCGTGCCAAATTTCATAACTATAGATCCACGGGAAGTGCCCTATAGGTTTTGACGCGATACGCGAAGAATTACATACAAAATGCAGCAAAATCGATGCGTAAATGCTCGTACTTTCTGATTGTGTTAACTTAGAAGCTTAATTTTTTAGGTGCTTTAAGAAACTATAGACTTGAATATTTGATATTTTTAACAGACAAAGTTAACAAAGTGACCTTATAAAGAGATAAGGATTATTTTAGTTTTTTATTTATGGAACCCTAAAAAAGCAAATACACCTTCATACTGACCCTTTTCAAGATTTTTCATTAACTGATATTAAAATAGTTCAAACAAGCCCTCAAACAACCTTCAATATTGACGATAAAATCATAACGGGCTTCTTAACGAGTATTGAGTGGAAAAAAGCTGCCGGAAATTCCAATTTATTAATATAGTAGTAAAGTGATATACGACTATTAACGTATTATTTATTATAACGAGAACAGAAATAAAAATAATTAAAGAAAAATAATAATAAATGAGAGATAAAAAATGTATAATATTATAAAAAAATATATTTATAAAAAATAACAATTTTAAAGCGAAAGATAAATAAAGGTAAGTATTAAGTAAAATTTTAAAGGTGATAGACATATACAAAATCTATAGAATAAATTATTATTTGATCCTATAGTATAAAATATACATCGTTATGTTTTCAGAGTTTTTTTTTTAACGTAACAGCAAACAAAAGAAGTAACTCTAAATATTTTCAGACAAATGAATTCGGCATTTAGAAAATGTTTTCAAATCAAATTTGGCATATACAAAGTATAAGGCATATAATAAACAAAATATAAACTGTCAAAACGGACCGGATGTAACTTTTTAAGGACCAATAAAGACGAATGGTCCGTGAAGGTGATTGATCGATAATGACACAGTTTAAATTGACCACGATCTAGAGATGCGTTTATATCGTCATGCATCTTACGCGTATACTCAAATAAGATATTGAAAATTTTGTGATACGTAGTTGCGCTTTTTATTTTCCTTATATGTATTTTTTTTATTATTTTAACATAAAGTACGGTTGACGAGTCGTGGTCGCTTTAAAATTTGGTATTTTGAAGTTTTCTACGCCGTAGAGTTCCGCCAACTTGTCTCAAATTTGTCTCAAATTCAGAGGGAACTGAGTGTACCTTAAAATTGTCTCTGCTTATATCCTAAATGCAAGATACAGCCTAAAAACTTTAAAAAATCTTACATATAAATTCCTCAAGTTAAATTTGAAACCATTATTAACGTCTTGTGGTTGTTGCGGCACAAGGGTGTCACCGTAACACACGGCAGTTTTTGGGTTCGATACCCACTTGGTGAAATGACTTATTATTTGTTTATATCTTAATTTCTCTCAAGGCAAAAGCCCGGCGTTCTGTTCCATTATTTAACATACAATGCTGGTGGTGCAATGGTTCTCAGGTTCCCTCTGTCTACCCTGCGATGAGTGGGGCTCAGCAAGTAGTACTAAAGTAGGGACTGAAGCAGAAAAAAAAAGTAAAGAAAATCATCAAGTGTACGTACGTGATAACCTTATAACCTTGTAATACAATTGCATAGATACACCTCAGCCGCATTATATAACAACAAAAAAAACTGTCTATTTTCCTAGCAAACTGCAAATTTGTTTATTTTCACATACATAGATTATTTACATACAAATTCTTATACATCGTATGCCCTTGTAATAAAGTTCCTTTTGCAACATATAAAGATTCCCCCATAATTGATCGTTAGGTTAGAATTATGAGTCTAACCTCGAGCACATTTCTGGTAACTCAATATAATACAGCAATAATAAATTTATCCTACAAAAATAGATGCTTTGTATATTAGAACTTTTAGAGATAAGTGAATCTTATTATGGTCTTCGCAAGTTCGATTCCCACTTAATTTAGTTTTACAGAATATAGGTACACGAGTTCTTAAGTTTCTATGTGTTAAGTCCTTTATAATAAAAAAATGAGAATGGGGTATCTTAATACCCCATTCTCATTTGTCAAAAAAATTACAAAATTTCTCAAAAAAATGAGAATGGGGTATTAAGATACCCCATTCTCATTTTTTCCACTTTTTTCCATTCCCAAAGGAGTGCAAGACGCAGTAAGGCAAAATAATGTAAGAGTACATAATTTAATATGTATGTTAATAGTAGTAGTTGAGTGTGTTAGTGTAGGTATTATATATGATTTTTTTAGCTCCACGCTGTATCCCGTATATACAAGGGTAGGCAGTGCGATTCCAGTGACAAAAAATCATGTAGGGCAGAGTCTGCTCATTGCCTTGTTACCAGAGAAACGAGGGAATAAAAATAAATTATACTCCCGAATGGAAAATCGAACCCAGAACTTTACAGTTAAACGCTTTGCTACTACTCCACGATAGGCTTTTCTTTACTGAAAAATTGTTATCTATGTTTAACCACAACATCAGAATTTTTTATTGTACTTTTAAATGAAACTCTTTAACCCTATACTCCTTCCGTCCGAGTTCGAGACATTGCTTGTTGAGTGGTAGAACTCTCCGCATTAACTTAATACGTTAAAGATGAAATCATAATTTAAATTTTCCTATGTTTATAGAGTTTAAATAACTGATACAAATGTACAATATATATTTTGCGTGTAAGTTAGAAGAATCCAAAGCTACAATAATTCAATGCTGCTAGCCAGAGTGAACGATAAAAAAATAAGCAGCATAGCAAACAGTTTACACCATCATCATCAGCAGCAGCTCCATCGTTACCATCACCTTCATCAGCCTGGACAAATGCCTCACCAATGGTAAGTCTATCTACAATACTGTAAGGTTCAAAAAGAGATATTTAAATGTAAACTCATAAGTGTACCTATGACTGACCATTATTAACAAATTGTATATTTAAATACACAATCTTATCAACCCCACGTAATTTTTTAATTAATTAAACGTTATAGATGAACACGTTAATACAAAAAAAGCTAAAGCATCCTAGAGAAAAAATATATGTGGAAAATTCGCAAAATATATTTGCTATAAACTAACTACATAATACTTTAAAAAAGTAGATTCAAAAATTCTACCAGGTGGTAGGTAGAGAGCTAAAGTCAAAATACTCCATTACAACATACATATACGACAGTTTTAGTTATATATGTTTTGATTAGCGGAACTCAACGCTGCGCTTCGTGTGCCGGAGAGGGAGTAAAAATGAATTAAATAAAATCAATTCCCTGAGTGGAGATCGAACCCACATCTTTCGTATTTTTACAGTCAAAGGTTGTCAGCTGCACCATAAACTAGCAACTAACTTTATAACGTTATATAGTAAAAGAAACACTTAATTACACAAAAAAGTCAATTAAGTAAATAAAATAATTCACATTGAAAATTATAAAGTCACTATAAAAAAACCGCGTCTATGAATTATCGTACATGAAATTCAGCAACTCAGTTGTATTTCAGACGTAGAGTAGAGCGCACGTCCCTTTCCTCCGCGTACTGTAAAACTTCGCGATATAAATACAATATATAATATATATTATTTATATACAAAATATATATAATTTTCTTGTTTTATTTATTTTATGTATATATAATATATTTTATAATATTTGTGAAATTGTGTTTTTTTAAGTGCATGTCAAATCTTTCAAATTGGCGAACAATTTTCATAATAATCATGAAAAATGGAATACATGTAGTGGTGTCAGAGTAAACTGGACGTTATGTTACTTTCACGTGAAGAGGATTTTGAACATGCCTCTTTATGATGATATGGTGAGATTTTTTTCTTTTTTAATAGAAACTAAGGAAAATAAAAATAAAGAAAAATACACATGAAGATATTTATTGAGAATACAGATTACAGACAGACACAAACCACTTACATGAAAAAACGATTAAATGAATATAAAAAAAATTGTCCTCGATCATTCGTTTGTTCTTTTAATTTATTTAATTTTAAGAAATAATTTATACGTGTTAATTTTTTAATTATAATTTGAGTTTAAGTGAGCTTTCATTTTTTGTAACAGATTCTAAATTGTTGTTAAATATTATTTTTATGTATTATTTTGCATACAACATTTTTGTTATTTTAAGTTAAATTTATATATTTATATATCTTTTAATATATTTATAAACTTTTTAATAAATTAATATACTTGTTTGTAAGAATTTAAGAATATTTTTTGTTAAAAAATTAAGTTTAAAAAAATAATCTACATAACTAAAAAATATATAAAAATATTTTTAAAATAAAGTAATGAGACTTTACCCAGCATATTATAAGCAGCAAAGTGTTGTGTTCTACTAACACGCTCGGAACGCCATAAGACCCAAACCATATTTTTAGCGTCACACTCTTGAAATTATATTAATATTGAATATTAATTTAATATTTTTAAGTTATTAATACAAATATAATAAGAAAATACATTTCATAAAATAAAGTTTTCTATCTTCTACATATATATGTAGAAGATAAAAAAAATGATATGAAAAAATCATAGTTTGTGGGCATTTATTAATATAATAGAACCCAAAGAAACTGCTTAACCGATTTAAATGCAGTTTTCGCTATTGTATATTGGGACACTTAATATCTAGTGTTTGTTTTATTTCAATCGGTTCATAAATAAAAAAGTTATATCAATATAAAGAATTGAATAAAATTTCATTTTCATAATATTGCTAAAAATAAGTGTGTTGTGGAATTGTTTGAAATTTTTGCTATCTAAGTACTGATATAGTCTTTAAAATGATAAAATTATTAGATCACGAAAGCAATTCGAAGCAAGGCGAAGCAGCGAGCAGGGTTGCTAGTATATAATAAAACTCTTCCTTTAAGTTATTAAAATAATATTTAGCTGGAATTATTAACTGTAGTAAGCTCGAATTTAGTATATTTCTTCCGTTTTTTAGCTTCACATTAAATCTCTATGTATAGTACTAGTGTTACGACATTCAGTACCTCCTTTTCCGCATAATTTTCGAAACATTGCATCTTAAGAAGCGCAACTCAATGCCGCTGTTTGTATTTGTCGTTAACATTTCTATTAGTGGGAATCGAACATACAACCGTCGCGCGTTACAATCTCACTCAAAATTTCATAATATTATTATTACATTTCAATATACTATATTTAGTATTCACGTCCCAGCCAACAACATATTCGATTAGATATGTCCATAGTATTTTCAAAGGCTTAGTTAAAGATAAACGCTAAGCTATCCTCTAACGTCTTTCTTAGAAGATTAAATTTACAAATATTTTTATTTTCCTTAAAAGAAAATAAAACATCGTATTTTTTCTTAGTATTATAGTTAATTAGCAAAAAAATACTGAAACAGTTCAATTGTATAGTATATACATCGCTTTATTCTGTACTAATTGCGAAAACATAATAAGTTGATATGAAAATATATATTAAAAAAATTATAGTAGCTCTATAAGCTTAATAGACTCTCTTCTAGTCAACGGATCTTTTAAATTTGTTCCAAAAGTGCAGAACGGAATGTTTTGACATTACGTCGTTTCAGCTTACCTTGCTATATCCGGGATACAGCGTAAAGCTAAAAAAAAATTTGTTTTTTTTACTACTACATTAAACTTATTTATAAGAATAAATAAAAATTAAAACACACAGCAGCAAAGAAATAGAACCGGCACAACATTCATTCCAGTTTCAAATAGAAGAGAGGTCAGTCGTGGCGCAGAGGCACAAAGTGTGACTATAAACGCGATTGGTTGTGAGTTTGAGCCACACTAGAGGAACTTAAATATTTGTTTAAATTTATATTTTAATTTCTTCGCTCTGATGTCGGCAAAGCGCGGCGTTGAGTTCCACCACTCAACATGCAACGTCTTCAGAATTCGGCGGAAAGTGGGCAACGGAGTGTCTTAACACTAGGTTCCATCTGCCCACCCTGCAGTGTGCGGGATACAGCGTGAAGCTGATTTAGTTTCAAATATCCTCCTCATTTATTTCTCTTAAGAGCCGAGCTTAAAAAAATCAAAACAAAAGTTACAGTAACAATCTACAAACAACTATATTATAATATTATATTTCGTTTATTCCGGTATCAGAGTGCAAACGTGACTGTGTACGTGACTTTGCAACGATAGAGCGTCTTTGATACTTAGATTGTTGTAAAAATCTGAATTTTATTTGAAATATGTAAATATACATATGTACGAGTAAGTACCCTTAATACTTAAGATCCTTGAGAAGATCTACATAATTTGCATACATTGGAACATATAGATATATGTGTATATATATTTTTAAGAGGTTTTTTTTGTCAAATCGGAGAAACAACAACAATATTCCGTTTCACTCGGCTTTTGGTAGGACAATATGAGTTGCTTTTATTTACCCTGCTGAATCCTAAACTACGAATTAATCATCGTAATTCATAAATTTATCCTAATATTATTATTTTTAGACCTATACATACCTATGGTATAGTAATTACGGATTATTTGTAATTTCCAAGATCAGCAAGACCGCAGGACCACCGTAGCTTTTGAATTTAAATTACCATTGTATAGACTGTACCCCCTACATAAATATAGGGAGCCTGGGAACCTATTCTTAAGACTCTTCGATTCTCCACTTGCCGCCGAATTTTGGAGGCACTGCGTGTTGAATGACAGACCTCAATATTATAAAACAATTTTTTTGATATAGTCTTGATGTAAAAGTGGACTTAAGACATTCAGTATGAGAGTGAAGTCTTTGAGGAGTAAACGCGAATCGCTCTAAGCTCGCACAAATTATATAATTACATGTAAAATTTTCTATTACTGAGTGATTGACAGACAACGCACAAGGGAATCTAGTGAGGTAGAATGTTGAATGCTAAGAGAGGATTTCTTGAATTTCCTGCAAGTATGTGAATAAAAATGGTTTTTAGTGCACACTGTGCAAATCAAAAGGCGCGAGTTCAAATCTCGCTGTACGTTCAAACTTTTATACATTTCCTATAAAACAATGATGTCTTTAAAAGATAAAAATACATGTTATGTAGATTGTAGGTATATATCAACCATTATTACATCACAGTACAGCGACCTTTAATAAAACAGTCTATTGTTTATAGCGGCACTAACGATAACGTATACAATAAAATTGATATCGACGACGCCATTGTACCTCCCTAGTCAGTACTGTACTGTACCTGCGTGTAAAATAAACCATTTTATTTATATATTGATACTATGTTGCTGGCAACTTTATTTTCTATTTGTATAAATAAAAGTTTTAAATACTAGATATTTTTACCTCTTTTTTTTAGCTTCGCGTTTTATCCCTGACGGTGTAGCCAGAGATGATGGGACGATACGGTCTCTGCATACCTTTTTCACCTCGTCCACTGTTATCAACCTCTTCACCTCAACCTCCTCCGGGGAACCCTCATGCGTTTTACGTGACATTCCTCCAGTATCGTCCATACTGTCAAACTAAGTCGCCCAAGGTTCTCGAAGGTCAAACTAGGTTCCCCGCTGATATTTTATGTATAAATGAAGTAAAATGTGATATTTTTTTCTTTGAGTAGTTTTAATTTGGTTACTATGTACATCCCACACTAAATTGCTTGACATGCTTGTTCAATCTCCACTTTTTTATCCATTTAGAAATTTTAAGTTTCATTTAATTAAACCTGCAAATAGGAAAATATTTTTCAAATATATTTTTTAAATAATTATTTATGTAAATAAATATTGATATTGAAAAAAGTATGTAAATGAATAATAGTAAATAAATATTCGACATTGAGGCAATTCGGTGGATTTTTATTTTTAACGGAGTGACTGAAATTTAGGTTCCCGGGTGACCTCTGCCTACCTTATTATGTGTTAAATACATCGTAAAGCTAAAAAAAACATTAAAATAAAATCTTTTTCATAATATACTCGGAAAACAAAATAATACTTTTGTATTATTCATCACCAATATAATAATAGTTAATTTGACATTAATCTATTGAGTTAAACAACGCTGGACCCATTTAAATATTAATGGGTGGCCTGCTGACCTTCTCTCACCTATAGTAAGTGACGGTGACGGTTAGTAGTTCCTGGTAGTTGGAAGGTAGTTAAAAGAATTATTTATGTTTAACAAATAGTTTCATTTATGATTTTTTTTTCCTCGCTTTAGTAAACGAAACGCGGTGTTCAGTTACGCCAATCAGCACGTGATATATCTAAAATGGATGCGGAGTGTCTTAACACCAGGTTTTATCACCCTTGGGACCATAGCGTGAAGCTAAAAAAAATAAATGATGAACGACCTTAATTTGAATTCAAATCGTCATAAGTCAATTGGAATTTATAGAATTGATCGATGTCTCCATCAGATGTCGAAGTTGACGCTGCATTGCGTCTAGCAATAAAAATTAAAAATGCATCAATATTTATATTAATTTAAAAATACAGCCGTGACGAAGTGGCACAGAGTCTGACTGTAAGCACGACAATTGTGGGTTCGATTCCTACTCAAAGGAATAAATTAAAGTTAATTAAATCAATTAAGCCCTATGCCATGATGTATAAGAGGTAAAGTTAAATAAACTGTTATACATTCTTGTATCACTAGTCATTCTATCACAAGCGAAATAAATGTTCATGAAAAAGTTAACGACACAATTTTTTTTATTCATTTAAAAAGGAATAAATAATGAAAACGACGGAACCTTGCGAAGGGTCGCTGAAAGATAAATCCCGAGGGAAACCTTATTTGGAAGTCTGATGGGATTCCCATCACTAGGCTTAGGGCTAATATATTATATTAATTTATTTTATATCAGTGACTACGACTTAACTTTCTTATTGCTTAGCAATTATTACGTTTTATAAATACAATATAATAATAATACAATTGTTTTTTTTTTTCACATGTACTGTCGTAGATTTTTTTAGTCGACGCTGTATCCAGCATTAGAAGGAAAGGCAACGAAAGATTGGGAACTTAGTGTTAAGAAAGGAACGAAGTGGCTTAAAGGCAATTTAGAGCGTTTCCCTTAAAACACTGCAGGACTCCAGTTTCTGCCGATTTCTCGAGGTATTGCGTGTTGAGTGGCGGAACTCAACGCCACGCTTTGCCTCGATACTAAAGCATGGAAATGAAAATTTTAAATATTTCAATACCCAAGTGGGAATCGAACTAATTTGAACATTTCTAATACTAAGTAGATTCTAGTAAAACGTTATAGTTTGACTAAATTTAAATGAACTTCTATAAATAAAAACTGTGTTTTTGATATTTTGTGATGTTAAACGTTTACCACTTATGATGTCGAAGCAAAAGTCGTGATGCCGGACCATTTGCAAATATAAACGTGACATTAATGGGTTCGATTCCATTCATAGGAATGATTTAAATTTTTTGCTCTGGTAAGAGGGCGAAGCATGGCGTTGAGTTCCGCCACTTAATACGCAATGCCGGAAGAATTCGTTGAAAAGAGGTGTCTTTACACTAGAATTCTAAGTTGTTGTTGTACCTCTAAAGCGTACCTCTTATTAGTATAGTAGTCTCCTTTATTAGTATAGTAGTATATTAGTATATTAGACAAAAGACGGATTTGTTGTAACAAAGCTCTTTTAAGGCTAAAAATAAAAGCTCCTAGAATTGGCAACTCTAACGTTTTGCGGAACACGACCTTTATAATACAATCGTCTATTTTCACATTACGTTGGCG
This sequence comes from Heliconius sara, assembly GCA_917862395.2. NCBI lineage: Eukaryota > Metazoa > Arthropoda > Insecta > Lepidoptera > Nymphalidae > Heliconius > Heliconius sara. The sequence goes on along the minus strand of OU860798.1, from coordinate 2,482,645 downwards.
AACTCATTTGTGCTTAACTGACACGCTTGTGACGCCACAAATATAGGCTTTCAGGCCAGCCTGGGTTTGATTCCCAGTAGAGGGAATTCAACATTTATTTAACATTATCCTTTTCGGGTAACGAGGTAAAGCGCGGCGTTCAGTTTCGCCTCTCAACACACAATGCTTTTAGAATTCAATGGAAAATGGAGAACAGAAATATTTTAATGGGAACGGAGTGTCTTAATACAAGCTTCCCAGGATTTTTTAACTTCACGCTGTATGTGAGGGATACAACGTGAGGCTAAAAAACCTGAACTATATAATACATTCTAATTATGACTAACGAAGTCATTAAATATCAAAAGGGCTTAAAATAGCAATTACTAAACTTAAAAGCTCAAAATTTATATTGAAATTAAAATATGTCGGCCCTAAATATTTCATAATTTAATTAAGAAACATAAATTGGCTATCCTTTGTTTCAATTGCGAAAGACTTTGTGGATCTTATATAATTTTGATTGGATGACAATGTTTTTTTAACACTTAAATAACTGGTGAGTTATGTAATTAAGGATTTAAAGCGTTTTCTTCATTTTTTGCAAGTTTTTACGATAAATCGGTACAATAAAAATTGCTAATAAATAAGAAAAACGTTGCTAATATAATCTATGCTAATATAAAAAGTATCAAATTGATAAACATAGTTAAAGGGTTAATTTGCTTTTTGCTTTATCTATATATATAAAAGGACATGTACCTGACTGACTGAGGTAAGACGCACGCACAGCCGTAACCTGACTGATGTTAGAATCGTGAAATTTGGACATATGTTTAGTTTCATAATCTGGACCTGCACTAACAAGGGATTTTGGAAAGGTTTTACCCTAAAGGGATGACCCCTATGGTCGCAGGTTTGTATAGAAAAAAATTAATTCTGCACTGATTTTTATAAAATTTGAAATTCAGTCTTTAAAATATTTAATTGAACACACGCTTCATGGTTTTTTAGAATTCACTCCCTAAGCGTTCAAATAAGGGGTTGAAAGTTTATATGGAAAAATCTTTAAATCGCCACCGATTTGTATAAAAAAATAAATTCAGACTATTAAAAATCTTTTATTGAACACATGTTTCGTGGTTTTTTTAGAATGAAATGAAAATTAATTCAAACGATGAAAATCGAATCTACACCCACCTTATATAGGCCGGTGTAGAAACACGCATTGTCCACAACAGGTAGAGGTAGCAAAGTGTTAAGACTCTCCGTTCTCATTTTGTGCCTAAATTAAAACATTGCATTAAGTGTCGAAGCGCAATTTGGTACGTGCTACAATGGAATACTGTAGAAAATAAATTATATTAAATGTATAACATAAGACATTCGACAGTAATGTCAACATATTTCGTGTCTAGATAAGATATAAAGACATAAACGTGTTGATTGAAGATTTGACAGATTGGTCACAGAACTCTTGTGTTATGTTTCATTGATAATAATTTGAGCTAGCTTCTTAGTGTTAAAAGGTCTTATGTTTTTTGTTATAAATAAAGTTATATAAGTATTTACATAAAATCTATAAGAATTATAAAAACAAGAATAATACTTTCTTGTTCTTATAATAATTTATCTGGATATTATAATATTATAATAATATTAACACAATTCTGTTTCTCACTTTTCGTTGAATTCTTAAAATTTTACGTGAAAATAATAAATCATTCCATTCTGTCCATTCCCACGAGTGGGAGCCGAACCCGTCACCGTCACATGTTTGTGCCCCTACGCCGCGACGGTCTCGTTTGCCTTTGCCCTTGTTTTTCTTAATCTAATAGTAATGTAAGAATTTGATTATATTAGTGCTAAACCTGCTTTCACCGATTACCAATAAAGTTTTAGATAGTAATCCAATAATTATTGCTATCTTACAGATAGAGTGTGACTGTAAACTGACTGGTCGTGGGTTCGATTCCCACTCGAGGAGATGAAATATTTACTAAAATTTATATTTACATTTCTTCGCTCTGGTATCGAGGCAAACACGCAATGCCTCCGTCGGAGGATCCGGCAGAAAGTGGGGAACGGAGTGTCTTAACACTAGGTTCACTCTGCCTGTCCTGCTGTGTGCGAGATACAGCGTGAAGCTAATTTATTTAATTTTTAAATGTGTATCTACTAGATTCGGGAGCTGTGAGACCAAATATTATAGCTTGTCTGGCAGATAAGGGTATCCGGGGCTTTATCAGGCAGCGGTGAAATTGTTTAGTTTTTTTTAATCTATATACATACGTATAAAAAACATAAGAGTGCTGAATCACTATATTCTCTTCATCTTCATCATCTTCGTTATAAATGACCTCTATAATAACATTGAGGCTAATCACAATACCCATTTAACCCAAGATAAGTTTAATCAATTCTCTAAAGAATTAATATAAATATATATAACATTAGTTTATCAACATATATGTTGATAGCTATATTTCGGTAGACGACGTGGGCGGCAAATTAAATCTGTGGAAAAAAAAACAATTTAATTCGTCATACCTACTGTGTGGTCTGATAACGGAAGAGATATGAGCGACTCTTGCCGTTTACGCCCAATCTTAAAGTAAAAATATTGTATTATTTATTTTTATATTTTTGCCAGAAAAATCTTATTTTCTGATTGATAACAATAGATATCATGTTATGTAATATATGTATTATGTTTTATAAATTTAATTTTGCTGTAAACGCGACTGTTTGTGGGTTCGATGGAGTTGACTCGAGGAAATGAAATATTTATTTAAATGTATATTTTCATTTCTTCGCTCTAGAATTTGGTAGAAAGTGAGGAATGAAGTGTTTAAATACTAGGCTCCCTCTGCCTACCCTGCTGTGTGTGGGATACATCGTGAAGATGATTATTATTATGTTTTATAAATGTTATATTTTAGTTAATTTGAACAAGCATTTTCGATTATATAGTCAGCATCATCTTTATATCTATTGTCTATACGTCCGTGATAAAATTATAAAGCTAAATAATTTGTTTGGTTGAACGCAATAATCTCAGGAACTTAAATTGATTCCAGAATAATTGTACAAGCTACAAGTAATCTATTATAAGAAAATCGTTTAAAAAGACACTTCTCGAAGTTCCTTAAAAGCTATCAACGTTCTTACTTATTGAATTTTTGATTTGGCCTTCCATTTATTACTGCAGGGGCAGGGTTAATACAATATCGAATATATTTTATCCAATTTTGATGCGAGACCGCGGCATTTTATTTATGTTATTATATTGCGACATATTATTTACCTCGATCCAGAGGGTGCCCTGACTAATATCTGTTCCCCGGATCCTCGAGCCACGGGGTTTGGAAGGTCAGATGGCAATCGCTCCATTAAAAACCACAACTCGCCATTATATGGAACGTGAACGGATATTTTTGGAGAACTGAAACAGCTAAACAACAACTATAAAAAAGATAGTCCAAGTAGGAAGACCTTGGCTTACTTAGAAGATCGTCTTTTTCGTCTGAACTCAAACTGGGAGAAATTTGTATACAACCATCAGCTACTGGAAAAAACTGAAAAAACGGATAATCAATACTTTAACAATGATGTTTCAACAAAAAAAAGAGGATGTAAGAAGATATTTTGCAAGACATACTAAAGAGAAAAGCAGGGCTACCATCGGCATCTACAAGTAAACTGCAAAATATTCCTCCAGCGTCACCTAAAGAAGTCAAAGAAAACAAATCGAAATTTAATTTCGAATTTTCGTCAACTGAAAAACAACAAGATCTTTTACGGCAACAATTCTGTAACTTTTCTTCTGTGAGTTTTCAAGCGGACTGTGGAGAAAATTAAGTTTGATTCAACGAAGAAAAAATGGGAACTTGAGGATAATTTAAACATATTGAAAATAAAATGGGATCAAATCGAAAAAACTTACTGGAAACTCGACTATAACGGGATAAAGATTCAACGTACAAACAAAAATATGAAACTATAGAAAATATCTACGATGACCTACGTAAGAAGCTGCAACATAATATCTGGAACAACTTGCATTACGAAAGGGCTACACCGAAAATTGTTATACCGGATTTCAATGGTAATTATAACCAGTGGTTAACATTTAAAGACCGTCGAAAGCGTGCATAGCAATCCCATGTTGTCTAAAGCTAAAAAAATGCAGCATCTTAAAACTAAAAGAGCGATGCGGAGAAACTAGTTCAACATCTCGGGATCAGTGCTGAAAACTACACATCTTGTTGGGAGATTCTTACTCATCGCTATGACAACAAACGACTTTTATTTACATCTTACATATATACATTATTGAATCAAAACTCAATACAAGAAGCAAGCGCAGTCAGCATAAGAAAGTAACATGACGTCATAGAATAGAATGTTTAAACGGGCTTAGTAGCATTGGTTTGGACATAACCAATTGGGATCCGATTATTGTTCATTTATTAATGCAAAAACTGGATAAACCAACCTACGACGAATACATCAAAGACCTCAAGCAACCGAGAGATTTTCCTAATTTGGAAGAATTTATAAACTTTTTAGAATCAAAATTTATGGCTATTATCAAATATCATCGTCATGTCTATAGCCGGATAAGCGCATGGGCCAAATGACGGGAGTCCACTGGTGTGGTCTGCGATCACAGGATACCGCCCAAACTCAAGGGTCTGATATACAAGAGCATCACATCCAACCGGTTCTTTTACACGGCAGCGAATGCTGGCCTGCACTATCTCGGCACACTCAGGAGCTTCGCAGGAATTGAAGATGCTGAGGTGGATGTGCGGCGTAACGCGGACCGCATACGCTACACATTCATTCGAGGAAGTCTTGGAGTCTGTGACGTAGCGGATAAGCTCTAAGAGCGTCGCCTGAGATGGTTTGGTCACGTTACGCGCCGCCCTAAGAATGTCGGATGCAAGTGCCTTGCTATGTCAGTCCCTGGAGTGAGACCTTACGGACGTCCAAGGAAGCGCTGGTTGGATGTCGTGATGCAGGACATGATGCAGGACAATGGTCTAACCACCGAGGACGCAAAAGTGCAAAGTGGAGTAGGTTGAGTAGGCAGGCAGTAAGCAGGCAAGGCAGATCCTAGCAAAAGCCGGGACTAATGCCAGGAAGAAGAAGATTGCGGAATATTATTTACATTATTATTATTTACAACAATATGGGAACCGCGCAATATAGGATGGCAATTTTGTAATTTAACGACAAAATATGACAATATTAATTGGATACCATATTATTATAATATATATATATATATGTTTGTGTGTGTGTGTATTTTTTGTTTATCTGGAAAGCGTGCGACTATAAACAACTGTTTCTGCTGAAATTTCCAGATATTAAAACTCAACGCCGCGCTTTGTCTTGTTACCAGGGCAACGAAATGGAAATATTAAATATTTGATTCCCCCGAGTGGGGATCGAATCCAGAACCGTCGCGTATACATTCACACCATTGAACCACGAAGCCACGACGGCCTCAATTTATCATGGCCTCATATTAAATCATTCTTAATTTATTATGGTGTCTCAGGTGGCATTAATAAAACACGTGTACATACGGGAAATGTAAACACATATTCATGAATACGCCAGTTGATGGCAAATTATAAAAGTTTAATGTTCTTCTAACATACTTTTTATCTCCATCGTGGCGTAGTGGCACAGTGCCTGAATGTACAGGCAGTGTCTCAAAAATTACGAAAAAGGCGAAAAATGGGATTAGGAATGTCTTTTCCACCGTCTTGCTTAATCACTAAAAGATATATTAGATAAAATATTAATAAAAATAGTTGTTCAGCATGAATAATAAACTAATAAATTATTCTACCCATATTCAAATGAGCTTATAGAAAATTAAGATCCTGAATATTCCGTATTAATAATTTAACAAATTTATAAAAGTTAGGTAATAATAATATAAGCGATCTAATAACTGATAACTATTATATATTATGTTTAAAAGAGCTTGATCATATTTATTAATTTATTTCTCTTTTTTTATCCCGCATATCAAGATAGGAGGAATTCAGTGTGGTGGTGGTTAGAGATAGCAGAACTTACTGTCCAGACATTCCGTTATCATCATATATTTATAATAAAATCGTAACGGATCGGTGTCTATAAATGAAAGATATATAAAAAAAAATTATGGGTTTTTATTAGTGTAATAGACAGAAGACAGAAAAAAATATTTTTTAAAATGTTTGTCTGTTCGTCTATGCGTTTGTTCATGCCAATCTCAGAAACGGCTTAACCGATTTAAATGTAGTTACTTATTTAGAAAACTATGTAGTTTTCAGATTATTGGCTTCAGGCAACTTTCACTTAACATAATATAGTAATAAAAAATTTTAAAAATTTCAGTTGTTATAAAAATTCAAAATTTATTTTCTTATAATTTTTTTTCACATTATCTCAAGGTAGCTGCAGTACGTACGTACTATGCATAACTTTTTCGACTATGCATAACTTTGCATTATAATAGTTTGAGTAACACCAAGCTTATTTGTAAAATGCTGACGTATTACCTATTTATTACGTAATTACTCTTTTTTATCTGCATATTTTTATGTATAATCTTTAAAAAAATAAAATATTATTATATACACCCAAATACGTTATTTTTTTTATATTTTTCGCATGAAAATTTGAATGAACCGGGGCTCGAACCTGTGTCTCTAGGAAGCAGTCTAACAGGTGGGTAATTAGTTACTGAAGTACTGCTTGTTTTATAGTAAAATAAATAAAAATAAACAAATTTTGTGTATTTGGAAACTACTTGATTAAAACTTATTTATTGGATACTTTGTTCTAGCAAGAAAATATAATTTAGTAACAACGTAGAACAAAAACGCGTAGGAGTCAATTTTCTAACCAATTATTTTCCAAATGATTCTATTGTGAGGACTCAATAATGAAGACTTTCAATTTCTTTTCTGTCAATTTTAATTTACAATGTCTCAAACTAATGTTGCATCACCCATTTTTTGATGTTAACAGGTTCTATTTTTTTTTAGATTAACAATATCCTGTATATAACAGGGTAGGCACTAGGCAGAAGGAATCAAATATTACTATTAAGACATACACTGTTCCCCAATTTTCACCCAATTCTCGGGTTTCGAAATGAAAATATTAAAAGCTTTATTTCCCCGAAAGGAGATCGAACCCACAACCGTCGTGTTCACAATTCACACATAGTGAAACGACAGCCTCTGCATATAAAATTGCAACATATGTATAACATATTCATATATTATAACATATTTTATTATTAATCGTTAAAAAGTAAACAAGAAGCAGGCCAATTTCCCAAAAGAAAACAGTATTTTAACACTAAATTATTTAACCCTGCTATATGGATGTTCACCCTGCCTTCAAAACATACACATAACGAATCAATCTACCGAGTTTCTACTGGGTGGCCAGATAGTTTCGAATTAAAATTGCTATGATATATGGATGGACAGACAGACAAATAAGCTAAATAGAAGCCGTTCGGCTGTGAAACGCTGAATAGATAAATTCATTGTAACATTCGTCAATTTACTATAGAATAAATTTGACTAGGATTTGTGTTGTTATTTTTATCCCACCCAAAACAAAAATGTGAAAGGCTGCCAAGTTCGATAATATGGGAATGCTTCACCTCTTCTTTTAATAGGGCAAGTTTTAATAGAAAATTATATACTTGACTCATTGCGTTTAGTAGGTTTATAACAAAGTGTGTGAAAACTTGCCAAGTAACATCATTAAAAAGTACAGAAAAATAATAAAAAATGTTATCAGGAAACTGCTGGAAAAACAGGTTTGCGTTCCTGTTAGTATTAGAATTTTAGGTATTTAATATGATATTTATTCAGAATCTACTTTTCAAACTGCGGAAAATCAAGTGTGCATTCCTGTAACTATTTTTAACTGAGGTATGTGTATGGAACTTGGTACTTATTCACATCTGACTTCTTTTATAGGTGAAGCATTCCCATATTATCGAACTTGGCAGCCTTTCACATTTTTGTTTTGGGTGGGATTTCATTTATTTTTGTAAGGCTATACCATAGGCCATCAATTGGTGATCTATTGTGTAGCCTAGAATAGGCAGTGCAGTGCAGTGGCATCTTCACTATTAGCTAATCTTTGACCACACTATGATAGTGAAACCCTGCTTTGCACGCCGTATGTCGTCGCGGGTTTGATTCCCGCGACAGACAAACACAGAGGTTTGTCTTGTATCGGGCGCATTTATCAATAATCTATATGGGTATACATGTAGGTACCAACTTAAATAAGTACTTACTTATTATGTATTCATTTTCGCTCCATACTTATAGTGGATCAAAGTTACACACTCGTTATTTTCGAAAGTGACTCACACTTTCGGATTCAGCCGTTTTCAGATTTTTACTTTACTTTGACTAAATACTTCGTAACGAATTTCAGGTCGGTACGACCATTCAAATTCGAAGATATATTATATAAATATAGATAAATTTAGTTCGTTTTAGTTCCTTAGAGGTATAAATTTGCACCTTCATTATTTTTAAAACTGACTCACACTTGGCCATTTTCAGATTTTTTCCTTTACCTTGACCTAAAGACCTACCTCCATGCCAAATTTCAAGTCAATACGACCATTGGAAGTGGTCTAGGTTTTTGATGAGTGAGTCAGTCAGTGAGTGTATAGTAAAAATAGCGATTTCTGACGTCAATATCTCAAGACCTACAATAGGTATATTAATGAAATTTTGTATTATAGATAAGTAAGGGGGTCTCAACAGATACTAGATTTTATATATGCGTAAATAAAACAGATTTTGAGTTATAGGGGGGTCGAAATTGGCCCGAAATGGTTCGTGTAATATAACCCACTGCCGGTGTGTCGCTTTTTTTTGCTCGAACTTGGCGGACACACTGCCGTGTGTCTAGATAACATCTCGCACCCGCTCTTGCATATAGAAAGATAGTTAGAGGGAACCTAGTATCAAGACACTCCATTTCAGTACAGTGTTTGAGACATTGACATTTCAGTGGCAGACCTCCGCGCTGGCCTTATCTTATTGCGAGGAAATGAAAATAATTCATTTCAGCAAGTGGTAATCGAACTTGTAACCGCTGCGTTAAAAATCAGACGAGACGCCGTGTCACGACGGTACTTGTGTTAAAAGTGTAAGATTTTTATTCCCAATTCCAAACGGTAATCACACAGAACGGATAAGGGTTCCCTACTAATGGATTACACGGAGTCAATGTATACCGAATTTCACTTCACTGATAAGAGCGAACGAGATTATTGTCTCGCCTAAAACACCTACATTTATGGATCGATAAGGATACTTAGAATAGTATTTTTTTTTCCACTTTGTATAACTATTTAACTAAAAGTGAACCTAACTTTATTTTATGGCAAATTCAATAGAAAAATGAAGAAAAAAGTTTTTTATTTGCTAAGGATAAATCTTTCTTCATAATTCTACATACAGCATACGAGAAACTTTTAATCTCAACAAGTTTTCCTTTTTAGCAATGATAAACAGCTTAAACTTTTTCTCGAGTCTTTTACAGAACATGTCTACTATACTTATATTTTTACTTCCCAACTTGCCTCCTTCTGGTTTCTGCATTTTATTAGATAATCTTTAGATTTTTTTCTTTGTGTTATCTTTAAATTTTTTATAGTTTCTATCTAATAACGTTATAGTTTCTAACAACGTTTTAAAAACAAAGGCCGTCGTTGAATTCTGCCGCTCAACATGCACTGTCTCGAATTCACGCGGAGTAATGTCTTGATTTATCACTGCTGTCCTTCTTCATATATCAGAATAAAATATAATTTTATATCTTAGCAGAATTAAATTATTATTTTGAATATCATATTTTTTGACGAATCTGATTCGAATTATTTTATAGTAAAACTATATTTGATAAAAGATGAAACACTCGATGTTATTAAGATTTATTCACGAAATAAAGAAGACATTTGTAAATGTATTTTGCATGGGAGAGTAAAGGCATCCATTTTGTAGATTTTACATTTTCGTGAATGTAAGATGAACTTTGATCCTCTAAGTTCTGATATCAAAGAGTTCGTACCGTACATGTCGAATAAGCTAGACAAATGTTGCTCTATATAACGAAAGTAATCTGTAGCAAGGTAGTATTTCTATTTTCAATACGAATCAATATTTTTTTCATATACTTTATACATATTATTGAGGCCAGTCGCAAACAAATATAATATATTTTATACAATTATCAGCATTAAGCAGAAATATTATTATCAATATTAAGCAGAATATAATAATTAAAATATTTATATATAAAACTAAAATATATTCAATAGAGTATATGTTAGTTTTAGATTTTATTAAGATTAATAGATCTAGTTAAGAAGTTTCAATTTAAGCCCCACGAGGACGTCCTTCAATATAATACTTACTACTAAATTTTGTAAGTTTATGTACCTACGTTTGTTTACAAACGGAAACTTATAATCGAATCTCAGGGCTTAATTATTGTATTTAACTAATTGTAATATTTATTATTGTATTTAACTAACTGTAATATTTTATATGGTAAATACGGTATATAGTCGTATCTACTCAACTTAATTTGAACATCACTCCCTGACGAGATTCCATTCCATTAATAAAAAGTGTTCAAGAACAGTGAAACAAATTTGTTTTATCTCAAAAACAATATGTTTTAACGGTCGCTTTTAACGAAATAAGGATACTTTCTAATAAAAGACATTCCTGCTACGCCTTAGGCGATGTGATAGTAGGACATAATATAACGAAATATGGCTTCAGGATAAAAAATAACAAGCATTGTAAAAGAACTTATTACTAAAAATGTACTAAATAATAGGTAATGTTAATAACATATCCTCCAGAATTCGTCAGAAAGTGGGGAACGGAGTATCTTAACACTAAGTTTCCTCTGCCTACCCTGCTGTGTGCAGCTATTTTTTTACAGCGTGAAGCTATTTTTTTTTTAATAGCATATACTCGTATTAAGGCATCCTAGTATTAATACACTCCGATCTCAATTTTCCGCCATATTTTGAAGGAATTGCGGTAGACTGGCGGAACTCAACACCACGCTTTGCCTCGACACCAGAGCGAAGAAATGAAAATATACATTTTTAATAAATATTCCATTTCCTCGAATGGGGACAGAACCTACAACCTATCGCGTTTATAGTCTGGTCCCACTGTGCCACAACTGGCCTTAATGTATGTTTTTAAAAGTTAGATGACTTCTACAAACAATATTAAACTACTAATAGTCTCGCAGTCTATTCTTATACAACGCAACACGTTAATTTATTAATATCGGACACAAAAAAGTATACGTAAGAGCAAAACATCTCGATTACGCTAAGAGCTCGGCAACGGCTAACGAAAGCCAGAATCTGGTAATTTTTCATTGTTTCTCATTTGTTTTGTATAACATTATTAAAACATGCTATAGAGTTAGATGAATGGATGTTTGCATTTTTCTGTCCTGCTTATGGAGTAACAATACCAAAATATTTAAATGTTATAATATTGGTTAAAGTTATCAAAAAACAGAAATGCTCCAGAAAATTATTAAATTTTAAAAAATATATATTTTTCATTTTTGGTTGAAAAAAGGCTTAAGTTCTGCTACTTACCACTCAGTATCTCGTATGACTTGTGTAAAATGGAAAACAACACTGGACTCACCCCTGCTTGTAGGCGCTATACAAAAAAAATTTTACAAAAAATACTTTTATACCTTCACTATCTCTTCAAATCAACTGATTGCAGTGCAGTGGCTTACATTGAAACGATTAATGTTATGTAGAATGGACTATTCGCAAAAAAAAAATTCTATTCAAGTAGTTCCTGAGATTAACGCGCTCAACCAACTAATGATTTAACTATTATTAATAATTGAAGTTAAAAATCCATCCAGAACTACTGAAGTCTATATACAATCTGTAGACGCTAACATCTCAACTGTCATTAAGATCAGACGATCGTTAAACAAACAATGATTTAGTAATAAAGCTATTTCTAGTGCAGTCTAACCATTTTAGCCATGTTGATAGAACTGCCTTGGAAAACACATTATCGTGTCTTCATATACCTAGATAGTAATTTAAATAAATTTTAAATGTAACTATTATCAAATGACCTCGAGAACATTAATACTGGAGGACGCCGGAGGATATGTATGAATAGATTGATGATAGTAGACGAGGCGAAGGAAGTATGCAGAGATCGTAGTTTTGGGCACCCTCTGGTCTCTTGTTATCCCAATAAAACGTGAAGCTAAGAGAAGCTATGATATATTATAATTGTATTTAACATGATCTTTCTATTATATTAGTAAAATTGAAGTAACTGTGCTAATATTGATAAGTTCTACAGCAACGCAGCTTCACGTTGTATACCTACTGCATACAATAGCTGACAGATTGTACCTAGTGGTAGTTAAAACACACATTTATAATTTCCAGAGGCATTCCGTGTTGATTGGCAAAACTCTACGCTGCGCCTTGCCACGACACCAGAGCGAAGAAATTAAAATATTAAATACTTGATTTCCTTGAGTGGGAATCGAACCCACAACTTATCGCGTTTACAGTCAAAAGCTTGTGCCCCTTCGCCACAACTGGCCTTAATATTCAAATTTTTTTAGTTACAAAATATTAGTATGTATAGTTAATATAACATACGCTGTCCACTACAATAAATTTTACAAAAGATATTATAATGAAGCTTTCAGGATAATTTGCAATATAAATAAAATAAACTTTAACTGTCGAAAATGTAAATTACAGTTAAAAATTGTCCTCCTCCTCCAGACACACCTCCAAAGGTCCAAATGGCTCAAACAGACCTCCAAAGGTCCAAATGGCTCAAATAAAAGCGGATGTTAAGCGTAGGCATAAAGTTAGGCCGCATTAAGTACCGAGTATTCGCACAGATAACAAATTTAGTTATTATGTAACCGGATGCCACATGGGCCCGATAAGCTGAGCTGATACTTACATTTAGAGACAATTCAATTTTGGATTTTTTTTTAATATATATCAATTGAAGCAATGAAGTTATTTAAAGAAAATGTAACAGCTTCACACGGTTTTCCGGATAGCAGGATAGGCAGAGGGAACGAAGTGTCAAGCCACTCTGTTTCCCACTTTCCTTTCAATTTTACTAAATATTGCCCCCTTTGTCTTTTGACTAGAGTTGAGGGAGGAAGTTAAATTATTTGGGGTGCGAAGTCGGATAACCTCCTCGTGTGTGCGCTTGCTGCTGGCCCTTTTCGAATGAGCTTATCATTCGGGGGGACGAGCAGTGTAGTGTATCGGTGCACCCTGGGCGGCGAGTAATCATTGTCCACAGGATTCTTCCTTGGATAATGATTGCTCGGTGGCGAATATCCGACGGCGGCGTTCTTCCGCGTGACCCTCTGATAAGCAGAGGACACAGTGTGAGGAAGTTGGGAGGACGTGCGTGGTGTGTACTTATCCTACCGCCACGCAGGTGCAGTAATGTGCCAACGTCGATAATATCGGAACTCCACTCGTGGTTGCGGTCATGTCTCGTAATCATGAGTGGAACCGAGGGCCTTGCCTTCACCGGCCGGGCTGCGAGGAAGAAAACCTCTATAAAAAAAATTACCCCAACCCAAGTGGCGACGCAGCGCGAGGGGTGCATGGCTGATGGGAAGATCAGTCGCTACTGCTGTCCCCGCCAGGGTACCGGCCGACACCCGTGGCGTAACATAGGCTTATCCAAGTACAGGGGGCACTGCTTGGATGGACGGATTTTCCCCCATACTCGTGGGATCAAGATGGAGAATTTAAATTTAAAAAACAAAAATGATGACGTGAGAGAGGGAGTGAGGGAGTCCGCCTCGGACTCGGGAGCAGTGCAGCGCACTAGGCGCAAGCGGCCTTTAGCCGAAAAATTTAGAAGAAGTGGAAATGACTCAGCCTCAGACAATGAGGCAGCACACGGCAGAAAGTGCCATACAGCAAGGAGGGGTAGGCCCCCGAAAACTCGTGGTGCTGGACTAACGCGCTCTCGTAAGGAGCAGAGTCAGCGTGACGCAAATGCGCGAAGTAAAGATTTTGAGCGGGACTTGTCTGACTGGGCATGTCAGGGGGATAGGTCTACTCAAACATCGGACGCAGAGAGCGTAACGGCTGCGGAAGAGAGGAGGGACACTTCACAATACTCAGCCGAGGAGCTGCGTACATACGCTGGACAAAGTGCTGCCGCCGTACTGGAAGTTGCCACTAAATCCAGTCATCTTAAAGGCACGTACGTGCGCAAACTGAAAGATGCAGCAGCAGCCTTAACCGACGTTGTAAACTTGCTCGCCTCTCGTACAGAGAGTGATGAAGTACAACGGTTGCGAGAGGAGAACCGGCGTCTTGGAGAGGTGGTGGAAAAACTTCGGGGAGAGTTGAGCTGCTATCACAAAGACATGCAGGGTCTAAGAGCGTCACTTGCGGCCACTAATAAAGTGCCTCAGATTGACCCAACGCCGACTATTAGTGAAGGGATGCTTGAGCAGTTGAAAAGGTCTATAATTACTTCTATGAAGACTATGATTGACGCCCGTTTTGCCGGTATTGAAGAACGTCTTCTGCCGGCAAGGAGCTTGCGTCCGCCTCTGGCTGCAGACGCAATGAGGACCTCTTGTGAGAGACCGGTAAGAGTAGCTCCTCCAGTAAATTCGGAGGCAGCAGAAACGGATGACAAGACTAGACGCAGACCGAATCGTAAAAAGGTTGCAATTCGCGCTCAAACTGTAGTATTAAAGGAGAGTACTACACAAGTGACGCGAGTAGAACCACCCTCCGCGACTTCCAATGCAGCAGGAGAAGAAGGTGGAACTTGGGTCACAGTTGTAAAGAGAGGGAAAAAGAAGAGCAATTCCATGGCTCCCAAGAGGCCACAACGACCTAAGCCTAAACTGGCTAAACCACCTCGAACTAAGGCGGTTATAGTCTCATTGACACCGGAAGCTATAAGTAAGGGTGTGTCTTATGCTCAGGTTCTACAGCGTGCGCAACAGAGTGTGGATCTAGTGCAACTGGGGATTTCCGAGGGTCTGGCTATACGCCAGTCAATTTCGGGTGCCCGCTTGCTAGAACTATCCACTGTGCATTCCTCGGAGCAGGCGGACAAACTCGCGGATCGCTTACGAGTAGTATTAGAGGGAGTGGCTGTCATTACTAGACCCCACAAGAATTGTACCCTGAAGTTAGTGGGCCTTGATGACTCGGTCACTAAGGACAAAGTAGCAAATGCTGTGGTTAGTGCAAGTGGTTGTTCTGCCGATGCTGTGACGGTATCAGAAGTGACCCTAGGGCCTAGAAGAATGATGTCGGCAATAGTACGATGTCCATGTGAAGCAGGCAAGCTCATTGTGGAGAAGGGTCGTCTTTTAGTTGGATGGAGCGCTGCCAAGGTCCAGGTTCTAGAAGAGCGCCCTTTGCGCTGTTTTCGATGTCTGGCATTAGGGCATTCCAGGTTGCGGTGTCCGTCTGAAGTTTCTCGGGAGAATCTTTGTTTTCGTTGCGGTTGTGAGGGGCACAAGGCACGTACATGCCAGGCCGAGCCTAGGTGCATGTTGTGCACGGACGCAAAGAGACTGGCTGATCATGTAATGGGTAGCGCAAAATGCAATCCTCCGCCTGTCAAGGGAGCGGAGACTCTAAGAGTCGAAGTCTCTCATGAAGCTAGGATCCATGGGGATCAAGAGGAAGGTATCATGTCCCCATAATGGATAGACATCAAGCTCGTTTCCTCCAGACTAATATTAATCACTCTGCTGCCGCACAGGATCTTTTAACACAAACCATGGCGGAGTGGTGCATTGATATTGGTGTGATATGTGAACCATATTTTGTTCCCAATCACTCACGGTGGATAGGCGACTTGGATGGCTCAGTCGTGTTAGTGTCTGGCAGCAGCACTGTCCTGTCTCTTTCACCACTAGAGAGAGGCTCTGGGTATGTTGTGGCAGGGTGGGGGGAGTATATTGTCGTTGGTATCTACTTCTCCCCTAATCGTAGCTTGGCAGAATTCGAAATTTTCCTCGATTCTGTAAGAGCTGCGATTGCTCGTCAATCGCGGAGTAAAGTACTGGTCCTTGGCGATTTCAATGCCAAATCCCGAGCTTGGGGAAACCCAACATCGGACGCTAGAGGAAAAGCTGTCCAGGTGTGGGCATTGCTTTCTGGGCTTTCTCTATTGAATGTGGGATCGGTATTCACCTGTGTACGACATAACGGTGGATCTATAGTGGACTTGTCGTTCGCCAGTTCATCTGCTGCTCCCAATATTTCACGCTGGCGAGTGGAAAAAGGCGTGGAGACCTTGTCGGACCATCTTTATATCAGGTTCGAGGTTTCCACTCAGCCAGTGTCAATGGTTCATCCGAGCGGTCCATCTCACAGGTTTCCGAGGTGGGTTTTGACCCAGCTTAACATTGAGCTGGTCAAGGAGGCAGCCATTGTGGCAAATTGGTGCCAAGGTAGATCGGTGGGTGTGATGGGAAGTTTCAGCGTTGAAGATAGGGCAAGACGAATGCGCGACGATCTAACGAGGTTGTGCGACGCGTCAATGCCGAGAGCTCGGCGACGGCGACGATGTCGACAAGTATATTGGTGGACAAAGCAGTTAGCCGAACTGCGAAAGTCCTGTAACCGGGCTCGGCGGGCATACACAAGGTGTAGAAGGCGAAATGGCCTTGATTCTATACTCGAGGACCAGTTGCGGAGTACCTACAAGGAGAATAAAAAGGCTCTTCAGCTCGCTATTAGGTTGGCAAAGGATCAGGGCCGCCAGGAGCTTCTAGCAAGCCTAAACAGGGATCCTTGGGGTCGCCCTTACCTTGCTGCCAGGAACAAACTACGTGTGCAGTCCGCTCCACTGATAGAAACCATGTCGACGGATTTCCTGCGGCGTCTCTTGACTGATTTGTTTCCGGAAACGCCTAGACATGTTCCCCCTAGTATGGCCCCTTCCTCAGTGCAAGAGGAAGAGTTGGTGGTACCCCCCATAACTGAAGGGGAGATGGATATGGCGCTCAGGAGACTGAGGGCCAAGAAGACGGCTCCGGGACCAGACGGTATTCCAGGAAGGGTTTTAAATATCGCCCTGGAATACCTAGGCGGTGAACTTCGGGAACTTTTTGATCAGTGCCTAGTAACTGGACAGTTCCCGAAGATTTGGAAGGAAGGAGGTCTGTGCCTGCTGCGCAAGGAGGGTCGTCCTCTGGACTCTCCTACAGCATACAGGCCAATAGTGCTGCTGAATGAGACGGGTAAACTTTTGGAGAAGATCATTGCTTCCCGTCTTATTCAGCACCTAGAGGAGGTAGGGCCGGGTCTTTCAGAGGCTCAGTTCGGGTTTAGGGCTAATAGGTCAACCATTGACGCCCTGAATGCCCTGAAGGCTCGATCGTTGGCCGCGACAACAGACGGAGATGTTCTTCTCGCTGTCTCGTTGGATGTGGTCAATGCCTTTAACAGTTTGCCGTTTGAGACGTTAAAAGAGGCACTCCGGTACCATGGGGTGCCTCTCTATCTCCGGCGACTGTTAGACGACTACCTCCAGGACAGAGTAGTCTTATGGATTGGGAAAAATGGTCAGATCGGTCGACGAAGCGTTGGTTGCGGTGTTCCACAGGGGTCGGTGTTGGGTCCGTTGCTGTGGAACATCGGCTATGACTGGCTCCTCCGGGGTCGTCTTCCTAATGGGATGAGTGTCATCTGTTATGCTGATGACACTCTGGTTACGGCCCGGGGACGGTCTTACCAAGAGGTGGCACGCTTGGCAGAAGTCGGAACCCGCCTTGTAGTCGATCGCATTAAAGCGCTGGGTCTGAGGGTCTCAATGCCAAAAACTGAGGCCCTCCTTATCCATGGCCTTCGCAGGGGTCCTCCACGTAGGGCTACTCTGCACATCCAGGGTCAGGAGGTGGAGGTACGGACCCACATGAAGTATCTGGGTCTGACCCTGGACGGTCGTTGGTCGTTTAAATCGCACTTCGCTCTGCTTGCACCAAAGCTTATGAACGCCGCCGGAGCCCTTGGCAGGTTACTGCCGAATATCGGAGGGCCGGGTTCTCCATGCCGACGGCTCTATGTCGGTGTGTTGAGATCCATGGCACTGTACGGTGCACCAGTGTGGGCTGACGCTCTCACCACTCATAATAAAACCCACTTGCGGAAAGCGCAGCGGGTTATAGCGGTGAGGGCAATTCGAGGATACCGTACAGTGTCGTGGACGGCGGCTACACTTTTGGCGGGTGATCCGCCATGGGAGATGCAGGCGGAAGTGCTTGCTAAAGTTTACGCTTTTCGTGCAAGTGAGCGGTCGCGAGGTGAGCAACCATCGACAGAGGTTATCGCGCGGATCAGGAGAAGAGCGGACGAAGCCCTGATCCGGCGATGGAGAGAGGACCTGGGGTCACCAGCGGCAGGCCTAGCGACGGTGGAGGCAGTCCGTCCCCACCTTGAGCGCTGGGTTAGAAGAGGCTTTGGGGTCCTGACGTTCAGGCTGGTGCAGGTACTGACGGGGCATGGTTGCTTCGGCAAATACCTGCATCAGATTGCACGTCGGGAGATGTCGCCGGTGTGCCATGAGTGTGATGCTTCCGTCGATTCAGCGCATCACACTTTGGCCGAATGTCCCGCTTGGTCCCCTCAACGCCACGCCTTGATGGCTGTAGTGGGTAGGGACCTCTCACTGCCCAGTGTGGTGGGGGCTATGCTGGATTGTGAGAGGAACTGGTCTGCTATGGTCTCCTTCTGCGAATCAGTTATCGCACTGAAGGAAACCGCGGAGCGGGTGCGTGAGTCCAGCGCGAATGCAGACTCGCTCCGCCGCCGTAGGCCAGGGGGTAGAAGAAGGCGGTATGCGCATCTTCAACTCCCCCTACCTTAGAGGAGCTACCGTGGGAAGGTCATGGTGATCCTCCTACAAGTCATCGAGGCTGCGGGTGCTCTAGGGGAAACCCCAGGGTACCCTGAAGGTGACGATGGCTCGCAATAGGCGGGCCTTCCACTGAGGCGTCGTAGTAGTATGCGCAAGCGATCCTGCGGCGTCTCATTTTGGTGGAGAGGGTTTCCGCTGGGTTTTAGTGGGTAGTATCAGGATTTATCCTTTGATGAGTCCCACAGTACCATTCGTTCGTAGGGCATATTTGTCTTACGCTCGGATGGTCTGCATAAATGCATTTCCCAGCGAAAAAAAAAAAAAAAAAGGGAAGTTAAATTATTTAATTCCCCCGATTAGAAATCGAACCCAAATAGATACATCTCTAAGCTTAACAATGTAACTAATTTTTTTGCAAATCATAATTTTGTAATTTTCTGCGGTTTCCATCCTGCAAGTTTTTGTTCGAAGGGATTACAAACCCAAAATCTCCATGACTTCAGTCAAGTACGTCCCGAAATTATGTACAATTTAACAATAAAATAATTTATAGTTACCTTATTGTTCACAAAAGCTGTTTACAAAGTTGTATGAACTAGTCTGAAATTCAGTTTTTTTGCATGAAATAGCAACATGTATGGACGATGGCGATTAATCATCTAAGTCATGGACAGATGTTTTAGTTTCAGATTAATATTTGGTTGTTTTATTCTTATACCCAAATATTTATATAACCCATTTTCATATCAGCAGGGTACGCAGACGAAGAGAGGGAACGGAGGGTCTTAACACTAGGTTATCTCGGTTGTCCCTGCCTACTCTGCTATGTGCGGGCAGCGTCAAGCTTAAAAAAGCTACAGAGAACTTAGTGTCAAGACATTTCGTTTTCCATTTCTCTTACGTTAGAAAACATAAACAAAAATTTCCAATTTCAAATAACTGAGTTATGAATAGAAATAGTGTACGTTTTTCTGAAACAGTATTATTGGCAAATATATTGGTATGTTCAAACTGTGCCACGATGACTATTAAACAAACGATCATGTAAAATTAGGTATGTATATTTTATTTTATATTTTATAGGTATGTAATGCCTCCAAAATTCGGCAGAACGTGGGGACCGGAGTGTCTTAACACTAGGTTCTCTCTGCCTACCCTGCTGTGTGCGGGATATAGCGTGAAGCTAATTTTATTTTATTTATTTTTTTTAAATCCTGTTATAAATGCTTAATATTGAGTACGTGGTGAGCGTGTAGTTGGAATTAGATTCCCGTTTGGGAGAATTTATTGCATAAGATTTACAATAGCACGGCGTTGAGTTTTTCCCTCCCCCAGTTTTTACTTTTTCCATATAAAATGTACCTAATAAAAAATATACTGTATAAAAAATACTACTAAAAAAATCAAAATGTTGCGTAATACTACTATTCATATACCAACAATAAACGAGCTTACTTATATACGCTAATAGCAATAAATATATAAAATTTTAGTACATTTACATAATATTAACATAATATTATAGAATAGAGTTTCAGACACAAACTACTACTATACAAATATTATATTAAATTGTGAAACTATACTACTTAGGTAGACTTATTGTTGTATGTATTTTTTACTAGAAAGTTTTTTTAAGATTACGTTGTATCGCGCATACAGTAGGGTATGCAGAGGGAACCTAACAATCGGTTAACTTCATTATTAAGACAGTAATCATTTAAAATAGGATACGAGGCCATCATGCAACGAGACAGCGTCTCGTCAGTACACATGGAGGTCTTGAGTTCAATCTCCATTCAAAAGTACGATTTTTTTGATATAGTACATAACTTTTTACTACGACAAAATTAAATGAGCAAGCAGAAATCTAGTCATTTCATAAAAACATTAGAAACTAAACAATTAAATAAATCTGATGATATTCTCTATTGTTGGACGTTACGTGAATAAGAAACAATTTCAAATATTTAATTTTTATCAGCTAGGACGCACTCGTGGATTATTTTAGTTTGAATTGTTAAAGGATTTATCTCGTCCTATCTTTCTATTAACTATTGGTAGAACGTTACTTTTATTTGTAAATATAGCAATATAATTCCATACATAGTAATAACAATAGCTTTTATTTACAATTTTACACAGTACATAGCTTAACCTGATACATTTATTTATTTTTTTATTTTTAATTATTTTCTGACTATTTTGCTTTTTGTTTTCAATAGCACAAGTGGATTCTTCACAACCTCTTTCAGAGGCCAGAATCTTTTCCACCAGATTAATTCTGTTGCTTATTTCTATTTTCCTCAAATAAATAAATCTCAAATAAATCCTCCTAGGTTTAGTGGCAAGTCATGGCGCAAGGCATGGTCACTGGTTCTATTCCCACTCAAGGAAAGAGAAATATTTCTCATTTTCTCCCTCTGGTAACCGTGACCGAGTTAAGATTTTATGTTCCCTTCTTCCTTGTCTCGGTCGTCTAGTAATGCGGCAAAGGTTACGTTGAGAAAGCAGTGGTCTAGTTAAGACCACCTTATGGAACGGATTACCTAAACGTAAAGTTGCGTCTGACTATCCCGCTTCGTGCAGGATACAGTGTGAAGCTAAAAAAAATTGCAGAATAAGTAAGTAAACCTAGTGTTAAAGAGTATCCAATAGGGGGTTAAGCGAGAGGACAGTACACAACGCCGCAACTTAAGTTTATTCATTGACCAAGCGTGCACTTAAAAATAAAATTTAAAAACGTAATGTGAATATATTCCCTTTACATATCTACCTTCATAAACATTCTGGAGGGATTCAAAGAGAAGTTACTAAGTAATTCATAACTATGTTTCCCATTTCCGTCCATTTTAGATACTTCGCTAGTCATGTGCCCGAAGCCCGACGCCGCACTCTGTCTAACCTAACCGAAGCATATATATACATATGTATATAGGTATATTTCTCATATAAACATTTCCTTGAGTGAACTTACATACTATTAACTCACTGAAATATTACAACGACCATTTTTTTATTTTTAGTCCACTGCTCCACTTAACTGTTTAGTTTCTAAACTTGTGAAGTATGCGGCTCTCTCAACAACAAAGCGACAATTTTCCTTCTTTTTACAAAACTGCATGATTCACAGGAAAATATTTATTTACTAGTTTCAGTATCAAATGATATCTAGGCATTTCATATTCACATTCATTTCAATTCCAAAATTCTACACGTATATTCTACGAACCTAACAGTGTATGGTAGAATTTGTATGAGAATTATCATTTAATATGGTTTCAACACGCTCGTACCGCTTGTACCAGTATTAGGTATTATGTCTAACTAACGTTGTTTCGAAAATTGCAACAGTTGTAGCTTTAAATAGGAGAGGCGAGGAACCATTGTTATATATACATTTTTATTAATATTAAATTTTCAAAATTGTACGTACATAAATGTGATAGTTGGTGGTTCGTTTCCATTCGGTGAATGATCAACTTTGTGTAATTTTTTTTTATTTGTTTCATACAATTTGTGGCGTAATCAAAACATATAGAGTACTTTCCATGGAGCTACGATTATGAAATTTGGCGAGACATGACAAATTTATAAGTATATCACAGAGAAAAACCTTTACAAATTTATATATGTAGCTAAATTCATACTGAATGATTGCATATCCCCACAAATTTAATTTTGTAAACTTGTACAAATTATACATTTCGTTGATTCACGAAATTATCTCAGACCTACCCAGCGAGGGGTGGGAGAATCTCAATAGCACTTGACCAGACCTTCTTTTATGAAAAAAACGTTTCTTCGCTAAGAAATTGAACCTACGATCGTCTCGTTCAGACTCGGAGACTTTCCAAGTACACAACAATACTATTGTCGTTTAGTTGTCAACCGTTCCTACTTTGAAATGCAGAAATTATAAATCAACAACAGGATTGTTATAAGCCAATATCTCTAGAATATTCAATTTATATTGAATTTTCTTCAATAGATTGGCTACGGGCAGATCACGTCGCTCTTGAGGGAAAAATCTTAGAATAAAAAATATTAAAAAAGCAGATATTGTGTTTTAAGTTAGCACATGTATGTAATGTTGTTAAATATACTTTTTTTAATTTCCCGCACGTAGCGGTGTTAGGTAGAGGGAACCTAGTGTTAACGCAATCCGTTCCTATTAAGAGACTTCGACACGTTCCTTACTTCCCACTGAATTCTAGAGGCATTGTGTGTTGACCGGCAGAGTACAACGCCGTGCTTTGCCTCTTTACCAGAACCTATTAAATAGTTCATTTCCCCGCGGTGAGTTGAGCCCACAACCAGTCGCATTCACAGTTCCTTTTCATTTTTAAATATATAATTTATTATTCTGATGATTGATGTTGTTAGAGTTTACGATGTTCTAGCAAGACAACACGTGGCATTCAGCTCCGCTATCCAACACGCAATGTCGAATTCTGACGAAAAGCCAAGAACCAAGTTTCTTCACGCCAGATTGTCATTGCTAAAGAAAATTTAAGCAGCCAGCTTTAGAAAGAGTTAGCATCAAGATAAACCATTTATCACCTTCTACCCGAGTTAGAGATTACTGGTTGAGTGTGACGCAACTCACCGCTGCACTTTGTCTATCAGAAAATGGAAATGAAAATCATTTAATCCCCAAATAGGGAATAAACCCACAATAATTGTATTCACGATCTGACGAGTCCCAATAAGCTATAACGACAGCCTTCTTTATATTCATAATTTCAAAAAGCACCCAACTTCTAGGCCACGTTATATTTTTTTATCCGTCATATTGTCACAATGACAGATGATGAACGAAATTCAGTTATACCTAAATAAGATCGACCTACTTTTCGAATTTAAGTGGAATATAGCACGTTATTTCGTTATCAGATATTTGTTTTTAGTTATTTTTTTTTAATTTGAAGCGATAGTGATATGTGCTTAAATAAATTTCAAAATCCATTTTGATGCTGTAGACTCAATACACACTCGAAAGAATGATTATAAGACATCGTATTTTAATTTCCTCGTTCTTGTCCGAAAACAAAGCACGGTGTTGAGTTCCGGTGCGTGGCGAACTAAGTGTTAACATCATATGAGCTAACCTATCCAGCTGTATTTTCATTTTTTCAGTCAGATAAGACAAAGCTGAATTTAATGAATTACAGACCCAAAATCTGATAAAGGAGAAAAATTACTTAGCATTGCATCACCATGCGGGTGCAGCCAACATTGGCTGGCTGAGACTTAAATGTGAAAGAAGGCCCCTTCAAAAGATGTAAACTCGAGCTTATATTTAAGCAAATTAAGAATGCTCTTCTAGTGCCACTCCCAAAAACTACAAAATTTTATTTCACATGCTGTGTCCAGTATACAGAAGGTTTACCTTAATGGGAACCTAGTAATTATACACTTCGTTTATTACTATCCGTCTTATTTTCGAAACATTGCGTATTGAGTGGCCAAATTTCGCACTCTCTCTCGCTCAAATAGAAATCGAACCCACGACCGTTGCGTCTATAGTCAGATAAGATGCTGATTCCCAACGACCACATCATCTCACATTACTCAAAATTTATTCCTACTATTCAGGAAACATTTTAAGTTACTTATTTATGTTTTTCAAGGAATCCATCCATGCTTGTGTTACTTAATTAATATTATACCTATAAATTGATATTTGGTGTCAATATTCAGACGTTAAGTTTTAATTAGTTTTATAATTCAACTTTATAGTTTAGCGTTTATTTAAAGTACAAAAATTTAGTGAAAGTTAGTGGATATACTCATTTTTTCTATTACAAAACACATTTATAGTTTAGTACTAATAAAGCACATGACTGTGAACATGTAAATAGGTTTACAACCATTTCTCCACTAAAAAAATTTTTTATAGTATATATAAATAATTTTCTTTACCCAAGGCCGTCGAGGTGCATTCGCACAAGCGTGTGATTGTACGACGACGATTGCGGGTTCGAACATGAGTCTCACACGAGGAATGAAGAATTATTATTTTTAAACTTCCCATTTTATTCAGGCTGGTATCGAGGCGATCGGCGTTAAGTTCCGCCACTGATAAAATGCGTCTATAAAGCAGCAGCAAATGGGGAACATAGATATAAAGCTAAGCGGAGAATGTGTGAATTTTGAAACCTTAATCGCATTTAGTTTTACAATATATTTTTTTTATTTTATCTTAACAGCTCCACGCTGTGTTCTGCGTATTATAGTACCTTTCGTGCTTTGTCTTGGAGCCAGGAAATGGCTATATTTCGTTTCTCCGAGTGAGAATCGAACCCACAACGGTGTCTCTGCTAGTCATACGCAGTGTGCCTGTACCATGAGTACCTCAAAAACTATACACATACACGTCCATAACCAAACCATAAAATTGAATTACCAATATTTTCTCTTAAATATTTCAAGGAGCTTTACAAAGCCTCATTATACGAAAACGATGTCATTAAACAACATGGTAAATGAAATTTTGAAAGCTCCTCCATATTGGCTGTTGAACAAACAAAACTTTTGAGGGCACCAACACCTCCGACGACCCTCTGAGCCTATATACGTACATACATTTTAATGCCTGGATACTTTGGAATATGTTGGTAGGTAGGCTATACTGCAATTGTTTTTTTTTCCAAGGGGTGCAAGTGTGACTGTAAACGTGACAGATTGTGAGTTCATTTCCCACTGCAGGAAATTATATATATCTTTAACAATTTTAAAGTGTTAATCCACACTTAGAAAGAAAAATACTTATTTACAAAACATATAAAAATGTCAACGTAGCGTACGATCAAACGTATGGCTTAGTGGTCAGAGCGCCTGGTCGGTTTTCAGGAGGCGCAGGTTCGATTCTCTCTACGTTCAATTTTTTATATGTTTTCTAAATAAGTAATGAAATATATTTCTATTTCTTTGACTCTGGAGGCAAAGAATTCCCAATGACTTCAGTATACGTCGGAAATTCGAAACAGAAATTAACTTTAGTATTCGTCGGAAATTCGAAACGGAAATGTCTTAATTGGAACGGAGTCCCTCAAAATTGGGACCCAAGGTTCCCTTTCCAGCTACGTGCGAGATATAGCGTGAAGCAAAAAAATACTGTAAGTTTCGCAGAACCATCCTATTCAGTTTTATCACTATCTGACGTCAATAGCCATTGTATATTGGCCATATAAATTCTAATCGCATATATTGCACGACGCAGTTATTACAGCATGCATAAATTTAAGTGGTACTACCTATACATAGGTAATGAGTTATTTAATAAATAAGACTGATGGTCACTGCTTCCATTTTGTTTTTTTAATTTCTTTATTATCATCATTTGAACATAGCATAGCATTATGTAGAGGGACCCTAGTGTTAAATCATTTTCCAAGTGATTATAGATATCAAAATACAAATTAACAATTTTAATTTTTTTATCTATCTGTCTGTTCGTAAAATTAGGATTTATAAAATGCACAGCAGTATAGATAAAATCATACTAAAAAAAATATATATTTTTCCCAAAATACACTTTAAGCTACGTTCAAGCGGGCGAAGCCTTACGCCGGCCGATTGTTGAAAAAATAAAATTCAATAATTGACTACATTCCAATTAGGTCACAATTTCAATATAGCGCAGGCAGCTTTTCAATATGATCGATACTAGAGTTGCAGATTGTCGAGTGAAAAAAGAAATGTAAAAACTATAAGAAATCTCATTTTAAAACCTAACGAGATTGATAGTAAGAGTTAGAGGCCGGTCGTGGCGCAGCGGCACAAAGTGTGACTGTAAACCGACTGGTTGTGGGTTCGATCCCCACTCGAGGAGATGAAATATTTACTTAAATTTATATTTCCATTTTTTTCGCTCTGGTGTCGAGGCAAAGCGCGGCGTTGAGTTCTGCCACTTAACTCGCAATGCCTCCGGAATTCGGCAGAAAGTGGGGAACGGAGTGTCTTTCACTACGTTCCCTCTGCCTACCCTGCAGTGTGCGGGAAACAGCGTGAAGCTAATTTATTTATTTATATATTATATATATATATATATAGGCAAAGCGCGGCGTTGAGTTCTGCCACTTAACTCGCAATGCCTCCGGAATTCGGCAGAAAGTGGGGAACGGAGTGTCTTTCACTATATTATAAATATTATTTCCAGATTTACAAGTAGTAACTAGGTATAATTTATTTTATTCATTTCCCTTTAGAAAATAATAAATTATAAGTATTTTTTTATTCATATGAGCCATGAAAGAGCTTGGTTAAAATTATGACTTATGTATGTTACAGCAAATCTTTTATAAAACAGAACATTGGAAAAGGTATTAACTTTCATATAAAATTTATTTCATTTACGTATGTAAGTATACCTACTAATATAAAAGTCATATAAAATCTGTATACTATTCATAGAATCTTAAGTACTTTTTACTCGATTTTGGCTATTATAAATCGTAATAATGTTTTTAGTTTTCACGCTGTATCCCGCATAATGGAATGGAACCTAGTGTTAAGACATCCATTTCGTTCCCTACGTACCACCCAATTGACCAGCCCAAGAGACACTAGGTACGCGTTGAGTGGCAAAAATTATCGCCTCACTTTAACTTGTTGTTGGAAAACCCACAACTTCGTAGTCCTTTTTGAAAAATTACGTTTATATTTTTCAACTGTAAGTGGAACCCACTCAATAGTAGATATATTGGATATTTACACGACTACCACGTTTACAGTCTGACGTCCTACTACACTGCGATGACCCATGTAATTTAATCCACTTTAATTCAATATAAGCAGGTAATCCTTTTCAAAAGTTCCTTTTAGTTTGTATTTATTCTTGTACAAGGTGAAGGTCGTATAAAATAAGCGTGGAATTGATCAATCAATACGGAGTTTTTACACCAATTATTATTTAAAATGTAATTATTACTACATCGTGGCACAGTTGAGTATAAGTTCGATTTCCATCTAGTGGAGCTTACAATATAAATAATATATAGTTAAATAATAAATAGTTTAAAATATTTACGTTGCCTTCGTTGCACAATTGTCGTTACACAAAGAGATGCTAGCCGAAACACAATGTAGATGGAAAATAAAGAATGAAGTAACTACCTTATAATGAATAGATGCATAAATAAATTAATATGAACAATACGATAAAAAATCTCGCAATCCATGAGAAAAAAACTAGTACTTAGCCATATCATGAACCTGTTGCATTCCATTTGCTGTATGGATGCAGGTTCTATCGCGTTGCAGTCCTTACACTGCAACTCCAGGCCCACGATAGGTACGCTGGGGTTATCGAAAAATCCTGGGCACTTGACCCCGGCCTGTGGCCATCCTCGCGGTGCTTCTCCTCAACGAGTCCACAGGCCGAGTGGTTGCACGGCCTACATCTTCCCACATAATCTAAAAGAGTCTCCTCACTATAAAAAAAGACCGGCGTTAAGCTAGGTAGACTATGAAATCCTCAGCTCAGAGCATACCTGGCCTATCCCTGTACACCTTTTGCTCACTTCCTCTGTCCTCGCACCTCTCTCTACCTACCTAAATTCGACCACCTTTGAAAGTAGGTTTCAGGAATTAATTGATGATAATTCTAGATAGGCTGAGAGCTTTTGGATTCACTCCTACTTCTTCTACAAATCAACTCTGTAACACACTTACTAGGGACAATTTCTAATGGTTAGTTTGTATTTGTTTGTAAGCATTTTATTCGCAATGCATGTATACAGCAGGGTAAGCAGAGCGAACCTAGTGTTAAGACACTCCCTTAGTGTTAAGTAGCGGAACTCGGCCGCCACGCTTTGCCTTGCCACTAAAGCGAAGAAATGAAAGTATAAAGATCTATATTTAATTTTCACGAGTGAGAATCCAATCCAAAACCAATTGTGTCAAAGTCAAACATATGTATATTAATATCGGCAAAAAGTAAAGAACGGAGTGTCTTAAAACTAGATTCCCTTTGTCTACTTTATTCTGCAGGCCAGCAGAATAGCTAGGCTTATGTTAGTGTCCAGATACTCCGTGCTGCTTCCGCCTGCGGAAGAATTAAAAAAAATATACTCAACAAAGAACCTTATATATTTTTTTACAAGATCACATTTTCTTTGTTATGGAGTAGCGCAACTCAGCGCAGCGCTTTATCTACCTGAGCAGGAAAATAAATATAATTTAAATATTTATAACCTTCGCGTTTACAGTCAGCCTTCAAAAAATATTTATATTTAGGCATTTATTATTAAAAATTTAGAACAGGTGGGCTTCCTATCCTGTTATTCTGTAAACACTTTCAATACTTAAATTTCAAGGAAACTTATGCTTTATTCCTCTTAAGATACGTATCATAATAGTATCTACATTTTTACTAAAAAAATCAGATGTAGAATACGCAATCGAAGGGATTTTCAACTAAAAATGTCAATTTCATGGTAAACATAAAACGCACAACAGTGCTGAAACATTAATGTATAACGGAGATTGAGTTATAAATATTTACGCTTCTCGATTTTCGTTTGTTGTATATTTGAATTTTAGATGTAAATACACAATACTCATACATTGCTGACAAGTTACTGTTATGTTAGTGACTGACAGACAAAACACAGTCAAAACCATGCGGTGAAGAACGCGCAAATACTTAATAATGATTTGGATGTCAAAATCATGCTAGTCAAATTTATACAAAACTCGATGTTGAACTCCGCCAATCAAGAAATAATAAAAGTGCCTTATATTTTATTTGCCTTTCCTACTAACGCCAAGATAAGTTAAGGTGAAATAAATAATATGCGTATTAATAAAAATAAAGACAGCTTCACGCGATACCCTGCATATAGTAGGGTAGGCAGAATGAATCTAGTGTTCAGGGCACGCCGTTTCTCATTTGCCATTGAATTCTGGAGGCATTACGTGATGAGTGGTGGAACTCATCGCTGCGATTCCATGCTTTGACTTCAGAGTGAAAAAAAAGGAAATATTAAATATTTAATTTTTCTCGAGTGGGAATCGAACCTGTTGCGCTGGCAGTCACACTTTGTGCCCCTGTGCCATGACTATTTATAAATCTATCAGTAAAAAACTTTTAGTCTCAAACCGATTTGTTTTATTTCCAGTTACAGTTTTAAATAAAACAGTTTTTTTTCATTTTTCCTCAACATGTATCAATTTCTTAATGGTTTTGAACACTCACAGTGATATGCGTAGGTTTTAAATTACCATACAAATCAACTGACTTTTATGAGTTCAAAGATATCAAAAGAAAACAGGAAATGTTGTTGCTTATAGTGTGTTGTGCCTTTGTGTATAATAATGAATGTAATGGTTATGGGTTCGAAATAGTGTAGAAAGTTGTTTTTTAGTTGCACAGTATATCCAGCATAGTAAGAGACACTCCGTTGCCTACCCAGTGCCCAGATTTCGTGACATCGCGTGGTTTCCGAACGCTGCGCTTTATCTTGATATTTGAGGAAATGGCAGTAATTCAATCCTTTGAGATGGAATCTAATTTACAACTATCACACACTTTCAACGTCAATACAGCCACACGCTATCTCAATTTGGCCACGACAGTCCAATTTACATGAATTAAAATAAACGAATGTTCAAGTGAAAGAATATAATATAGATTGTAATATTAAAAACCATATTACAATGATGTCCATTAGACAATTGAAGTTAATATGAAAATATAAAAGTTTTATTCCGAAAGTAAATTTGAGGGAAACGAAGATCTCACTTAAGATTAGCTTGGATCTGAAGATTAGCGAAACTCGGACGAAATGAATAGGAAAAGCGTTTTATTAAGCTATCATTATGCTCACAGAAAACTGTTACATCGGGAACCCAATTTCACTGAATATTTTACTAAGTTTCTACCATATTCCAACATTTTGCTCTTTTTTGCTTTATTTAGTTAGAAATTGGCTTAAAAGCTTTCTATATTTCCAATTTCTAAGGATCTGAGGCCATCGTGGCGCCGGAAAAATTAATGTAATAGAATCCAATACCTGTATTTTCTATTCTTTTTTCTTAACTAAACGTCGTGAATACAGTTTTTAGTAACTTTTTGAAACTTTCATAATATTTAGTGTTTGTTTAACTTTAATCGGCTCATAAATAAAATATGTTAGTACTATTCTATGTATTGTCCTAAATTAAAATACAATCTAATTTTACTACAACTGATAAGATAGTATAAATAGTATAATATTAATATAATACATAAGAACAAATTAAATAATAACTCATAATTTTCCTTGTTCCAGAGGGAGGACCCCAGTATGAATCTTACCCTGAACGCTTCAGCAAAATGGGTAATTGAAGCATCGCGGGGAGTCCAAAATCCAAACACACTATTAGAAAAATATTCTTTAAATAGAAAAGTAGATGACCCTACTCGGGCGCTTGTGCTCACTTTCTATGGCATTCTAGTCATCATAGGCGCTGTTGGAAATGCACTGGTCGTTATCTCAGTAAGTAACTTGTTGTAATTTCCTATATCTTTATTGCAATTCTTTGATAAAATAATGAAAACATATAACATTTTGTTGTCTTTCTGTCTGTCTAATTTTAATGCGTTGTATTTTCGCATTTTTATATCTTCGGCTAAACATTTTGATTTGAAATTTCTATTACATTATATAAATCAATGCTATAACACTATCTTATCACAGTGGAAACATTTTAAACCAACTAACTAGGTAAATGGTATATTCTTCAGTTCAGTGAAATATAATACTTAGGTTTTTTTTGGTTTCATAGGCACTAAGTCTCGAAAGCAAATGCAGCTCAGATTAAGTGACATTACACTCCAATTCCTATCACCAAAATATACACTTATAAACAAGTGTTTGTTCCTATTTAGTCTTCTCCTCGACCTAAATGTTGATCTAAATTCTTAATCAAATTTCTTTTACAGGTAGTAAGAAAACCAGTGATGAGAACAGCTCGCAACATGTTCATAGTCAACCTGGCTGTATCAGACGCGCTGGTCTGCTGTGTTGGGACACCGCTCACGCTGATGGAATTGCTGACTAAACATTGGCCTTTACCAGACTGGCCGAGCTTATGCAAAGCTTGTGGTGCTATACAGGCTATATCAATATTTGTATCCACTATATCAATCACGGCAATCGCTTTGGACAGATATCAGGCAAGGTTGATTTTGTGTAATTGGTAATATTAGCTACCCTATATTGATTAAGATCCGTTTACACCTTGACTTCATTTTATTACAAAATGAAGTCAAGGTGTAACCGATCTGTTTCAATTTAATGATTGCTAGTTCAAATCTAATTGAGGGGAAGAGAAGGATGTATTTCATATTATGATTTGCAAGGATAAAAAGTCGGAATTGTGACGACGTGTTGAAATAATTAAGAGGTTTCATTGTATAGATGGAAAATGAAAATATTGGATAGGAGTAAGAGAGAGAGAGACGTCTCTAGGTTTTCTTTTTACCTATCCTACAAATTACAAGAAATGCAAAAAGTAGGATGAAGTCTTATCTAGCCTTATTTATAAAGTACTTGAATGATTTCACTTATACGATGCGTCATGTTCATCGTTTCTAGAATAATTTAAGGGATGTGTGGTAATAAATGTTCCACGAATTTATATCCAAATTTCTTTAAGAATTTCTTGGAATATAAAATTTAATTTCCTGCGTAGCATTTAACTTTTTTTGTTTGTTTATGAACTTTTTCATAATTTTTTATCAAAGAAATAGATTAGGGGTTTACAGCTTTAGTGTAAACATTAAAGTTATAGATCTGTTAGTTTACAAAGTACAAATAATAGTGTGTAATTTAGATATATGTATAATATAGTAACCACAGCCACTGTGTCACTGCACAACATATAGTTGTGGGTTCGATTGCCGCATGAGGGATTTCCCACTTTGATAACAAGACTAAGGGCGGCGTTGAGTACTACCACTTAACGCGCACCGTTTCTAAAATTAGTGCACGGGGAGTTACTTAATATGAACGGAGTGTTTGAACACAAGGTTCCCATGTTGACTAAATTTCCTCTATCAACAGTATTTACTAAAGTGAAATATTATACGTTGTTCCGTTGAATAACTCGGGAAGCAGCAAAAGCTTCTTGAATAGATCTTATGAGCTCGTGTTACCTATCAGTAATTTGAATCTTCTAAGAGTTTTCTTTAGTTATGATTTGAATTATAGCTTCGAATTATTTGCTTTGTGAAATTAATTTAATCGATATAAGCGTTTTTTTATTTATTTTAAGTATATAAATATAATATAATTTTCTATGAAATTGAGTGACTAACGTCTGTGGTTATTGCAATTCTGTGGAAAACAGAATGTCAGTAGATTTAGATTAGATTCTATCTGCAGTGGTCGATTTAGTCGTTTAAATCTTTTTTTACTTTATTTTATTATCCTTCACAGGAGCAAAAGGAAACTGGGAACTCAGTGTTAAGACGCTTCGTTCGCTATTGATATTGAAATCGCAGCTAAAAATAATTGGTTGAATTTGATAGGAAAGGGTATATTAAGCTAATAATTTAATTGGCTATTGCCAATTCAATTAATTTATTATTTAAACTAAAATTCAAAGGTAATACTGAGTAGACACTCAGTCTATAGACATAATATCGCTAATAGTTTGGTTTTGTT
This sequence comes from Heliconius sara, assembly GCA_917862395.2. NCBI lineage: Eukaryota > Metazoa > Arthropoda > Insecta > Lepidoptera > Nymphalidae > Heliconius > Heliconius sara. The sequence continues at coordinate 2,449,038 of OU860798.1, read as the reverse complement.
TATATATATATATATATATATATATATTAATAAAAAACGTAAAAAAAAAATGTTGTTAGATTCAAGCTCTTCTCAAACAAAACCAATTTTTTATATGTTTTAAATATTTTACTCCTTAGTCTGTGTACGTCGTGATCGCATCCATATATATATATATATATATATATATATATATATATATATATATATATATATATATATATATATATATATATATATATATATATATATATATATATATATATATATATAATAATAATAATAATAATAATTTATTTAATTAAGACTTGGTCCACTTGTTAGTTACATTTAAAACTTACATTATATTAGTACACACACATACAAATAAATACATAAACTGGCTTCAGATGAGACTCGTACACTAGTGACAATATCGAGCAACAGGAGCATGAAGCCTTACCCAGCGATGAAGTAATGGGGAGTCCCATCGGTCAGCCAACGTGCTCAGGATGGAGTTCGATGCTCCGCGCATTCGCGCCCACAGTGAAGCACACCGCTTTCTAATAATCGCGTGGAAACAGTCGGTACGCGACTCGGCAAACATCGACGACGCGCTACAAAAGCGCAGCAAATCGAACAACATCCTAAAAGCGTTATTATATTGAACGCGCAGTGCGTCGCATGCCCGCCGCGTAAAGCTGACCCACAGACCGCACGTGTAGAATGTTTGACAGTAGGCTTTAAAAAGCGTCAATTTGACCTGTTGGCTACAGCGTGCAAATCTGTGAATCAACATGTTACAGCGGACAGACAGCGCCCTACGCTCTCTTTCTACATCCACCGTGTCTGACAAAGTTTCAGTGACCCAGTGACCCAGATATTTAAATCGGTCAACTCTTTTTAACTGATAACCCCCTAAATCGACACTAGTAACTGTCCGCTGAGTCCTATATATATATATATATATATATATATATATATATATATATATATATATATATATATATATATATATATATATATATATATATATATATATATATATTTAAGTTGCATCTCATATCGAGAAATATATTATTATCTAAAGAAGTTAGAAAATTATAATTTCATTAATTTAAAAGTTATAGTAAAAAAATATAAGCACGACTTTGGTGTTGAACTATTGAGGCACTCAATTTCTCACATTCCACTAAATTTTTGAGATATTAAGTTTTGATTGGCGAAACTCAACGCTGCGATTTTGATAATTAGGGCAGGAAATTTAAAAAACATGATTCCCTCGATTTGGCATTGAATCCAGAACCCACTTTTACTGTCAGATGCTGTATCACTGCGCCACGACGGCCTCAAAAATATAAGTGATTAAATTATTTTCAAACTAAAACTGCAAACATCTTTCCTAAATATTTTGGTGGGCAGAGGAAACTTGATAACCTAGTGTTAAGACACTTCGTCCCCATTAAGATCCGAATTAAGTGGCGAAACTCAACGCCGCGCTTTGCCTCGTTACCCGAGTGGAAAATGATAAATTTGAACCACCACTTTCTATTAGCTAATCTGATCGTTTATTTTATATTACAAATAGACACTATTGCCTATATTAGAATTTATTACTTCTTGGGATGAAAAGTTTACGCCCTCATTAATTCCACGTGGGCTAAAGATTTAGAAGGCCCTATAAATCTTTATTATACGTGTTTCTGTGCTAGTGTCTAGAACATCGTATCTATCTATCTATTTAATTAATATGATGATTGTTTTTAAATTTTGAATTTTTCGTACAGTATTGATCTTCCACCAGAATTCGAGACATTGTGTGTTGAGTGGCGGAGCTCAACGCTGCGCTTTGGCTCATTAATAGAGCGACAACGAGTGCGACTCAACGCAAAAGGTTGTGGGTTCATACTTGAGAAAATGAACTACTCTGGTAACGAGACAAAGCGCGGTGTCCAGCTCTTCTACTCAACAGTCAGAAGTGAAGAAATAATGGAAACGGAGTGTCTTAACACTAGTTTGCCAGGTTCATTCTGCCCAACTTTTTTTAACTTGATTCGCTTCATCCCGCATGCAGGGTGGTGGAGGAACGTTAAGAAAAAAACAACAATATGATGAAAACGTATAATATTTGAATAGGACTAGAAACTGCGGCTTTTAGATGCTGTACATACAAATCAAGTCCGAGTCCTGCTAATAACCAATTTTATACATCGCTAATTATTTTTTTCTTTTATAATACCTTAAAAAAGTTGAAAAAAATTGAATTTCTCTAGCAAAATTCAACAAACAACTTCATTTATATGCATGAGAAGTTAATTCAGTGAATCTAATAAATAGATCGAGATCGTCTACAGTGTATCTTACTTAGCGCAACTTAGATGTAAGTGAATATTTGCTTAATTGAAACGCATCTTGGTATAGAGCTTTAAATATTTATCTCTTAATTAAGTATTCTTTGATAAATATTAATTAAAACGGATGGACTTAATGCTGTTGACCTGGTATGGTCTTGACAGCGTCACCGGGCGGGACTAGCTCTGCGCTATGTCACGCTTACATCAGAGTAGGCAGAGGGAACCTAGTGTTAAGACACTCTGTTCCCCACTGTACGTCGAATTGAATAGCGGTAGTCAACCAGGCCTTTGTCTTGTTTCCAGAGCAAAGACATGGAAATATTAATAAATAGGGAATGAATTATTCATTCCCTCGAGAAGGGATCGAACCTGCAATCGTCGCATTACAATCCTCCATTGTGCCTCTGCAGCACTACGGGCCCAATTATTGATGAATATGATTAAATTAAATGTTATATTTAGAATGTTTATAGCTTTTTGATTGGATATTTCCCTTCAGAGACCGTCATTATGTAACGGGATGGTCGTGGGTTCTCTTCCACTCGGAGGAATTATTTTTATTTTCTCAGCAGCTGGTAACTAGACAAAATGCGGCGGTTAGTGTCGCTACTCAACATGCTCTCTTGAAAATTGAACGGAATATTACTCAACCGATTATTATAAAACTTTGTAGACATATTCTTAGGCCATAGGATACGTTTTATTTTTTTTTCTTTGTCTATAATATAAAAAGTAGTTTAAGCGAGTCAAGCCGAGTTTTAGTCTCTAGTATATAACATATCTAAATGCTAGAATTATAAATAGTGGAGAAATATGATAATTTTAAATATGTATTATATATAAAATCATTTCTTATTAAAACTAGTTACTGAAAGGACTACGTAGAATAACTCTGACCATAAGATTGCTTTCTGACAGTAGGGCACATCTAAAAGAGTGCCCTACTCACCGTTCAAGTGAGTGCATCGACAAAAAATTTAAATGGGGGAAGATCTCTCGATATTTAAAAAAAAGCAAATTTTGAAAGTTAAAATTTAATATATATTTTCATAAATATTAAATTCGTGAAACTACATAATATTTATGAAAATATTTATTACAACTCTCATATGATAGCGCTTTGAGAAGTGAACTTGATAATGACTCAGACGAATTTCCTTACTACAGGAAATTGCTACTTACCTACTTAGAAAAAAAAATTAAAACTGTAAGTTATTAGAAATTAATGTGGCACAAATATTTTATTTATAGGTTTTTACAAAGAATCTTTAAATATAATAATATATTAAAAGTGGCCGTAATAAAAATATAGCCTAAGAACTTCTCAGGCTATATTATATTTTTACTTACGATCACATAGTACAAAATCAATATTCGATTTTTTTTTTGTGTAAGAAATATTAGCAAAGTATTTCACTATTTTTTCACACCAAACTCATACTCTTTCATACATTTTAAGTATAACAAGATTCAAAATAGCGCTGCTTATATAACTTAGCTCCCAACTATTACGTGTTATGTGGTTGAAATATATATATAAATTATCCCTCTGTGAGAATCAAACACATATCCGTCGCGTTTCCCACCACACCCTATGCCGCTGCGACACGGCAACTACACCTCATTATACGTTTATGTAAAAAAAAACAAGAAATACATTAAAAAAAGCATCCAACTATTCTTAACTTCTAAGCACCTTTAATACATTACCATGTTATTCCACTCTTGTTGCTCATAATTTCCACATCACAAATTTTTATCGTCCGTATATTACTGGAGGGCCTTGTGACCTTTACGTTAGGTATTGTATAAAATAAACAACATTGGAGGACCTACAACTATAGTATCCGATAGTTGAATGTTCGATGCCTTCTTGCGATATCATTATATTTAAAATATTTACTTTTTGCAAGATAAATAAAAGGCGGCGTTGTGTTACGCTACTCAACTTAAAATATTTAAGTTATGCAGACATAACTTTATAACAGTTATAAAATAAGAAATATGAAACTATTGCAATTATTGCGATCATTAATCCAATAAATGATGAGGCAGTGGTAACGCAGGGCACAAGCATTGTACTGTGAAGCATGTGGGTTCGATTCCCACACGGGGCATTGAAATAATTATTTATTTATTTTCATTTCTTCCTTCTGATAACAAGACAAAAAACGCAGCGTTGAGTTCCGTCACTAACCACACACTGCCTCTAGAATTCGGCGGGATACAACTACAAAAAAAAACCAATTTATCTTATTACAAAATATAAGATATATTTATATTACAATGTAGATCATATAAATCATAGTTCTATGGCGCCTGTAGTTTCTCAAGCGCGTAAGTGCTCAGATAATATCCAATTAATTTGCTACTTAATAATTGTATATACATATATTATTAAGTAATGTGTTCAAGTGTTTTCAAATAAGGGCGCTATATTATATGTTTCATTCTCGGTATGCTTTTTTTATAGCTTCACGTTTTATCCCGTATTTAGCAGAGTAGGCAGAGGAAACCTGGTATCAAGACAACGGAGGATTGTCCAATTTCCGTTCAATTTTAGAGACATTGCGAATTGCGGATATCAATGCCGCTCTTGATCTTGTTACCAGAAAGATATAAATAAAAAAATGTATTCTTGCAAATGGGAATCGAAATTCGAATGCAAAACGATCGTTTACAGCCAGCCACTACACAATGACATCCTACTTAAGTATCCTTTTATTTTTTTTATTTTTTGCGCTGTGATCCGCACAAAGCAAGTTAGGTAGAAGAAACCTGAAGAATCTATTGTAAGGACACTTCGACTCCATTAAGATACTTCAGTTCCCCACCTTCCGCCTAAAGAATAGAACCAAATTTAATTTTCAAGGCATTGCGTCTTGAGTGATGGAACTCAATGAGGCGCTTTTCCTCAATACGAGGGCGGACAACGAACTGGACAACGAAATTATTAATATATTGTTGTTAGAAATCGGAAGCGGTTATAGTTTATAAAATACACGGCAAATACACACATCGTCTATATAGTTTTAAAGTATTTGGAAAAGGATACCACGTAATTGAAATAGGTGATATGTATTACCTACTAACAATACTTTACATACACTAGTTTCCATCCAATAAGGACCGTTACCAACAAGCAATTGCCCCCGACTGACACAATTCCATTGCTTTTATCATCTTTTTCAACTAAACCTTCCCTAACACATGTTAAATATTTATTGTCCCAAGCGGAAATGGAACAACCATCGAGTTGCCTCATTAGTCTAAATAACTTAAAATAAATATTTTTGTAACATTTTATTTATATTTCATATAGGTAGCGATATCAGGTTTATTGAGTGGTGTTATCTCGTTTCTAGTGTTTGGGTATTCGGTTCATTACATGTAGCTCTCGAATGATAAACTGATAAATAATGGACTTCATACAAAATCAATATGTTTTATACAAATATTGATATACAAAAGTGCAGTTAGTTTAAATATATATATTTTTAAGATCTTCTTCATGACTTTTTAAAATATATTTTAAAATGGTATTCCATACTGTGACAAACAACACTTTTTTAGAGAAAAAAAAATACGTAGTGACATTTGAAAAATCTAAAAAAGTTACTTATTTTCTATACAAAAAAAAAAGATTTTGTTTTCTTGCTGTAATAAATTTTTTTGCTGCTTGCTGTAAAGTAATGAATTCGGTTCTAAACGATTTCCAGATGCCTTTTAATTGTATATCTCTGCTTTGGTAAGGCAAAGCGCGGCATTGAGTTCCGCTACTCAACACGCAATGCCTCCTGAATTCAGCGGAATAAGAGCAACGGAAATGTCTTAATGTGAACGGAGTATCCTAACACTAGATTCCCAGATTACCCCTGTCCTGTAAATACAACATGGAGTTAAAAAATAATATAAATACCTATATAAAGTTTGCTTGCGAGTGAAATCTCCTTATATTTGTGACTAAGTAACTCAACATCTGGTAACAACTGATGTACTTTCTTAGTGCAAAACCACTAAGTTTGAACTACCAAAGTTTTGTCTTGTACGGACAAGCGAGTTGAGTAACATGCCCTAGAGAATAATGTAGAAAATGTTAACTTTCTTATACTTATTAATATTTTGTAGTTTACAGAGAGAGACTCGTGAACGTTTTTGTTAAGACACTCTGTTCTTAAAAATTTTGTTTTCTCCTCACTTTCTGATGAATGTTTTAAACATCTCGTAACGTATGTCGCGTTGTGGATCTCAACGCCGCACTTTGACATTTACTTAATTATTGATGAAAGTGACTAGTGCTAATCGACTCAACATTATTTATTAACACGTGTACAACAACTCTAACGTTTGAAAATCTATTTAAGTTTATTTGGAACTAAACTAACGTAAATTAGTTTATGTAACAGTTAATATAACAAAGTAACCGTTGCTAATGCTTTCTAGCATGTTTTATTGTTTAAATTAACTTAGGAACTAGGAATATTATTAAAAAAAAACCGCAGAAAGAATCTAGTGTCTTCCTCTTACTCCGTATTCTGCTATCGTTTTTTTGTATTGAGGGGCGAAACTTAACTCGATACTTTTACAAAAACGGAGAAATATAAATAGTTCGCTTCACAAATGGGGATCGATTCCATAATCATCAGGATGACAATTAGACGCTTCAACTGGTGTTTAGACACTCTGATCCTAAAATTCAAATTCTAAAGTAACTGCGTGTTGTGTGGGAAAAGGAAGGAAGAAGGAAATGATCACATTAAATATTTTATCCCCTCGAGTAGGAATCGTATCCACAACCATCGCGTTTATAGTCGCATGCTTATGCTCCTGCGCCACAACGGATCAATAATATTTTAATTTTTTTTTTAAAGTTTATATTACGGTTTTACGTTTAACTTTTACATGGGAGGGCCAAAGGGCCATGGGTGGTTAATAAAAACATGAGCATTTTTAAATAAAAAAAATCACTTAGGTAATAATGAAAATAATAACATTGGTTTTATAGATTTATTTCGAGAAGCAATTTTTTTTAATAGAAAAGCATAAAAATGTTATAAAAAATATTCATATATAATAAAAATATGTAAAGATTCAAAAAAAATATACAAATAATAAATTATTCTATAGGTAATGTATAATTAAGAAAAAATATTAAAAACTGTAAACATAAATATCTTAAAAATCTCGCAGAAACTCAATTTAGAGGGCAAATGACTTTCTTAATAAAATTATTGTCGTACGTTTTTATAGTCATTTTCATTTTTCCTAGACAAATTATAATAAAATTAGTATAAAGAAAAACTACTTTATTACAAACGTATTAAATCACATTTTTCCTTACAGTTGATCGTGTACCCGACACGGCCTGGATTGCAAACAATGGGGGCCCTCATTACAATGTTCTTTATATGGGTCACAGCATTCGCCCTAGCATCTCCACTTTACGTATTCAGAAATTTAAAAACCCATACAGTTGGTTTAATAGGGATGGAAACCATAAGTTTCTGCATAGAAGACTGGCCGATAGTCAACGGGAGAGCTATATATTCCGTATTTAGTTTGATCTTCCAATACCTGGTTCCGGTGCTCGTAGTGGTGATAGCACATGTTCAAATCCATAAAAGGTTGCGAGGTAGGAGACGGACTACAAGGAAAACTCCAGCAATATTAATAGCCATTGCTGTCACTTACGTGATAAGCTGGCTTCCGTTGAACGTGTTCAATTTGGTCGCAGATTTTAGTACAGAAGATTTATTAGATGAAAATTCCATGACTATAACATATGCTATATGCCATATGTTCGGCATGTCCAGCGCTGTATCCAACCCCTTGCTTTACGGGTGGCTGAATGATAATTTCAGAAAAGAATTTGAAGAAATTTTATGCTGTTGTAGACTAAAGAATCAAATTAATAAAAACATGAGGATTAAGAATAGAAAAATGGACACCGAACTAACTGCGCTTGCGCAACTCGAGCACACAGTAACAGCTAACACAAAAACCTCTCAATGTTCCCAAATTTTCTGACTAAAGACGTGCTTCAAATAGCATGAGGCCCATGAAACGCAAAATATTTGAACTTTATCAATTCGAATACTTCTAGGTGTAGTTATATAATCTAATGTACAGTTAACGGTGTAAAAAGTTCCTGTATCTATATAGTTTCGTCTCTTGTTTATATTTTGTATAGTGCATGTGTAGTGTAAATATTATAGATCTTCTTAATATAATGGTGATTCACGTTTTTTTGAGCCCAAAACGTGAACCGCCAGATACGAATATGTGATTTAAGTGACTTAATTGTAATTTTGTTTTTCCTTTTTCTAAATAAATTAATTTTAATGGAAAGATTTTTATTCATACCTTCATTGCACTGATAAATTATAAATAAAATTTGGATTTTGTTTCTATTTTATTGAATGTAAAAATTAAAATCATACAAAAAAATATGTATATTCTTTACTTTTTCTCATTTCTTGTAAATATGAAAATAATATACCTCTTATCAAAATTTGAGTATTAAATACCATTTAATCTTTACGATTATGGTCTATAAAATGATTATAAACTCATATCAATTATCTGAAATCCATGTTAGTTCTAAAAATATGGAAAATGTTTACTTTTCCAAATGCTTTTAAACCTGTTATTTCATTTGGTAAGTTCAAAACAAAATTGTACGTGCTAACATAGTTATATAACTACTACTAACTAGCTTGCACCCGCGGCTTGGCTCTCCTGGTCAAATGGAAATAACTGAGAGTTCTGGTGTATGACAGTCTAAGTGGCCGAGGTAATACTGAATACAGGTATGGTAAAAATCGTCGTCGAAAATATTAAATTTTTGTAGCTTCACGTATCCCGCACACACCAAGGCAGGCAGAGAAAACCTGGGACTAATTAATACTATTTATTAAGACATTCTGGAGGCATTGCGTGTTCAGTGTTCACTACCAAAGCGAGGAAATGAAAATATAAAAAATAAATCCTCAAGTGGTAATCGTACCCGCGACCGCTCCTACAGGGACACAAACCCCTACGCCAGACTGTTCAAATTGAAAAGATTAATATTTTGTATATACCTATAGAATTTCTAGGCTTTAATTTTAACCAGTACCTCCTGAAAAAATCCTGTATAAGCAATCAAACTTTTCAGCCTTATAATATTAGTATAGATATTTTAACGTACTAAGTATTCGGCGAAAAGTGAAGACGGAGTGTCTTAACACTAAGATTTCTCTGCCAACCCCACTAACTGTAATACAAAGTAAAGGTAAAAAAAGGTATCTAAAAAAAGAAGGTGTTTGAATTTATACTCATAAAAATTATTGAGACGATTGAATTGAGGCTATGTGGGTATGATATTGATTATAATTTATTAAATTATTTCCATTTCTTCGTTCCCATGTGGCGTACGGCGTCTAATGCAATTGCTGAAAAATATATTAATTAGTATAGATAGAACCCGTGACATAAAGTTTGTTTGTAAACGCAACTGTGGGTTCGAATCTTACTCAGAGCAATAAATTATTTTAATTTCCATGCTCTGAGGGTAGCGTTTAGTGCTGTCACTTAACTATGAAATTTTAAACTACACAACGGCATTTTGTGTTTCCGAAAAGAACTATAAAAACTAAATTGTATCTATTTATAATAATTATTTTTGTGAAGATAACTATAAAATGTGCTTATATAGGGTAGGGATATAGGGTTTACTTATCTGACCACTTGTGATTCACATAGCCGTTTAGTTTAGGGTCATATTATAGAATATTACTGAATTTTTACATATATAATAAGCTAAATTACGCAGGTAACATAAAGGAAACCTAGCGTTAGCACATTCCATTTCAAATTTTATTTTATTATTTTTTTCCTACTAGAGCAGGGATTTGAGTATAAATGTAATATCATTATACCTCCGAGTAGAAATTGAACCCACAACCACCTTGTTTATGTTAAAAAATACGTTAAATCTAAAAAAATATAAATGAACCAAGGCTGGCACTACGAGTATATTGTGCTATGACACAAATTTTAACTACGCCACGGCAGTTGCTGCTCCTTTCATTCCTTTTTTTCAGCTTCACGATTTATCTCGCCAATTGCAGGGTATCGATTTATTGCGTGTTAAGTCAATCAATTAAAATATTAAATATTTCATTTCCTGAGTGGGGATCAAACTCACAATCGTCTCTTTTACAATCACACGCTTGTGCCAGCACGCCACGCTAGCCTCGCCTAGATAAACCCGCTACTGTAAACTAACTTTTACAATTTTATTATTATCCGATAAAGGGTATACACATATAAAATATTCTCGATAAAATTTCTTCAGACTTTCACATATTATGTAATAAGCTTTATATCATAAATAGTACAAAAATATATAAACTCATTCAGTCAAAATTTTCAGTTATATTTGTAAGATGTATTGGTGAAGAATTACAAGATGTTTCTATAGTACCAGACTTTGGATTTAGTGCAAATAAAACTGAACGTGAACTGGCTATGGAAGATTGTATGGAGGAATACATTCAATGTATAATTGTAGATCGGTGAGTACCTTTAGGGTCAGGTGGAGTATGTGTCTGACGTAATCCTGTTTAGTGGGTTTGCTTCCCGAATTACGCTTATTATTAATATATTACCTAATGTGCCGACCAAATATTTTTGTTTAAAACATATGATCAAGATAATAGAAAAGAGAAAACATTGTTCTCAAAAATATATTTTTAGAGTTTTTTCTTGGGAAAAAACTAAAAGTTACGAAAAGTTCGCCAAACCGTTTTAAATATCAACAATAAAAAAGCAACATCTCATCCTAAAGGCGTACATAAGTTTGTAGGGGCAAGTGATCCGTCTTGCGGAGCGAGTACTGTTTCTTGTCTTGTCATATGTAAACAGCACATAATGTATGTGCTGTTTACTTGGTTCTCTTTATCAAAGTTCACGAAAGGTTGTGGGTTTGATTCTCACTACAGGAAATAAAATATTTAACATTTCTTAGTTCTTTCAACGTGCATAACTTTGGACAGCTGGAAGCAAAAAAAAAAATAGAATTGTCAATTACCACGTACTGCCTCCATGTCTAAGGAAATAATGTAATACTGGCATCCGTTCTACATCCAGATGAAATATGAAAATATATTATAAGTTAGAAATTATATGGGTTAAGTACTTAGGAAATACAGAATTAAATACGTAGTGTGGGTTAAATATATAAAATAAAACATCAGGCTAAATATACTCAGAATAAATTGAATTCGACACAATAAAAAACTTTAGGATAGAGGTTGTAAATATACTCGTACATTCTCGAGTAATATTTCAACATAGATATAAGTTTATTGCGGTCTCGCATTCTACTAGTACAGAAATGTTCCATTTCCACAAAAGCCTCCAAATTCCTGACTGTTTCACCAGTTGTTAGCAATTGCTCTCATATTTAATCGGGCTTAAAAAATGACTGAAACGAGATGGTAGTGGGCATTATGAAAAATATTAATATTTCTGGTACAAAGTGACGAATGCCTTTTAATTTTTGTATTCAAATATACCTATAATATACATTTTCCGCTAGTAAGTCTTATTTCAATTTTAATTCCAACGAAATGGTTAAAGCAAAATTTATCAAAGAAAATTCCTTGTATGTATAAGCCAGTACCTGGCAGAACATAATTTAATAATATATATTTTGATTTGAATCCAAAATTACCTCGTATAATACCCACATTTTAATATTATATGTATACAGCTATAAAAATTTTTTTAATATTATATGTTGTATACATATACTGTACTGTATCGCCTATATAGCAGCGTAGGCAGAGAGAACCTATACCCGTATTAAGACAGTCCGTTCCCTACTTTATGGGGTTTTTTTCAAGGCAGCGCGTCTTGAGTGACGGAAGTCAACGCCGGGCTCTTGCCTTGGAACCAGAGCGAAGAAAAGAATAAAAATAAATCATAATTAATTTCCCAGAGTGTAGATCGAACACATAACCGTCGTTTCACATTTGGTGTGACTGTATTTGTCCCCTTACGCCACGACGGCCTTAATATTAGCAAAATTCAAATATTGAATTTTCCACACTACCTTTTTGAATTTGACAGTTAAAAGCCTCTGGAGTTAAAATTTTGCATGAGCTTGGGTAATTGAAATTTCAGGAAGAAATCCCTTTGTGCCGTAAATGAGAATGGGAAGCATAGACAATTCTACACTTTGTGTGAAATGGAATATGAAAATTGTCGTAATATAGAAGGTGAGTATTGCGTAAATGGTTGTAATAAAATTTTATTGGGTTCCCTTAACTTACTTCGTAACAAGCTAAATTGATATACATCCAATTATCTCATTTTATATTGAGGTCTTCGTCAGTGGAACACTATCGCTATAAGAATAAGAGTCCACAAACTCTGTCATCACTCGGTGGAAATAAATAGTGTCATGTTCCCGTTCTCGTACGACAGAAGGCGGCGGTAAGTTCCATCACTCAGCAGCAGTATTTAATGGAATCGGAGTGTCTTAGCACTAGGTTTTCTCTGCCTATCTTGCTATATGTGTTTAAAACTGGCGTTAAGTAGTGGCTTTATGCCACTGCGTTTCGCATCAGGTAATGCCGGGCTCCGGAACCAAACCCACCTTAAAGGCCGGCAACGCACCTGTAGCTCCTCTGGGGTTGCACGGGGCCGTGTGCGCCGGTAATCACTTACCATCAGGTGACCCGAACGCTCGTTTGCCGTGTCTTTTCCATTAAAAAAAAATTGTGAATTCGAATACTAATAAAAAAATATAAATAAATCAAACGAAAAGTAAACCGTATTATTACTATTTTTAAAGAGTTCATTCACACTTAGGAAAGAAAAATGCTTATTTAGAAAATTACTAGATTTTCTCAGTCTACAGTCTACCAGGACGTATCTGTCTACAAAATAGGAGAATTTCCTTTGTAGTGTACCCAAAGAAAACTTTTAAGGTATTCCAATTTGTAACATGGGAAATCATAAATACTTCAATGAAAAATGAAATGTGCTTTATTTAAGTTATAATAACTTAAAAAAAAACGTTGCGCTTTGATAGTATACGTCCTTTTCAACCGAGTTATATATTATATTAAGAATCAAAATCTTTTTGCTTGTAGATTGTAAATGTATAAATATATTTTATTGTTTTCAGAAAAATGGCATTATCTACACGACGATAATTGTGGATCTGTGAAAGAATATAAGAATAAAACAGCAACTTGACCTAAATATATTGATATATTACATATTACGTACATCATTTTATTATCAGAATACACTTATTTTTCCATTTTCAGTCCAATTTCGAGACATTTCATGCTGAGTGGTACCTGACGTCGCGCTTTGTTTTACCAGAGCGCGGAATATATATATATATATATATATATATATATATATATATATATATATATATATATATATACATATTACACTATATTACACTTCCCGTGGGATCTTACCCACAACCAGTCGTTTTTACAGTCACACTTCGTGTCGCTGCGCCACGACTGGCCTTATCAAAATTATTATTATTTTATATCCTCATACATTTCGTACTATTGGCCTGTATGTCATGTAACTCAATCCACATAATTCAAAGTAAATAGTAAAATAAAATCAGACATTCATTCCAATTAATTTATATGCTACTTATGAAAAAATTTAATATTTATATTATTTATAATATTTTAAATGTAATAATTTTAAGGATTTTTACGTCTTTCCACTTTTAAGCGAAACCTACTAAATGAAACTGTACAATATACAGCTTGCATATCAGAATAACACAGAGATGCCTTTGGGCTAGAATTTAAAATCTAGGCCAAAAGGAAAAAGAATCTACTTTAATATAAATTGGTATTACAACGAAGTTGTGTGAAAGTTTAAGAAATACGCTTTTTCCACATGTATATCACATATAAAAATTATAATTTTACTATCAGTTTAGCTATCGTGGTTAAGGAAATAAAGCTTGTTGACAGACAGGCAGATAGGCAGGAGTTATAGTAAAAAGATCCTGTTTTACGCTTTGGATAGTGAAATGTTCTGGTTAGGCAAAAGAATTAACTTTTATATATTTTAATAGAATCAGGCTTTTTTAAGAAAGGAATGCACAAAACAAATTACAAACAGAAACTTTATTACCATAATGGATACATCAAATTGTCGAGATAAGTTGTTTTGATAATAATGATGAATTTACTTATTAAATAATCGTTTTTTAAATATTGAATTACAATTTGCTGAGTTAAGCACCACTTGTTAGATGTGTCACAAAGAAAAAAACTCCCTAAATTTATATTTACATTTCAATAAAAATTGAGATTGCTCACTACATTCACTATTTTTCAGATGAACACATTTTGGGCCGGCTCTACTACTCTATGACTAGAACTCACAACATCGCGCTTACGATCAGAGGTTGTCACACCGCCACCATTCTGTATAACAAGCCGTTCGAAATAGTGGAAATGCGTATATTTTGAATAAATTTGTTACATATATAAGTTATTTATTAATTATATAATTAAATAAACAGCAGAAGAGGCAAAAATAACTTAATCATCGAGTAAGACTGACTAATAACTCATTGCTATATGATATAATTTCAATATTAATTTATCATTCTCCTTAAGACGAGAAACCTAAATACTCTTGTAGTAAAAATTTATGATTGATCACTGATCACGGTCCATTAGGAAGTTTGAAATAACATTACATTTTGTTTCTAATAAATATTGTACGAATTTCATTTATTTTTAAGAAATTAGCTCTAAAAATCTCCTTTGTTGAGCGTCTTTTATTCACTATTTTGTAAATCATAGCCTTGCGGAACCCAACGCCGCGATTTGTCTCATCAGAACAAATAGGAAGCCTTATATCTCAACTTCGCAGAGCGATCAATTCACTCAGCAATCTCACAATTTATTAAGACTCATAAATTCAAACGGGACTTTCTTGGAATTCTGCAATATTGTAGGGCACTTATTCCTGTCTCGTGCGGAGATAACAGTCGATACTAATGTTAATGTCAACAATAAATCCATGTTTTGGCACAGTGGCCTGACTATTATCTACATACATACGTAACGGTCGTGAGTTCGATTACAATTTGTAATGTTTATTTACTTAGAAATATATTTTTTCAAAATTTTTGTCAAATTCTTTACATGAAAAATCAATTAAAATGGATAAAGATATATATTTTTGAAACGTCGTCATTGTCATCGTTACTCAGTGGGCTCAACGCGTCTAATGGTATAGCAAATAGTTGTAGAGTCGATTTCCACCTGGAAAAAAATATACTTAAATTATGTTGACTTCTACGCTGCGGGCCACAAAAAGCGGTTTTGAATTTAACCATAATAACTCAAAAATGCGGCGGAAAGTGGAGGACGGTGTATATCAGCATTAGGGTAGCTCCGCCTATCCTACTATGTGGGAGCCAGAGTGATACTGATATAATTAACCCGCGTAAAAACGAATTTATACTAACATAAAGATAAAGCGGAAGAGTTTGTTTGTTTAAACGCAAAGATCTCCGGATCTTCTGATCCGATTTACTTCTTTTTTATTTTGTATGAAATTTGCATTCTTCAGAAGTGCTATAGGCTATAAACATTACGGTATAAATCGTAGTTAGCCTTAAATAACGAAATAACAATGATAAGGAACGCCATCGAATTGCTTATTAATTAGACGTCACTGCGTTGTGTGACAAAAATATTCTGTTCTATTAGATCTAAAAAAAATCCACGATAACATGTAACTATTGCTTATAAATAAGTGACAATAAGGTATTTTGTGACCAAAAATAATTGAAAATGTAAATGGATATTTTTCAATTTTTATTTCACACTTGCTACATTTATTTCATCAGTAAGAAAATTTCAGGTAATCTTCGGGTTTTATAGCATATCATTTGGACGTGAACTTTTTGAAAAATGTAAAATTAAAATGCCTCTGTCGATGCGTCCCGACATCCCGTCTAGCCCCAATTTCGTCCTAGCAAGCAGCGACGTAGTGCTTGCATTGCACTTACTCAAAATTATGAAAAATGATTAAATGTATAAATTATGTAATCAATCTTATGGCAAATGCAGCATAATAAATTACTTATAGGTAGTATGCGGACGAAGTTAGTTTAGGGCCGCTAGTTAACTATAATAATATATTTTTTTATACATTTAATATAATATAAATTTTTAATAGATATCAAGTATATTGATTTAAATGTAACGTCCGCCCCGTGCTATGGCAGTCGCTTCACCGACTACGTCAATTGCTGGCTTTGCTGAAATAATCGCATCTGGTACTTTACTCTCCGAATGAATTTATAACATTATGTGAATTTATAACTACATATATACAATGTGAGGGGAATCACTTTTACTGTGAGGTCCCTCACAAGTTGACCTGAGACTATCTGCTCTTTATACGTAAAGCCAAATGTATATAGGTCTTATAAATATGCTAATAAGAGATAATTTAGCTTAAATATTAGTTAACCTGTAACTATTCTACATTGTTTGCTTACTCCAATATAAATGTAATGTCAGTTAAGCATCTCCATTCAGAAGTGAACATCGCAGAGACAGCTTTAGAAGTTTCCCAACATATTGTATTGAATATTCAAAATGAAATTCTCCAAAGTGTTGTTCTTCGTGTTCGCCTGCTTCATAGCGCTGAGCACCGTCGCTGCCGCCCCGTGGAACCCGTTCAAGGAATTGGTAATATATTGTTGTTGTACATAATAGTTTTAGATCAAAAATATCTTAGTGTTGTATAATTATGTCACCTTTAAGATTGTAGAAGAAATTTGTAAGTAATTTGGAAGTTTAAGTTATGTACTCATTGCACTGTAAGCCAGTCGGTCAGTCTGACTGGAAAAGCGATGGTTGTGGGTTCTTTCTCCATTTTTTTTATATCCTCGCTTTAGTTACTCAAAGTTAGTTTTTTTTTGCTCTAACTTAATATGGAAAAAAAGTGAAGATGAAAAAGTTTGAAGTTTCCACCAAAAAAAAGGACTTTTGCCAAAAAATATATATATTTTTTTCGTCTCTTACAGGAAAGAGCAGGACAACGTGTACGTGATTCGATTATTTCGGCTAAGCCAGCTGTCGACGTGGTTGGCGAAGCGGCTGCCATTGTACGGGGTGGTTAGGAAATTACATATACACATATATAATATACGTTATATTAAATGTATAAAAACATGTATTATTATAATTAATTCGTCTTTAAATAACATGGGAATAATAATACTAATTATAAAACAATAATAAGAAGAAGAAGAGGAAGAAGAAGAGAGAGAGAGTAGTTGACAAATAAAACCAAAACTATATTTTTTTTATATTTTAATACTTCTCATAAAATTGGCCTATACGTCATTTAGATCCATCCACATGAGAAAATAAATGAAAATATATCCCCACCTCTGAGTGGGAACCGAACCCACTACCGTTATTTTTACAACCAGAGATTGTGGCGCTGGCACAAATATAATAAAAAAAATCTTATTTATATATTATACTGGCGTCCCAAACAGGGTTTTGCCTGCTTTACGGTAATGTAATGTATATTATAGTCAAATTATACAAAATATTACATTATTTTTTTTATGTTACACCGTTTTAAAATTGGAATGACGATTATTATTATTGTTATTATTATGACCATATATAAAAATCAATCTCTCGAAGAATGATGCCTAAAGAATGTGTTTACTATTGTTAAGAATTAAAAAGTTAAGATAAAAAATATTTTTCTGTTGGATAGACCATGTATCGAGGAATCGAATGGATTCGATTTAACCCACTATATCAATAGTATGTATCTAATAATATTTGTATGTCAGTAATGTATCAATAGTCTGATTACTTCGGCCACTCAGAAAGAGTCAAGTGTTATACATAACCCTTAAGTATATAAACCGCTCTTAAGTCTGAGATCGATCTTGAGAGCGATTTGTAAATACGGGCTAATAACTAGTTGTTACCATTTGACCACGGGTCACAAGCAAAAATAAGTTTTTAGATAAAAAGTAATGAAAAACGCAAAATATATGCTAATATTTTTGTTTATGGTGGTGATCTATTTTTAATTGTAAGAAAATATAATTATACTTTATTTATTATTAAATATATAATATAATGAAAGTGGAACGCCTGAAACTAAAAAAAAGGCAATCAGCACCTTTCGCGTTTTATCATGCTCCATTCTGAAACGAAAAAGAACGATACATAAAAAAAACGTTATTACTATTAAACTCGTGTTACAGTAACAAAATCTATAAGTGAACAGACACGCTATGTAACTGCACATGACGTGATTGTGGGTTCAGTTCCTATCAAAAAGATAAATGTTATTTGTTTCCCATTCTATCCCCTACGTTGCAGGATAGGCAAGGAGATCATATGAGTATTGATGGCAGTCATGGTGCAGATGCAGGGATATCTGCTCCATGACTGTCATCAATGTTCATATTTAAAAATGTTTACAATCGCAAATATTTTTAGTTAAACGAAACAAGGCGTTAGGTTCCGACATTCAACACGCAGTCTCAAAAGATAGGAGAGGATAGAAACTTAAGGACAATATCTTAACAATATTTAAATAAATCGAGGGGATCCTACTATATAATAAGAACGAGGAAAAACCAAAAAGATCCAAAGAAAAAAATACTACGGGCTAGATTGTAATGTCGCGGTAAAGTCGCTAATTTCCCAAACAACTTTCCTCTTCATCTTTCACATTGAAGAACACTGATGCAAAGCTTACACTTTCTAAAGGAGATAAATGAAAAAGTCTTTATGCCGTGTGATCCCGGCCTAGAATATGATCATCCTGGTACTGGTGGTGTCGTAAGAGGCGACTAAAGTACGTGTGGTAGAGTCACGTCGCCAGCAATGGCAACACGCATGGGCAGACTTGACCGGATCATTACCACCCACGGCATTTAAAACCGGCATGAAGTAGTGGCTTTATGCCACTGCGTTTCGCATCAGGTAATGCCGGGCCCCGGCGCCCAACCCATCTTAAAGGCCGGCCACGCACCTGTAACTCCTCTGGGGTTGCACGGGGTCGTGGGCGGCGGTAATCACTTACCATCACGTGACCCGCACGCTCGTTTGCCGTGTCTTTTCCATAAAAAAAAAGTCTTTAAAGAGTTTTATCTATCTATCTATCTATCTTACTTACGTCGCCAACTATTACAGTTATCATACTCCATTTCACAGTAATTGTTGAAAGTCCTGTAGTAGCCGTCATAGTGTCTTGCACACACTATATTGCGCCTTAAAAAATATTTTTATAATCTTTTTTTTTTTAGGAAACGCATAAAAAATTAAGGAGAGCGAGTTATTTATATCAGTTTCACTCTGTCTTCCGCATAACAGGAAAGGCAGAGGTGACCTAGTATTAAGATACTCCGTCCTCCACTTTTCGCCGCATTTTCCAATTGTTTTGAAATTCAACGCTTTTAGTGGTCCACAGCGGAGAAGTCAATATAATTTAAGTACAAATTTTCCCCAGAATGGAAATTAAATCTACAAACGCTTGCTCCAGCTAGACGCTTAGAGTATATTAAGCAACGATGACGTCATCGTTTTAAAATTTTAAATTATGCATTATTTATTAATTTGTATTATTTTATTTTATGCACAAATATTTCTATACGCATTTGTGATAAGGGAAAGATATGTATGGGCCTCTCATCTTTTCTTTTATTGTTTGTTGGATACTGGCTCTCACAGGGCTGCCTGTGGCTCCCATAGTGTGTATAATAACTTTATGGCTTTATTACTAACCTTATCTAATGTGTGTATCTCGACATTTTGATATATCCTTTACGGTTACCCTTGATTCAATGAATATATATAAAAGTTAGTACTTTTGTTTAATCAAAATGGGGAAACATTTATATTACAAACATCAATCTCTTTTAGCTTTTTTAGAGGGCCTAGGCATCTTGGGCATCTAATGTAGAGATTCCCTTCCTCATTAAGACAGTGTTCTCCACTTTTTATGAAATGAAAAAAATAGATATTTCATTTCCTCGAACGAGAATCGAACCCCCGACAATAACCCTGCGCCACGACGGCCTCTACAATTACAGTTCTATTCCATACTTAATCACATCAATTAAATATAAAAATATTTATATGAAACGTTACTTACTTATAAGCAGCTGGACAATCTTTAATGAAAACAATACACCCTCTATCTATCAAATCAGATTTTCGAAACACCGAATTTTTTGGATAAAATCGCACTCGACCAGGTTTTGTTGAGTTTATATTTACATAATTTGCTCCAATTTGTGAAGCGACTAAAAAATACAACTAAAAAAGTAAATACTAAAAAAGAAGGTTTTGTTTTTAAAGGTTCATATTCGTAATATAATGTAGAGTACAAGGTCTTCTTTATACTTTTCTTATTAATTGTCCATTTAACTACCTACTTTGAATTAATTGTGACAGTCTTCTTTAATATATAGCCAAACAAAAACTTACTTAAAAGAACGAACGCTATGGAATAATGCGACATTATATTTCCTCTACTATTTTAATATCAATAAACAACGAAACCATAAATTCTCACGTTTTATTGTTTTATATTATTTATGAAAAGAGTAAAAAGAAAAGTAAGATTGTCGATTTGGCATTATTTATTACATTCGTTCCTTGAAGTCAAAATAAATAGGACAGAAAATTATTAAAATATCGTCAATGTTTTTGTAGGATTTTGCTGGCTACGTATGATTGTTGTTATTATATGACAGTTTTTAAGGGTTCCTTATCCAAAGCGAAAAACAGAACCTTTTACTAAGACCGCCTGTCTGTCTGTCTGTTATCAGGCTTCATTTCCTTAACCACGATAGCTAAACTGAACGAAGAAGGATAAATATCCTTACAAATTTGCAAATTTATTATATTACAAATAATACAAATATTACATTTTATTATAAGTAGTATATAAATTTATTGGAATAAATGTCTAAGTTTATTTTTTGATTTATTTTCTCATGTGGATGGATCTAAATGACGTATAGGCCAATTTTATGAGAAGTATTAAAATATAAAAAAATTATAGTTTTGGTTTTATTTGTCAACTACTCTCTCTCTCTCTCTTCTTCTTGCTCTTCTTCTTCTTATTATTGTTTTATAATGTGTATTATTATTCCCATTTTATTGAGCGATGTTTTTCCTATACTTCGCTCGTTTGGACAAAAATTATAAGAAACATTGAAGGCGTTCATGTTCCTTATAATTTTTTATATAAAACTTGAAACTAAAAATGAAACAAATAATTTGTCTTGAAACTTTGGTAACATTTATTTAAAGACGAATTAATTATAATAATACATGTTTTGAATTTTATATATTTAATATAATGTATATTATATATATTAATATGTAATTTCCTAACCGCCCCGTACAATGGCAGCCGCTTCGCCAACCACGTCGACAGCTGGCTTAGCCGAAATAATCGAATCACGTACACGTTGTCCTGCTCTTTCCTGTAAGAGACGAAAATATATATATATATATTTTTGGCAAAAGTCCTTTTTTTTGGTGGAAAATAGTTTATTAATAGAATTTTTTTCCATATTAATTTAGAACAAAAAAACTAACTTTGAGTAACCAAAGCGAGGATATAAAAAAAATGGAGAAAGAACCCATTGTTGTGCGTTCGCTTTTCCAGTCACGCTGATCGACTGGCTTACAGCGCAATGAGTACATAATCTAATCTTCCAAATTACTTATAAATTTCTACAATAAAATTATATAAAACTAAGATAGTTTTGATCTAAAATTATTTTGTACAATAACAATATATTACCAATTCCTTGAACGGGTTCCACGGGGCGGCCGCGACGCTACTCAGCGCCATGAAGCAGGCGAACACGAAGAACAACACTTTGGAGAATTTCATTTTGAATATTCAATGCAATATGTTGGGAAACTTCTAAAGCTGTCTCTGCGAAGTTCACTTCTGAATGGAGATGCTTAACTGACGTTCGTTTATATTGCAGTAAACAACAAGATAAGAAAGTAGTATCTTAATTATCAGTTAAGCAAATATGATTCTTATATTTATACATATAGAATGAACATATTGCATATTCTTAGGTCTATCTTTTTAAGGGACGTCCCGTTGAAAATGATTCCCCAGATATGAGAAACACTACATTTTTAACGCACGGCGTTGATTTCCGCAACTGAGCATGCAATGTCTTTCCAATTTGGCCAAAATTGGACGTCAGGACGCCTCACCTAAGGCTTTATCATTGTATAGATTCCATCAGTTGACATCGTCAAATCGCATTTTTTTTATTTTACTACACTGCCTACTTTTTTGGTCTAAGTATAAGACTTTGTTTTTTTTAATTTGTTTTGATATGAATCTTAGTTTTTAGACAAAGTTACTATTACTATTACTTTACGAATAGCATAAATATACAAATTTGTGAAAATAAATTAGTTAACGCGACTGGTTGTGGGTTCGGTCCCCACTCGAGGAAATTAAATATCCATTTAAATTTCTTCACTCTGGTGTCTAAAGTTCAGTTCCTGCTCAGGGAAATAAAGTATTGTCATTTTGTCAGTGTGGGACCTAAGAACTTATTGTTAAGACACCCCATTCCTATTAAAATATTTTTTTTCTTACCTACAATATTAACCGTAATCACGTTAATAATATTAAATTGTAAGATAACTAAGTAACAAAAAAGGTTTCAATTATTAAGTAATTAATAATAATGAATATGTCGTTAGAAATATAAAAATTTCTATTATTTGTATCTACAATACATAATGATGATAATGTGAGGGGAATCACTTACTGTGAGGTCCCTCATAAGTTGAACTGAGACTATCTGCTCTTTATACATAAAGCCAAATGTATATAGGTCTTATATAATTTTTAGCTAAACTATGTCTTATTACCATAATTGCTAATAAGACATAGTTTAGCTTAAATATTAGTTAACCTGTAACTATTCTACATTGTTTGCTTACTCCAATATAAATGTAATGTCAGTTAAGCATCTCCATTCAGAAGTGAACTTCGCAGAGACAGCTTTAGAAGTTTCCCAACATATTGTATTGAATATTCAAAATGAAATTCTCCAAAGTGTTGTTCTTCGTGTTCGCCTGCTTCACGGCGCTGAGCACCGTCGCGGCCGTGGAACCCGTTCAAGGAATTGGTAATATGCTGTTGTTGCACAAAATAGTTTTAGATCAGTGGCCAGTCGTGGCGAAGGGACACAAGGTTGCAGACGTGACAGATTGTGGGTTCAAATTCTAACATGACAAAATACTAATAACTTTTAATATTTTCATTTCCTCGATCTGGTATCAAGACAAAACGCGGCGTTGATTTCCGCCATTTATCACTCGATGCCTCCAGAGTTCGGCAGTAGGTGGGGCACGGAACTGTATATTAATAGAAATTAAGATCAATAATATCTCATACAATGTATGTATGTAAACGCCATGTTTATGGGCTTGATTACTATTTTTTAATTTCGTTGCTCTTAGGCACAGCACGGCGTTGAGTTCCATCACTTAACACATAATATTATAAATCCATTCCGAGAGTAAAGTACCTAATGGCTTCACACCAACCACCACCTTCTCTTGTTTATCCTGATATGGAGGAAATTTGAAAACCACTGAAAGAAAATTACATCTTACTTCTTATTTAATTATTTCATGAAAGAAATTATTCCCTAATCTCTCAACAAAGAATATATTTTGTTGTCATTTCCAGGAAAGTTTAACTAACTACTTTGAATTAATTGTGACTGAGTAAATCTTTTCTTTAATATATAGCCAAACAAAAACTTACTTAAAAGAACGAACGCTATGGAATAATGCGACATTATATTTCCTCTACTTTTTTAATATCAATAAACACTTTTTTAATATCAATAAACAACGAAACCATAAATTCTCACGTTTTATTGTTTTATATTATTTGTGAAAAGAGTAAAAAGAAAAGTGAGATTGTCGATTTGGCATTATTTATTACATTCGTTCCTCGAAGTCAAAATAAATAGGACAGAAAATTATTAAAATATCGTATGTTTTTGTAGGATTTTGCTGGCTACGTATGATTGTTGTTATTATATGACAGTTTTTAAGGGTTCCTTATCCAAAGCGTACAACAGAACCTTTTACTAAGACCGCCTGTCTGTCTGTCTGTCATCAGGCTTTATTTCCTTAACCACAATAACTAAACTGAAGGAAGATGGATAAATATCCTTACAAATTTGCAAATTTATTATATTACAAATAATACAAATATTATATTTTATTATAAGCAGTATATAAATTAATTGGAATTAATGTCTAAGTTTATTTTTTGATTTATTTTCTCATGTGGATGGATCTAAATGACGTATAGGCCAATTTTATGAGAAGTATTAAAATATAAAAAAATTATAGTTTTGGTTTTATTTGTCAACTACTCTCTCTCTCTTCTTCTTGCTCTTCTTCTTCTTATTATTGTTTTATAATGTGTATTATTATTCCCATTTTATTGAGCGATGTTTTTCCTATACTTCGCTCGTTTGTACAAAAATTATAAGAAACATTGAAGGCGTTCATGTTCCTTATAATTTTTTATATAAAACTTGAAACTAAAAATAAAACAAATAATTTGTCTTGAAACTTTGGTAACATTTATTTAAAGACGAATTAATTATAATAATACATGTTTTTATACATTTAAAATAACGTATATTATATATGTGTATATGTAATTTCCTAACCACCCCGTACAATGGCAGCCGCTTCGCCAACCACGTCGACAGCTGGCTTAGCCGAAATAATCGAATCACGTACACGTTGTCCCGCTCTTTCCTGTAAGAGACGAAAATATATATTTTTTTTTTTGGCAAAAGTCCTTTTTTTTGGTGGAAACTTCAAACTTTTTCATCTTCACTTTTTTTTCCATATTAAGTTAGAGCAAAAAAAAACTAACTTTGAGTAACTAAAGCGAGGATATAAAAAAAATGGAGAAAGAACCCACAACCATCGCTTTTCCAGTCAGACTGACCGACTGGCTTACAGCGTAATGAGTACATAACTTAAACTTCCAAATTACTTACAAATTTCTACAGTCTTAAAGGTGACATAATTATACAACACTAAGATATTTTTGATCTAAAACTATTATGTACAACAACAATATATTACCAATTCCTTGAACGGGTTCCACGGGGCGGCCGCGACGTTGCTCAGCGCCATGAAGCAGGCGAACACGAAGAACAACACTTTGGAGAATTTCATTTTGAATATTCAATACAATATGTTGGGAACCTTCTAAAGCTGTCTCTGCGAAGTTCACTTCTGAATGGAGATGCTTAACTGACATTACATTTATATTGGAGTAAGCATACAATGTAGAATAGTTACAGGTTAACCAATATTTAAGCTAAATTATCTCTTATTAGCATATTTATAAGACCTATATACATTTTGCTTTACGTATAAAGAGCAGATAGTCTCAGGTCAACTTGTGAGGGACCTCACATTAAAAGTGATTCCCCTCACATTGTATATATGTAGTTATAAATTCACATAATGTTATAAGTTCATTCGGAGAGTAAAGTACCTAGTAGGCTTCACACCAGTTTAATAAAAAATATATTTTGTTGTCATTTCCAGGAAAGAGCAGGACAACGTGTACCAGATGCGATTATTTCAGCAAAGCCAGCAGTTGACGTGTTCGGTGAAGCGACTGCCATAGTACGGGGCTGACGTTAGATTTAAATCAATATACTTGATATCTATTAAAAATTTATATTATATTAAATGTATAAAAAAATATATTATTATAGTTAACTAGCGGCCCTAAACTAACTTCGTCCGCATACTACCTATAAGTAATTTATTATGCTGCATTTGCCATAAGATTGCTTACATAATTTATACATTTAATCATTTTTCATAATTTTGAGTAAGTGCAATGCAAGCACTACGTCGCTGCTTGCTAGGACGAAATTGGGGCTAGACGGGAGCTTGTGGCCGTAAACAGAGCGTTGAATTATTTTAATTTTACATTTTTCAAAAAGTTCACGCCCAAATGATATGCTGTAAAACCCGAAGATTACCTGAAATTTTCTTAATGATGAAATAAATGTAGCAAGTGTGAAATAAAATTTGAAAAATATCCATTTACATTTTCAATTATTTTTGGTCACAAAATATCTTATTGTCACTTATTTATAAGAGAAAGTTATATGGTGTCGCGGATTTTTTTTAGATCTAATAGAACAGAATATTTTTGTCACACAACGTAGTGACGTCTAATTAATAAGCAATTCGATGGCGTTCCTTATCATTGATATTTCGTTATTTAAGGCTAACTACGACCTACACCGTAATATTTATAGTTCTGAAGAATGCAAATTTCATACAAAATAAAAAGCAAGTAAATCGGATCAGAAGATCCGGAGATCTTTGCGTTTAAACAAACAAACTCTTCCGCTTTATCTTTATATTAGTATAAATTTAAAATATTTTTAAACATTTTTAAAGTGTTAATCCACACTTAGGAAAGATAAATATTAAGTATTAATTAAGTAGTATAAATTTGTTTTTACGCGGGTTAATTATTTCAGTTTCCCTCTGGCTCCCACATAGTAGGATAGGCGGAGCTAACATAATGCTGATATACACCGTCCTCCACTTTCCGCCGCATTTTTGAGTTATTATGGTTAAATTCAGCGTAGAAGTCAACATAATTTAAGTATATTTTTTTCCAGGTGGAAATCGACTCTACAACTATTTGCTATACCATTAGACGCGTTGAGCCCACTGAGCAACGATGACAATGATGACGTTTCAAAAATGTATATCTTTATCCATTTTAATTAATTTTTCATGTAAGAATTTGACAAAAATCTTGAAATAATATATTTCTAAGTAAATAAACATTACAAATTGTAATCGAACTCACGACCGTTACGTATGTATGTACATAATAGTCAGGCCAAAACATGGATTTATTATGACATTAACATTAGTATCGACTGTTATCTCCGCACGAGAAAGGAATAAGTGCCCTACAATATTGCAAAATTCCAAGAAAGTCCCGTTTGAATTTATGAGTCTTAATAAATTGTGAGATTACTGAGTGAATTGATCGTTCTGCGAAGTTGAGATATAAGGCTTCCTATTTGTTCTGATGAGACAAATCGCGGCGTTGGGTTCCGCAAGGCTATGATTTAAAAAACAGTGAATAATAGACGCTCAACAAAGGAGATTTTTAAAGCTAATTTCTTAAAAATAAATGAAATTCGTACAATATTTATTAGAAACAAAATGTAATGTTATTTCAAACTTCCTAATGGACCGTGATCAGTGATCAATCATAAATTTTAACTACAAGAGTATTTAGGTTTCTCGTCTTAAGGAGAATGATAAATTAATATTGAAAATATATCATATAGCAATGAGTTATTAGTCAGTCTTACTCGATGATTAAGTTATTTTTGCCTATTCTGCTGTTTATTTAATTATATAATTAATAAATAACTTATATATGTAACAATTTTATTCAAAATATACGCATTTCCACTATTTCGAACGGCTTGTTATACAGAATGGTGGCGGTGTGACAACCTCTGATCGTAAGCGCGCTGGTTGTGAGTTCTATTCATAGAGTAGTAGAGCCGGCCAAAAAGGTGTTCATCTGAATAATAGTGTATGTAGTGAGCAATCTCAATTTTTATTGAAATGTAAATATAAATTAATTTTGGACGGTTTTTTTTGTGACACATCTAAGAAGTGGTGCTTAACTCAGCAATATATCCAAGACTAATATATCCAAGACGTAAATACGAAAGTAAAATTCTGAATAAGTGTATGTATAAACAAGTCTTAATTATATGTTGGATGTAAATTTATGTATTTGTTTTTAGCTTTACTAAAGGACCTGGGCGTCCTTAGTATCTAGTTTTAAGACTCTTTTTCCCATTAAGACCGACTTTCTGCCGAATTCCACAAAGTAAAATGTATTTTTCTATTATTGCATGAATTTTAAAAAATACTTTTTTTAAATTCCTCTACACTCCCCAAAGAACTCATGTGCCCAGCCTCAGCGTTCTACACTGTCCCTTTCTATCTGTCCCTTTCTCTGTCTTTGTCTGTTTGTTCGTCTATCTAGTCTAGACCTTGTTTCTCAAGAACACGTGAAGGGATCAAGCGAAACTATTTAGCGCAGTATTTTAAATAACACTGAAAATTAATTATATCAAAATATATATGTTGAAAGTCCTGTAGTAGCCGTCATAGTGTCTTGCACACACTATATTGCGCCTTAAAAAATATTTTTATAATTTTTTTTTTAGGAATTGTATAAAAAATTAAAGAGAGCGAGTTAATTATTTCAGTTTCACTGTCTTCCGCATAACAGGAAAGGCAGATGACCTAGTATTAAGATACTCCGTCCTCCACTTTTCGCCGCATTTTCCAGTTATTATGGTGAACTTCAACGCCGCTTTTAGTGGTCATCAGCGGAGAAGTTAAGATATTGTCCTCAAGTTTCTATCTTCTCTTATCTTTAGAGACTGCGTGTTGAATGTCAGAACCTAACGCCTTGTTTCGTTTAACTAATTTTTTTTTGCGATTTTAAATATTTTTAAATATTGATTGATGATTTATAAATATTGATGAAAGTCATGGTGCAGATATCCCTGGAGGGCATCTGCACCATGACTGCCATCAGTACTCATAGGATCTCCTTGCCTATCCTGCAATGTAGGGGATAGAATGGCAAACAAATAACATTTATCTTTTTGATGGGAATTGAACCCACAATCACGTCATGTGCAAATACATAGCGTGTCTTATAGATTTTGTTACTGTAACACGAGTTTAATAGAAATATACTAATTTTTATAATTGACTGCAAATCCTTGATACTTTAAATTTATAGTGACAGAGTAAAGCTTTCTTCTTCTTTAATATATTTTAGTTAATAATATAGCAGAAAAAAAAAAACCAACTTACAAGAACGAACGCTATAGAATAATGCGACATTCTATTTCCTCTACTGCTTTTAATATAAATAAAATTCTCACGTTTTATTTTTTATATTATTCATGAAGAGGGTAAAAATAAAAGTGGAATTGTCGATATGAAATTTTCAACTGCCTTATTTTGACTTCAAGTCAAAATAAGACAGTTGAAAATTATTAAAATGTCGTCAATGTTTTTGTGGGAACCTATTTTGTTAATTATTTTGCTAGCTACCTATGTCTTACTTGACAATTTGTTAAGGTTACTTATCCAAAGCGTAAAACAGGAACTTTTTACTATAACTCCTGCCTATCTGCCTGTCGGTCAACAAGCTTTATTTCCTTAACCACGATAGCTAAACTGATAGTAAAATTATTTTTATATGTTAAATTTTTATATGTTATATACATGTGGAAAAAGCGTATTTTTTAAACATTCACACAACTCCGTTGTAATACCAATCTATATTAAAATAGAGTCTGTTTCCTTTTAGGCTAGAGCTTAAATTCTAGCCCAAAGGCATCTCTGTGTTATTCTGATATGTAAGCTGTATACTGTACCGTTTAATTTAGTAGGTTTTGCGTAAAAGTGGAAAGACGTAAAAATCCTTAAAATTATTACATTTAAAATATTATAAATAATATAAATATTAAATTTTTTCATAAGTAGCATATAAATTAATTGGAATGAATGTCTGACTTTATTTTACTATTTACTTTGAATTATGTGGATTGACTTACATGACATACAGGGCAATATTACGAGATGTATGAGGATATAAAATAATATTAATTTTGATAAGGCCAGTCGTGGCGCAGCGACACGAAGTGTGACTGTAAAAACGACTGGTTGTGGGTAAGATCCCCACTCGAGGGGATGAAATACTTACTTAAATTTATATTTCCATGTCTTCGCTCTGCTGTCGAGGCAAAGCGCAGCTTTGAATTCGGCAGAAAGTGGGGAACGGAGTGTCTTCACACTAGGCTCCCTCTGCCTACCCTGCTGTGTGCGTGAAGCTGATTATTAATTTTGAGGTTATTTGTAAAATACTTTCTTTCTCTCTCTCTATCTTTCTCTCTTTTCTATGTTTTTTCATGTTTCTTATATTTTTGTATATAAAACTTGAAACTAATAATAAAACAAATATTTTGTCTTGAAATTTTGGTAACATTTATTTAAAGACGAATTAATTATAATAATACATGTTTTGAATTTTATACATCTGATATAATGTATATTATATATGTTTATATGTAATTTCCTAACCGCCCCGTACAATGGCAGCCGCTTCGCCAACCACGTCGACAGCTGGTTTAGCCGAGATTATCGAATCACGTACACGTTGTCCTGCTCTTTCCTGTAAGAGACGAAAATATATATTTCTTGGCAAAAAACTTTTATTTTCATGGAAAATAGGAACCGTCTAACTTTTTCGTCTTCACGTTTTTTTTTCCATATTAAGGTAGAGTAAAAAGAAACGAACTAACTAAAGCGACGTTACAAAAAAAGTGGAGAAAGAACCCACAACCATCACTTTTCCAGTCAGACTGGCTGATTGGCTTACTGCGCAATGAGGAAATAACTTAACCTTCCAAATTACTTATAAATTTCTACAATAAGATCCTAAAAATGTAATAATTATATGATACTAAGATTTCTTTTGTACAAAAACAAAACATTACCAATTCCTTGAACGGGTTCCACGGGGTGGCCGCGACGGTGCTCAGCGCCATGAAGCAGGCGAACACGAAGAACAACACTTTGGTGAATTTCATTTTGAATATTCAATACAATATGTTGGGAACCTTCTAAAGCTGTCTCTGCGAAGTTCACTTCTGAATGGAGATGCTCAACTGACGTTCGTTTATATTGCAGTAAACAACAAGATAAGAAAGTAGTATCTTAATTATCAATTAAGCAATTATGATTCTTATATTTATACATATAGAATGAACATATTGCAAATTCTTAGGTCTATCTTTTTAAGGGACGTCCCGTTGAAAATGATTCCCCAGATATGAGACACACTACATTTTTAACGCACGGCGTTGATTTCCGCAACTGAGCATGCAATATCTTTCCAATTTGGCCAAAATTGGACGTCAGGACGCCTCTCCTAAGGCTTTATCATTGTTTAGATTCCATCAGTTGACAACGACAAATCGCATTTTTTTTATTTTACTACACTGCCTACTTTTTTGGTCTAAGTATAAGACTTGGTTTTTTTTTATTTGTTTTGATATGAATCTTAGTTTTTAGACAAAGTTACTATTACTATTACTTTACGAATAGCATAAATATACAAATTTGTGAAAATAAATTAGTTAACGCGACTGGTTGTGGGTTCGGTCCCCATTCGAGGAAATTAAATGTCCATTTAAATTTCTTCACTCTGGTGTCTAAAGTTCAGTTCCTGCTCAGGGAAATAAAGTATTTTCATTTTGTCAGTGTGGGACCTAAGAACTTATTGTTAAGACACCCCATTCCTATTAAAATATTTTTTTTTCTTACCTACAATATTAACCGTAATCACGTTAATAATATTAAATTGTAAGATAACTAAGTAACTAAAAAGCCGTGTGATCCCGGCCTAGAATAGGATCATCCTGGTACTGGTGGTGTCGTAAGAGGCGACTAAAGTACGTGTGGTAGAGTCACGTCGCCAGCAATGGCAACACGCATGGGCAGACTCGACCGGATCATTACCACCCCCGGCATTTAAAACCGGCGTGAAGTAGTGGCTTTATGCCACTGCGTTTCGCATCAGGTAATGCCGGGTCCCGGCGCCCAACCCATCTTAAAGGCCGGCAACGCACCTGTAACTCCTCTGGGGTTTCACGGGGTCGTGGGCGGCGGTAGTCACTTACCATCAGGTGACCCGCACGCTCGTTTGCCGTGTCTTTTCCATAAAAAAAAAAAAAAAAACTAAAAAGGTTTAAATTATTAAGTAATTAATAATAATGAATATGTCGTTAGAAATATCATAAAAATTTCTATTATTTGTATCTACACTACATAATGATGATAATGTGAGGGGAATCACTTTTACTGTGAGGTCCCTCATAAGTTGAACTGAGACTATCTGCTCTTTATACGTAAAACCAAATGTATATAGGTCTTATATAATTTTTAGCTAAACTATGTCTTATTACCATAATTGGTAATAAGACATAGTTTAGCTTAAATATTAGTTAACCTGTAACTATTCTACATTGTTTGCTTACTCCAATATAAATGTAACGTCAGT
This sequence comes from Heliconius sara, assembly GCA_917862395.2. Classification (NCBI taxonomy): domain Eukaryota; kingdom Metazoa; phylum Arthropoda; class Insecta; order Lepidoptera; family Nymphalidae; genus Heliconius; species Heliconius sara. The sequence continues at coordinate 2,416,420 of OU860798.1, read as the reverse complement.
TAAGCATCTCCATTCAGAAGTGAACTTCGCAGAGACAGCTTTAGAAGTTTCCCAACATATCGTATTCAATATTCAAAATGAAATTCTCCAAAGTGTTGTTCTTCGTGTTCGCCTGCTTCACGGCGCTGAGCACCGTCGCGGCCGCTCCGTGGAACCCGTTCAAGGAATTGGTAATATGCTATTGTTGCACAAAATAGTTTTAGATCAGTGGCCAGTCTTGGCGAAGGGGCACAAGGTTGCAGACATGACAGATTGTGGGTTCAAATTCTAACATGACAAAATACTAATAACTTTTAATATTTTCATTTCCTCGATCTGGTATCAAGACAAAACGCGGCGTTGATTTCCGCCATTTATCACTCGATGCCTCCAGAGTTCGGCAGTAGGTGGGGAACTGAACTGTATATTAATAGAAATTAAGATCAATAATATCTCATACAATGTATGTATGTAAACGCCATGTTTATGGGCTTGATTACTATTTTTTTATTTCGTTGCTCTTAGGCACAGCATGGCCTTGAGTTCCATCACTTAACACATAATATTATAAATTCATTCCCAGGCTAAAAAACCTAATGGCTTCACACCAGCCACCACCTTCTCTTGTTTATCCTGATATGGAGGAAATTTGAAAACCACTGAAAGAAAATTACATCTTACTTCTTATTTAATTATTTCATGAAAGAAATTATTCCCTAATCTCTCAACAAAGAATATATTTTGTTGTCATTTCCAGGAAAGTTTAACTAACTACTTTGAATTAATTGTGACAGAGTTAAATCTTTTCTTTAATATATAGACAAACAAAAACTTACTTAAAAGAACGAACGCTATGGAATAATGCGACATTATATTTCCTCTACTTTTTTAATATCAATAAACAACGAAACCATAAATTCTCACGTTTTATTGTTTTATATTATTTATGAAAAGAGTAAAAAGAAAAGTGAGATTGTCGATTTGGCATTATTTATTACATCCGTTCCTCGAAGTCAAAATAAATAGGACAGAAAATTATTAAAATATCGTATGTTTTTGTAGGATTTTGCTGGCTACGTATGACTGTTGTTATTATATGACAGTTTTTAAGGGTTCCTTATCCAAAGCGTAAAACAGAACTTTTTCCTAAGACCGCCTGTCTATCTGTCTGTTATCAGGCTTCATTTCCTTAACCACGATAGCTAAACTGAAGGAAGAAGGATAAATATTCTTACAAATTTGCAAATTTATTATATTACAAATAATACAAATATTACATTTTATTATAAGCAGTATATAAATTAATTGGAATTAATGTCTAAGTTTATTTTTTGATTAATTTTCTCATGTGGATGGATCTAAATGACGTATAGGCCAATTTTATGAGAAGTATTAAAATATAAAAAAATTATAGTTTTGGTTTTATTTGTCAACTACTCTCTCTCTCTCTTCTTCTTGCTCTTCTTCTTCTTATTATTGTTTTATAATGTGTATTATTATTCCCATTTTATTGAGCGATGTTTTTCCTATACTTCGCTCGTTTGGACAAAAATTATAAGAAACATTGAATTGAATCATGTTCCTTATAATTTTTTATATAAAACTTGAAACTAAAAATGAAACAAATAATTTGTCTTGAAACTTTAGTAACATTTATTTAAAGACGAATTAATTATAATAATACATGTTTTTATACATTTAATATAACGTATATTATATATGTGTATATGTAATTTCCTAACCGCCCCGTACAATGGCTGCCGCTTCGCCAACCACGTCGACAGCTGGTTTAGCCGAGATTATCGAATCACGAACACGTTGTCCTGCTCTTTCCTGTAAGAGACGAAAATATATTTTTTTTTTGACAAAAGTCCTTTTTTTTGGGTGGAAAATAGTTTATTAATAGAAAAAAATTCCATATTAAGTTTTCCTTTTTTTTGGGTGGAAAATAGTTTATTAATAGAACAAAAATCCATATTAAGTTTTCCATAAAACTAACTTTGAGTAACTAAAGCCAGGATATAAAAAAATGGAGAAAGAACCCATGGTTGTGGGTTCGCTTTTCTAATCAGGCTGACCGACTGGCTTACAGCGCAGTGAGTACACAATCTAATCTTCCAAATTACTTATAAATTTCTACTATAAGATCTTAAAAGTGACATAATTATACAACACTAATATATTTTTGATCTAAAACTATTTTGTACAACAACAATATATTACCAATTCCTTGAACGGGTTCCACGGGGCGGCCGCGACGGTGCTCAGCGCCATGAAGCAGGCGAACACGAAGAACAACACTTTGGTGAATTTCATTTTGAATATTCAATACAATATGTTGGGAACCTTCTAAAGCTGTCTCTGCGAAGTTCACTTCTGAATGAAGATGCTTAACTGACATTGCATTTATATTGGAGTAAGCAAACAATGTAGAATAGTTACAGGTTAACTAATATTTAAGCTAAACTATGTCTTATTATAATATTTATAAGACCTATATACATTTTGCTTTACGTATAAAGAGCAGATATATCCCCGTCCCCTTATATTATATATGTAGTTATAAATTCACATACTGTTATAAGTTCATTCGGAGAGTAAATTACCTAGTAGGCTTACACCAGTTTAATAAAAAATATATTTTGTTGTCATTTCCAGGAAAGAGCAGGACAACGTGTACCAGATGCGATTATTTCAGCAAAGCCAGCAGTTGACGAGGTCAGTGAAGCGACTGCCATAGTACGGGGCGGACGTTAGATTTAAATCAATATACTTGATATCTATTAAAAATTTATATTATATTAAATGTATAAAAAAATATATTATTATAGTTAACTAGCGGCCCTAAACTAACTTCGTCCGCATACTACCTATAAGTAATTTATTATGCTGCATTTGCCATAAGATTGATTACATAATTTATACATTTAATCATTTTTCATAATTTTGAGAAAGTGCAACGCAAGCATTACGTCGCTACTTGCTAGAACGAAATTGGGGCTAGACGGGAGCTTGTGGCCGTAAACAGAGCGTTGAATTATTTTAATTTTACATTTTTCAAAAAGTTTACGTCCAAATTATATGCTATAAAACCCGAAGATTACCTTAAATTTTCTTAATGATGAAATAAATGTAGCAAGTGTGAAATAAAATTTGAAAAATATCCATTTACATTTTCAATTATTTTTGGTCACAAAATACCATATTGTCACTTATTTATAAGCAATAGTTACATGTTATCGCGGATTTTTTTTAGATCTAATAGAACAGAATATTTTTGTCACACAACGTAGTGACGTCTAATTAATAAGCAATTCGATGGCGTTCCTTATCATTGATATTTCGTTATTTAAGGCTAACTACGACCTACACCGTAATATTTATAGTTCTGAAGAATGCAAATTTCATACAAAATAAAAAGCAAGTAAATCGGATCAGAAGATCCGGAGATCTTTGCGTTTAAACAAACAAACTTTTCCGCTTTATCTTTGTATTAGTATAAATTTGGTTTCAAGCGGGTTAAATATTGCGGTTTCCCTCTGGCTCCCACATAGTAGGATAGGCGGAGCTACCCTAATGCTGATATACAGCGCCCTCCACTTTCCGCCGCATTTTTGAGTTATTATGGTTAAATTCAAAACCGCTTTTTGTGGCCCGCAGCGTAGAAGTCAACATAATTTAAGTATATTTTTGTCCAGGTGAATATTTGCTATACTATTTGCTTACGCGTTGAGCCCACTGAGCAACGATGACAATGACGACGTTTCAAAAATATATATCTTTATCCATTTGAATTAATTTTTCATGTAAAGAATTTGATAAAAATTTTGAAAAAATATATTTTAAAGTAAATAAACATTACAAATTGTAATCGAACTCACGACCGTTACGTATGTATGTAGATAATAGTCAGGCCACTGTGCCAAAACATGGATTTATTGTTGACATTAACATTAGTATCGACTGTTATCTCCGCACGAGACAGGAATAAGTGCCCTACAATATTGCAGAATTCCAACAAAGTCCCGTTTGAATTTATGAGTCTTAATAAATTGTGAGATTACTGAGGGAATTGATCGCTCTGCGAAGTTGAGATATAAGGCTTAAGGCTTAAGGCTTCCTATTTGTTCTGATGAGACAAATCGCGGCGTTGGGTTCCGCAAGACTATGATTTACAAAATAGTGAATAAAAGACGCTCAACAAAGGATATTTTTAAAGCTAATTTCTTAAAAATAAATGAAATTCGTACAATATTTATTAGAAACAAAATGTAATGTTATTTCAAACTTCCTAATGGACCGTGATCAGTGATCAATCATAAATTTTAACTACAAGAGTATTTAGGTTTCTCGTCTTAAGGAGAATGATAAATTAATATTGAAATTATATCATATAGCAATGAGTTATTAGTCAGTCTTACTCGATGATTAAGTTATTTTTGCCTGTTCTGCTGTTTATTTAATTATATAATTAAAAAAAAACTTATATATGTAACAAATTTATTCAAAATATACGCATTTCCACTATTTCAAACGGCTTGTTATACAGAATGGTGGCGGTGTGACAACCTCTGATCGTAAGCGCGATGTTGTGAGTTCTAGTCATAGAGTAGTAGAGCCGGCCCAAAATGTGTTCATCTGAAAAATAGTGAATGTAGTGAGCAATCTCAATTTTTATTGAAATGTAAATATAAATTTAGGGAGTTTTTTTCTTTGTGACACATCTAACAAGTGGTGCTTAACTAAGCAAATTGTAATCCAATATTTAAAAAACGATTATTTAATAAGTAAATTCATCATTATTATCAAAACAACTTATCTCGACAATTTGATGTATCCATTATGGTAATAAAGTTTGTGTTTGTAATTTGTTTTATGCATTCATTTGTTAAAAAAGCCTGATTCTATCAACATATATAAAAGTTAATTATTTTGCCTAACCAGAACATTTCACTATCCAAAGCGTAAAACAGGATCTTTTTACTATAACTCCTGCTTATCTGCCTGTCTGTCAACAAGCTTTATTTCCTTAACCACGATAGCTAAACTGATAGTAAAATTATAATTTTTATATGTTATATACATGTGGAAAAAGCGTAGTTTTTAAACTATCACACAACTTCGTTGTAATACCAATTTATATTAAAGTAGATTCTGTTTCCTTTTGGGCTAGATTTTAAATTCTAGCCCAAAGGCATCTCTGTGTTATTCTGATATGTAAGCTGTATACTGTACAGTTTCATTTAGTAGATTTCGTTTAAAAGTGGAAAGACGTAAAAATCCTTAAAATTATTACATTTAAAATATTATAAATAATATAAATATTAAATTTTTTCATAAGTAGCATATAAATTAATTGGAATGAATGTCTGACTTTATTTTACTATTTACTTTGAATTATGTGGATTGACTTACATGACATACAGGGCAATATTACGAGATGTATGAGGATATAAAATAATATTAATTTTGATAAGGCCAGTCGTGGCGCAGCGACACGAAGTGTGACTGTAAAAACGACTGGTTGTGGGTAAGATCCCCAGTCGAAGAGATGAAATATTTAGGTACTTAAATTTATATTTCCATGTCTTCGCTCTGCGGTCGAGGCAAAGCGCAGCTTTGAGTTCTGCCATTCAACACGCAATGCCTCCAGAATTCGGCAGAAAGTGGGGAACGGAGTGTCTTAACACTAGACTCCCTCTGCCTACCCTGCTATGTGCGTGAAGCTGATTATTAATTTTGATTTTATTTGTAAAATATTTTCTTTCTCTCTCTCTATCTTTCTCTCTTTTCTATGTTTGTTCATGTTTTTTATATTTTTTATATAAAACTTGAAACTAATAATGAAACAAATATTTTGTCTTAAAATTTTGGTAACATTTATTTAAAGACGAATTAATTATAATAATACATGTTTTGAATTTTATACATCTGATATAATGTATATTATATATGTTTATATGTAATTTCCTAACCGCCCCGTACAATGGCAGCCGCTTCGCCAACCACGTCGACAGCTGGTTTAGCCGAAATTATCGAATCACGTACACGTTGTCCTGCTCTTTCCTGTAAGAGGCGAAAACATATATTTCTTGGCAAAAAACTTTTATTTTCATGGAAAATAGGAACCATCTGACTTTTCGCCTTCACGTTTTTTTCCATGTTAAGGTAGAGCAAAAAGAAACGAACTTTGAGTAACTTAAGCGACGATACAAAAAAAGTGGAGAAAGAACCCACAACCATCGCTTTTCCAGTCAGACTGGCTGATTGGCTTACTGCGCAATGAGGAAATAACTTAACCTTCCAAATTACTTATAAATTTCTACAATAAGATCCTAAAAATGTAATAATTATATGATACTAAGACTTTTTTTTGTACAAAAACAAAACATTACCAATTCCTTGAACGGGTTCCACGGGGCGGCCGCGACGGTGCTCAGCGCCATGAAGCAGGCGAACACGAAGAACAACACTTTGGAGAATTTCATTTTGAATATTCAATACAATATGTTGGGAAACTTCTAAGGCTGTCTCTGCGAAGTTCACTTCTGAATGGACATGCTAACAGGCGTTAGTTTATATTGCAGTAAACAACAAGATAAGAAAGTAGTATCTTAATTATGAGTTAAGCAAATATGATTCTTATATTTATACATATAGAATGAACATATTGCATATTCTTAGGTCTATCTTTTTAAGGGACGTCCCGTTGAAAATGATTCCCCAGATATGAGAAACACTACATTTTTAACGCACGGCGTTGATTTCCGCAACTGAACATGCAATGTCTTTCCAATTTGGCAAAAATTGGACGTCAGGACGCCTCACCTAAGGCTTTATCATTGTATAGATTCCATCAATTGACATCGTCAAAGCGCATTTTTTTATTTTACTACACTGCCTACTTTTTTAGTGTAATATGCTTATACTAAAAAAGGCTTTGTTTTTTTATTTTGTTTTGATATGAATCTTATTTTTTAGTCATAGGTACTATTACTTTACGTACATCATAAATATAAAAAATTGTGAAGATGTAAACGAGACTGGTTGTGGGTTCGATCCCCACTCGAGGAAATTAAATATTAATTTAAATGTATAATTTAATTTCTTCGCTATGGTATCTAGGCAAAGCGCCGCGTTGAGTTCCACCGCTCAACACGCAATGCCTCCAGTATTCGGTGATAATGGGGAACGGAGTTTCTTAACACTAGGTTCCCTCTACCTACCCTGCTGTGTGCAGGATACAGCGTGAACCTAAAAAATATATAGAGGTTGTTTTGGTGTAGTGGCTTAGTGTCTGACTGTGCCGCACATGATTGTGGGTTAAATAGAGTATGTTCATTTTCTCGGTGTGTGACATAGAAATCTTTTGTTAAGAGACACTCCGTTCCTATTAAGGCATTTTTTTTCCACTACCTGCCGATATCTGGAGGCATTGCATATTGAATGGCCTCAACACCAGAGTGAAGAAATGAAAATATTAACTAGTGTAAATGGAACCCACAGCCTGTCTCGCATACAGTGACACGCTTGTACTTATACGGCACGACTAGCCTCATGAGGCCTGGGACCTGCGAGCACAGGTGTAGGCGTCCCTTAACAATGCACTAACACTCGAATTCACTGCTTCAACTCAATATAGTGAATTACTTCAAAGGAAATGACTACCTTCTTTATACAACTTAGTTACAAGCGGTGCTGCCTATCTAAAACAATGTTGTCATAGCATACTTATATTTATAAAAGCAAATATATGTATTGGCCCGAATAAAGTTTGTACCCACGACCAGCGCGCTCACAGTGAAACACTGTCTACAGAGATATACTAAAATAAAATAATAAAAAGGCCAGTCGTGGCGCAGCGGCACGAAGTGTGACTGTAAAACCGACTGGTTGTGGGTTCAATCCCCACTCCAAGAGATGAAATATTTACTTTAATTTTTATTTCCATTTCTTCACTCTGGTGTCGAGGCTAAGCGCGGCGTTGTGTGCAGGATTCAGCGTGAAGCTGATTTAGATATATACTATATTAATTAATTTCGAGTTACTACTTACTATAATCACGTTAATAATATAAAATTGAACTCCTATCAATAAATTCCCTTGCTAAAGATAACTTAATATCTCAAAAGATTTAAATTATTATTTAATTAATTAAATAATAATAAATATGTTGTTACAATTATCATAAAAGTTACTATTATTTGTATCTACACTACATATATAATATAAGGGGAATCACTTTTAATGTGAGGTCCCTCACAAGTTGACCTGAGACTATCTGCTCTTTATACGTAAAGCAAAATGTACCTATATAGGTCTTATAATTATAGTAGTAAGACATACTTTAGTTTAAATATTAGTTAACCTGTAACTATTCTACATTGTTTGCTTACTCGAATATAAATGTAATGTCAGTTAAGCATCTCCGACCAGAAGTGAACTTCGCAGAGACAGCTTTAGAAGTTTCCCAACATATTGTATTGAATATTCAAAATGAAATTCTCCAAAGTGTTGTTCTTCGTGTTCGCCTGCTTCATGGCGCTGAGCACCGTCGCGGCCGCCCCGTGGAACCCGTTCAAGGAATTGGTAATATGCTGTTGTTGCACAAAATAGTTTTGGATCAGTGGCTAGTCGTGGCGCACGGGCACAAGCATGCGGTTGCCGACGTGACAGATCAAATTCTAACATGACAAAATAAAACTTTTAATATTTTCATTTCCTCGATCTGGTGTCAAGACAAAACGCGGCGTTGATTTCCGCCATTTATCACTCAATGCCTCCAGGGTTCGGCAGTAGGTGGGGAACGGAACTGTATATTAATAGAAATTAAAATCAATATCTTAGTTAAGAAATATATACACATATATTTAAAAAGCAGTCCTTGCACAGTGGTAAAATGTATGACTGTAAACGCCATGTTTATGGGCTCGATTACTATTTTTTAATTTCCTTGCTCTTAGGCACAGCACGGCGTTGAGTTCCATCACTTAACACATAATATTATAAATTCATTCGGAGAGTAAAGTACCTAATGGCTTCACACCAGCCACCACCTTCTCTTGTTCATCCTGATATGGAGGAAATTTGAAAACAACAGAAAAAAAATACATGTTACTTCTTATTTAATTATTTCATAAAAGAAATTATTCCCTAATCTCTCAACAAAGAATATATTTTGTTGTCATTTGCAGGAAAGAGCAGGACAACGTGTACGTGATGCGATTATTTCAGCAAAGCCAGCAGTTGACGTGGTCGGTGAAGCGACTGCCATAGCACGGGGCGGACGTTAGATTTAAATAAATATAGTTAGTCTCTGTATTAAATGTATAAAAAATTGTATTATTATAATTAATTTGTTTTTAAATAAATATCACCAAAGTTTTCAAACCCAAAATATTAGTATCATTTTTAGTTTTTAGTTTAGATAGTTTTATATAAAAATTATAAGAAACCTGAACGTCTGCAATGTTTTTGTGGACATCGCGTCTCGTCGAGTCAATCAAAAATAATCTGAATAGAGTAATAATAAGTTAGTGAGAGAGAACTTTTTACCTATATGCGATAGGTTGTGGTTTCTATTTCCACTCGAGGAAATGAAATATTTAATATTTTCACTTGCTCGCACTGATAATGAATAAATAAAATATATTTTGTATTATACATCTTATTGAAAAAAAAAACAGACAACCTCATCTTTTGCGCTCCATACCAAAATAAGTTTTTTTTGACAGAGAAGACAGAAAGAAGTGAAAATTAAAACTACTCTTAATATTCATTTTCTAAATATTTTATTCAAAATGCGCGTTGAAGGCTCAACCGCAATGTTGCTTATCCAGATAGACCGTAAAAGCGGAAATAATGTAAAGGAATAGAGCTAAAAACTTATCATAAGTTTGAGCCCGTTGTGGCACGGAATCATAAGATTTACCTTCTTTTTCTCATAAGATTTACCTTCTTTTTCTTCAGGGTTACCTGAAGGGGTAAAATATGGGTTGAAAATTTGTATAGATAAATCTTTAAATCGGCATCGATTTTTATAAAATTTGAAATTCAGACTCTTAAAAATATTCCATTGTCCACGTGTTTCATGGTTTATTAGAATTCATCCCGTAAACTGAAAATAATTTCATAATTATATTTAATGACAAAATAAAATAAAATAATATTCGTATAGTTCAAGCGGGCGAAGCCGCCTGAGTCTAGGATAGTCTATGTATTATTCCGATGCATACGTTATATTATTGTAGCGCTTCATCTACATCCGTTGAGTAGTTCTTGCGTGAAATTGGAACAAACATCCATTCTCACAAACTTTCATATTTACAATATTGGTAGGATATGATTACAAGGGTTGTGAGAAATCAAAGATACACACGAATTATAATTATCCACTCTTCTGAGAATATGCCGTAGTGACGCAGCGATACAGCTTCTGAATATAAACGTGATGGTTGTCTGTTCGATCGCCAATCCAGGGTTAACAGCAACAAAGCCAATTCGAAACAAATAATTGTTCGGTTCAGAAACGAGCCATTCACCGACCAGGATGAATGTGGCTCCTGTGTGCGACACTCTGAATCTTAAATGGTAATTGAGTGAAAATATTGTTGAACTATTTAAAGGAAATAATATTTTGTTATTATGATTGTACATCTTACTAATTTATAATGTAAAATTGAAATATTTATATCTAAATTAATTATTAAATATATTAAATATTTATATTAATTAAGATAAAAAGAGCTGCAGCATAACTAGGTAGACAGGGGGAACTCGAGGACATAGTACTAACACACGCTGTTCTCCACTTTCCACCAAACTCTGAGGCATTGCATGAGATGTGATAGTGAGTGGCGGAATTTAACGCCGCGCTTTGCCTCGTTACTCTAGCGAGGCAATGTAAATATTAAATATCACACTTTAGTACCACCGGGCCACGACAGACTCAAAAATTAAAATTAAACGAATATAATGAAGCTGTAGTAATATTTATTTATATATAATTAATTATAATAATATCTAATATCTATATATACACTTAAAATAAATTAATACATTGTCTTCAATCAACTAGTTTCCTCCCTTTACTATGGCAGCTGCTTGGCCAACCACGTCAACTGCTGGCTTAGCGGAAATGATCGCATCACGTACACGCTGTCCCGCTTTTTCCTGCAAAGAACAATATACTTTTAATTTTTCATTTTCAAGAGGGAATCTAAGATAAGGTAAGTCGATCCTAAAATGTGTGTTAAGAGGCGCAATTTGACGCCGAAACCTACGAAACATAAATTATTCTTTTTATACAAAACATAATACTTAAAATGTTTCTCAATTTTTTTGTTCCTGTATTAGATTATAGCTAATGGATATAAAAAAAAGTAGAAGAAGGTTAATAAGTTTGTTTTTCAGTCTTACATTCCCCTCATACCAAGAGGCAAAAATGTAGTCTATAAAAATAGAGATATTCCATTCTCCGTTTTTCACCCTAATTTAAGACTACATGTTGTGTGGAGCTGGAAAATGAAAATAATTCATCCACTATCCCGCGACGGCATCTCAAATTTTCTTTTATCAGTTTAACACTGCACACAGCAGAGTAGGCAGAGGGAACTTAGTGTTAAGCACAGCGTTAAGCACTAGTATTAAGCACTTTCCGCCGAGATCCAGAAGCATCCGTGTTGAGTGGCGGAAATCAACGCCGCGCTTTGCCTCGACACCACAGCGAAGAAATATAATAAACAAAAATTTTGTGGAGCGAAAGTTATCTTTTAAATATGATAGAGCAAGTTATTTAATAATTTGATATTATTATACATTTAAGTTAAAACAACTTTATATATTACCAATTCCTTGAAAGGGTTCCACGGGGCGGCCGCGACGGTGCTCAGCGCCATGAAGCAAGCGAACACGAAGAACAACACTTTGGAGAATTTCATTTTGAATATTCAATATAATATGTTGAGAAACTTCTAAAGCTGTATCTGCGAAGTTCACTTCTGATTGAAGACGCCAGCAGTCGATCGTTTATATTCCAGTAAATAATGAGTCAAGGAACTAACTTGTAAATTATGAGGTAAGCAAAAATAATACTTATAAACATGTCAATAAGACATAAAATAACATTTTTAAACACATTGAGTATTCGCAGTGCATTGTAATTTGTGTAAAGGGAACTCCCGGTAAAAGTAATTCCCCTTACCTTATTAAGACTAAGTTGTTTGATGCGCAGAGTTGAGTTCCGCCATTCGATATGCACTGTTATTGTTAATGGCAAAAAATTTCGGGACGAAGAAATTTTCCTTTGTCTACTCTACGATCGATATGTGGTAAAAAGCGCGAAATTAATAATATATCAAATGGTTTAGTTGTTTTTACCAACTAAATAGTAGCGGTTGTTTTTTTTTGCTTAAAACCATACTGGCTTCTTCGGCATAACCTACTTTTCATTTATATTACAATATATAATTTGAATAAATATTATTTGAAAACATAAATTATTATACAACTTCTTTTATTAGGATTCCATACTCAAACGGGAGTGTTTACTCGTTTTTACAGCTTTTTAGTGTAACTTTTAAGGAGAATAGGAACCCTTACAAGATCACTTTGTTGCCCGTCCGTCTGTCTGTCTATCTGTCTGTCAAGAGCCTTTATCTCAAGAACGCTTGGAGATATCGAGTGCAAAATTTAAACCATATCCTCAGATCTACGGCCTCATGATTTCCAATAAAAATCGTCACATAAAATAATAATCGCACATTTACGTAAAGGTATGGCTATTTCGACACTATAAAGGGAATCAAATTAATAGGGTACTTTCGGTGGACCTAGAATTACATTTGAATATTAAATAACATTTGGCAGCTAGCATCTACAGTACAAGTTCAAAAAAAAAATCTGTAAACTATACATTTGTTGTTAAATCCCGAAAAATAAAAGTCGTAAAAGTAGTTGCCCTACTTTTACGACTTTTATTTTTCGGGATTTTGTATTAATTTTTGAATTTGGTATTAACGGCGTTATTGAACAATTGAATAATTGAGGTATGAGTAAAATGGCTCTGCCTAAGCTAAGCTTGAATTTCAGAAAAATCTCGTGTCCTCCAATTATTGTACGGAACCTTCGGTGTGCGAGTCTGACTCGCGTTTGTCCAGTTTTTTACAAATAAAGGTAATTCTTTCGTGTTCAAGGCCGACTTGTGAGTCGGCTTAAGTGATTTTTGTTAAATATTAATTACAAAAGCTGAAAATTTGTTATATACGACAAACTTAACTTAACTTAACTTAACTTAACTTCACGCTTTATCCCTAGCGGGGTAGTCAGAGAGAACGGAGCGCCAAACGCTACGGTCTCTACATACCTCTTTCGCCTCGTCCACTGTCATCAACCTCTTCATACATGCCCTCCGGAGGACCCTCATGCTTTTTACGTGACCTTCCTCCAGTATCTTTGATACTGTGTTTTCGAAGGTCAACCGAGGTCTCCCCCTACCTCTCTTACCACTCACTTTTCCATCATAAATCTTTTTTGCCATTCTTTCCTCGCTCATTCGTTCGACGTGCCCAAACCAGCTGAGCACGTTCTTCTTCATTCTCACCGTGACATCCTCGCTGGTACCTGCCATTCTGTGTACCTCTTCATTGCGGATTCGATCAGCTAGGCTGACTCCGCATATCCTACGAAGAGATCGCATCTCCACAACATTCATCTTTCTTTCATTCTTCTTCTGTAATACCCACGTTTCGCTGCCGTATAACAGGGTCGGTACCAATACTGCATTGTGTACGGCCAAACGCGCAGCTGTGCTGACGTTTCGCCGTCTCATCAATGCAGCCAAGGCTCCGTTAACCTTGTTACCGGCAGCAATACGCCTTTCCACATCCATCTCGTATCTTCCATCTCTACTGAACATACTTCCCAAATATACCACTTCATTCACCTGTTCTAATATCTTATCATTTACACTGATCTTGCATTCCGTCCTTTCTTCATCTCGTTCAAAAATCAGAACCTTTGTCTTATTCGCATTGAGGCTTAGACCATTATATTCACACTCTTCTTTCAGAGTGGTGACCAATGCCTGCAACTCGCACTCTGATGATGCAATAAGCACTGCATCATCTGCGTACAGCAGGCAATTCACATTCAGGTCACCTACTTTCACTCCTATATCACTTTGTTTCACTCCTTGGAGACAGCTATCCAAATACAAATTGAACAACCAAGCTGACATGGCGCAACCCTGTTTAACACCCGATCGGATGTCAAACCAGGGCGACATGCCAGCTCCTACTCGCACGCAGGCTGAGTGGTCTCTATAAAGAGACTTTACAGCCTGCAACAAGGGTCCACTCACATTGTACCGGGGTAGTATCTCCCATAATTTCGCTCTGACAACTCTATCAAACGCCTTTTCCAAGTCCACAAAAGCACAGAAAACTTTTTGGTTAACGGCCAAAACTTTTTCCGTGATCATGCAGAGGGAAAAGATCTGATCCATACACCCTCTTCCAGGTCTAAAGCCTCCTTGGGCCTCCCATAACAGCCTTTCAGATCTCTCTTGCATTCTTCTCGCTAAAACTTTAGCATAAACTTTACTACCTAAGCTAATCAAACTGATAGCCCTATGGTTTGCGCAGTCTATCTGTGAACCTTTGCCTTTATACAAAGGCACGATGACCGCACCTCGCCAATCGTCTGGGACCTCCCCTGATTTCCAGCATAAATTGCACAAAAACCAGAACAAGTCCAAGACGCGTGGCCCACCATATTTGATCATCTCGGCAGTAACTCCATCTGCTCCCGCTGACTTACCACATTTCAGACTTCGTATTGCACACTCAACTTCTTTTACACTGATTTCGCCATCAGCTACATCAAGACTCAGCGTTTCGCTGCTACTTGAGACTGAGGCGGCATCACATTCATACATCTCCTTGTAAAACTTCATTCATTATAATTAGAATACGATAAAAACAATTACAACAAAAAAAAAATAAACAACAAAAAGGCAATGACGAATTAATTCTGTGGTCAGTAGAATTCATAAAAAAAGAAAAGTAAACGGGGAATCACTTTTAGCATGGAGTCCCTTAACCAGTAAGTACTAAAAATATGTGGGCTGCATAGGTTTTGCAAAAGTAACATTTATTTTATTTATATGATAATAAAGGATAAATTTGCTTAGCTCATAATTTGAAAGTAACTCGCTCATGGTGCTTACTTACTGCAATATAAACAAACGTCTAAAAGCATCTTCATTCA
This sequence comes from Heliconius sara, assembly GCA_917862395.2. Lineage (NCBI taxonomy): Eukaryota > Metazoa > Arthropoda > Insecta > Lepidoptera > Nymphalidae > Heliconius > Heliconius sara. The sequence goes on along the minus strand of OU860798.1, from coordinate 2,401,174 downwards.
AAAGTGAACTTCGCAGAGACAGCTTTAGAAGTTTCTCAACATATTATATTGACTATTCAAAATGAAATTCACCAAAGTGTTGTTCTTCGTGTTCGCCTGCTTCACGGCGCTGAGCACCGTCGCGGCCGCCCCGTGGAATCCATTTAAGGAATTGGTAACTATTTTTATTTCCTTTATTATAGGTAATAAATTTACGTTACATTTATTTTTGAACAATAAAGGCTTGACTACACATAAAGCAAGATGGGAACTTTTGGAGACGTCATTTAATAACATATATTTAATGTATTTAGCATTGCATTTCTCTTTTGGAAACTAGTGTTACGATACTCCATAATGTGTATCGCACCGTCCATTTTTCTAAATATTGTGTGGTGAATAGTGAAATTCAATAACGAACTTTGGTGTTTTATAGCAGCGGAGAAAACGAAAGTAATTAACCACATCATAACTGTCGCATTTAGGTAGAATTCACACTATGTGATAATTCACTATCGTTTCGATCTTCAATCCATCATCAGTCAAGTCAAGTCAAGTCAAGTCAAGTCTAATCTCTATATATAATAAGACAGTAAAAATAATTTTGTATGTACATTTAGTAATTTTGACTGAAATGAATGACACGGACACTTAACAAGAATAATAGAAAACAAAAATATATTTTTTTAATTTCTTGTCTGTCTGTCTGACATTTTTTTCTGAAATTACTGAACCGATTTACCTAAAAGTTTCCACCAATTGCTTTTTTTGAACTCAACAATTAAAGTTTGTTTCATCAAAATCGGTTATTAAAAAAGTTAAAAAGCATTAAAAAATGAACGTCATTTGAATGAACTCAAGGCATTAGTTTGCCTGCAAATGTTATATAGCAATCGCGCTGGTATGACTCTTGGTCAAATAATGACATTCAAAACGTCTTGTTTATATGACTGTTGATATAATATATATATTTGAAGCACTAGTATACAATATTTTATACAATAAAGTAAAAAAAAATGAATTTTTAATGGAGATTACCTTCATAAATCAAAACAGTTAAGATTTAGTAGTAATTAATTCAACACAAAGGTAAAGAAAGATTTGATCTTCAAGGAAATATCAAGTAAGTACATAGATATTTTGGTTCGTTCGTTCGTTTGAAATAAATCTATATAAAAATGCCCTAAAACATCCTACCTACGTGTACACTGTTATAACTACATATTTACCAATTGTACATTCAGCAAATCATATATGTAACTAATTTAAAAGCTGTATAGGAGTTAATATGCAATCATCACAGTTATTTTACAAAGAATATTATGAATTCTTACCCAAATCAATAATTTAACACTTAAGGTTGTTTCTGAAGCAGTATATTAAATTATTCACTGACATCAGTACATTTAACAGAGTTTAAAAATTATGATGAGACTTACATAACATAGGTAAAAAGAAAGGAATGTTATAAAAATATATAGGTACGTATAATAAAGAATAAGCTTTATGTATATTTTATAAATATCGAATATCAACTCAATCAAATATCGTATTTTTTAATTCATTCTTCTTATAGACGTTACGATAATGTGGTAAAAAAATAACATTAGAAGTAATTATAGTAGTCAATCAATTCTGTTTATTAAATCAATAATCATGTAGTGTAAGCGGGCGAAGCCGCGAGCGGGCTGCTAATTATGAATATAAGAATGATAAACTATGACCACCGCTACAGTTTGAATACTCCCTTTTAGTCAATACAGATGCACTACAACGTTCTCTAAATTGGTTATAATGAAATAAAAATATGATTTCTTTGCAGGAGAAGGCCGGACAACGTGTTCGAGATGCAATCATTTCAGCTGGTCCAGCAGTTCAAGTAGTTGGTCAAGCCACTTCCATAATTAAGGGGAGGAATTAATTTTGTTGTTTGGCAGAGTGTATTATTATTAATGTTACTTATTTATTCAAATAAATTTTCTTAAAAAAAATATAAAATATATTTCACTTTTTTTCTCCTCCTCCTCCTCCTCCTTATCTTCATTCAACATTTTACTTGTAGAATGACAGAGCAACTGCTGTAAACGTGATAGAAGAAACAAGATAGATAATATAAAGGAATTATTTTTTTTAAGCTTAACAGGGTAGGCAGATGGAGCTTGGGAACCTAGTGTTAAGACAATCCGTTCTCCGTTAAGACACTTGCGTTTCACATTTTCAACCAAATGCTTATAATTATATATTCTAAGGGTTGGCAATTACATAGAACGCTTTATCCTGAATATAGTACAATTCTCCGCTTTCAGTGCCACCGTGCCTTCTAGCAGAAAAAAAAAGACTCCAAGGGACCGTCGTGGCGCAGGAGCACAATCTGTAAAGGCAATTGTGGGTTAAATTACCTCCCGGGGGATATAGGTAATATATCATATATTACGATTTTTATTCCTTTTCTCTGGTAAAGAGCAAAGTGCCGCGTTGAGTTCCGCTACTCAACACGCAATACCTTCAAAAATCGGTCGGATAGTGGGGAACGGAGTGTCTTAACACTAGGTCCCCTTTGTCTACTCTGCTGTGTGCGGGATTCAGCGTGAAACTAATTTTTATGTAAAATTAAAACTTGAATACAAAATTGCATCGTTAAAAATATGAAGTTATCCATGAAAACGCGGTCAGCAGTCGCACGACTCCTTTGACACGCCACAATCAAAAACAACGTGATACCTTTGTCTATGGCAGTAAATGCCAACAAAGGAGGCCTAACTGCCCTAATTGACCAGAACTGTAATTGGTAAGTTTAATTTAATTTGCTCTCAGCAAAATTTCCCAACTTTACAAAATCATTAGCAGCGACTAAATCAGAAATCTAGAAATTTAAAGCATAATAAGTATTTTCAACGTAGCGGGATTTGAACCCGCGCGTCTTTGGAAAGCGGCCAAAGAGGCGCGAGTTGAAATCTTATTTTTTATACGTTTTCTATATATATATATATATATATATATATATATATATATATATATATATATATATATATATATATATATATATATATATATATATATATATATATATATATATATATATATATATATATGTATATGTATTTGTATATGTGTGTATATATATATGTGTGGTGTGTGTGTGTGTGTGTGTGTGTGTGTGTGTGTGTAAAATAAAATAGGTATAAAAGTTCAACTCACTTAACGTTTTTTTATATATTTCCTCGTTAAGATCAAAGCTACAGTGGGCTGTATTAATTTTATAGATATAATTGATAATAACTTTATTATATCAAGCATATATATTCAATACATATAGTTGTAACATAAAAGATCTTACTTTCGGTTCATTTTTCTTGCTGCAGCCGACGCTGCCTTGTAGACCACCCTAGCAGCTTTTTTCTTTAATATATATTAGTTTATTATTTTGATTTATTATAATGCTACTATATCTTAGAGCATAACATATCGTTCTCGACTATCGTTCTATAGTCTCCTGATTTTAAATTTAACGAATATTCATTAAAATACATATAACTATAAACTTATTAGTTATTTTAGAAGAAGCCTTCGGATTTCAACAGAGAAAGATAGACAGCAGGAGTAAGGTAGAACAAGGTAGACAACCTTCACTTTCTACCCTAGTTTGAAATATTTCAGCTTCTTATTGAATCTTAATTAAGTTAAATCTTACCAAATCTGCTGGATCTAATTCCGATTTTGGTTCATCTTTAAGGCATGATATGATGGAAAGAAACAAAATAATAAAAAAGTTTCTAATTACAGTAGCTACTCGACTAAAATTCCTCAATAACGCTAAAATGAAACCATTTATATGCACAATATTTAATCAAGTAAAGAAAAAAAAACATTTTTTATTGCGATATGATCTTTATTTACACGACTTTGAAATTGAATTTAATATAATAAATCTATATCTATATTTATAATAAAATCGTAACGGGTCGGTGTCTGTACTTGGAAGATAAAATTAAATTAAATTAAATTAAAAATTAAATTAAATTAAAATTAAATTAAAATTAAATTAAATTAGCTTCACGCTATATCCCGCACACAGCAGGGTAGGCAGAGGGAACCTAGTGTTAAGACACTCCGTTCCCCACTTTCTGCGGATTTTGAAGGCCTTGCGTGTTGAGTGGCAGAATTCAACGCCGCGCTTTGCCTTGACACCAGAGCGAAGAAATGCAAATATAAATTTAAGTAAATATTTCATCTCCTCGAGTGGGGATCGAACCCACAACCAGTCGGTTTTACAGTCACACTTCGTGCCACTGCGCCACGGCCGGCCTCAAACACTTGGAAGATATTTGATAATAAATGTTATTGGGGACCTTTATTAATGTAGTAGAATACAACAATGATTTTTAAAATATTTGTCTCTTTGTCTATGCGTTTGTTGTCGCCAATCTCAATAATTTGATTTAAATGTTTTCACCATTAGATTCTCGCATGCGTTACATAACACGGGTTTGTTTTATTAAAATCAGTCTATAAATTAAAAAAATACATCACTTTAAAGTACTTAGTTTGACAAATTTGCTAATTGCTATAACACTTATTTTATATAACTGTTTTACTTAATTGTTGAACTTTTTGTTGAACAAAACACTTAAATTAATGTTTATTCTATGCACAACATAAAAAATTGAGGCCGTTTGTAAATAACATTTGTACTAATAAATCGATTTCATTGATTTGGAACTATCGCTTTGTTATGATTTATTATTTATTTTCTGCTTATATTTTACTCATTTTGTTTTTTTGTATTGGAGTTTGGCAAGCTTTCGTTAACATATACGCTTTGTTTTATGACAATCGACTCATAAATAAAAAACGTTATATCAATTTAAGAATCTAGTTTGGCAAATTTGCCAAAGTTGACAAAATACAATAGTGAAAACTGCCATTCAATCGGTTAATCTGATTCTGAAGTAAAGGAGAACAAACGTACAGACAAACAAAAAAAATATAAATACATATATGTCATGATTTTCCCGTTTTCCAGTTTTAAGGGCTTGAAAAATACTACATATTGTCTTAAAAATAATTTAATAAATAATACTTTTATAAACATAGTATGGCACTATTAGGACACTACTGTTATTAAATAGACATTTATTTTCCGACGATCGATGCGGCTTGACCCACTACGAGTACCTGCTGGTCCAGCTTTGATGAGTCCATCTCGGACGTTTCTACCCACTTTTTCCTAGAAAGAGATATGATATAAATTACTACGTCTGACTGTGCTAGCAAACGCGGTTGTGGGTTCGATTACCACTCGAAGGAAATTAATTATTTTCATTTTCTTTGCTCTGATAACATTAAAAAGTTTTGCTACTGAATGAAAAATTAATGTATAATAATTTAAGTAGAAAGTTGAAAATTAAGTAAACTATATACAGGATAAAGTGTGAAGCTAAAAAAATGTAATTAAATGTATGGACAATAGGCATTATATATATGTTTCCATACATAGTCTAGACCAGCATCACCTAGTGAACCTAGTGTGAAGACTCTCCGTTCCCACTTTCCGCCGCATTCTAGAAGCATTGTATATTAAGAGGCGGAACTCAACGCCGCCGCCGCAATGCATTCTTGCAAAATTATATTAAACAAATATTTTACTAAAAAAGTAGGCGTACACACCGCTTAAAACTATTTTAGTTAGCTGCCATTCCAGCTACTGTTACGAAAGGTATGTCAGTTCTCTGTACGCCAGTGTACTGACATCAAAGAAGCTTTTACATTTTTATTTTTTTGACTGACATTTTCTTTTAATGGAAACGAAATACACTGTTTGATACAAAGGAAATGAAGTTAATAATAATCTTTTTATTTGTGACCCTGAGTATTCTAAATGATGAATGGCGAAATTACACGCTAGATTTTGTTTGGTCTTACCTGAACCGACAAAATAAAATAATTTAAATATGATCACTTCTTACGGTAGGAAAAGAACCCACATTTATCTCGTTGACAGAAAAAGGCTATCTCTCTAGCCAAGATGGTCTAATATTACGAAACTATTAATATTATCATAATAGTAGTCGTAGTGCAGTAGAACAACTTTTGACTGTAATCACATTGATGGATCGATCGGCATTCCCCGAGTTTCTCCGATCACTTTCGTACTTTTTTACTTTCGTACGTTTTCTGGCTCTCATAATAAGATAAAACGCGGCGTTGAGTTACAACACTCTAGAGACAAGGTCTTTAAAGTCGGATTTAACAAGCGGTAACTTCCCACTAGGATCCAGAGAGTAGATTAAAAAATTTAAACATATAGGTACTACATAAAAAAAATGTACTTACAATTTTTTTTAAAAACTTCCATTTAGGCGCGGCGTTCACAGAACTGAACGCTACTATACACGCGAAGACAAACAAGAAAATCTTGCCAAAGTTCATTTTAACTGAAATGTAGGACGTTTTGCTTTGGAATACATTTAAACAGTTCCGATACTAACTTTATATATAAAATACTAAATGACTTCAACAAATTTACCCTTCCGATCACTAAAATAGCTAATTAATTATATAGACCGCACGTCATTAGAAATAAAGGTCATATTTCATATAAATATTGTTATTAAGTTACGCGCTATAATGTTTTGATAAGAGGTCGTGAGGAAGTCCCGGCCTTCGAGATACTAGTGAATCCCTCTCTCAATAATGATATTACAATTAAGATCCGCATTTATGAATTGTGTGTTTTGTAAACATTGATATGATATATGTAGTTATTGTATGCTAAATTAATAATATATTTTTAACTAGCGGCACTCACGCGGCTTCGCCCGCTTTAAACTTAAAGTAGCCAAGCACATATTGTAGCCAAATTATACAACAATTTACATGACTTGTGTGTAGCATATTATGTATATATACATAATAAAAGAATGAGAAAGGAAGAGCAGCATTTGGTAAGATAGGCAGGCGAAAACCTCAGTTGACCTACGAAAACACAGCATCGGTGATACTGGAAAAAATTCACGTAAAACGCATGAGTACCCTGGAGAGCCTATGTGAAAAGGATGATGTCATTGAACAAGGTAAAAGATGTAAAAAAATAATGCTTTAATTTACTTTCAAACTGACAGTGTGGATATTGCTTAAATTTTCCTTTTCATCACGAAGGTTTCAAATTAGTCACTGTCCGACACATAGAATTGCACCAAATTTAGTTTTTTAAAATATATTTAGCATTTTATAGTACTTATTTTATGATTATTAATATTTTGTTATTGCCAAGAATTGTTCACGTTGAATTTTTTTTTTTTATTTTGTAATACGTTTAATCAGCAATGAATACTTTTCTACTGTGAATTGTCCAAGAAGTGACGAAAGAGAAATTATTTCGCTAATTATTTCGTAATGTGATAAAATTAAGCGACTTTTTTATTATTTTGGGAAAGGATATAAGCACATCTGTTAGATAATAAGAGTTGATTTGGTTTTAATACCTGTTTTTGTTAATTCTTCGAGAAACTGCAAAAAATATCCAAGCTCACACATTTTTATTTTTATAATGTTGTTAGGACGTTGCATATAGTTTAGAATAGTGACGAAATATATATTTTTTATGTGAAATTCTACTTCTTACATTTATTTATTTCAATTTAGGGTTGAATATTGAAAGATTCGTGATAACAAAAGTCTATTATTATATAATGACCACATATTAACTTAACTGTTAGCCAGAGGCCAGACGGCCTTTTTTAGGGCATTATGCATATTTTTATTATTTTCGCATAGACCGAGGGTAAGCCAGTAGATAATTCTTTAGTTCGATATAAATTTAGAAATAAAAATAAACGATCCCCCCATAAAGAATTAGAATTCATAAGCAAGAAGAATCTTAAACATATGTACTATTATTCTATTCGAAGTTAAACCTACAACTGAATAAGTAAAATTTTTAACACACTAACCACAAATATTTACAAAATTTGGAACTATTGTAGCATATCTAATAAGGTATCCGATTGTCAACGATGGTCATGGGTTCGATGATAATATTTAGTTAATTTTTGTTTTTCCGCTCTTGTAAAACAAAACGCAGAGTTGAGAAACATATTTTATATTTAGTTACACATAGACACTTGTTTATACATAACTTCAATTAAAATTTAAATTTAAATTAGAAATATTCTTTATGAAGATAGACTTTCTACCAAATGGAGACCAGTGGTTCTAGTATCAAGGGAAGGCGCGTGGCAAAGTTGAGTTCTGCCATACAACAGACAATATCTCCAGATTTCGGAAAGTGGGGAGCGGAGTATCTTAGTACTAGGCTCCCTACCATACTATATAGAGTAAATACAGTTGCTCTTTTCAATGTCAATGATAAGAAGAAAGAATTTAATTATTAATGATACAATTAAATTTATTGGAACTTCAAAACAGAAAACCGAGAGCGAAGTTAAACTTTATCAAATACTAATAATTTATTTCCCCGAGTGGGAATCGAACTCACAATCGTCGCATTTATAGTTACACGCACGCCCGTGCCACTACACCACGACGGCCTCTATATATTTGCAGAAATTTAATATAAAAATGAAATACATCAATATGCTACCTTTATATCGTTTAAACTGTAAATATAATACGTGTACGTAATAAATATGTAGGTAGTATATTCGTACCCCGCAGCGCTCCCTCGCGGTTTACCGTTATTCATACACACAACAACGAACTTGTATTAACTTAAAGATATTTTCAAATTAAGAAAGATTGATATTAAATTTATATTATGTTACAATGCAAAATCAGTGGACGATCTCTTTATGTAGAAAACTAAGTGGCCAGTCACTACGATAAAATATAGAACTAATATATGTGTTATATAATATTTATAAATAATAAATCTTAATTTCCTAATAAGGTATTTTCTAATAACAATGAACAGATTATCAATAATATTAATTTCAAATTCTGGATTCAATTTGCTTAATTTATATATTTGATAACAGATTATCAAAGATATAAATTAAGCAAATTGAATCCAGAATTTGAAATTAAAACTATTACACAAGACGTCATAATTAGAAATTTATTAAAATAGCCAAATCAAAACACGCAAAATTCCTAAAGTTGAAAAAAAAAACCTAAAGTTCCTTTTACCTGCAATATACCGGTCAGAACGTAAAACTAAAATAACACAATAAGATGAATACAAAATTAAAATTTTTATAATATCATTTATTTAATTTAATAATTAAAATATTTATAAATGGAACGACTTACTTGTAATTTGTCATTTAGAAATGGAACCCACACAGCCCACGACCGACGACTTTAAAGTGTGCTACTCGTACTATGAGGTCCAACATACTATTCTGTCTGTATATTATATATAACTAGCTATATATAATATAACTAGCTTTTACTAACCTAGTGCTAAAACATTTCGTATCCACACTTTCCGCAGAATTCGGAACTCAACGCCGCGCTTTGCCACGACACCAGAACAAAGAAATGAACATACAAACTTAAATAAATATTTCCTAGAGTGGGGATCAAACCCACAACCAGTCGCGTTTACAATCACACTTTGTGCCCCTGCGCCACGACTGACTTTTATATTAAATGAAAATTAATGATTTAAACAGGGTAGACAGAAGGAACCTGGAGGTCTAATATTAAAACACGACATTCCCATTAAGACGCTTCGGTTCTCCGGTTTCCTATAAATTTTCGAGGCGTTGTTGTACCCTACCTGCTAAGCAGAAGGAAAGTAAAAAAGGTTAAGTCCCCAGAGTGAGAATCGAAAGAACAACCATTGCACTTACAGAAAGAACCTGTTTGGATGAAACTAAAAAAATAACAAGAAAAACCTTTAAAAAAACGTAGAATTGTCTATCTATATTCAAAGGTACTTTACCGTATGTAATCACTACTATACAGTGTGTAATATTATACAAATAAATCTTGTATCATCTTGAATATAGGCAATTAACCTGAGGGGTATCGATCTGCTTTATTATGACATGTAGGTCAGATGCCAATTTGACGTCACAAGAGATAAGTTGATGTGGCATTAGGCGCGAAATGCGGAAATATTTATTTACATTATATTAAAAGAATACATTTTTAGAAACGTATAAAAAGTTGAACGTGATTTGAAATCACACTTCATCCCCCTTTTTGGACGGTTTCCAAAAGGCACGGGTTCAAAATTCCGTAAACGTAATTTTTTTTAAGTGTCTAAAAAAAGTGTCTTTTTTCTTTCCTGGGTGTGGAATAACTCTTTAAAAACATGAAAAAAATATTTATTTATTTTCACGCTGTATTTCGCAAATCCAGTAGATTAACCTAGTGTTAAAGCACTCCATTACGCATTTTTGCGGAATTATTTGAGGGCCACCGTGACGCAGCGGGACTGCATCTGATTGGTAGACGCCACGGTTGTGGGGTTGATTCATAATCCGATGAATAAACTATTTACATTACCTTGCTCTGGTAACAAGACAAACCGCGACGTTGACTACCGCTATTCAATATGCAATATCTTGAGGTCAGGCAAGAAGAGGAAATCTAAATGGTATCCTCTGCGAAAGTAGTATATAGTAAATAATGTATCATCAATCAAAATCCCGAAAAAATCAATCAAAATTAATCACGATCTTACAAATCTCAATAATATTTTGGATCGAAATGTCTTTAGTAAATGCGTCAATCAAGTTCCAGATATTCTTATGAAAGCAAGGTATGAAAGTATTTAAATCAAATTAAATTCTTTTGTAGGCATTTGCTTATAAATTAATAGTTTTTTTAAATTGAAATCCCGTCGTGTCACAGAGTGTGACTGTGACACGACGGGTCCGATCCCCACTCGGGATAATGAATTATTAGATATTTATTAATGTAACTTATCTTAGTTTTACGCATTATCCCTAGCGGAGTAGTCAGAGAGAACGGAGCGCCAAACGCTACGGTTTATTAATATTTGTATTTCCTTCATTCTGGCACCAAGGCAAAAGCCCTGCCTTGAGTTTGTAACAGTAGGGACCTTGGGTCATACCCAAGTGAAACAACATCATAATGTTGTTTCACTATTTTCGTTTCGTTAAGGCTAACTAAGAATTAAGCCGCAATGTTATATAGTGTATAGCGCTCCTGAGGAATATAGCTTTAATACAAAATCAAAATAAAAAATAATTAAATTCGACCAATAGTTCCAAAGGTTAGCGTAGCCTTAGCGTTTAAACAAACAAACATACAAAATCTTCCGCTTTATTATATTAGTATACAAATTTATTATAAGTCTTAGTAAGAAATATTTCCTGAAATCATATATTTTTTTTATTTTTCACATAAAATAACAAAAATATTTCTAATTATATTTACCCGTGAGAAAGCTCTTGTCTGTCGTAATATTAATATTTTACAAAGAAACACATTTCTGTTTATCATCTACCTTTAATTACACTAGAGGATAATTAAAATATTTTTGAGGTTAAAAAGTAAACGAGAAAGATTGATTTTGAATATTTATTTCCTTATAAAATTATATTTTTTTATGCTTACGACTAGTACAATTGAACATTTTTATTTTATTTTTATTTAGAGAAGTAGAACACTTAGTGTCAAGACCAGAGTGGTCTCCATTTTCTACCCGTATCTAAGACGATGCATGTTATTAATTACAATTTTGTACAAAAAAAATTACATATTTGTCACTCAAGTGTCTTACACAAATTAATTTGGATGTCAAAAGCATCTAAGTAAGACATTTTTACAATACTTTACAGAGATAATATTTTTACATTATTTTGCTAGTTATATAAAAAAAGTTACTTCACGCTTATTCTCGCATAGCAGGGTAGACAAGGGAACCTAGTGTTAAGACATCACGTGCCTCAATCTTAAGGACATTGCGTCTTAAGTGGCGGAATGCAACGCCTTTATCTTGCTACATTACATTTAAATATATTTTAAAATACTTTTCACATAGATATATACCCGAAATAAACATAAGTTAATATTCTTATATTATAATATATATTAAATATTTATCCCTTAGCTATAGTAGCTACTTGGCCTACAACTTGTACAGCTGGACCTGCCTTGATAATGCCGTTTCGTACATTCCTGCCTATTTTCTCCTGCAAAGAAAATGAATAGAATTTTATATCATGATAAACAATAAATATTTTCTTATATCTATATATATCTTCCTCTACAATGTCTTTGTTGAAACACCAAAATAATAAAAAAAACAGGCTAAACGCGTGAGTCGAGCTTGCTCAACGAGGGTTCCGTACAAAAATTGGAGGTCTCGGGCTTTTCTGAAATTCATATCAAGGCAAAGCACGGCTTTGTGTACCGCCATTCAACACACAATGCCTCCAAAATTCCAATACAATTGTATCTTTGTCCAATTAAACTATCGAAATAACAATATCTTATATACATTATATATACATAGAGTCAAACCTACATCTATCATCTAGTAAACTGCTTACAAATTATACTTACAATTCTCTTGAATAATTTCCATTTTGGACTAGGAGCTCCAGTGACGGCGCTCAACGCCAAAAAACAGACGAAGAAAAAGAATATAATCTTTGAAAAATTCATCTTTAATTTGATGCTTACAAATTAATCGACAAAATGCGAATGATGCTTGTCTTATGATAGTCGTCCAGTTATACTACTTTATATAGTCTGTTACTAAAGTTGCCAAATTTACATGTTCATCTAAAAAACTTGTTAATATAAATTTGAACTTTATTGCTATGAAAATTCAATTTACTTTGGTTTCTTTTGGTTATATTGGCGGTATAATAATTTGGTAATAGTAAGGTCATCTCCGGTTGAACTCGGGGTGAGTCTACGAGATACGGGGATTCCTTTAAACCGTTCAATCGCGGGACTTTTTTTAATCGATATATATATTTTTTTGTTTTCTAAAGTGTTTTAAGCGTTAATAATTAAAATATTTTAACGATAATGATTGTGAAAGAAATATTTTTAATTTCATTTATTTAGTACACGGTCATGTTTCATGGAATTTTGTATGACAGGCAGAAACGACGTAGTGATCAGTTACTCTCCTTTTAGCATCTTTACTCGTTATCCCGCATAACTGGATAGGCAGAAAGAGTACAGTGGCAAGGCACGCGTTCTCAGGTTGCTATACGAATCCAAGACGTTGCGTATTTTATGGCGGAACTCACCGCCGAGTTTGTTTTACCGGAGCGGGAAAACAATAATAGTTCACTCCCATGAATGAAATTGAAATTCACTCCCTTGAATGAAATGTAATGAAATCTTTTCTCGAATCTTTTCTTCGAGTGAGAATCGAACTCACCACTGTCGATTTTACATTCAAACGTTGAACCACTGCGCCACGTTCTAATAATTTTAATTATTCTTCTATCAAGCTTCTAATAATTAAATTCAATTAAACTATAGTTGAGTCTGTCGTGTCGTGTCGTGGTGTAGAGGCACAAGCGTATGACTATAAACGTGACGGTTGTAGGTTCGATTCCCACTCGGGGGAATGATTCGCCCAGGTAACAAGGCAAAAAACTCCGTTAATTTCCGCCACCTAATGTCTCGAACATTCGGCCGACAGTGAGGAAAGGAGTGTCTTAACACTAACTGCCCCTGCTATATGCGGGATACAGCGTGAAGCTGAAAAAAAAACAATCCATAATAATTATATACAACAATGGTGTTTATAATTGAATATTTATTACATGTGAATATGAAACCTTTTAAAAGATCATTGTACAGCTAAATAATATATTTTGCTATAAAATTAATTTTCATTGTAATTTACTCTTTGAATATATAAAATAGAGATTCGTTTTTACTATAAAAAATGAATGGAAATCTTTTATAAAGATATTTATACTATACTGTAGTAGCTTCATGCTTTATACCTAGCGGGGTAGTCACGGAGACAGAGCGACAAACACTACGGTCTATATATACCTCTTTCGCCACTTCCGCTGTTACCAACCTCTTCATACATGCCCTTGTAGTTAAACTATATAATATAGTATACTATACTACACTAGCTTCCCGCTTTATCCCTAGCGGGGTGGTCAGAGAGTACAGAGCGCCAAACGCTACAGTCTCTACATACCTCTTTCACCTCATCATACCGTTGCTTTCATATATTTTCTTTATAAAAATATTTTTCCGAATATAATCTATCACTGAACCTTTAGTACAAGGTACAATAGGATACTTGACTCTTGTTTAACCGACTTCAAAAGAGAAGGAGATCCGTTTCTTTCTGGATTTCAGCGTTAGCCAAGGTGAATATAGGATTTTGCTTTATTTATCAACTTTACTTTGAAGTGATTAAAATATTATTTTCTACTTTTCAGTTTTTGTTTTAGTTTGAAAAATATAGTTTTGTCAAGGAAGACAGTGTTTAGGTTTTTGTCTTAAAAGCTTTATTCAACAACGCCGTCCGCCATGTTTGTCTACCTAAAAAGCTAGCTGTGGGTTCCATTCGCACTCGAGAAAATGAAAAAAATATTTAAATGTATGTTTTGATTTCTTCGCTGTTGCATCGAGACAAAGCGCGGCGTTGAGTTCCGCCACTCAACATACAATGGCTCCGGAATTCGGCGGGAACTCAGGAAACGAATGCCTTAACACTAGGTTCGCTGTGTCTAATCTGCGATATACACAGTGTTTGTCTACAGTTTTGTATATTTTCTGAAATACAAATAATAAAGAAACATTTGACATAATATATTAAAAAAAATAACATATATTTGTTTCAATGAGAAACATCTATAGTAATTTATTTTACATATAATAAAAGGGATAGAAAATAAAAAGGATAGAAAAGTACATGAAAGATTAAAAAAAAATGGAGTCGGTAAACAAATCGATTTTAGAAGCACAAAACAAATCTGCCTGACAGAAATGGAGGATTTAGCCTTTTCCTTAAAAAAATTAAAAATACCGAAAATGACAAAAAACTTAAAACGATAGCTAGTAAAAATTAAAATTTGACATAGGTAATCAAATTACGTCGATAACTCGCAAATAAAGTTAAATTATATAATTTTAACAAAAATTGTTATTATATAAGGCGAACAAAATCACTTATCTTCCCATTTCATTTAACCACAATTTAAATGAAGAATGTACTATTAATAGTTTTTTAATCTACCATAAATATGATTTTAAACGACAAAATCTGGGACATAAAAAAAATATTCTGTATGACTAGCTCAAATAGCGATATAATGAAAACTAAATGTATTTGTAAAATAATTTTGTGATTTTGAGTTTACAATTTATAAAAGTTGATATTGTGTGTAGATGTTAGACAAGAGATTAACTTTTTCAAGAGTGTATATAAAAAAAATCATGAACAAACATAATGTGAAAATATCAAATAAATTATATAAATTAAACTTTATTTTATACTGAAAATAAATAAATAGTATACATTTCTTAAGTACGTTTCAACCACGATAAAAAGAAAAGCAAAGCACGTTTCAGTTTTGCATTATTTTTATTTATATACGATTGAAGAACATATGAATATATTAACTTAACATTTATATAATAATAATTCGGGCCATGGTTGCACAGTGACACAACGTCTTACTGTAATGCGCACGCGATGGTTCTGGGATTCAATTCTCATTCGGGGAGGGAGTTATCTCCTCGCTCCGGTAGGTACAAGACAACCGCGGCGCCGAATTAAGCGACAAATGCAAATTTCGGGGAACGAAATCTTAAGCAGGTTCCCTCTGTCCACCTTTGTATAATAAAAAAAACCTTTTAAATGTTATTAAAACGACTTACGCAGTATAAATAATACGAGTTATATTCTATTCACAACTTTACAAAGACTGATATCGATAGAGGATTGCAAAAAAGTGCAATGATATCTATACATCTATATCTGTATTAGTTGGAATAGGTACAGTGTGTTCTGTAATAATGAATTTAATTTAAAATAAGTTTTTATTTAATTTTTTTAAATTTATTTTTAACCTAGGTACCATAATTTTTACACGGCAAATCGATTTATTTAGAAAAATATATTATAATAAAAATTTGATATATTTTCCGCCTGTTTAATATTAGTAGGAAGTATTATGTTTAATATGTTTTTATCAAGGTCGTCGTGGCGCAGGGGCACAAGGAAGTGACTGCGCAATGGTTGTAGGTTCGACCCCGACTCGAAGTTATGAATCTATTTTAAAGAATTTTTTCGTTCTGGCACTAAGGCAAAAGTCTGGCGTTGAATTCCGCCATTCAACACGTTAAACCTCAAAGAATTCGACGTTAGATCAGGAACAGAGTGTCTTAACACTAGGTTCCCTTTCCCTGTTGTATTCGTGGTATGAAAAAAAATGTATTTGTTTTATAGTATGTACGTACTTTGCTTTCTTTTCCACAATATCCTTATTTGAATTATTTAGGATTAGAACCCACAGCCACGTGTATATAAGCGTATATTTATAAATCTAATTTAATAATTACAATAATGATATACAATCGTCACTCTCTATAGTGCTATATTCTGTATAGATGATACAAAAAATAGATAAATATTTATAAACTATCTACGTAAAAAAAAAATTAAGCTAGAAAATGGAACATAATGTTAAAACACTCTTTTTTCTAGTTACCACTCAATTTTCGAAACATATGGAGATTTTTATTTAATTAGAGTACACAAAACAAAACAACGAGGTTATGCGTCATAACAACAAACGACCTATATAACAGAAGTCACTACCGCAAGTGTAAATACACGATAAGCGGTACTTCACCGATGAATCATGACGACACAAGAACTATTAAAAATAACATTATATGATATTTTTCTTTTTTTTTCAGAAAATATATAAAGCTAACATATAGTGTTTGGACATTCCGTATCCTATATTAAATTTTCAAACGAGAATCTACCAGAGCATTGATTATTAATTTAGATTTAAATGAATATTTAAATCTAAATTCAATTCAATTCAGTTTTTATCGTATAATAATTATGAAACGTTTCACAAATATATTATTGCTATCAAGTTCCTATTGCCTATGTCAAATTTTAATAGTTTCGAAATAAAGTGGCTGTCAGACAGACAGATAAACAAGCTGAAAGACATACAAAGAGACTATAAGACATAGATATAAATGCAGTTAAATATACTTGCAGATATACAGACAGAACTATAAAAATGATATTATAGTTTATTTATATAGTTTTATTTAAAAAATCCAACAGAAATAAGAAAGCAAAAGATATATTTATATAGCAATTTACTAAAAGGCTTATATGAGAAATCTTTTCACGTCAACCTTGGGAGATTTTGTAAAACACGTTCTTATTACATTGTCTTCGTGCGATGTTACAAGTAAAATTATGGACGGTTTATTAGGCGTCGTCGCTTAGCGTTGTAAAACGAGTAAATTTTGCGTGTTTATCTTTATATTCTATATAAGAGTATGTACAAAACATATTATATATTCTTATATATTTTAAGCTGAAATATTTAGTTTTAAGTTACTTCAGTCTTCTTGGTTTTTTAGAGAGATTGTTTTTGTTATTGTTATTATTCTACTCTACTATTGGTTCAAATTAATATTTTTTTGGGTAGGAGCGAAATAACAATGAATAACACGTAGGCACCAACGGAAGAAGGCGAAGCCGCAGTTAAAGGCTGGTCCAATATAACTACATTATGTACATAGTTTTACGGTATATTGCTCTATATATTATATATTGCTCTATATATTCTAGTTCAGGATAGACTTACCATAAAATTCTATCTATCTTAAATATAAAAAAAGAGGTCAGTCATGGCGCAGAGGTACAAAGTATGACTGCAAAATCGATTGCTTGTAGGTTTGACCCCCACTCGAGGACATGAAATATTTATTTAAATTTATATTTCCATTTCTTCGCTCTGGTGTCGAGGCAAAGCGTGGCTTTGAGTTCCACCATTCAATATGCAGTGCCTCCAGATTTCGACAGAAAGTGGAGAATGGAGTGTTTTAAATATTTAATGGACAAAATTATAAGAAAATAATATCAATTGAATCTTAATCTATCTAGCTGTCAGTTTGAGTAATGATTAAGTTGTGATATTAATATTGGTAAGAGCTACTGTAGTGTACCTTGCCGCCTCTTCTCAGCAGAGCCCTATGTAAGCCTTTATGCTGCATTCGACGATTCAAAAGTGCTTGCAAAAGCCCAATTGAATCCTACTAATTATATGTTTTATTAGTTTAATTTATAAATTTATGGGGATAGCTGTTTGTTCGATTTTCACTGAAAAACTGCTTAACATTGATTTAGATTGATTTAGATGAAACTTTACGTAGCTTTTACATCAGAATAACACGTAGACTACAGTTTATTTAAAGATTTTGTATTTCGAAAATTTTTCAAAAATGAAATATAGTTATCTTTTAATGTTTTGGCTACAATCGTCTCCATATTGATAAAAAAAGAAAATATTTTCTCATTATCTTAAGGCAAAATTTTGTTTATATTTTTAGAAGAAATTCCCGACGTCCCACTATACTTCCCACGTATTTTACGATATATGTTAGATCTTTTTATGGGAAGACTATTCACGACAGTTATAAGATTATTTATTTCATTCAGAACTAACTGTCTTTAACAACTAAAAACAACAAACTTCAAAGGGTGGCGAGGTGGCACAAGCGTGCTACAGTAAAAACGGCAGGTTGTAGGTTCGATACCCACCAGAGGAAATGAAATATTTAATGTTATCATTTCCTCGATAGGTGTGTCTTGACACTACGTTTCCAGTTTAGCGGAACGGCGGGAAAGCGTGTAGCTAAAAAACAACATGGTTAAAACGAAGTAAAAGTATTAAAGTCAAAATCTTTCCAAATATTACAACATCATGTTATAATTTTAACTTAATTAGCTTAATTTCAAAATGAGGTTCGTGATGTACTTCGTATACCGCAGGCAGACAGAATTTAGTATCAAAAGGGTCAGTCCTCCACTTTCTATAAAATACTGTTCAAAATTCTCATTAGTAAATTAAAATTAAAAATCAACTTCACGCTGGATCCCGCACACAGCTGGGTCGGCAGAAAGAGCCAAATGTTAAGACACTCTATCCCCCATTTTCTGCCGAATTCTGGAGGCATTGCGTACAGAGTGGCAGAACTCAACGCCGGGCTGTACCTCAGCACCAGAGCGAAGAAATATAAATTTTCAGAAATGTTTCATTAACATTCATAACATTATCGTTACAAAATATGTAAATAAATTCCACATAAAACAAATATTTAATCTATAGTATGTACAAATAAATAGAGTATTTTCATTGATTTTAACCTAATTCTTTTTATTATCGATATTATTTTATAACTAGTTGTTGCCTGCTGATTCGTTTAAAAACACTTTCGACATAATTCTGCCATTACGAGTCAAACACAACGCTTTGTCAAACCAGAACGTTTTATGATATTGACATTATTATTTTTAACTTTATATAATTAAAATATAGGTTATTAGCCAAGACTACTAAAAAAATCAAAAAAACACATTAAACTCCGTCCGAATTGAAACAACCGAGTAAAGTCTATAAAATATATGGTCACCGACCTCATCTGTGACGTCACACAGCCTTAATCAAAATCGACACATACGGCTGTCACGTGATAAATGAAACATTAAATACCGCTCATAAGACGCAAGCGATGCTCAATAATTAATTTATAAATACGGGCGATGTGACGTCACATTTTTGTAAATAATTTCAAAGTGTTATATATATAACTTTTTCGTTTATGGCATTTGGTAAATGATTTTTTGACAATAATATTTAATTTTAAGTTTTCTTTTGACACTTGATAAACAGAAAAAATATATAAATACCGTCATTGACAAACGACGAAAACGACTGCCTGAAAATTTATCATAATAATATTCGATTTCAGATAATTATATACATGTTGTAATAATTAATAGTAATTATAAAAACCAGTATATAATTTAACGTAGAACGTACAAAGCAAACGGTATGCAGAGAATGGCATTTAAGTGGCTTTTGGACTGTGGACTGACAAATGTTCAAAGGAATACTTCCATATATTTGCACTCGGAGAGAAATGAATAACTTTTGTACGATAACATTTAATATTCATAGCAAAAATTCCATAGTTGCATAAAAATATTATAAATGACATAGTTCATTTTTGTTTTAAATTTTATTATAACTTTTCCTCACTTAATTTATATTTTTTGTTTATTATACTCTTCGTTTAAAAATATATAAAAAAATATTGCAAAATGATTATAAATTAGATTATGTCGAAATCGTCGCTCGCGTATTTGAGTGGAAATAAGTTACAGTCCCTAAATAAAAAGATATGTAACATACAATATATTTCTTCAAAAGTTACTGAGATAAACGCATTGAACCAAACAAATCTTGAGTTCTCTAATATTAATATAGATATATAACTATCTAATATTAATATAAGTATATAATAAGTTAAAGTAGTCATCGTGACGCAAATAAAATATAATTTACAGGATGCACTATTCGTGGGTTCAAATCCACATGGATCAAGTTTTCTTTTTGAAGTCACATATCCATATGATTTTATTTTATTATATGTTTATGTTAAGTTAGTTAGAAAACAGTGGCATATTATATTTCTACTACCTATAGAGCAGATAAATAAAAATAAATTTAATACAAATATTCCCCAAGATCGAACCCATAACCGTCGCGTTTACTCTCAGATGCTGAATCACTACGCCACATAATAAAAAACATGAAGCTACAAAAAAATATACACAATTTTATTATTTTATATATTGAATCTTCAATAAAGTGGCTATTGAAGAAATGAAATATAAAAAGGCAATCATATTCACATTTCAATCAGTATTTCTATGATAGTTAGATAGATACCAACGTGATATTAAAAAACAATTATTTCCAAATGAATTTTAAGGGGATTTTTTTTATGTTGGCTCTGTTCTTTATTGTATCAATGACGTCAGCCGCGCCCGCCCCAAGATGGAAGTTTTGGAAGAAAGTTGTAAGTATTTTTGATAATACGTAATGTCTTTTTGGGTTATTGATTAAATTAACAATATTTTCATCATGCACGTATGATGGATTCCATGCCATTATCTATAAAACCGGTGAAAAAATGACATTTATTGTATGGGAGCGACTTTAAATATTTTTTCGTACTGTTTTTTAGTATTTATTGTTGTAGCGGCAACAGAAGTACAACATATTAGACAATTCAAAAGTGCTTGTAAAAGTCTATTTGAATAAAGAACATTTTGAATTTTAATTTGAATATGATACAGCCTGGTGACAGATAGATGAACGGACAGTCTTAGTAATAGAGTCCAATTTTACCTTTAGGGTCCTGTATATATATATATATATATTTATATATATATAACTAATATTATGTTATAATAATAATAATAATAATAACACTTTATTGCACGTTTACAATTGGATTATACATTTCTTTCATAAGTACATAGGATCAATGTGCAATGGCGGCCTTATCGCTAAGAGCGATCTCTTACAGGCAACCAACAATATAGGATTAATGAAATAAAAACAGAACGGTGCAAAAGTTACATTGATATATACATAAATAACATATATAGCTTAATAAATAAATAGAATGACATATATATAGATTAATACATACACAAATACATACATAGATACATACATACACAAATACATACATAGATACATACATACAAAAATACACACGTAGATATATACATACATATACATACAGATTCATACATAAACCAAGCGTACATATAACCGTTTATGGACTCTGTTCCAGGTAGTGTTTTTTAAGACGGCATTTAAATGCTCCAACCGTCTGAGATTTTCTAATACTCAGTGGCAGCTCATTCCACAACTTTACTGTCTTGACAGTAAAGGAGTCACCATAGCATTTCGATCGGGACAAAGGTATTTCGAGGAGGTTGTCGGTGCGGGAACGGAGACATTGTACATGAAGGGAGTTCGACCCCAGGAACTTAAACCGTTCTTTAAGGTACGAAGGAGTAATAGGATGGTAGAGGATGGTATAAAGGAGAGTGAGGGAATGTAGATTACGTCTCTGTTTTATTGTGAGCCAATTCAGTTGAGCACGAAACTGTGACACATGGTCGTACTTTCTCAGTCCAAATATAAATCTTATAATAAGATTTTGCAGACGCTCGAGCTTATTAAGCAGTTGCTGAGACAAATCCAGATAGCAAGAATCAGCGTAGTCTAGAATGGGAAGGAGAAGAGTGTTGGCTAAGGATATTTTGGTTTTCAAAGGTAAAAGGTTTTTCCATCTTCTTAATCCCCCCAAGGCGGCGAAAATCCTGCGACCAAGTCCAGAAACGTGGGGTGACCAGGAAAATGCGCTATCCATTCTGATTCCCAAGTTCAAAACACTCTCATTAGGCTCTAAACAAATATCACCAAGTAAAACTGATGGTAGAGGTTTGTGTAATTTAAATAGCTGTTTAGAGTTTCCAAAAATGCAAAACTGAGATTTATTTGGGTTTAAAGTAAGTCCAAATGATTTACACCAGATACTTATTAACTGAAGATCGGAGTTAATTTTAGCAGCCGCACTAGAAATTTCATTCGCGGGTACGGTTGTATAAATTTGTAAATCATCAGCGTAAAGATGATAAGAAGATGATATGTGTAGAGTGAGAGCGTTAATGAAAATGGAAAAAAGGAGAGGAGACAGCACACCACCCTGAGGCACACCAGCGTTAATAAGGCTTAGTGAGGACTGTCTACCGTCATGTATAACGCTCTGTCTGCGGCCTCGTAGGTATGAAGAAAACCATTCAGTAGCTGTTGAGGAAAAATTTATCGACTTTAATATAGCTAGTAGAATATCAAAGTCTACAGTATTGAAGGCATTCGAAAAGTCCAGCAGAACAAGTAGAGTAACTTGCTGGTTGTCAATACCGAATCGAATGTCATCACATACTTTATTAAGTGCAGTTACAGTGCTATGTCCAGGACGGAAACCTGATTGGAATGGGGAAAGGATATTGTTATTATGTAGGAATACGTATAGTTGCTCATGGACAATACGTTCTAGGACTTTGGACAGGAACGGAAGAATGGAAATTGGCCTATGGTTAGAGAAAGATATTGGATTCGACGTTTTGGATCTTTTAGGGATAGGGATCACTAGGGCGTGGCGCCAAGCGTCAGGAAATTCACTTGAGGAAAGGGAGAAGTTAAAGATATGGGATAAGACAGGAAGAACAGCATTAAGCGATAACATAATCATGCGACGACTAATATTATCACGCCCAGTAGCATCTGATTTAATAGCTATCACGTGCTTACGGATTTCTGCCGAAGAGATGGGTGTGAAGAGGAAAGGAGATGAAGGATTTGAAAGTAGCGACAGTGAGCGAAGGGTGTTTAATTTAATGTTGTCATCCATCTTATTGACATTCGTAAAGAACATATTTAACGCGTCTAAATCCATGCAGTTGCTTAAGATTGATGTGTACCGAGTGCGCCTACCTCCTATGCCCATCGAGTTCAAAAATTTCCAAATTTTTGCAGGGCTCCTGGGGTCAATTGATGAAAAAATATGGTTACGTCGCGCATTTCTGCATGCCTTGTTACATCTGTTCCGTAGAGTTTTGTACCGTTGAAGATTTGCGTCCGTAGGATTTAGTTTGTATTTGGACTTTGCAGTATTACGCTTGACCATAAGTACTTTAATATCTTGCGTTAACCAGGGAGCAGGGAGATGTTTTATTTTTATTGGTCGGAGCGGCGCGTGAATGTCAAAAAGCTCAATTAAAATGGAATTAAAAATATTTAGTTTATCATCAATATTATCTGCACTAAAAATACAATCCCAGTCAATACGACTAAGATCACACATAAATCTTTCATTGTCGATGTTATTGAAGGATCTTCGCATCACTACAGAGGGTTTTAGCTTGGGTGGTCGTATTTTATAGGAAAGGTAAACGAGGTCGTGGTAGGAGAATGCCTCCGCTGAGATTTGTCCGAAGGTAGCTACGCGGTCGTTTGATGAGACAATCATAAGGTCCAGTAAGGATGGTACACAACCAGGGAAAAGATGGGTTGCATTCGTTGGAAGGATAGTAAGGTTGGAGCTATTAATTATAGTTGTAAGCCGTGATGAGCGTGAGTCTTTCTTAATGAGACACGTGTTAAAATCACCCATTAAGATAGAGTGGTCGACTTCTGGTACATATTTTTCTAAAAGAGTCTCGAACGAATCAAAATAATTCACGTGTAGGGTGGGACTATAAAAGACACCAAGTAATATCTTAAGTGTGCCAAATAGAACCTCTATAAGGATATGTTCCGATGAATTTGAGTAGGCTGAAGGCGATTTATCCAGTATTGAAAAGGGAATGTGGCTTCTAAGGTAAATAGCTACTCCCCCTCCACCTTTCCCTGTCCTATCGTTTCGTATCAGGTGAAAACCCGGTAGAGCATAGGCAGTTGATGGTAAACTGGGTTTAAGAAAGGTCTCAGAGACGAGTACTGCGTGAACATGTCTAACATTAAATGAGTCAAGGAGGTCCGGATAATGAGCTGGTACGCTTTGCGCATTGATATGGACTACATTAAAATTTTTTGAAAAATTTTTAAGCTTGCTGTCTAAGAGGGAATTGAGAGGATCAGATATGCTATGGAAACTATCATCGGATGATGTAGAAACGCACTGGTGAAAGGAATTATCAGATGTACTACCATTATAACCACTGCCAACACTATGCATACTAACAATATCTTAATATTAGTATACAAATAATATAAAAGTATGTATATGCTTAGATATGTAATAATTTATAATATTATAATAATATATATATGTAAATATTAATAACAATAAATATAAAATAATAATAAATTTAAAACTGTAATGCTAAAACTTGTTCTAACCGTCAGCAGTATTTTAAAGTTACTACTATAAGAAAAATAAAGTAAATAAACACTAGTAGCTATCGTATAACGAGACGTTTTTAGCGACATATATTATCTATCACTGTGTAGATGTCAACTGTCATTATTACGTTTGTTTATATCGCTTAATAAAAAGAACATAGTGGGTAAAACAAATAGTTAACAATAAACAACATTATTAGATAATAGAAGCAGACAAATAGTAGATGAGTTTTGACTTGAGAGAGAGAAAAGAAAAGCGTATAACTTAATAGTAAAAACACACTTCACTAAGACTTTGAAACTGAAGCGTAAACAAAGAGGTTACTTTTTTACAACTCTTCTCGTCGTACGGACAGATGGCTTGGCTGCAGCAGCTGACTTGATAGTAGTAGGAGCGCATGTACCTTGACTTTGTGGTTTTAAATTGGTGCATATACGATCGAGTTCAGCAGAGAGAACTATAGTATGACGCTTACCGTCCGGGTCAATAACAATTACAAAGCCGTCTTTTGTCCAGCATTTAGAGATGCCAAACCGCTGTCTTGCTATCATAAATGTTTCATGTCGGGCCTTGGTTAGAAATTCAGACAGTGTGATACCTGTGCTTTTAAGAGATGCTTTTGAATACCATAGTTGGTTCCTAAGCGATTGGTCTCTGAACTTGACTAATATGGGCCTAGACTTCTCTGGCGAGATTTTACCAAGTCGCTGGCATCTACTGATGTCATCTGCACTGAAATTGGAGACTTTGAGATGATCTGCCAGCACCTGGATCACCTGAGATGCAGTGTCCTCATTTCTTTCCTCAGCAACACCATGTACTAACAGTATTTTCCTACGACTTCGCATTTCCATGTTGTCACATTGTTTAGTAAGAAGTTGCACCTGAAGCTGAAGTCCCTCAAGAGCATTCAACACAAAAGATCTAAAAGTGTTGAACTGTGCTGTTATGTTAGTTGTTGGACTTGCTGTGTTGTTTGCATTGATTAAACTTTTTTGGAATTCAGCCATTTGTGAATTGAAGTGCTGTGTCAGCTCATCTATTGTGTGCTTAATAGAATCCATTCTAGTGCTTGAGTGTATTAAAATTTAGAAGTGTGTATTACACAGTTGCTTCAAGGTTATTTGAGGTCACTTGCTTAACTGCACTTCTTATAGAATGATGGAGATTTTTTAAAGGAATTACACTGCGGGCAGGTTAGATACTTTAACTCATTACTTTTATATAACTCATTACTTGATAAACAATTTTAAAACTAAATAAACTAAGAGAGCTCTACAATCAGCTGTTGTCACTTTTGCACCTACCGCCAAAGTCAAATATATATATATATATATAAAAGTTATATATATATATATATAGTATATATATCACTTTAGTAAGAGTGATTCAGCATTTCATTATTTTTACATCAAAACCCACGGTTAGAATATGAATCGAACATCACTGCATTCATGGCTGGAAGTTAAAAAAATAAATAAATTATAGACTTTTCAATAGTTAGATAGGCGTATGATTATCTTTTTTATAAAAATGGAAATGAAAGCACTCTGTATACTTCAATTTAATGATAATAGATAGAAATATTCTTGATTGATATCCCTTTGAAAATGTCGTTAGCACAAACGTATCTCCACATGGTGCTCAGTGAATTTCAATAGGCGCTTTTGTATGATAAATTTGTGTGAACTGTGGAGTACTACATATTATATTATAGTAGCTTTACGCTGTGTCCCGCGCATAGTAGATACAGGGAACCTGGGAACCTAATGTTAATATACTCTGTTCCCATTATAACAATTTCGTTCCCTAGTTTCCAACGAATATTGTAGGCATTGTATGTTGAGTGGCAGAACTCTACAAGTATCAGAGCAAAGAAATAAAAATATTAAATATTTAATTTCCTAGAGTGCAAATCGAACCCACAACCTGTCGCGTTTATAGTAACACGCTTGTGGCCCTGCTCCACCCCATCCTAATAGTACAAATAGTTAATTTATTCAGAAAATCTACCTACCACTATACGTGTAGACAACATTATTCATGTATAATGATAATATTACAAAAGACATCAATTATCACTTAACTGTAATTAAGCCTACATCCATATCACCAAATTCACATTTGTATTAATTTAATGCCCATTAAATATTATAATTACAATTAAAATTTTAATATTCAAATGTATTTTTTACAGGAACATGTCGGACAAAATATACGTGATGGTATAATTAAAGCGGGGCCAGCAGTGTCTGTTGTGGAATCTGCTATGAAATTAGGATAAAATATTATGTACACCTTATAAATGTGAAAAAAAAAATTCTTATAATATAATTCTTTTATTTTTTACATTCTTAAAGTATTACTCCACTTAAAATTGCTAAAACAATTTGGAAAAATCATATATAAAAGTTGAACGTAGCGAGACTTGAAACAGCGCCTCTTGGATGGTTGTTAAGAGTTGCTGTTTCTACGTTAAAAAAATATGTTTTCTAAAATACGTTTTTTAAGTATCCGTTAGATTGTAATATAAAAAAAATGATTTTGTAGGTTTCTATGTGGTCATGGAGGTGATACACTTGTGAACTCAAAATAATTGTAGCATCACCGATCGCTAGGTACTGCATGGCCGATAGAACTTAGTGTCACAACATTCTGTCCATCCTTTTTGTCCGATTTAGTTTTGAGTGATAAACTCAACGCAACTTTCATATTATTAATAATAATATTTTTTGTTTCAGCACATTTTTAAAATACCAATTCTTTAACCAAACGGAGTGCCTCAACACTAGTTTCCCTTTTTGATGTATCTTTTATATATTTTTTCTGAAGCTTTACATTGTATACTCATATAATAAACAGAGCAGGGGAACAATAAAATTCCGTTCTCCACTTCCCGCCGAATTTCCGAGATTTACGCGCTGAGTGACGTAATTCAACGACGCACATTTGTTTTGTTACTAGACCTAAAAAATAAAAATAATTCTTTGCAAAAGTAGCAATCGAACCTACAACAGTCGCGACTACAACGGCCTCGTTATTTCTATTTTTATTAATAAGACGTATATTTTATACATACGGTATGTACGAAATTTGCCGCATTACGCCAAACTCTTATTACAATGGAGCATTCCTTCAATCCTTGTATTATTGTAATGTTTATTGTCTGT
Source organism: Heliconius sara (assembly GCA_917862395.2). Taxonomy (NCBI): domain Eukaryota; kingdom Metazoa; phylum Arthropoda; class Insecta; order Lepidoptera; family Nymphalidae; genus Heliconius; species Heliconius sara. Next base: position 2,373,059 of record OU860798.1, on the reverse strand, counting down.
TCACATTCAAATCAGTCGTGAGATTGTAAATTAATGAATGTGATTTTAAAAGGACTCAGTAAGAAGATATAAGATATGGAAATATGAAGCTTTACTTAGTAGAAATTTGGATTTTGATCAGCAATGAATATTGTTTTGAAGGTTTTATATTTAACTAGTCATCGCCTGTAACTTTGTTTGTGTGGGTTGTGATTTTTTATCTTTAAGGTGCAAATGAAAAAACTCTTTTTTATGTTCTTTTACTGCCCACTCCGTTTTCAAGTGGGAACTCAATACCACGCTTTACTTACCAAAATATGAAAATATAAATAAATCATCATTTTCGCGAAATCGATCCCGTAAACATAGGATAAACAATAATAATAAACATAGGACCGCCACGGCGGTTTCCTTAAGAAAATACCAATAATTAAAAATATAAAATACTAAACTCATATTTTATATGTACTATATTCTTATTTAAGATTTGCTTTAGCTGGATAAATTACATTAAATATTACAAGGGCCGCAGGGCGCGGTGTCCCCAGCGGTATGCAATCGGAGTGCTTGAAATGAAGACGTGCAAAGACTTAGTAGTATGTTATCTTAACTATAAAGAATTCATTTATAATTATAAAAGTTAAAGTTCAACTATCGATACAAAATATTTACTACTAATCGTGGCCCGTATTTTTTACGTACATTTTATGACGTAATTAAAAAAAATAGGTTATTATCCCGTTCTAATGCGGAATTTTGAGAATTCTTCTATTAAGGTACAAATAGACTACGACACTGTACACGGTACACTCAGTACGCAGGTACATCGAGTGTCTCTGTATGAACACTAGTGTCTCTAAATATAAAATTGATTGTTACGCGATAAATAGTATCGCCTTAGCCGCTGTACTTTTAGTTCATGGGGCGTCGATATGTCTAGTGTTGTTGAAAAGTTTTCTAACAGTTTTAATATTTTTGAACATTTTTAAAGTGTTATTTCACATTTAGGAAAGAAAAATACTTATTTAGAAAACGTATAAAAATTTGAACGTAGCGGGACTCGAACCCGCGCCTCTTGGAAACCGACCAGGCGCTCTGACCATTAAACCGACCGTTCTCAAAAACTGACTTCTTGAGAACGTATGGCGTATCCAAGAGGCGTGGGTTCGAGTCCCGCTACGTTCAAAATTTTTATACGTTTTCTAAATAAGTAGTTTTAATATTTTCCAATACACATTACTTTATCTTCAATCTGCGTACGAACAAATCTTACAAAATTTATGTACATTTATAAATTGAACCCATTCAGACTAAAAATCCATACAAATGTAAACAGCAGGTACATACAATACACGATCGCGACAGGTTGTGGGTTCGATTTCCACTCGGAAAAAATAGAATATTTAACATATACATTTCCTCGCTCTAGTAGCGAAGTACACCGCGGCGTTGACTTCCGCCAGTCATCGTGCTACGTCTCGAATTCGTATGGAATGGGTTCTGTCTGCCTACCTCTATATCCGCTATATTCAGGATAAAGAATGAAATTAAAAAAAATATGAACACTTTAATTTTTATGAACGTTTTGCGTGTCAAATCCAATTTCTTTTGTAAAATACAGCATAGGTATAATTTTTCTTACTCAAATGATTGCGTGAGATATGAATTATTTATGTAAACGATTTTTATCTTCAAATACAAGGTTAGCTTTTAAGTCTTAAATTTAAATAATTAATAGGTGTTTCGAGAACTGTAGTAAAGTAAAGCGTGCGGTTGATTGGAGGCTTTTAAAAACATTCAAAATATATGAAATTGATATGACTTAGAGAATTGGAAAAATAAACAAATATAATATTTTGTTTTAAAATTAAAGACGACTAAGCATTTTTTTTGGTTAACTTAGTAACTTAGAAAAGCGGTTGTATGGTTGGTTTTTTTTATGTTTATACAAAAAAAGATTCGAAAATGGTTTCGGTACTTAAAGCTTTAATTTGAATAACTAAGGCAATTGGACTTGCCCATGAAAGGTTCGGTAATGGCAATCCTAAAATACCTACGTTTAGCTAACCTAGTCAAAAGTGCTGTGATTTTTCGCTACTAGAAACATTATATGTCGATAACGATAATTTTCAAAATCTTTTTAACATTAGATCTATGTATATTAATATTATAAAAGTGATTCTGAGGTAAAAAAGCATTTTTGCTTTGGATAGTCCACTTCTCGGCGAAGGCTATATAGGCTATATTACGTCACGTTAATCATTTCGATTACCACGGTATAAACCTACGGCCTGACTTACTTGTTTGCATCTGATCACGAAAGCGAAGACGCAGACGAAAGCTAGCATAATTATCCCCAATTAGGATTCGAATTCAAATCCTTTGCCTAAATTCGGCAACTCGTTCCATACTATAAATGAACCACTACTACGCCATAATATAGACCTGCATATTATTTATAGTGTATTATAAAGCAACGTATCGATTTAGTTGATATGAGAAAATAATGTCCTCCATATTTTATTCTCTACTACATGAATCGACTTTATTTATGACGCTGCCGTATGTTTACATATATATGCATTGCAAATCTATGGTAAATATCCCATCAGGAATTGATGGCGTGTTGAATGGCGGAACTCAGCGCCGCGTTTTATATTGTTACCAGAGAGTGAAAATTCAAAATAAGTTCTCAAGTGGCAATTGAACTCATAACTGTCGCGTTTATTGTACTGCGGCGCCATGACGACATTCTATATCTCGCACACAGCATGGTAGGCAGAGAGAGTCTAGTGTTAATACAACACTCCGTTGCCCATTTTCCACCGAAGTCTGGAGGCGTTGCTTGTTGAATGGCGGTACTTAACGCCGCGCTTTGCGTCAATACACCATGTAAAAATACGTATAAAGTGTCTTTTTAATTAATATTTTATTTCTCGCTATCAGTGAACATTAATATGTTTTTAAGACACCACATTACAAATCTCTGATCATTGCCATTCTCTATTTTTCTCTTTTATTTCTTTTGGTGGTACAGATTTTTATTTATTTTACTCTATGTTCTATCTGACTATGAAATGAAATAAAACTTTTAAGATGTTTGATTTATTTATTTAAAAAGAAACTATAACCGGATGAATTTACTATTTTATATTTTAGAAAAAGCGGCGATTCGAACACCTTGCAGTAGGCCGTCCTAACTGATATGCTATAAAACAAATAATATTCAAAATTACAGGCACTACGCAGCATAACAAGTACATACGGCAATGTACGTTTCATATTAGAAAGTAGTATACATAGATTATCGGCTATAATGACGGAATCGTGGCCACTGTACCTTGAAACTTGGTCAATGAAAGAAAATAATAATAGACATTTCATATACACACTTATTTAAATAAGAACATATACTTCTTAGGCCCTCTTGGCGCAGTGGTTAACCGTCTGACTATTTATCGCGTTTATAGTCAGACGGTGGACTCGAGTCCCACTCGGAGTTATTGATTATGTTTAGTTCCCCACTCCTCACTCGTACTATATGTTGATTGGTGGAACTCAACGACGCGCTTTGTCTTGATACTAAGGAAAGAAATGGAAATAATAAACATTTCAATTGCTGTGGAGATGCGGTTTCTTAGTAGGATATGCGGGGTCTGTTTAGCTGATCAAGTCCGCAATAAGAGTTACACAGAATGGTAGGACAAGCAAGGATATCACGGTGAGAATAAAGAAGAACGTGCTCAGCTGGATTAGGCTCGTCGACCGAATGAGTGATGAATGAATGAAAAAAAGTTTTATGACGGAGTGAGTGGTAGCAGAGGTAGGGGGAGACCTAAGTTGACCTTCGAAAACGCAGAATTGAAGATACTGGAGGGCCTCCCCAAAGGGTATGTATGAAGAGGTTCATGACAGTAGACGCTCCGTTCTTTTGACTACCCCGCTAGGGAGTGAGCTATATTAGATTAGATAAGAACACGAGGATCTTTGGTCTTTTTCCTTTGAGATAAAGAAACATAAAAACATTTTCCAACGTATAACTAATTTTATAATTTCAAATTCAATCTAAGTAAATTTCGGCGACATTAAAAGCTTAAACATGATTATTTCATATGAAAATATTTCGTGACACAATCTGTCGCAGTGAGGGTTACGTATACGTACGGGTAATTTAAGTAAAGGTAATCAAACTAACAAGGGAAATGAAATATGAAAATTCAGTTATAATTGATTAGGGCGAAGAAGCTTTAGCGACACGCGAAAGGATTTACTGTAACATTCATTTAACAGGAAAAGTGAAGTTTGGTCAATCTACATACAATAACCAAAAAATGGATAGAATGTGGAGAGCGAAGTGCCTGCGCTTTTTGTTAAATAAAAGTAGAAGACAGAATTTTTTTTCTTTCTCATGTTATATGTATATAATATTGCATTATTGAATCTACAATTTAAAAGTATAATCACGTCCCCTTATCTAAGGCACAGGTGGTTCAACCTTAAAATAATAACAGGAGCAGAATATAAAATGGATACTAATATAATCCTAACCTAAAAGACGTTATATCGTTTCAAATTTCGATATATATGGTGCACCTTCAGAATAATAGTGTATCTGTATATCTAATATTCAGAATAATACTGTAATAGAATGACAAAATCGGCCAAGTGAGAGTCGGGCTCGCGCACGAAGAGTTCCATGTCACAATAGTTCCAAAAGATCATGTTCGTTGCATAGGAGCCCTTTTAGATATTTATTGTATTGTGTTGTAATAGTGGCAACAAAAATATATTTTCTGATAAAAAATCAACTGTTTAGCTACAACAGTTAATGAGAAACAGTCGGTAACAGATGGACAGGTAGACAGACAAACAAACAGCGGAGTCGTAATCGTAGGGACGGTATCTTAAAAACGCAAAAAATATAGAATTACTTACTTCCTAAAACTTTTTAACAAAATCAGAATTTATAATTTGAGTAAGCTTACTTTCATAAATTTCAGAATACGAAATGAAATATTTATTTTAATTTTTTTTTTCATTTCTTCGATCGATACAAAGCGCGGCGTTGAGTTTCCCCACTTAAAACTCAATGCCTAAAGAATTCGGCGAAAAATAGAGAACGGAGTGTCTTTACACTGGGTTCCCTCTGCCTACCTTGCTGTGTGCAGGATACAGCGTGAAGCTGGAAAACACAAAGTAACTCATACTATTACTATTACGATTTCCGACTGTGTTTAAGTAAATAAATGAGTAAAAAGCTTTGCATGTCAGCTACCGATATAAAATAATAATAAATATTAAAAAGAAACTATTTTAACCGGGATTAATCGCGTATATTTTGTATTTTTATACATTTTGGGGAACCCGACGTTTCGAATACTTTGCAGTAGTCCGTGGTCGCGGGTAGTGTACCCAAAATGTATAAAAATACAAAATATACGCGATTAATCCGGTTAAAATAGTTTCATTTTAAAATGTATTATTATCGTGAAAATCAAAGAACTTATTAATAAATATCAATACTAAGAGTGACTTTAAAACGCAAAGAAAAAATATAACATTTCTTAATTATGATTATGTATCGTGACTTTAAAATGTTAATCAATTGTAATACAGCATTAATTTCCTTTGTTATATAATGTCGTGCGACTACTCGTCTAAATCGTTAATAATCTTTACAATGTATAAAAATAATTAGAATTATATATAAAAAAGTAAAACGTAATAAAAAATTTATTAAAAGAAGGCTAAATTTTAACATAAAATATATAAAGGTGTCACATTTTTTTTTTATAAATTTAATAGATACAATCCTGTTTTTATTTTTATGTACATAGTAGGGTAGTATGAGGGAAACTTGGTACCCTAGTGTCAAGACACTCCGTTCTCATTATTTTTTTTTTATGGACAAGACACGGCAAACGAGCGTGCAGGTCACCTGATGGTAAGTGATTACCGCCGCCCACGACCCCGTGCAACCCCAGAGGAGCTACAGGTGCGTTGCCGGCCTTTAAGATGGGTTGGGCGCCGGGGCCCGGCATTACCTGATGCGAAACGCAGTGGCATAAAGCCACTACTTCACGCCAGTTTTAAATGCCGAGGGTGATAATGATCCGCTCGAGTCTGCCCATGCGTGTTGCCATTGCTGGCGACGTGACTCTACCACACGTACTTTAGTCGCCTCTTACGACACCACGAGTACCAGGATGATCCTATTCTAGGCCGGGATCACACAGCACGAAAATACACTTCCGTGTGGAGTTCCGTTCCGCGTTGACGGAACTGAACTGCGCTTTTGCCTTAACAAAAATTAAAACATTAAATATTTCACTCCCTCGATTGGGAATCGAACAAACTACCTGTCGCGTGTTCAGTCGCACAATTGTGCCCCTGCGCCACAATGGGCTCTATCACTATTTTTTTAAAAAATAATAAAATATCAAGCTCTACTAAATTCACTAACAATAATGTCAAGTAGAAAAGTAAATTCATCATTATTTTGCTTCGTTCGACAGCTATAATGTGCTTTCAAAAGGAATGTGGAAGTCTTTTTCATACATATAGCATTAAATGAAATGTCATCAACAAGCTAGTGATATGCCTTGTCGATATCGATATTATGAAATGTGAAAGTATGTTTGTCTGTTCCACTTTCTTGCCATATGCTAATATGCATATTTGATTTATACTAATGCTGTGTCTATTTTTTTGTTTGTGAAATAGGTTTACTGTGCCTCACTAATACATATTAACGATGTATATAGTGACTTTTCATGTTATTTTAATGTGTTTAAATTTTTAATATCTTTTCTTTATATAAATGCATGTAATTCTAATATCGTATGTGTTCTATATATTAAGTAGGTACTTGGTTAATATAACAAATATTTCGGATATTATATATTTGTTACAATATCGTGAAGCATTTTTTAAAAAAAAATGTAACTATAAACAGCTATTGCTTGAGCAGTGGAACAGTGTATGATAGTAAACGCAACAGTTGTGATTTTGATCGGGGGAATGATTTTATTTTATTTCCTCGCTCTCATAACAGGAAAAACGCTGCTTTAAATTCGTTAAATTCGTTTAAATTTGCAAAAAATATTTAATCTACTAAGATTATTTTTGTGACAAAAATCTATATTCTATTTTTTCTATTATATATTTTAAATCGTAAACTGATGAACAAAGTAAAACATTTAATTAAGTTGCTAATATATATATTAATTATACTTTGATAAGACAAAGGGAACTCCGTGGTAATGACAACTCAACTTTGTAAGATTTCGTATCAAGCAATCAGAAAGCCATTTGTGTAATTATCAAACGCGTATAATTTAATACTATGTTAACTTTAAAAATTTAACTTTATTGTATAAGCCTGTTACTCTGTGTACATTGCTTATATTTTAAAAATCATAAAAGACAATAAGTTGAATGAAAATAATTTAGAGGGTAAACTGCTATATTTATTGCCAGCTGTTCTCAGCAGAACTGCATTCCGCAGCGATGTTCATTTGGTGATTCAAAAATGCATCCCAAAATATTCATAACATTTAATACAATAAGAAAGTCAGGTTCCCGCTGTATCCCGCGCACAACAGGGTAGGCAGAGGGAACCTAATAATAAGACTCTCCGTACCCCACTCTCCGCAGAACTCTGCAGGCATTGCATGTTGAGGGGTGGAACTCAACGCCGCACTTTGCCGCCACACCAGAGCGAAGAAATGGAAACAAATTTAAATAAATATTTCAATCTCCTCGAATAGGGATCGAACCCACTACCAGTTTATTTTACAGTAGCACTTTGTGCCGCTGCGGCACGATTGGCCTCAATAAGAAATTGTATAAAAAAATTTAAGTAGTTGCATTTAAACCTTTGGAAACCATTTAAGCGCTGGACCACTGAGCTATATCAACCATGAAATTCTTATACGCTAGTTACAATTTATTTATGTATCAAATGATAATTCTAAGCAATTATCTTTGGGAAGCGGCAGTAAAAAAACCCTACAGAGATGCTAACAATATAAATATGTATTAACAAGCGTATAAATAATTTATATTTATATAAATCAAACGGGCGAAACCGCGCCGGGGCTGCTATTATATTATAAAAGTTAATTTAGGTACAAAATATATGTATATTTTGTTCTTAAATAATATAACGACTAAAGATGACGATTGTGACAGCGCATTGACAAAGCGCAATTCTGCCAATATCTCAAAATTTTGAGCGTAGTAAGGTAGGCAACGGACTGTATTACCAATAGCCGGCTAGGCAAAGGTAAAAGGGTATGTAAAATTGCTTTATGAGATACAGTGTGAAGTTAATATAAAAATCTCTATTTAAAAGAAATTTTAGGAATATACACTTACAACTAATCATAATAATAAATTTTTATCGATTGAACACACAACCCTATTTTTATTTCTAACGAATGATTAGTGAGACAGCTACCGCAATTTCGTAGAGATTCGCCGAAGCATATCGATATACAATATTATGTTAGTGTTAGAACGAAAACGTATCGTGTGCTTTCTATTTATGGTGCTATATTTTAAAATGTTTTAGGTTAAAAAAAGTGTTATTCATCGATATATTAGGTATGTATATACTTGTTAACTTTTTTCTATAATATGAAACTGTACTGACATTGTTTATGCTTCTCGTATTCTATGATTAGGTTGTAAAGCAATTTCACGAATTAATTTAATTTATTAACTCTCCCCGCACTGATATGACAACGTGAGGCGAAACTCAACCGCTACGGTTGTAAATTCTATACCGAATTGGGGGAATGTAATATTTAATATATTCATTTCCTCGCATCGCATTAAATATTTAAGTAACTTATCTTAAGCATGAGTTAAAATAATTCGCTTTATTTGTATCCAGCGCTAAGGCAAAGTTCCAAAAGTAATACAAGTTTGCCTTAAGTTTTAAGCTCTACACGAAAAGCTATCACTTTAAAGTCACGTTGTTTAATTTTCGGTTGAACTCTTCAGAAACATAAGCTTCTTGCAAGAATTTGATAATTTTATAAAAATATTTGATTTAATTGCCATATCAGAGTGGAAAAAAGGGAAATAACGGAGTGTTTTTTTACGCCATATGACATATCCTTATTGTCAAATGTAACTTACACAACCGCAGGTGCAGCGGGCTACAATGAAACAATTAACGCTGTGTATAATAAGCCTTTAGCCTTCATCGATTAAGAGAATGGAAGAAATAACAATTTTTTTTTAATTTGAAACAATTAGTTCCTGAGATAAGAGCGTTCAAAAAAATGGATAAACATATACAAAGTTAAAAAATATTATCTTTCTACTTACGCAGTAGAGTCTTAAAAAAATATTAATGTAGCAAAGTATAAAAACAATGATGTTCTTAAAACAGTAATTTAACGTGCACACAGACAATTAGGTGATTTTTTAGTGTAAATACAACAACTTTCACATACAGACATTTTATGAGAGCATTATCTATTTTAGTAGCGTTTTTATTTTTGTACTGATCTATCTATTAATAGAAGAGCCCAGTGGTATAGTGAGAATATAATACTAAATAATAATAAAACCCTTCAATCCCTGCCTGTTTAAAGTTATAACGTCAAATTGAAAGTGAATAAAAAATAATAAAGAATACTTTTAAAACTTCACACTGTATCCTGCACACAGCCGGATAGGCAGAGAGAACCTAGTGTTAAGACACTCCGTTCCCCGAATTCTGGTAGCATTTCGTGATGAGTGTCAGAATTCAACGCCGCGCTTTGCCTCGATAAATAAATAAATAAACTTTTAAAACTGCAACTCAAAGAAAAGGGAGCGCACGGAAACTTATAATATTCTAAAATGACTTAACTTAACTTAACTATTCAAAACCTAATGTGGGGAAAATTCTCTCTGAAGTGCCACAAACAAACTTTGTTTGAACTTTGAACCACCGCTCGTTGGCTGCGCTGTGTACATCAAATTACTCAGGAACATGTGTCATAATTGAAGTTTAATATTTTGTTGACATTACAAAATGATACTTGGTATGTGTGACTGTAAACTCAACGGTTGTGGGCCCGATTATGCCTTGACGGAATGATTTTTTCCATTTCCTCGTTTTGGTAACAAGACAAAGGCACGGTTTTAAGATTGTCCAGTCGCCACTCAACACGCAATGTCTTGAAAATTGGGCGGAAAAGTGGGGAGGTGTCAAAAAACGAGGAACATGCTTACCTTGTAATATGTGGCATACAGCGTTAAGATTTTTCTTTTTTTATATATATATAGATTTTTTTAATTTCCAGTTTTAGGTTTTGTACGCATCCAGGTTATTAATATTGGGATTTTTTTTAAATAAATATAGAAATACTGAAATTAATAGAATGGAAATTAGAAAAAAGCAATATATAAAATCATTTGAAGGTCGCAATATGTATTTGCTATTTAAAAGAAATTGGAGTAAAAAAATATATGTTACATAATTATATTAGCTAATGTAGTAAGTATGACATTGGGTTCTAGCACCTAATACACAATGGTAATTGGACGACAATTGCAAAATAGGCAGAGAAACAAAGGAATACGCCACTCTCCGCGCTCTTTGAAAATTACCAAAAAAACCTTATCACTTTTTTATTTATCTATGGAGTATCTCCGTCTGGAGATCAATCACCGTGCCCTTTTATATTAAACTCTCCACTTATTCAAATTAGGAGTTTAAAATGTATAAACTTTAACCAAATGACAAAGTTCTCTTAATATTCTAAGCTAATTTAAATGTATATTTGAATAAATAACAGTTTGAGTCGACCTGAGATTCTTGAAGGTTATATTTTTGACCTGAGATAGTATTGTAAAGAAATTGTAGCCTCATTTTAATCCCTAATATATGCTTTTGTTTTGGTTAGTTAGAGATATTGAAGAAAATCTTGTTACAATTAAATATTTGCCTGGATCATGGTCTAGACTTTGTAGTCATGAGCCATCTATGTATACTAAATAGACATGTATTTTTATAGTAGGCTAGGCAGACGGAGCGGAGAAACGTAGTGTTAACCCTTAAATACTGACGTTTAATTTTGTGACACTGCCACTGACATACGTATGATAAACGTACGTATTTTGAATGTCTCCTTTTACATAAATAGCTATGTGATTATTATTTTTTACTTATATAATTATATTCACTATAAAATAAAGATAATAAAATTAATTATATTAATATCCATAGAAAAGTTTTTATTAATCAACAACCACAATAATACCTAAAACGACATCGACACTTGCAAATACAACAATTTTTTTTTTAAGTATATAATTTTTTTTAGCCTACTACATATTAAAAACAGGTTTAATTAGAGAAAAAATAACAACCGCAACAAAAATAAGTTTAAAACACTTTTTAGCAGCACTTGTCGCTGGTCGGTCTTACAAACCGACATATTACATATCGTTTCTGCTTAGAATACATGTGTCTATTGTACATTCATTTATTAGATGCTCTGAAAACAAATAATTTGAAAGAATTGGCAATAAAAATATTCAGAAAATTATAAAATTTTATCGTGGAGCTGTATTTGGCATATTTTTTTTATCAAAGAAATCGGTACCTTTTTTTGTTGCATTATAAAAAGTCAGTTCGTGCTCCTGAATTAATAAGGTATGTCATCTTCCGATGATTAGAACTGGGCAGTCTCAACAAGAATGAAATCAGTTTTATCCGATTACTCGTTCGATTCACAAAGTTAACACTCTATAATTATTAGCTATTGGCATTGTTGACGTAAAGTCGCTGTTTTTTTTAGAGTTTGATGGCTTAGAAGTCGAATTAGGCCTTTTATGATTAATTTTATGTATGGACAATCATATTCACTTGATCATAAAAAATCACACAGTGACGTTACGTATCATATACGTCAGTTACTCGAACTAAACTGCTTAGACACGTGACACGCATTTGCACAACTTTGGTGACTAGGTAACTACCAAAAAAGGCATGATGGTGACGTACCACGTACGTACCACGTACGTACTTGTTAAGGGTTAAGACACTCCGTTCCCGACTTGTACCGAATTTTTGAGGCATTGCATGTAGTGTTATATGCGAAACGATTGCCACAATACGATATTTTGCTTTTTTTATTTATTCGAAAACACCAACAACAGTAACAAATAGATTTTTCAGCTTTTAAATATTATTTTTCCAATCCTTTCTTCCTATATAAAACAAAAAAATCGCGAATAGTCGTTCATGAACAGACATTTCCAGCTAACCGTAACAAAAGGCCGTAAAGTTATGCGAACTTCACTGGAGCTCGCTTCGTGTGTCCCGTGACGAGAATAACAAAAGACGGGCTAAAGACCCCATACATACTGATTGAAGTTACGTATATACGTGTTTTAATAAAGAAAATAATAATAAAAAAATCAAAACTGCATAAAACTAAAAAGAAAAATAAAGAAGCCAATACGCGACGATTGCGGGTTTCGATTAACAGTCGGGAATATAAATTACCTATGTTTCCTCACTCTGGTAACAAGACAAAGCGTGGCGTTGAGTTCCGCCACTTAATACGATTTTTTATTTTGATAATTGATGGTGCGTAGTGGATAGAGTGTCTTATGCCTAAATTCCCTCTGACTACCCTCCTAAAAGCGGGATATTACTAAATTGTCCACAAAGCTTAAAACAAACACGTACACCACTAACTACACAAGGGTCCACCCACACATAACAAATTGTATTATGAAAGTGAACATAAAATTTTATTTTCTGTGCGTGATTTGTTTCATAATAATTACTTTGATACGATTCTACTTTCCACTACCAAAAGCGAATAATAATAACTATGGGAGATTAAAGGATATTAGCTCTTATTTCGATGGAACAAGATTTAGATTGTTTTAGATATTTGTAATTAGATAATTTGTAACATAATTCGTGTCGTACATGTTATTTAGTAGTAATTACTTATATAGAGTGTTAATTAAAAACAATGCACTAATGTTAGTTTAATGTTGTTGTATAATTGGGATTATTTATTTTATAAGGCCAGTCGTGGCGCAGGGGCACATAGTGACTAAACGCAACTGGTTGTGCGTTCGATACCATCTCGAGGAAGTGAGATATTTATTTACATTTATATTTTCATTTCTTTGCTCTGGTGTCGAGTCAAAGCGCGGTGTTCAGTTCCGCCACTCAACGCGCAATGCCTCCAGAACTTGGCGGAAAGTGGGGAACGAAGTGCCTTAACACTAGATTCCATCTGCAAACTCTGATAAAAAGAAACATGCAATGTTTTCAGGATTGGACGAAAAGCGTTGTAATGGAAACGAATCGTCTCAACTAGGTTCTCAGGTTCCCTCTGGCTACCCTGCTATACCCTGCATCACTGTATCCGGGAAGCTAAAAACACAATTTTCTTAATATGCCTATATATAATACAAAGATTAAAATCTCTAACGGTAGCTCACATCCTCATCTATATTCTAACAAAATTAGCATTTTTATAATAGTGAATTTTCTTAAATAACCTTACCCTGCCCGCACCAAAACATCTGGTGAAAGTTCCGGCTGTTAAGTTTACAAAATACGGTAACCACGTGAAAGTAGTGTCATACATAAAGCACTGATTTTAACTGTTTTACTACAGGTTAGATAGTAAGTGGATATTGTGGTGTCAATACGTTCATTAGTCAAGTATGTTACGGTAGGGTGTATAGTAAAATAATAATTATGTAGAAATAATGATGTGTAATGAAAGACGTTTATATTTTATGGATATTTTGGGTAATATGAAATTTTATCTTTTTACTCTGTATTTAGCACACATCACTCTCGGGGACTTGGAAACGCAATGCTAGAACACTTTATTCCCATTGAGACACTTCCATTGCCCATTTTTCACCGAATTCTAGAGGTAATTCGTGTTGAATGGCGGCACTAAACGCCGCGTTTTGCCTCGTTACCAACCCAAAGAAATGATAATATTAAATATTTCAACGAGCCCACAGCCCGTAGCGCTTACAATCGCACGATTCTGCCTCTGCGCCTCTGCTCTCTGGCCTCTATTCTCCTTAGGTATTTTCCTACAAAATTTAATTCCGTAATTATACAACACAAGCTTATATTATATTTACAAAGTTTTATAAAAATGCAGCAACATATTCTTCATAGCAGCGGAAATAAGATGTGTCTCATAAGATTTTATAGTTTTTAGTTTAAAACCCGCTGGATAGGAAGGGTAGGAAGTAATGTATACAATGTATGTGTGACTTTATGTTGGCTCAAAATAAGTGGAAAGTAAAAACTAGACAGATTGACACGTTATAACAAAGATAAAAAAACAGCTTCACGCTATATCCCGCATACAGAAGCAGGTAGGGAGAGAAAATCTAATATTTTTTATATATATTTTAACTAAGCACTACAGACCGTGGTCCGTACTTTTTTTTAAACTTTTTCATAATTATTAGCTTTGTTTCTATATTTAGCTCCTAGTTAAACTAGGCTTATAACTAGAGATAATTATCTAGATATTTAATTCCTAAGAAAATCCAGGTATTTTTAAATTGCCTTAAATGTATATAAACATTTAACTTTATATCTATCAACTAATGCCTATTGGACTTTTACTATTTTACAATATTTATAAACAGTTGTGGTTTTTTTCTAATGTAACCTTCAGTGCCTGTCGGAGGATAGTGGTGGATAGTGGGTTCGATATGTGGAAGGTATAAGCGAAGTGGTCATCTATACTAATATTATAAAGAAGTAAGATTTGTATTTTTGTATGTATGTATGTATGTATGTATGTATGTGTGTATGTTTGTAAAGTTTTCACGCAAAAACTACTGGACCGATTTCAATATTTTTTTCACTATTAGAAAGCTGCATCTTCACTGATCAGCATAGGGTATATTACATTTTCAAAAAAAATAGAGATCCCTAATAAAAATGCAATAATGTAACCCAAGGTGAGAAAAAATTGATCTTAACAATTCTATCATCGCATGCGCTGCGAAAACTATTGATGATAGAACAAAACAATGTTCTACAGTATTATAGAGCGCATCAATATCTATAAAAAAGTCCGCGATAGCATATGTCCAACTACTGTAGTTATGACAATATAACCATTTTTTTATATTTTATAAGTTAACAAAAGTGCCGACAATAATCAAACCATATTATTCATATCTCTGCATTAATCCTTATCTTATTAAATGATATTTTATTAAAGATAATTTCAATACCTGTAAAATACTTTTTAAATTAATAAAATCGGATATCCCATTTAAAAGATATAACGAATTTAAAAATATCAATCTAAAGAATATTATATCATCATCATAATAAAAAATGCGGAGTGTGTGTCGTGTGGCTTCGTGCACTCTGCGGGGGTGAGGGGGAGGTGCATCGGTATCACTTAAATTATTAAGACAATCGATTAGATTTTTTGTTTAATTATTTGATTTGAATAGGCCCCGAAACTACGAGACCAATTTGGAAAATTCTTTTACAATTAGACGATTAAGTTGTAAAATAATACCAAAAAAAACCTTATATCGGGTACGCTGTGGAAATTATTGACAATAGAGCAAAGAGATGTACTACAATTTCATAGAAGACATCAATATCTACATAAAGTTGACGATGCCATGTGTAACTGTTAGAGTTATTTACAATAACTAATTTTCAAAGGAATATGTGCAAACTAAAACCGAGCCACCATCGTAGTACAGAGGGACATCTAAAATATATATATTTTATATTCTGTCATAATGAATAGCTTTAAACTTTGCATACAAAGGTATCCTGTACGTAGTATATAATTTTTTTCATTTATTATTATCAGTACAACAGTATCGATACTAATGTGGTATATATATTTTTATATATATTTTTTCTCCCCTTAGTGTTTTTCAGGTGGATAACACAGACAATATTTTATTCACCATAAAAATGTTAGTAGTTTTATAATTCTAATATAATTAAACAACTTTCTAAAATGATCTTTCCTTGCATGTGTTGTAATAACTATCAGGAGCTATTAAACAGAACAATACATTCGCATTTTGATAAATATATTATATGTTATTACAGTATAACAATATAATATATAAGATATTATATATTTTTTAATTTTTATCTTAAAACTAGCGGGCGCGCGCAACTTCGTCTGCTTATTAGCACCCTTAGAGGTGAATTCTAAAAAAAAACCACGAAAAGCGTGTTCAATAAAATATTTTTAACAGTCTGAATTTAATGTTTTATAAAAATCGGTGGCGATTTAAAGATTTTTTCATATAAACTTTCAACCCCGTCCATTGTTTTTAGAATTCATTCCTAAGAGGATGAATTCTAAAAACACATGTTCAATGAAATATTTTAAAGAGTCTGCTGACTTTCATATTTTATGAAAACCCCTATTCCATCCGTTTAGGGTAAAAAAAATTCAAAATCCCTTATTAGTGGATGTCCAAATTATTAAAATAAATATCTGTCCAAACTTCACGTTTCTCCCATCAGCGGTTACGGCTCTGCGTGTGTCTTACCTCAGTCAGTCAGGTATATGTCTTTTTATATATATAGATAAATAGATAAATAAGTGTATTTTGATCAAATTAATTTTCTTAAAAAATTAACAGTGCCCAAAAAAGCTATCATTTCTCTATGAGGATTCTCTATAAATAGTTATAAAGGTCAGTTTTTTAATCATTACACCATTCATACATGACGAATGTTACAATAAAAACAATTAAACCGATTTTACCGCTCTCGCACCGCGCTCACGTCTTAGCTCTTTAAATCGCTTAAATTGTTTCTAAGATAAGTGTCGACTAACAGAAAAACCAACAAAAAAACAAAATTTGCAAATATTATTGTTTCTGGTTCTATTACTTCGTTAACTGCCCCCAATAATAATTTTTCTAATGAAAATCTAAAATGCCACCATGGTTTTAGTAATTTTCACATTAGAAATCATAAGTGCGCCGCAAGCATACATTATTTATTAAAACAGGAACGTACCGAAACAAACAAATAATTTACAAATTTAAGCGGGTGAAGCCGCGAGCTGGTTGCTATAGTTTATAAAAGTTTATATTGGGTTTAGATGGATCACGTGGGGATATCAATACATTTTTATCTTTGGCACATAGGTACGTTACATTCATTTACAGTACATATATTTCTCAAGAGAACTTAATCAAACCTTTGTATATAAAAAAAATACATGAAATAATCATGTTAAGGAAGTATCAAATATATTTTATGAATCAACCTTAATGTTATATTCAAAACAAATGCATTGTATGTAAATTTGTTAATACATTTCAAGTATGAAAAAAGAAAAAATTCAATAAAATTGCGTTTCTCCTTTTCTTTCCAATGATTTATATTTCTACTATTTATATCGATATATCAAGGACGTAAATGCGGGAACAGAGCTGCCATCTTAGTACAGAGTAACCTCTAAAAAATATATTTACGTATTATAGTTAAAGAGTAAAAAGTTTGAAGGGGAATGTGTGATTCCTCTATAGAATATATTTTTCTACATAATATAATAAAAAAACAAGTTTCATCAGAACATATAAAGGTATCCTCCTACAGTATAATTATTTTCGATCAACATTTTTTAACTTTTAATTTTGAACATTTTGAATTGAACGAAAAATGTTGACTATTTTGTCTAATTTTTTTCGTCATAATAAAATCATTAGTTTTCGTGAAAATATTCAAAATATTAAAAAAAAAATATTTTGAAAAAAATAATTTATTAACGATATGAATATTGGTAGTTTCTCAAAAGATATAAGAATTAAAAAAATAACTCAGGCCCTAAGGAGGCCTTAAGGCAAAAGTTTAAAGAAATTAATATATTGACAGCTGCATCTCTCTTATGGGAGGTACGAAAATGCGACCTAAGGTTTTAAATTTTTTTACATTAGAAATCTTAAGTGCGTTGCAAATATACATTATAGGTATATTGAAACATGAATATAATTTTAGTGTGTAAATAATTCTGTAGTTAAAGCGGGCGAAGCCGCGAGCGGGTCGCTAGTAACTTCTAATAAATGGGATATGACCACTGTATTCCACAATGCCTTCCGTTATTGTCATCGTTCCAATGCGGATCAGCGTTTTGATCGCATCGTCTTCGCTATATTTCAAGTAAAAAAAATGGCTTTCGTTCCTTAGTGTGACAGCGTGACATTAAACGCCACGGTTGTGGGTTCGATTCCCACTTGAGGGAATGAAAAATTTTGATTTTCAGGCTCTGATACAAAGCTCGGTATAGATTACCACAACTCAACACATAATTGAACCATAACAACTAACATATAAACATTTAATAGTTAATTACACTTAATAGGCTATACTATATTTGGTTACTTTTGGTAAAACTTCGTGCTCATATAAAAGGCTGATATTATCTTTCATACTATAAATGGACTTTGGGTGATTGATGTGATGAGATATCGTTGTATTAAAAAGAGAAACAAAATATATAAAATGCAGTGGCTCAGACGGTTGTGGGTTTGTTTTTGAATCGTGGGAATATTTTAGTGGCATTTCTTCATTTTGGTGACAAAGACAAATTGTGGCACTGAATTTCGCCACTCAAAATGCAATATCCCGAAAAATTGAGCGATGCATAAGGAACGGAGAACCTTAACACTAGGTTCCACCTGTCTACATCGCTTTATGCGGGATGCAGCGCGAAGATGAAAAAATATATGATAAAAATTAAGTAACTATAACAAAAAATCATTTAAATAAGATGAATACTCAAGAGATACGATTTTGTCGTTCGTAGGTCGAAAGAATCCGTTATTTAGATTCAATAAATGGCAGCTGTGAGTGAAAGTACAATAAGATTAAGAATGAAGAAGCATGGGTGACTTCATTGTGACGTAATTGAAAGCACTGAACAAGGTGATAACAGGTTCGATTTTTTTTAAATCCAGGCAATAAACAGTGCAGGCAGATAGAAATTAGTTTTAGGACACTCCTTCATCAGGGTAGGCAAAGAAATCTACAGTTACGGGACGGGACGAACGGAAAGAAAATAATTCAGTTCCTCGGGTCAGAATTGAACCGAAGAACGTCGTGTTTAAAGTCACGCCCTTATGCGCCCTTGCGGCACAACGACGCCTTAATGCCCTTGCGTCACTTTAAATCGACTATTATTTAAATAAAAAAAATGCCGCTTACGTTTTATTGGAGCTTATTATGTTCTGAATATTCTCGCTTTCCTTTTGCCCTTGCCCGTAATTCCATTGAAAAGGTTTCTACGTGAGGTACAAAATTTGCTGTATAATGTTGTAAGTAAACCACACTCGACTCTATCTAATTATTATACAGCCTGCCAGAGAACCCTTATAACAAACGATCGAATCTAAAATGACAACTATCTTATATACGTTTGAGGTCCGTTTGGGCAATATGGGCTAATGTCGGTTGTGCCATAAGTGCGCTAAAAAGATTACAATCATACACATATGTCAAACTGTTTTTTTTTTTCATTCTTCATATTAACATTATTATATTCAATATAACTTAAAATAAAATAAGTAAATCAGCTTTACGCTGTATCCCGCACACAGCAGGGTAGGCAGAGGGAACCTAGTGTTAAGACACTTTCCCCATTAAATATAAATAAATAAATTGTCAGTTTGAGTGACTGAGGTAGGTAGCTGTCGTAATTTCTTTTATTAAAAAAAAATAATCGTTGTCAATGTTATATGCAAATAGATCGACACGGAACTATGTTTTTTTTTTAGAAAACGGAATTCCCCGCATGCAACGTCCGTCAATCACTTTAATATATGCCTTTCTAAAAAAAAATAATTTTCCCGAAAACATAAAAAAATGGTGCGATGAAAATACAGGAAGTTGAAAATACTAGTGGTATTTTGGTTAGGGAGAGAGAGGAAAGTAGAGATGGGCATTTGTACGGTGGATTCATGGAATGTTAAGTAAAGTAAATATAAAAAGATATAACACGCCGGCCATGGCACAGGGGCTACTGTAAACGCTTCTTAACATTATCATTTCCTCGCTCTGGCAACGATGGTGGTGAGTTCCACCACTCAATACTCAATGTCGGAAAGTTGGGAACAGAAGTGTCTTAATGAAAACGTAATATTTTAACACTAGGTTCCTACGTTCCCTTTGCATACCCTACTATGCGGATGCTACTATGTAGAGTGAAGGAAAGTAGAATGAGGAGGGAAAAATAAAAATACAAGAAAATATGGAACAAACCAGAAATATTAATAAAAAAAATTAATATTTACAAAATAATTTGTCAAAACTCAAAAGACAATGAATTCAAAGTTACAAGCTAATAAATTTTATAAAAGTTGTTCATTACAGCGGTTTTGTAAAAACAAAAGTAATATTTTTTAATTATCATGAGTTTCGTTCTTGACTTAATTTCTATGGAGTTTTTTGCAAAAGTAGAAATTTTTGCTTAAATTTAAATAAAAAAAAGTACATATTTCAAACAACATCTGTCAAAAGTTTTCCACTTTACACTTTTCCGGAAATTCTATGTAATTTTCTTCCGTTTTTATTATTTATAAAAGAAGTATATTTATAATTAAGGCCACTGTTGTTGGTAGTGGGTTGGATAGTATAGACTATATAGATGGACTAGATAAAATATTTTCTATTTCCCAACTCTGCCAAGAAGAAGCGCGTCTTGGATTTTCCCCACTTAACTCCCAATGACGGGAATTCGTGCGCTGTAAGTAAGCTGAAAACAAAGTCTGTCTTATCTAATATTAACATTTTCTAAGGTTTGTTAGGTTAAACGCTATATCTCAGGAAGTATTGGTTTGACGTGAAGTTTGTAGTCTTTTTGTCTCGGAGAGTCCAATAGTCAGAGAAGGCTAGGGGCTACCTAGGCTGTGTTAGATTAAACATAGCCTAAGTAGCTATAGCCTCAGCTTGATAGTTATGACCAATAAGAACAGAGCAACAATAAAAAATGTTGCAGGGAAAATAAGAGCTCGTTTGAAATGACAGTCTGAGTTGTTTTCTTTTGATGGCACGGGCGAAACCGAAAGTAAAAGCATGTCGTCAAATATTTTTTTCACGCTGTATCTAGCATATAGTTCCCTCTGTCTCGTACTACGGGTAGGCAGAGGGAACCTGGGAACCTAGTGTTAAGTATTCTCTAATCCCGTAAAGACATTTCCTTTAACACATTGCGTGTTGGGTGGCGGAACACAATGCCGCGCTTTGCTTCTTTACCACAGCGAAGAAATGAAAATTTTAAATATCTCATTTCCTCGAGTGAAAATCGAACCCACAAACTGTCGCGCTTACAGTAGCACATCTATGTCCTTACGCCCCAACTGGTCTCCAATATAAATTCGTACTTTTAAATTGTAGGACTCATCTCTATGCGACTTCCAAACAAGCTTGGCGTCTATATTTCTAATATTATTATTTTCTACTAAAAACGTACATCTTACAGTCCAATAGTCAAAGGAATATTAACTATACACATTAGATTTTTCTTTGAGAGTCTTTCAGAACGGCTGGACTGTGTAATTGTAACAAGGGCGAAAAATTTGTCCCTTTGTTTCTATACTAAGAGCTTTACACGGAGGGGAAGAAAATATTTATCATATCAGTAATAATAAATATTTTATGGAGAAATACTTTGAAAGTACATTTATTTTTAAGAGATATTATATATCATATTTGCTTTTTAAATATAAAGAATATTTAAACCTCTCACAAAAAACTCATCTACACTATCGGTTCTAAATAAAAAACAAAATATGGTAAGATATGGTAAAATGAAATTATAATTTGTCATGTGTCATCGCTTAACGTTCAAAAACACAGTATCTCTCTCTGACTACCCCGCTAGGGATAAAGCGTGAAGCTAAGTTGAGTTTTAGTTAAGTTAGAATTTATGGCGTTAAACGTTCTAGTGTCAGTAAATACCGGTTCAAAGTCTTAGTCCTTAAAGGATTGGGCCTAGGCTGTCTGCCAACTTCATAAGCATGATACAATAATTTAAATAGAAATGCGGTGAAAATAAAAACAAAAAAATAACACCTTTAGTAATCTTTCTCAAATGCTGTACATACTAAAGTTGGTCTATCATCGTTTATGCGCTTAAGGATCGTCTAAACAGGAAGATATTCAAAATTCCATCGTCCGGACTGGTATGAGTTCAAATCTTTTAATATTTCATGCAAATGAAACCAGCAGAAGCGTTCACTTAAAATCTGGGTCAACCTACTTTTAAGGCTAAATTTCACTCGCTGTTTTAAGATTAAATAATGACTCAAGTTAAATTGTTACATCAATCATTGTGCAGTTACTTTACATTTACTTTACAATAAACCTGTACTTTTAAAAAATGTGTGTAAAAATTTTAAAATTTAAAAAAAATTATCAATGAACGCAACGTGATCGGCATACGTCTATTAGAGTCTATTTCATTATACACATAATTATAAGCCGTGAACCGCTGACAACATGTGACGGTAAACGTGACTAGTTGTGGGTCTGACCCCCACTATAGAAAATGAAATATTTATTTAAATTTATGTTTTCATTTCTTCGCTCTAGTGTAAAGGCAAAGCACGGCGTTGAGTTCGCCATTCTACACGCAACGCCTCTAGAATTCAGCGAAAAATGGAACGAAGAGTCCTAATTATGATTACAAAAAAAAAAATCGACTTTCTGGATTTATATTCCTGTATTACATAATGGGGGTAGAGGGCGTCTACGGAGACTCTCTAATTTGCACCATGTTGATCTTTACGTATAATTTCCATGGTGTGGTTGAGACGACAACGCTCCCACTTTCTTTGAGGTTTCCAATTCATTAGTTAAATGATTATTCATTTTCGAATTTTGTGTTACGAAAATTTTTCAGTTATTTTATTGTTAATTACTAAACTAAATTTATCATTCTCTTCATTTTGAAATGAATAATTAGAAAACAAATGAAATACCGAGACTATATATAGTTAGTTACATAAGTATTCACATTTATTATTCAAGTGTCATATTGTACGATGATATCAATAAAAAATTAAATATGTATCCCTTAACTTATCGACATTTTAAAACTATATTAACTAACTGGTTGTTAGAGCTAAATTATAATCAGACGGAAGATCTCCTATCGGCCTAACTAGAGTCCTATAACTTGTAATCATGCAACATACCAAATATCACACTCACATTCACAGTCATACATCCACACGCTCATGTACAGGGCACACACACACATCATCAACACCATTATCAAAGTTAAATGTATTGTTTTTTTTTAAATATATTTTTTTTTAATTTGTGTCATTTACTCTAATATTATTATTTTTTTAATTATTTGATGTATATATTTTTAATTATTGAATTTTGTTTTTCTATTCCATGTTTGGTTCTTGTTAAATATTATGTTATTATTTTATTTTTTGTCAAAATTAGTTAACATTATATGAAAGGATGGCTGTGAGGCGGGAGTTAATAGCTGCAACATACTAATGCAGTTATTACCGATTTAAGTAATTGTTATGTACGAAAATCTTAATAATCGAACTCATCCCCATTCTACATACAGACATACAAATTTCAACTTAAATATAACTTTTCCCTAAAATCCATTTTTTTTAAATATAAACCAATTTTTAAATAAACAGACAAAACTACATCTAATTTCTATTTGTAAAAAAAATGAAATGAACAGCAGTTTAAAGTAATAAAGTGAATATAGAAAGGCAATAGCCTCGCGCAATTTACTCGTTCTTGACGGTCAAGTGCATTCACCTGTACTGAACTACGCTGGTACTATTAAAACTCGATAATACTTTTATTTTTAACATTTTTTAAGTATTATTACACACTTAGGAAAGAAACCGACCTTTCGAGTTCGAGTCCCGCTACGTTCAAATTTTTATACGGTTTCGAAATAAGTATTTTTCGATAATACTTGTTTAGCACTACTGCTTTACTCTTGTATATATTTAAGTTACTTTATTTGTATGAAATTATGAAATTTGATATCATTAATCGATTGAAAGCTTGATTCAAGTAAAAGTAATCTCTTCATCATTTTGTATGGTATGGTAAGTCTCTGTCAATTACAACTGTTTTCCAAATAAATAAAACAATTTTGTTTAAAACATCAAGATTTTTGGATATATAGATTTTAAAGGCAAGTCTGTACACTATACATCTGTACAACATGAGGCCAGTCGTGGCGCAGAGCCATAAGCAAGTGGCTGTAAACGCGAAAAGTTATGTGTGTAAATGTAATGTATAGTTATGGAACCGAGATTAACTCTAGGTTCTCAGGTTCCCTCAGATTCTCTCTATGTGCATAAAATCAAATTAAAAAATCTGTACATTACAAAATTAACAATATAGGTTTTGATTTAATTTTATTCATAAATAGCACATGTTGCACTTGCTTTTATTTGTTTGTATCTTTTTAAACAAAAAACATTCATAGTTAAATAAGGTACTTAAATATTTTTATAATGTTACAAATATTATGAAAAGTACTTATTTAGAAAACGTATAAAAATTTGAACGTAGCGGGACTCGAACCCGCGCCTCCTGGAAACCGACCAGGCGCTCTGACCACTGAGCCATACGTTCTCTCCTCCATATTTATCTCTCCTAAGTGTGGATTAACACTTTAAAAATGTTTAAAAATATTATGAAAAGAATTCAAATAAGAAGAATACAAATTTATAGGTATAAATGAAAGAGCTTAACAATGAACTGCACTTAATTATATAAATAATTATTTTAATTATTAATAATTATATTTATTATTAATTAATTATGGAGTCAAGTGTAGTTCATTCATTCTATGAGTCCTTTTACCGTTCGTTCAAAATCTCTCGATTTTGCTTATTCGTCAAAAAACACGAATCGCTGACGCAAAATCATTCGAAAGTGAATTATTTGGGTCAATTGACGTTTCATTCAATACATTCGTCGCTTATTATTGCGTCAAAAGTATCGCAACCGAACATTTCACTTTCACTCATATTGTTTTCTTATTTAAATTACTTAATACTATAGTTTTTGTTTTAATAGTAGGGTCGATGCGCACGCGCATGTAATTTTTTTTTATTTAAATTACTATTAGATGTACTAATTTAGATTAGTATTTTGATTTTAGTTAAAAATAACGAGTAATTCTAGTTTTTATTTGACCTGAGTGCTACTTGGTGGGAGACGCGAAACACCGCGACCGTGACAGTGGCAAAGAAACGGTGTAGAGAGATAGTTGTTTTGCAACTTTGTGTGGCGGTTTTTTTTTTAATTTTATCGTGTTTTTTGTGTTTTAATTTGTATGAAAATGCTGTGATAGATTGTGTTGACTGAAAGTTGAGTCTTAGATTTCTATTTTTTTTTGTTTTGGATTTATTTTCTTTAGTGAGTGTCCTAATATGGATATCCTAAATAGTTGGAATACGTAAGTATATTCATACATTCCTTTAAAATTTTCCTTTTGTTCATTTAAAGTGTTACTAGCTAATTATAACGTTTTGTTCGCAGAAAAAAATGTAAATTTCACATTTACTCATATTAGAGCATACGCACATGTTTGTTTTTGTAAACCAATGACACACTTTTCATGTAATATACGTTTCTTTCGCCTCCTTTTATATTAAATACGAAAAATGGATACACAGCAACTTTCTAAGTATATCTTTGTAATTAATACGCATGATTTCTGGTTTAAGAAATGTGAATATGAAGTCTTAAAATTTTCAAATAATATTAAGAGAAAAATTACAGACTGTAGATTTTACTTTTTATTATTTATTTATTTTATATTTTGGCCAGAGTCGGCGCAGGGGCACAAAGTGTGACAATAGACGCGACTGTTTGTGGGTTCGATTACCACTCGAAGAAATAAAATATTTAATATTTCCATAGAGATAACATGCGCTGTGGAAGATCGCCAATCAACAGGCAACGTATTGAAAATTGAGCGCTGCGTAGAGAATAAGTGTGTTAACATTAAGTTCACTCCGTCTATCCTGCTGTAAGCAGGGTACAACGTGAAGCGCTTTACCTTAATTTAATTGATACTTGCAGCAATATTGAGGGCGTCGTTATAAATATAATATTTCATATTTAAAATCGTCGTAATAAATATAGTATTGCATACTTAAAAATATAATATTGCAAGAATTTTTCTTGCTCCATCATTACTCGCAAATTTATTCCGTTTGAAGAACCGGTAATGATTTGCACAAAAATAAACGTCGATAAGTTTCTACTTGTACTAAGCAAATGGATTCCATCTTCCGCTTGATATTGTTGTTATAACTATAGTTATTAAAATTTATCGATAGTTTTTTTTATATATCATACATTTTTTTAGTTTTTAATGAGCTGGTTGCGTCAGGGGTTCAGAAGTTGATTTTTATTCAAAATTGCACCTTATAAGCTTCTAACCAAAGTATGTATATAAGGATATTTGCCTACACTTCATGTACGTGGACTTTAAAGCGTGAAATTTTGTATTTCCCGGTTTTGATAAAAACTGTGGAAAATTCCCTCTTAGAATACTCATATGGTCTCTAAGGCAAATTTCAGCGTTGGACGCCTATAGATTCGACTGTGTATCCTCTACCGGTCAATTGGTAACAGAATAGTTTTAATTTAATTATAATTAAACACATTAAAGTATTTGTTTGGAAGCTTAATGTTAAACAAAAATCCGTTTCGTACTTTCCGCTTTCTGGCATTGTGTGTTGAGTGGTGATACTCTACGCCACGGTTTTGCCTCGTTACCAAGCCAAAGTAAAAATAGAAAAAATATTTGATTGCTCCGAGTGGGAATCGAACTAACAACAATTGTGCTGACAGTCACATGGCACTACGCCACTACAGCCTCTTAGAAGAAACCAAAAAAAAATCTAAATCTTCTTTATATTTAATCGACACTTATCCTCACTAAGCGTTCGTCGTCGTTCTGAGATACAAAGCAATATTTACTTGGAACTGCTTATAGAACTATGCCAATAAAACGAGATGTTCTATTTAAATAGTAGGTAATTTGTCTTTTGTAGTACAGTGAATGCCTTTGATGGTATTGAAATGTATGATGGAAATTTGGGGATCTATTTTCTAATTAAGTTATTGTATTGTACAGTAAATAATAGATTGTTAGGTGTAGATTACCTTTGATATCTCTTATTGTCATTAAAGCGACTTCGCTTGAATCCAATTGTTTGTTTAATAATCTGAATTACTTTAGTGTACTAATATAATTATATGTCTCAAAGACTATTTTTAATATAAAATCAAAATCAAATCAGCTTCGCGTTGTTGTGTTCCACACACAGTAGAGGGAACCCAGTGTTAAGACACTCCGTTCCTTACTTTCCGCCTCATTCTGGAGACAAGGCGTGTTGAGTGGTGGAACTCAACGCCGGCTTTGCCTGGTAAAATAATAATTTAAATAAATATTTCATTTCCTCGAGTGAGTATCGAACCAACAAGCAGTCGGGTTTATAGTCGTCGGGTTTACAGTCACACTGGCCTCGATATATTGATATAACTTTTTTAATTAGAACCGATCTAAATAAAGCAAACGCTAAGGAAAGCCAAAATATTCATTTAAATCGGTTAAGTCGTTTTTTTTTTTTTTTTTATGGAAAAGACACAGCAAACGAGCGTGCGGGTCACCTGATGGTAAGTGATTACCGCCGCCCACGACGCCGTGCAACCCCAGAGGAGTTACAGGTGCGTTGCCGGCCTTTAAGATGGGTTGGGCGCCGGAGCCCGGCATTACCTGATGCGAAACGCAGTGGCATAAAGCCACTACTTCACGCCGGTTTTAAATGCCGGGGGTGGTAATGATCCGGTCGAGTCTGCCCATGCGTGTTGCCATTACTGGCGACGTGACTCTACCACACGTACTTTAGTCGCCTCTTACGACACCACCAGTACCAGGATGATCCTATTCTAGGCCGGGATCACACGGCACAAACGTTTCTGATATGATCGTACATAAACGTAGACATACACCGACGAAAAAACTATTAATAATTATTTTGGGTTCCATTATACTGGCAAATACAAATATAGATAGATATTCTCATTTATCTTTCACATACAGACAGCGATCAGTTACAATTTTATTGTATACATAAGACTTGTGTTACAACGTTTTTTTGCTTAATCATTTATTTCTTGCCAATATATTGTCTTTCCTCTACATATTATATAGATTTCTGTTATAATTAATTACATTCTACCTTTAACAAGATTTCTATAGAAGAAGAATTCCTAACTGTTATAGCAGATACATTGTCTACACGACACACTGACACGCCTTACCGCAAGCCACAAGTTCGGATCATATTTAGAAATGATATTTATTATCTCTTTACAGTTGAGAAGAGTATTATGTTTGTCTTAATAATCAACTTCACGCTTTATCCCGCACACAGCAGAGTAGACAGAGGGAACCTAGTGTTAAGACACTCCGTTCCCCACCTTCTGCCAAATTCTGGAGGCGTGTTGAGTGGCAGAACTCAACGCCGAGCGAAGAAATTCAAGTAAATATTTCATCTCCTCGAGTGGGGATCGAACCCACAACCAATTGGTTTTATAGTAACACTTCTCCCTCCTCCTTTCCCTTTAAAACACTTCCGTTACTCCTTTCTTTATTTTATAATATTGTTGACATTCAACCTAGTTGTAGTTAGTTGATGTGTGAACATTTGTATGAAAAATAGCTACATAAAAAAAGATAATTAACTAACACTTTAACCTAAATAAAAGAATATAATCCAAAACATATTCAAAGTAAAAAAAAAACAAGGTATTTTTTTTATTAATCTCGTAAAAGTGAATTGCGGACTGTCGTTAGCCTCTTAATAGATGCATTAGTATAATGTGTTCTCCTTCGCTTTGTTTGAAATTATACTCTACATAAGAACTTTTTAAGTAAACGGTTAATTTAGAATTTATTAAATAGATAATAATCTCTTTAACGTACTGCAGTTTTACTTATTTCTTTCTTTGTTTTTCATTTGAAGAAAAAATGCGTATTGGAAAGGAAAGTAGTCAGGATTTTTTGAAATTATCAAAAAATTAAGTGTTCTTATGAATAAACCTTCACGTTTTATCCCGCATATAGCAGCAGGGTATACATTAAAACATAGTGTCGAGACACTCCTTTCTCCTTTACTTTCTTTTACTGAAGATTAAATATTTAATATCACGTGGAAAAATACTAACAGTATGATTCATATCTTGCGAATTTATAATAAATATAATGTACTAATATATTTTAATATATGCATAAAAAATAGGACTGATTGCGCTTCACACTCTGAATAACATAAATTAAATATTAAAATGCGCATTGACTGAAACTAAAAAAATGTCTTAGTTTAAATAAATACATGTGTTTAAGTGGCACATGACTATTTGATGCTGAATTAAGACTAATTTAGGCAACAAACTTAAACGAGCTTGTTATCTTATGTATTTTATATTAAAAAATGTTTTGCGAGTTGTGATTTCTCTTTAACAGATTTTTAATTTATATTTATAAAATTTATCTACAGTAAAATGCAGAATATAAATTTGTAAATACAAAAATAAAATAAAATTATGACACATGTATAAGAATCGAATTTATTATCTCTGTCATCAAGGTTTTAATTTGCTAACACTACTAACTGACTACTTCACCGAAAAGTCAATTAAACCTAAACCAAAAGTTATATCATATAATTCATAATAAACTGTGATTTAAATTTATTCGCATGTCTGATTACAGCATGTCTTCTGGGATTTTCATTTTGTAGCCGTATTTTATAATATAAAAGGTATCGTTCTATTAATTAATTGAGGTCAGTCGTGGCGCAGGGGCACAAAATGTGACTGTAAAATCGACTGGCTGTGCGTTCGATCCCCACTCGAGGAAATTAATTATTTATTAACATTTATATTTTCATTTCTTCGCTCTGGTGTCGAGGCAAACCGCGGCGTTGAGCTCCGCCTTCAGAACCAACCTTCAGAACTCAGAACCTTCAGAACTCGGCGGAAAGTGGGGAACGGAGTGTCTTAAGACTAGAGTCCCCCTGCCTACCCTGCTGTGCGGAATACAGCATGTAGCTGATTTATTTTAACGCAAAGTATATATGTTCAAAATTAGTCTTCATTATAACAAAAAATCTACTTCATGCTATATTTGTAAAAAATCAGCTGCACACAAAAGGGCAGGCAGGGAAAAAATACTGTTGAGACACTCCGTCCGCCATTTTCCCTCGAATTTTGGCGTGTTGAGTAGCGGAAATCACCACCGCACTTTGTCTCTTAATTTAAATATCCTCTGCGCCACGATTGGCTACAAAAAATTGTTTTTAATATTTATTTTATTAATTAATTCATTTAAAAACGTACAAACAGCAAGCCAGCCTTAAGTGGAATTTGGCAGAAGACCAAAACTAATGCTTTAAGTTGGCAGTAAAGGACTGTCGACGCGCCAAATGTTAGACATAAATGTTTTTGAGCATGTTGAAAACTTTTTAAAGGTATTTTCTGATATCTCGTTGCTAACATTTTATAGGTGTGTAGCTATGTAGTTTCGATTGAAGCGACTTTGCAAAGCGTAGTTCAGCAGGCCATGCTGGAGGTCGTAGGTTCGTTTCCTACTTGGAGGATTTTTTTCTTTATTTTTGAAACTTATTGTTGCCCACAAATCTGTTTGCGTGAAATACATAACGTTAAATCGTGATATTGGCATGAATGTCGGAAAATCTTTGATAAATGTTATTTCTTAGTCAGTTTTTAAGTAAAGATTTATATATATAACAAAAAAAAAACAAATCAGTTTCACGCTGTATCCCGCACACAGCAGGTTAGGCAGAGGAAATAATTTGTTGATTAATATTAATGTTAATTGTAAACTGACTGGCGATCGACAGGTCATTCACTTCATTTTAAATAGGACCTTCACCTTGTAGATTTATATTCATATATAAATCTTCTGCAAAATTTTGTTAGAAATATCATATCGTATATGAGAACGTGATATTTTCGAGCCAAATGAGATTAAAGGGATTATGGGTCACTGAAAACGCTGAAGCGCGATAAATCAACAATGTCAAGCTAATTAGCCCTGATTTATAAGGGTTAAAATTATATTTTTAAGATATATTTTTGTGTTGTTAAGCCGGGTTCGATGTCCGTTTGAGATAATGAGTCATTTGAGTGGAAAGGAGGGACCTTTCTTCGTTCTTCGTTGAGTTTCGCCAATCACTACTCAACGTCTCTGATTTAGGAATGTTTGGAATGCAGTGTTTTGACACTAACTTTCTCTCTGCAATATATAAATATTACATACGTAAGATTTAATGTTCATTTAACATTAATTCATATTTATGAGTGCACCGCGACGTGAGTCATACTTTTATATAATAAAGTGTAAAAAGTTGTTAGAAGTTAGTCTATTAATCCACTTGGTCATTTAATTGGTCTGTTAGTCTAGTTTTTCCTCTGTCGTGGCACGGTTAGAATGTGCCGTACTGAACATCAGTTCTGAGTTCAAATCATTTAATTTATAACAGGGTAGGTTAGGTAAGTAGGTAGAGGAACCTAGTTTTAGCATACTGTTTTCTAAAATTATCGAAATATTACATATTGAGTGGTAAAATTCAACGTAGCGCTTCGTCTATCAGAGCAACAACTTTTTTATAGGCAATGGGCACCTAGTGATAAGACATTCCGTTCCCTTTAAGCCCTTCCGTTCCCCACTTTCCACCGAATTCTCGAGGCATTAAGTGTTAAGTGATGAAACTCAATGCCGTTATTTGCCTTGGTGTTAAAGCGAAGACATAAAAATACTTAATATTTCATTCTCTCAGGTGGCAATCGAACCCATGACCGTTGCGTAAACAGTCGCATACTTGTGCTCCTGCACAACGACGGCCTTTGATAGTAATAATTTACAACAATATAAGAGGCCTATTAAATGTAAAAAAATATATATATATATTGTATAATTTAAAAGGATCAAAATCTGTTCTATTATTTCAAAGATGAGAGAACATAGTTTACATTATGTGTTGAGTGACGGAACTCAACATCACTTTGTTTTGTCACCAGAACAAGGAAAATGTTTTATAAAAATCATTCATTCTTCCCAGTGGAATTTGAATCCCCAACCATCAAGCTTACAATCAATCGCTGCGCCATAACGGCCTCTAGATTGACTTTTTAGCTTCAAGTAATTAAAATATTATAAAAATAAGATTATTTGCAACTTTCAACGACCACCGCTTCAAAGAGCCAGAAACGGATAGGTCGACAGAATTGGCCCACTTGGCACCGGTTTTTCGAATTAACATTTTTCCTCATTTCAATGGCAAAGCGTGTCGGTGCTTTCACAAAATGTATTGCTGATGAACCCTTTTTTGGAAATTATAATGTCAAATTTTTGGTCGTGATTAAGGATGAATTATCTAATTAGCTAAGAGTTCTGTATATTTATTTAAGAATTTCCCATGGCTTTAGGTATGTATGTTAGGTAGGTATGTTATTTATATATGAATAGACAAATAGTAAAGATCCTATGTATGTATATGAGGCTTCAGAGTTTCCATTACTCAACGCGCAATATCTTAAAAATTCTGCGGAATATAGAGAACAGCGTGTCTCAACACTACGATCTCTCCTGTGCCTATCACCCTATAGGCACATATGCGAGATAAAGCGTGAAGCCAAAAAAAACATTCGTCCTATAAATTTTACTTCTCTTCTTATACGATACGAATCCCGCAGAAAGTGGGGAACGGAGTGTCTTAACACTAGGTTCCGATACGATACCGATACTTATATGCTACGTGACGAACAAACGTTGTTTGTTGGAAGCTACATTAAAACAACGGATAACGTAATTAATCCAATTCCTTTGAAACCGGTATTAGAAAATAGGTAAGACTGGCTCTAGTACTAGACCTTAGTACATCACGTCCGTATTACTATCACGCTCTAAACGTTTTAAAGTGTATTGACACTATTACATCATTTTGAATATTAAAGCTGCAATATTCGCGGTGGCTGTGGGTTCGATCGGCACTGGACGCGTAGATTTTTTTTTAGTTTCACGCTCTAGTTTCACGGTAGGCAGAGGGAACTTGGGAACCTAATGTTGAGACACTTCTGTTCCCGTTTAACACTTCCATTCCCCATGTTTTGCCAAACTTGAGGTTCTACTCCAAAAAATAAATCTTAACATGCACGCCTCAAGAATTCGGCAAAACCTGCACGAAAAAGTTCTTCCTTAAAATTTGCCAGAAAGTGATTATCTTTATCTTTCCTCACATATTTGATAGCTAAGAAATCTGTCCAAAATTCAAAATGGAATGGTTGGGCGTTTAACATTTTTATATGTATTCTAAAAAATAATATGTTAAATATTGTTACAAGACTGTTTATATTTATAATATTCATAAATAACAATATACGGCGGCTTATAACACTCTCCGGTTTGAATCACATGAATAAAGTGAAAGTACAGTAACTCATGAGCGGATAATCCCTGGTAACTTATAAGAGAAACTTAAAAATATTATTTTCGAATAAAAAATCAATGATAACCTAACTTATTATGACTTTACTGCCTATTAACTGTATAATTAAAGTAGGTATAATTATTTTTAAATAATAATCAAAGTTGTTATAACTTTCCAATTGCAATTCCTCTAGAATTCAGCAGAAAGTGGGAAGCAGAAGTGTATTTATTATAAAAGAATCTATAACTACCTAATTCGATTTTCAGAACAAAATTGAAATAACAAGCAAAAGGTTACAGTTTTTTTATAGTTATGATATACGTAGACTTATTTCCCTCTGCCCTTACTTGGTTCCCTCTGCCTACCCCGCTGTATGCGGAATACAGCGTGAAGCTGACGTACGTAGGTTAATGCTTAAAAAATATACTTTTTACATTAAAATTTGTAAAAAGCTTCACGTTGTATCCTGCATACAGCAGGATACGCAGAAACAACCGGGGAAACCAGGTAAAAAAGCATACATAAGTCAGCTTCACGCTGTATCCCGTACATAGCAGAGTAGGCAGAGGGAACCTAGTGTTAAGACACTTTGTTCTCCACTTTCTGCCGAATTCTAGAGGCATTGCGTGTTGAGTGGCAGAACACAACGCCGCGCTTAGCCTTTACATAAAAATAAATAAATAAATCAGCTTCACGCTGTATCCCACACACTGCAGGGTAGGCAGAGGAAACGTAGTGAAATACACTCCGTTCCCCAAAGGAAATATAAATTTAAGTAAATATTTCATCTCCTCGTGTGGGAATCGAACCCACAACCAGTCGGCTTACAGTCACACCTTGTGCCGCTGAACCAGGACCGGCCTCATATATTATATATTTTATATACATTTATATATTATAGACGTAAAAATCAAAACAGTTATTACGGACTATTAAAAATATTTACAACGTCAATTAAGAATCGCGTTTAAAGGTTCTCACGAACTTTATTAAATTTTATCAAGAAACTTTGTAACTAAAATGCTTAAATTTTCCTTACAAGTACATATTAGTGTAGGAATATTCTTGTATTTTACTAGAATGTTTGAAATCATGTTCAAATATTTAATCGAAATTTTATTAAGAACTTACATTTTTTATTTCATGCAATTATTGTTAAGTGGGGAACGGTGTCTTTCACTACGTTCCCTCTGCCTACCCTGCAGTGTGCGGGATACAGCGTGAAGCTGATTTATTTATTTATTGTCATTAAACTTCTGTATCCAAGTATAGTCATAAAGCGGCGTTGAGCTCTGCCATTCGACAAGCCAACAATGTTAAAATCTGAAAAACGAAGAACGGAGTGTCTTGACACTAGGCGCTGTATCATGTACATAGTAAGGTACGCTTAGGGAACCTGAAATTTCCGTTCTCCACTTTTCGCTGAATTCTCGAAGCATAACGTGTTCAGTGGCGAAATTACATATGTAAAGAAAAAATAATAAATATTTTATTTCGCTGAGTAGCAATCGAACCCACAACCGTCGTATAATATATGACATAGATTGACGTTGAATCCAACACCAAGCCTACTGTGGTGTCGACGAATTTCAATTAGTATTCTAGGTCTTTCATTTAATTAATTATGAAATGAAAAACCTAGAATCCTAAGTAGTGAGACCTAAAAATTATCATATATCCTCACATCCTAAGTGGTTGCTGATAGTTTCTCTGTAGAAAGAAAATTTAAAAAAAAAAACACTCTAATAGGTAATTTTATAGTAAGTGAGTAAAATGGGTTATAATTTTGTGTAAAATATAATACTACTTGTAGAACATAGAAAAGTGTTCTCTGTCAAGAAAATGAAATATATAATATTTTCATTTTTCGCGCTCTGGTAACAGTGCAAAACGCGGCGTTAAGTACCGCCAATCAATACGCAATGCTCCCAAGTGGGGAACAGAGGAGTCAAAAATGGAAGGTACTGTCTTAACACTAGGTTCCCAGGTTCCCCCTATCCATCCTGCTATATGCGAAATATAGCGTAAAACAACAGAAAACTGTTCATTGACATTGGATGATTATCTCATGAAAAAACGAAAGTATCACGAGTTAAATTCGTTTGCGAAAAGCTAGTAAGCCATGTGTTTATAAGGCAAGTTTCATATTCCTACTAACTTAGCTTTCGTTCTTCTAAGCGTCCATCAGGGCATGACTAAAATAATAATCACTCTGGGTGCACTAAATGTTCTGCACTATGCCTTTCTCGATCCATTTGACAAAATACCTGTGATTTTATATGAATAACTTTCTATATTTTCCATTGTGTGTTGACATGATTTGACTATCAAACTAGTAATATTTGTTTTCGTAACTCACAGGCTTTACAGATTTTACAATACAAAAAAAGCTACGCGGCAGGACTCGAACCCGCGACTGTTGTTAGTACATTTTACTAGAAATGATCAATTTTTAATAGTTTTTGTTTCATAAAGGATTTTTAACATTTGGTTTTATAAATCATAATGATCCAGATATATGTGGTGGCTTTTTTCGTAAAATTTTAAAAGTCCTCAACAATTTTAAGGTTTTTCAAATATGTTATCTTAAAAAATAACCAGCAGGTATAAAGTACGTGTACGGTCTTGAAAACAGGTAATTGCATTTCATGTTTCAGAGCGATTCTTTCAACAAGACAAATTGCACCTTTAAACTAAAGTTCAACTGCTACAATCTCAGAGAGAACAGTAAAAAAATCATTTTATTTTTAATAATAGATTTTTTTTTTTTAGATAATAGAAAATTAAAATCTTACTAGAATTTTGATATATAATTTGCGGGATACAGCATCCCGCAAATAACAGGATAAGTAGAGGACTGTTTTCGGAGTAAAACTAGGAAAGAAACTTCGTATCTCGTTTTAAATTCAATTTTTATAATTTTATGTGTTATGTGACGGATATTAACGCCGCGCTTTGTTTTGTTACCAGATTGACGAAATGGTAACAATTCATTTCCCTGAGTGGAAAACGAACCCTCGACCGTCGAATGTACAGTCAAATTCTGTCCCACTGCGCACGACAGTCTCAACATTATGTTTGTTTAAGTAAATTTTATGTACACAAATGACCCACGCGGCTACGTCCACCTCTATTTTTTTTAACAATATTTAAGTGTATTGAGAAAAAATAATGGTTATTTTAGTATGATTGTCGATACTGTTTACATTTAATAAAACGCGATTGTAATCTTTTTGAATTTTATTGGATTTTTTTAACAAATATTGTCGTAGTTAAAAGAAAAAAGATTACTACTAAATACACGCGAGCGGAAAATGCAGTCTTTCCCGTAAAGCCCTTCATATCATAAAACATATAAAAAAACGGAAGTACTAAACTATTTATTAAACTATCAATTCTCATGTCAAACATCTAAAAAAAACTAAGGTACCATCGGACGCTGAGAAAAATTTAAATTATCTTTAAAAAAACGAAAGAAATGATAGCACCCCTCTATAACAAGAAACGAAACTCATTCTAAAAAATATGAAAGCTATCCTAAAACACAGAAGAATACGTCTAAAAAATCGAAAGCCACCATACAATGTCCCGTTTTGAGCAGGCCGAAAAATGGTCACGTTAGCCATAACCTACTCTAACGGACAGTGAAACTACTATAAAGATAGGTTAAGCTGTTCCGGAGATTAGCCCGGACAAACAGATAGAAAGACAGAAACAATTTTAAAATATGTTAGCGATGTAAATATGCAATTTAAAAAAAACACTGTTTCTTTGTAATGACTGACAGACATTTTCAATTTAATTTATATGTATATAGATAAGTATAAGATCATCGCTGGATAAATTCCGTGAGAAACTCATCAGGTGCTTTTAAAGAAGGTATTGTATATATTACAAGAATATTTTTGTTAAAACATAATCCTGTCTCGGGTTTCTTGAGGTCTAATCTCAAATATAATTTATGAGTGTGTGTGTGTGTGTGATATATGATTTTACATAAAATGTATTTTTCATCTAGCTTTGAAGACAATTATTACAATTGTTCTGGAACCTTCGATCTGGGTAGACAAAACCGGCGTTTAATTTCACCACTCGACTCACGACGATGCACGATGACTCGAAAATTAGGTGTGATTGTTTAGCTTCACGTTTTTTCATAGCAAGTAGGAGCCTTGGAAACCTAGTGCAAAAACACTTGCGTTCTCCATTTTCTATCGAATTCTGGAGGTATTGCGCATTGAATGGCGCAACTCTACGTGACGAAACGGAGGAAATGATAATATTGAATATTTCATTTCTTATAGTGGGAATCAAACTCACAGTCTGTGGCGATTACAGTCCCACACTTTTGTCCCTGCGCCAATATTGGCTTTTATCACCTAGTGTCATTAGGATATAAACTTACCACAATCACGTTTAAAATCAGATGTTATTACTTACAGGAATAATAATTTTATTACTTTTAATATCATGCACTAAACTAATAATAATTACTTAAAAATTTAAACACATAACATTCTTTGTAATAATCGGTTAACAACTAACCAGATCGTTTTATGGCACCTTGTTCAATTGCCAATAAGTTAGATGGCTCTACCGTCTTAGACTTTATAGCGTCCTAGCGGAACGGTAGAGACGTTAGTGTTTATAGTGTATTTAGATCTGCTCTAGAATTGCTTTTTTAGTTTCACATTTCCCGCAAAAAGCAAGGTAGATAGAGAACATAGTGTCTAGACTTTCTTCTTTTCTGTCTTAATTCGAAACATTGCGCGTTGAGTGATGGAACTGAACGGCGTCATTTGTCTTGTCAGAGTGGTGGATTACAATTGTCTTTATAGTACAAAAGAGTTGATATTAATTAATTTTTTCACTTGAAAACGGTAACCAAAATCAAAATAAAACAAAAGATAGATATATTAATATTTGTCCTAACCAAAAAGAAAGACACCTACATTATTTCCCGTTTCGTTATTTACTGCCATTTTTATCAAAGCATTATGAATTAAAAACACCGCTGTGTGAAAAGAAAGACGAATTTGTGATCGAAATCTTATCAGTATTTTAGTCGGCGATTTAAAAATGGTTCAGTTAGTTTGATTCTAGCTTTATGACACTTTTAACGGTCGTCGTAATGCTACCATTTAAACCATAGTAGATTTCGATTTGCGTTTTTTTTTTATGTTATTACCTATTAATTTTAATTTTGTTTATTTTTTGCCTCTTGAGTCATCGTAGCGCAGTGACAACGCATAAGATTGAGATACGCAATGGTTGTGGGTTCAATTCCCACCAGGATGCAGAAATATTTTATAACAACTATCTCACTTCTGTTACAAGACAGGCAGGTGAAACCTGATATTTAAAAACTTCATTCCGCACGCACTGCTCAATTTTCGAGACATTGCCTTATGAACCTCGGAACACAACACTGCAGAGCGAGGATATTAAAATATCAATTCATTCCCTCAAATGGGAATCGAATTCAAAACCATCGTATTAACTGTCAGACGTTGTGTCGCTGCGCCACGACGTTTCAATTTTTATATTTGTTTTATTTAAAAATAAAAAATGAGCATCAACCATATCAGCGTAGTCCTATATTCGAAGTCCGGGTTGAACAAAAACTACAAGCTACAAGCTTTGGTATCTTGTTATCAAGAAAATGTCAGCTTAGAATTAGGTATTACAAGGCTAGGTTTCTTATCTGAAGTCGACGTTACAGTAGAATTTCTTGCCCAGATAACATGTTTTGCGGATATATGTATGGACCATAAAATTCTCTGCTAAACAAATGGATTCTACGGAGTTAATTTCTTTAAATATAATAATGAGGCCAGTCGTGGCGCATGGGCACAAAGTGTGACTGTAAAATCGACTGGTTGTGGGTTCGAGCCTCACTCGAGGGAATTAAATATTTATTATATTTATATTTTCATTTCTTCGCTGTGGTGTCGAGACAAAGCGCGACGTTGAGTTCCGCCACTCAACACGCACTGTCTCCAGAACTTGACGTAAAGTGGAAAAGTGTCTTAACACTAGGCTCCCTCTGTTCCCTCTAACCTACCCTGCTGTGTGCTGGATACAATGTGAAGCTGATTTATTTAATATAAAATTACCATTTTTAACCGGCTAGCTGATAGGGTCCCATTTTACTCTTTGAATACGGAACCCTAAAAAGCAACAGAAAATATGTTTATAAACTGATATGTAGAAATAAAAGGTGATCAAATTAAAGCACTCTTATCGAAGATATCGGTTAAGAGGGCAGCGATTCTTTTAAATTAGAAATCGATCGCTAACAAGCGTCTGTACGTCCTATCTCAGGTAAGAGGTTTAATGATACTGTTATATATAACAAGGCGGTAGCTCCAATTACTTGGCGAAATGTCTGAGATGCGTATAGATAATTTTTTTTTTAGCTTTTATCAAGTTTTAGGGGGATATTAATTTTTGCATCGTTTTCTAAAATAGTATTTTTCAGATTTTTCTATATATATATTTTTTTTCTTAAGTTTTTTTAAAATAGATATATAAAAAAAATAAACGTAACGTATCGAATATTTTTCTTTTCTGGTGGAATAACTATTCTTTAAAGATATTTTTCTGTACCTAGAACTTTAAGCAGCCAAAATATTTGTACATTTCTAGAAAATATAGTAGGTATGTATTTTTGGTCCGCATTTGTTTTTGCCACCAATAAATGACGACAGAAACACATTCTAATAATAGAAGTCGTAACTCAACTACAATATCAATATATCAAAACCAAGAGCTCGGACTTAAGTAGCAGTATTAGTATTATAATTTTATTTGAAAATTGGTGTGAACAACATTTAATTTATAGAAAGGTCAGGTTAGCTTTAAGCTCTAAAGTCGGATCTGCGCTTTTTTACTGCTCCACTTAAACTGTGAATGGTTTGGTGTTAAGTTATTATGTTTTGGAGTAATAAGAAATAACGACGAAAAACAAATATTTTGGGAATTGTCCACGTTTACTTTATATTGTATTCTGCTTCTTTTCTTTCCGCTTTGCTTCTCTTCTTCTTCGAGGCGAAACGTGACTGTAAAACCGACTGATTTCGATCCCCACTCGAGGAGATTTATTTATTTATTCAGATTCACCAGTGATAATAACATAAAATTTTACAATAATATTTTTAATTCTAAATTACTTAACACTAAATGCATTACCTTTTAAGCTGAACACCGCTTGCAACATTGGAGATTAGTACACAAAAGTTTTTATGTTAATTATTGGTAAAAGATATACATAAAGTCTAATTACATAAATTTAAAAAGGACAAGTTACTATAATTATAATTTG
This sequence comes from Heliconius sara, assembly GCA_917862395.2. Taxonomy (NCBI): domain Eukaryota; kingdom Metazoa; phylum Arthropoda; class Insecta; order Lepidoptera; family Nymphalidae; genus Heliconius; species Heliconius sara. Next base: position 2,332,207 of record OU860798.1, on the reverse strand, counting down.
TTATAATGGCAACGGTAAAAGAGACATAAGTAATAAAAACATGAGATGAAATATTTACTTAAATTTATATTTCCATTTCTTCGCTCCGGTGTCGAGACTAAGCGCGGCGTTGAGTTCTCCCACTCAACACGCAATGCCTTCAGAATTTGGCAGAAAGTGGGGAACGGAGTGTCTTAACACTACGTTCCCTCTGCCTACCCTGCTGTGTGTGGGATACAGCGTGAAGCAGATTTTTTTTTCTTTTTTTTCAAGTGAGTGGAAAGAGAAATATGTAATATTTTTTACACAATTTTATTATTACAACTCAATTTTTTTTAACTTCATACTCTATAACAGAAGACGTACCTAGGGAACCCTAATTTTAAGACACTACATTTGCTTCATTTTTACTAAAACGGAGAAATTACTTATTCCCCCGAATGGGAATCGAAATTAATATTTCTCAAATGTTTTAATAATTCTATATGATTTTTTCTTATTTTAATATCCCACTTAGTATGGAATTTTGATACATTACATATTTAAGATTCGCGTTCCCTTTGATGTTACGCCTTGTATCGAAATAATGCCAATATAATATAAAGGAAAAATTCCTTGACATATACGCACATATTCTATATTTTAATTTTAATTTTATCTACATATTTCTATATTTATTAAAAATAATTTCGGTAATAATTTTGTTGGTTAGTCTGTTTGTCACTAAGTAACGAGATATATAGACATAGAAGGTTTCGCATGGGTTACTCGACTATAAACATTTCGTTATTTCTTTTATATATGCTGCTGCTTATAATAAAATCTTTACTAATCGATATCTGTACATGGAAGATGCTAAGAAATATATTCTAAGAATAAAGAATATAAAAACTACCAAAAATAACTAAAATTTAAAAAAGGGAAAAATGTAGTGATCTTTTTATAGAAAAAGAAAAACATCATGTATGAGATATTTTTTGTGATTTCACCACTATTCGGGTACCAGACAGAAAAAAAAATTAAAATTGTCTTACTGATCTATCATCAAAGATAGTGAGGCCAGTCGTGGCGCAGGGGCACAAAGTGCGACTATAAAACCGACTGATTGTGGGTTCGATCCCCACTCGAGGAGATAAAATATTTACTTAAATTTATATTTCCATTTCTTCGCTCTGGTGTTGAGGCAAAGCGCAGCGTTGAGTTCTGGCACTCAACACGGAATGCCTCCAGAATTCGGCAGAAAGTGGGGAACGGAGTGTCTTAGAAAGTTCCCTCTGCCTACCCTGCTGTATGCGGGATACAGCGTCAAGCTAATCAGCTTCTTTTTTTTTTGATCAAAGATAGTCATAGCAAACAAAACCTTACATTCAGACAGATCTAAATACAAAAGGAACCTGGTATTTGAATCCCAAAGGTAATCAACTGCTTAATTAACATAAAGTAAATCTACTTTTGCTATCAATCGATAGCAATAAAATATAGCTATAAAAAGGTTTTTACAGTTTCTTATTGATGGCATCAATTACTTATCCTTTTCTTCACACTGCTACCCTCATACGGCGAGATACTGCGAGTTCTATAATATCCTCAAGCGTGAAGCTAAAAAGAAACATCGTTCGTTTTTCCCCACGTGTACTACAATAGACAAAAAAAGGATCGCACCAGAGTAAGGAAATGAGAATAATTCGTACCAGCGAGAGGGTATTAAACCTACAACCATCGCACGCACACAAGTTACTTAATGTGGCAATAAAAGTGTTTTCCGTCACCAAAAACTCACAAGGCGAATTCTTAGATATTTTAAGTCCATAAAGAAAGTTAATTAGCATTTATGACTAACATCCTTTCTCTAGATCCATAAAATCTTAAAATCTTACAAATTCAGGAATTCTACGAGACTGATTCATTCCGACACGACAAAATGTGTATCCATCGCCAATTATAAACATGTTTTTTCTCTCACTTTCGTCGACATTCCAATACTCTGTGTTCATTTGTTCGCTCGAGATCACCTTTCACTCTTACACGTCACGCCTCGCCGGTCTGGAGTTCCGATTGAATGTCTAATTTTATTATGATTGAATAATGCATATATATTTTTTTATTATATGTGTAAATTATGTATTAATAATATAGTTTTTAATGATATGACTATTATGTCAATTTTAGCTTCACGCTGTATACCGCATACCGCATGTAGCAGGGAAGATAGAGGGAATCTAGTCGACTGTTCGGAATTTACGCGGCGTTTCGTCTATTTCTTTCGCCTTGTTCACTGTCATCAACTTCTACGTACACACTCGGCGGGCATGGCCGTAGGTCCTCATCTTATCCTTCTGCATCTCTTACCACTCATAAATCTTGTTTACCATTCTTTAGTCCCTCATAATAACTTTCCTAAAAGTCGAGAAGAAAAATAAAATTTCTCCTTCTTTTTCGTTTCGCACCAATCGCAAATACACACCTACATAGATTTTTTAGATCTAAGACAAAATCCTCAATAAACAATCAAATTACCAACAACATTCTTTCTATTAGGTAGCAAATAGAATCTCATTTTACCGCAATGTGAAACAACGTTCTTCCCAACATTCATGTTTCGATCTGTATTGAATCTCTCGACGAGAATGTTTCCTATATCTTTTTATCGCCCAAAGCTAGGCGACCTTAGAACAATGAAGATTGACCTCTTTTTATCTTGTTTTATTGTTTTATTTTAGTTCTGTTATCAATAGGATTTTATATTGTGGCAAAGTGGTAAAGTATGTGATTACCATCGGTGGTTGTAAGTTCGATACCTGTAGATAAAAATGGTTGTAGTAAAATATCTTGGTTTCTAGTAACATTAGGCAAAAATTGTTGTTAAAGACTTGCGAAATAGTTAAACAGAGCATAGTGCCAAATGTCACGGTCCTAACAATCTGTTTTGGGATTTGTCATCTTCTAGTTTTTTTTTTAATCTTACTTTTTCAAAAACAATGGGATATTGTAGTATCAATTTTTTTTGTGTCTTGCCTGTTTATATGTTGTTCGGTTTTCAAAACATTTAATGTAATCTCAATAGAATTAATATGATGCATACATGTTGTTTTATCCTGTAGTAAATAAATCAGCTTCATGCTGTATCCTGCATATAGCAGGGTAGGCAGAGGGAACCCAGTGTTAAGACACTCTGTTCCGCATTTTCCGCGGAAATTTGGAGGTATTGCATTTTGAGTGGCGGAACTCAGCGGCACGCTTTGCGTCAACACCAGAGCGAAGAAATAATTATAATAAATATGTAATTTGTCCGAGAGGGTATCGAATCCACAACCTGTAGCATTGACACACGCTTGTGTCCATGCGCCATGACTGGCCTGTAACCTCTCCTCTCCTGTAGTTAAAGATATTCTATTTACCATATACAGTCATTGTACAAACTCTATTTAACTTTCAACAATTTAAGCTAACCCTTACATAAACTGTAACGGATGCTTAAACACGTGGTTACGTTTTACCTAAAAAAAGATGAAACCGTGGCGAAGCATCTGAGACTACTTTTTGAGTGGTCTCTAAAAGGAGAAAAAAAGAGTGTCTTGACACTACCGCCTGTCTACCTAGCCTGCTATTTGTAGAATATAAATGTGGAATAAAGCTAAAAAAGTTAAGCTAATAAAATCTCGTCATATCCAGATTGTAAGACCATCTTGGTTACCACTTTATAAAGGCGAAAAAATCATTTTTCTTTTGGATAATGTAAAAAAAGTAATGGCCATATTTAATTTAATATAATCACTAATAAATACAGTTATATCTAGAAGAATACACAATAAGTTAATGGAACGGAATAGATAATAAACGGCTTGGACGGCCCCATTATTTTCTTTTCCTCAATAAAAAATACTTTTTATAAAAGGTTGTCTGAGGGAATTGCTTCAAACCATATTTAGGTATTTTATTTAGCGTCACACTGTAGCCCATACACAGAAGTGTACGCAAAGGGAACCTAGTGTTAAGACACTCCGTTCCCCATTTTCCGCCGGATTCTGGATGCATTGCGTGTTGAGAGGCAGAATTCAACGCCGCCCTTTGCCTCTACACCATGAGCGAAGAAACGAAAATATTGTTTATTTAATTTCCACAAGTGGGAAAACTGGATCAGGATCCAACCCACAACTTATCGCGCTTTACAGTTGAGCCACTGCGCTAAGACTGGCCTATTTTCTAACTTATATTAGTAGTAATAAGGCCAGTGTTAGCGCAGCGGCACGATGTGTCACTTTAAAATCGACTGGTTGTGGTTTCGATCCCCACTCGAGGAAATTAAATATTTATTTACTTTATACTTCCATTTCTTCGCAAGAAAGAGAAGAGTTGTAGAGGCAAAGCGCGGCGTTAAGTCAACATGAAATGCCTCCAGAACTCGGCGGGAAGTGGGGAACAGAATGTCTCAGCACTAGGTTCCCTCTGCCTCTGTGCGGGATACAGCGTGAAGCTAATGAATATTAGAATAGATAAAATCTGTACAAATCTACTTAAAAAAGTATATAGTTATAATTCAGGTTAGAACTAGTTTGCTACTGGATTATGCAGTTGTGGTCACTGCACTCGAGCTGGCTCATTAAGCGTGTAAACTACATACTTATTTAAAACAAAAGTGGCATTATTTAAATTCGTAATTGCATTGTGCATTTGAAACGTGACTAATACAAACATTTGAGTAGTAGGGTAAGCAAATAGAAACTAGTGTTAAAACACTCCGTTTCGAACGTTCTGCCAAATTTTCGAGACACTGCCTGTTGAGTGGCAGAAAGCAGCACCGGTCTTTTACGCGAAATGTCGTTACTTTCTTAAATTCTCTTTCTTAGGTATACGTATCCCTTTTTAATCAGATAATCAGAAAAAATTTATTCGTTGAGTTAAATTTAATTATGATTCATACTGTGTACTGCACATAGCAGGGTAGGCAAAGAGAAACTAGGAACCTAGTATCAAAAACTTCGTTCCCCGATAAGACACTTCCGTTCCCGAATTTCCAACTTTCTTGAGGCGTTGTGTATTAAGTGGCGTAACTCAACAGTGAGAAAATAAAAATAGTAAATATTTCTTTCCCCCGAGTAATCGAACCTACAACCGTCGCGTTTATAGTCACATGTTTTTGCACCGGCGGCGACCACCCCCTATTACATTAAATGTTTTTATATAAAAGAAAAGTGGTTAACATAATATCTGCCCCAACTAGTTATAAGTGAAGCGTATAATTAGAAGAAATTAATGAAATGAAATAATTACTAGCATGTATGAGCGAACCGAGTTGACATATTAATGACATAGACCATGTTAAGCACTCTGTATCATTCACTCTGTGTCACTCTCTGTGTCAATCTCTGTGTCACTCTTTGTGTCACTCTTTAACATTTGGTTTTACCCTACAATCTCCTTCGTATGTTCTCCATACAACGGGACATTGGCAAAGTGATTTGTGCTTAGCTGGCACGCTCGCCACTCGTCATAATCAAAGAACAGCAAAGACATTTGATAGTTAAAAGGTAAATTAAATTATTAAATTTAAAAAAATACTTTACAGAGCCGATATAAAGATGTACAAAAGAGATTACAAAAATATGTTTTTTTTAGTATTACTTTAATTCATGACTATTCTTTAGACCAATCATATCGCAGGGGCTATAAGAGTGTGACTGTAACGCGACCGTTGTGGGTTTGATCCCCACTCGAAGGAATGAATTATTATTTATTAATATTTTCAATTTTTCACTCTGGCACCAAGACAAAATTCGGCGGAAAATGGGGAACGGAGTCTCTTAGCACTCTGCATACCCTCTCTGTGTGCGGGACGCAGTGTGAAGTTGTTTTTTTTTAAATTTATATTTTAAAAATCTTGCTGAGGCCGGCCGTGGCGCAGTGGCATGAAGTGTGACTGTAAAACCGACTGGTTGTGGGTTCGATCCCCACTCGAGGAGATGAAATATTTACTTAAATTTATATTTCCATTTCTTCGCTCTGGTGTCAAGGCAAAGCGCGGCGTTGAATTCTGCCACTCAACACGCAAGGCCTTCAAAAATCGGCAGAAAGTGGGGAACGGAGTGTCTTAACACTAGGTTCCCTCTGCCTACCCTGCTGTGTGCGGGATATAGCGTGAAGCTAAAAAATCTTGCTAAATTTATAATTTGAAACCATATCTATCAGCTTTGGTGCAAATAAAATGTTTATCGGATGTCATATATTGTTATGAGTAGATTACCTTAAAAGTACATCAGTGGAAAGCGACGTACATCGGTGGGGAACGACTTAGTTTTATACTAAAAGGATACGTAAAATACATGTAATATTTTAATAAAATTTAAACCCATACTAACGTCCAATAATACGACGCTACAAAATTTTGCATAACTTTATCAATAATAAAATTCGGGTCAATAATCACACTGCGGGGTAGGCAGAGGGAACCCAGCATTACGACACTCCGTTCCCCATTTTCCGCCGATTTTTTATACTTAAGCGAAAATACTTATTTATATACTTATTCATATACTAAAGCGAAGCGAAATATAATAATTTTATAAATATTATTAAATAATTAAATATATACTATTAAGTACTTGTAACTTGGAAGTCGTTTTAAGAGACAGAAGCATCTCTTCAAAAGTAATTTCGTTAACATAGAAACTTTGGGAATACCCCCAGACTGAGTTTCAAGTAGTCACTTGTGCAAACAACATTTAACAATTGGAAGTTAAATATTACCGTAATTAATGGTCTAGGTACAAAACGCGGGTTTGGGTTCCGCGATCCGGCACGTAAAATATCTGAAGCTGTATATCATAGCAAAAAAATTACTTTCTTAGCGAGGATTTGAATATTTTTCTGAACTAATTAAATGGCTGAGACAATATGGCGCAGCCAAACTGAGTGTAAAACGGTGGTCGCGAGTTCGATCCCCACTCGGAGAAATGAATTATTTTAACTATCCCACCCTTATAGATAAGCGACGTTGATTGAATAAAAGTATTAGGCGGAGAACGGTGAGTCTTAACTCCTATATACGGGAAACAGTCTTTATCAAAAAAGTACGGGAAACAGTCATTATAGGAAAGTTTTTAATACAACATTATACTCTTACTACTCTACTCGAAAATACTAGTTTACGTTTATTCTCAATCCCTAAACATATCTATCATAGTAAATGACCCGAACTTAACAAGCTTAACGCTTAATAAACTTTAAGCTGCATTACGTCGTGATTGCAATTGGTATTAATGGGCTTACGATAATTATATATATAGTCTATATTTTTACTAGTAGCCCTTAACTTTTTACTAAGTAGATTTTTTTTTAATTACTTAGATATTGTTCCTTATAGGGTATCCCGCACACAGTTGCGTAGGCAGAGGGAACCTAATGTTCAGACGAGACGAGAGTGGGGATCTAACCCACAACCATTCGCGTTTTCTTCGGGACTTCGGGACTTTGAACAGTAAAATGCTAAAAATCCTACAATAAAAGGGAAAAAAATTCCTGACCAACCATGTCAAATTTTAATAATTTAAGTTGATAAAAAATTATAGTGTAAGTATATTCGTCTGTGGTCGAACACCTCAGTCACTCAGTTAAGCGAGAACTTTTATATAGGTGTAGGGTATTTTAATGAACACATAGACACTATATCAATGTAACCATACACTAAAGTCTAGTTCTAAATATTGACAATACAAAAAATATATAGTATTAAAACATAGTAGGAAAAAATGTATAAGGCGTCAGTAGCTACTCTATAGTAAATGAAAAAGAAAATCTAAAAGCGAATATTGAGAAAAGTGATCATTTTTCTTAAGAGCTATTCTGAACGGCTTGAAAACAAAAAAAAAACCCAGCGCTCGTTCCTTTTAGCTTTCCTATATTTTAACTTTTTTTTATACATTTTGTGAATTTATATAACTTTTCAATATCAAATAGTACTTATTTAGAAATTGTATATAAATTTGAACGTAGCGGGACTCGAACCCGTGCCTCCTGGAAGGCGAACAGGCGCTTTGACCACTAAGTCATACGCTCTCATCAAGCTACGTTGAATTTTTTATACGCATGTTACAACTTATTTATGTTGTTAGCATCTCTGTAGGGAGATTTTTACAAAATTTCCGCTACCCAAAAATAATCACTCAGAATTATTGTTTGTGCAAGAGAGGAAGCTGTTTATTAAATATTTTTAACATTTTTTAAAGTGTTATTCCACACTTAGGATGGAGTGGAAATATAAAAGAAATATAAAGTAACTGAGCATTTCAATAACAACATCGGCATCGTAGAAAATGAAAAAGAAAATAAATTCCTTCGCTTCGATAACAGTACCACGTTATGCATACAGATGCTTGCTTGCACTTTCACTCACTGCAATTTTATTCAGATTTTAAACTCTTGGTTAACGGTATGTTGGGAGAATTAAGACCTGTTCACGCTGTACTCACGTTTCACGCTATATCCCGCATATAACCGTTTAGAGATAGAGAGAACCTGTTAAGACTCTCCATTCCCTCCGCACTGCCCATTTTTTGTATAAGTATCAGTAAATATATAATAAAATCGAGTATCAGTAAATAACTCTGGGCTTTGTCTGATTATCAGAGCGAGGAAATGGAAATATTTTATTCCCCCGAGCGGAAATCGGACCTACAACCATCCCGTTTACGTTAAGTCAAACGTTGCGCTGCAACGGCCACAAATGTAAAATTATAGTTAATATAGTACTATTTTAACTGAAGGAGGGGGCCTAGTTTCATCAAAATTGGTTCAGTAGTCTTTTTGCGTTTTTTATTGGATTTATTATTTAAATTAAGTTTTTTTTTCTGAATAATATATTGTATTGGATGGAAGCCAACAATGCAATTTGTCTAATTCCGCCGGGGAAACCATAATAGACTGCTGCCTCATACAGTTACATATGTTACAACTACACTGCAACGGTATTGTCATACCAATATCTTATCAATATTTATATACTTATATTATAAAGCTAAAGAGTTTGTTTGGTTTAACGCTCTAATGTCAGGGACTACTGGTTCAGAATGGAAAAAAAATTAAGACTAGACACTTTGTTAATTTTCTTCAATGTAATTTAGTTATTTTCGCCTCATAATGGAGGCGAAGTCGTAAAAACGAATAATGGCTGTATATAAATATTAATTAACATTAAAATAAATGTAAGATTCTTTAAAAAAACACCAGTATCGAGTACAGGTACTTAATACCTTATAGTTCAGCTTCTTGAGAATACTGAGCTAGACTAGTAATGCTAAGATTGAAGAGAAAACAACCTACATTTAATACTTATATCACATAATAGAGGCCAGTCGTGGCGCGTGGTTTGATTACCACTCGAGGAAATGACGTATATTAATTTCATTTCCTGGCTCTGGTAATGAGGCAAAGCATGGCTTCGACGTTCCGCCACCCAACACGCAATGCCTCCAGAATTCAGCGGAAAGTGAGAAACGGGAGAGTCTTAACACTCCCGAGAGTTCTCTCTGCCTACCCTGCTGTGTGCGGGATACAGCGTGAAGCTGAAATATAGCCTAACCTTGCTCGATTAATGGACTATACAACACAAAAATAATATTTCGAATCAAACTGTGATAGTTTTCTAGATTATAGCATTCGACCACACAAACTATTTATTATTATATAATAAAAATATAACAAAAATATATGCTTTTCTTTTATTTTATATCAAATCCTGCAATGCTACTTTCATATAACATTCATTTATAAAACGTATTTCTTTATTAAAATTTTAAAACCAAATTGGCTTATAGCCACTCGCTTACGTATAAAAATATAAACCAATTATATGTTATGTGAAAAACCAATTGTTACAAAGGTCAGACACAATAGCGTTTTGGCCACTGCAGTGCAATTGATGTTACATTTTCATTTATGTGATTCAAATAAAATAAAATTTATTTCGTATTTCTTATTTTCGTATAGCTTTTAAATGTGACTTTAACCTTAGGATTTTTCCAAATAATAAAAACCGGTCAAGTGCGAATCGGGCTCGCTCAACGAGGGTCTCGTAATCACGTCATATTCAAATTAGAATTCGAAATATTCTTTATTCAAATAGACTTTTACAAGCAATTTTGAATCGTTGAATAAAGCTACCACAATCTACTCGTATAGTGTTAATTTCTGAGACTCGCACTTTTAACACAGAAGAAGAAAAAGATTTTTTTGTATTCTAAATTCTTACGTCTTGCTAAGTGTCATGATTGTAGGTAGATCCACGGAAAGTACCCGATAGGTTTTGACTACGCTGCGAATTTTATACAAAATATAGCAAAGCCGATGCATAAATGCTCCTATGACACAAATGCTTGATTTTTTTCTGAGATCTTAGTTATCGTAGATTTATATTTTTATTATTACTTTTAGTTTAATAGTACTATACTGTATATTGAGATTTGAAAGAGTGCAGTGACTGAGCCCCCATTACTCCTAACCTAAACACTGTACTATGAAAAATTGAGCAGTTGTGTGGGAACCCACCCTAACATATCGCACCTTTAGAATTATAGTGACCTAATCAAAAAACCATGATTTTGACTTTTTGTTTTGTCAGAAATTGACCTAAAACGACGAACTGTACACAGCAGGGAAGACAGAGAGAACTTAGAACTAAGACACTTGGTTAACTTCACATAAGTGGGGAATTTTTGATCAGGTCACTATAATTCTAAAGGTGCTATATCAAGAAAATAACCAAAATCGGAGAACTCAACTTTTCTAACCTGTCTTAAATGCACCATTTAAAAAATATATCTTCACTAGCAGCATGACTATACCAATCTGGTGTCAACACTCTCTGTTATTCACTTTCTGTCTGAATTCAGTGTTGACTTGTGGAACACAACGCTGAGCTTTTTTGTATAATATAACCTACTTACTCTTACTAAGACAAAATATGAAAGAGTAGGTCATATTTAATCTGTTATTTATATTGTTTACTTTGGTCTCACTTACCTAAGGTTAAAACGCAGGGTCGATACTTTCTCCACTTACTTATTGCTTAATGACAATTTAAAAAACAAGTATTTATAGAAGCCGTTTTTAGAAATGTTTTTATGATCTAGTAGAAAGGCTTCCAACTGTAAATGCAATGGTTGTAGGAACTCTAGAATAACAAAGAACAGCGTTGAATTACGCCACCCAATTTATAAATTATTTCGAAAGAGTCTCTCTTTATTGTCTTTATGTCAACGTTACAAAAAAATCACCCAGCCCATCGAGGGTTATGTACAAAAATTAGAGGTCTCGCTTCTTCTGAAATTCAAGCCTAGCTTAGCCAGAGTCCTTACGATCTGATACGTAACTTGAACTAGCGGCTTTAACTTCAAATTTTGCCTCCTTTTTAAGGTTATTATTTTTTTACGATTTAACCACAAATATATAGTTTTAAGACTTTTCCTAAGCTATCTTTTTACTATCTATACTTACTATCTGCCAAATATCTTAATTCTACGCCAACCGAAAGTATCTATTTAATTTTGATTCCCTTTATAGTGTGAAAAGCGTGTTTATTGCGATATAAACGGCCATATCTTTTTATAGTAAATAAAGAAATACGATGTTTTCATGAAATCAAGGGTAATAGATCTGAGTATATGGTTTGAATTTCTAGTCAACATTCGTGAGATATAAGCTCTTGACAGACAGACAGACTGACAGGCAGATGGATAACAAAGTGATTTTAAAATGGTTTTTTTTTACTTAAAAATTACGCTACCCTAAAACGGTAACGAACTAACGTGCCTTTAAACACATTTGTAAACACCATTATTCATTTTTGAAATATAACCTCATGAAAGTATACATGATAAAAGAAACATAATAAATGTAGGTAACGACATACATTCTCAAATATACTGATTAAATTGCGTGTAATGGCTTAACGACTTATATAGTATGATTTGCTCTAGTTTATAGAGGTAATCAACGACATTGTAAGAACGACGAGATCAATCAGGTGATTTGAGTATTATATTGTGTCAAATTGGTATGTTTATATCTGAGTTTCTTTTGAGGATATTTAGGATAAATGTAAATGTGAAGTAAATATTTTAAGCGGTAAAACATAAGATAAAATAAAATATATATTATATGTGTTGAGTGGCGGAACTTAACGCTGCGCTTTGTCTCGACACCAGAGCAGGGAAATAAAAATTTTGAAATAGGAATCGAACCCAGAACGATAGATAGTGTGTCAGTAGACACACTTTGTGCCCCTGCCCCATAACTGGCCTCAAATACTCATTAATATGAATAATATGTTTTTATTATTATTTTATTAAAAAGAGGCTGACGATGATTTTTGACAATTCTTTTACCGATTTGTATCGCTTTTCATGAATGGAGTGAAAGTGAACTTTTTTACAACTTATGCTCTTATAATATTTTTTAACATATTTTAATACTTTTTCTTTTTTTTTATACCTAATACTAATAAGGAAAACTGAATAAGGATGCACACATAATAGAAAGCCACGGTCATATTTGCATTATTTAGCACTGCTCCCTACGTTTCTCCAAACAACATCCCAATACATAAGAGTTGGCGATTTTCTAAGCTAAAAAACAGCAAGTGAGTGTACGCATACGAAACTAGAAGGTGACAAACATACCTAAGTATTTTTTTATGTATAACTTTTAAATACAATACTTTTATAAGTTGTCCCAATAGTAAGAAAATGTATTCGACTATATAACACTATATATACATATAAAATCAATAATATATTTTTTATAATTTGAAATTAAATAAGCAAACCAGAAAAAAAAATCATTATAATTTTCTGATTGTAATTCTGTCTTTGTAAATCTGAGGCCAGTTATGGCGCAGTGGCATGAAGTGTGACTGTAAAACCGACTGGTTGTGGGTTCGATCCCCACTCGATGAGATGAAATATTTACTTTAAATTTATATTTCCATTTCTTCGCTCTGGTGTCGAGGCTAAGCGCGGCGTTGAGTTCTGCCACTGAACACGCAATGCCTCCAGAATTCAGCTTCTTCTGCTTCCCCACTTTCTAGTAGGGAACGGAATGTCTTAACACGAGGTTCTCCCTGCCTACCCTGCTGAGTGCGGGATATAGCGTGAAGCTGATTTTTTTTTGTAATCGACTTTTAATAATTATTTTGAAGTATCATCGTCATCATCATTATCGAAACGTGTATTTGAGTCAAAACAAATGATTAAACATCTTGTTCAAAATCTACAATGATTCCTTTTAACCGTAATTTAATAAAATTGGACCTAACGGATATTCAATTTTAACGGACTTTGCCTTTAAGCTGAAATTTTAGTTAATTTTAATACTCAATATTTGCACTGAGAATATCCCGTTCGATACTCTCAAGCCAATCCACTCGTTATAAAACATCGAGTTAATCTTCAATTTTTTTTACATATTAATATTTTCCCAAAAAAGAAATTATTAGTTATAATTATTAAGAATCTTAAAATAAATAAGCTATATAACATTAGATCGCTTAAAAAGTAATAATTTTCCAAAATATATATTGTATGGTATACGAAGAAAATTTAGACATTTTTTAGCTTTACATTATATCCCTTAATAGGCAGAGGGAAACTTGGAAATCTAGTATGAAAACTCTCTGTTCCCATGAAGATAACTCCGTTCTCTCTGATTCTGGAGGCATTACGTATTGAGTGACGGAACTCAACGCCGCGCTTTAGCCTTGTTACGAGAGTGAGTAAATAAAAAAAAGATATTTAATTACCTCGAGTGGAATTTTAACCGACACCCTGTTGCACGTTACAGTCGTACGCTTGTGCTCTGCGCCACGACTGGGCTCAAATATACTCGTCAAACATTATCTTACAAATACACTCATGACTTAAACCACACTACAAAGAAAGTTATAGCCAAGTAGGTCATATGAAGAAATCCTTCGCCGATAAGTTTTATTGATAAGAATTCCTATATCGTGTGCCTTAATCTTATATATTTTGAAATTTAAGTCGATATGCCAGGACAGCAAATAAATCTATAATAATATTATAAAGTTGAAGAGTCTGTATGGCTGAACGCGCTGACCTCAATAACTACTGGTTAGAATTGATAGATTATTTTAGTGTTGAATGGTCAATTTAAGGAGTAAGGCTGTAAGGCTATACTATATCAAGTTGAACGCTAATGTAATATACAATTCAGTGTTTATTTCTGGAAATGAAAAAAACAAATATTTCACTTTCCATCGTGGGAATCTAACCCAAAACAGATGAACGGACGAAACGACTGCTTTAATGAAATTAAATGAATAAATGATATGCTCATTGCTAACATTGTTTAATATAAATATTTAGCTTTTTATTGATTTTATTTGCAACGTACAAGCCTAAAAATAAAGAAAATCTTTAAGTAATTTTTTTTTTAGTTATAGGAAGCAAACCAACCAAGAACGGACTAACCCTTTAGGCTGTTCTTGGTTGGTTTTATTATTATGTTTCTTATTTGATTTAATAAGACTTGGAGCAAGAATAATATGCGTACAGAGTGCACATTACTATATTTAAACAACTCAGTCGTAGGAAATTAATAATTATTAAAATGGATAATTTTTAAAATCATGCGTTGAGCTTTTTCCACCTTAAGTACTACTACGGGATACTCTCCTATGGAATACCGAAATGGAGATTTTTCTCATAGCTACTCTCAGAGCCTATTTCTACACGGTGAGATCTATTAGAGTTACGTCTTATTCCCAACTTGAATAGTTTGCTGGGAAATTTGATTTTGATACTAACAAAAATTTTTTTTTACGATTACTACAAATTTTTACAGATCTTAAGCGAGCATCACTAGTAAAATCACTACGAGTAATAAATCACTCCATCACTCACTGTTTGATGTACAAATTTATCTTTAAAATAACGTTTTTGCATAGATTTTAGTGAAAAAACGTCGTAGTAGTCACAATATCCGGACCTAAGAAATTGATTCAGGTTATTTCTAAACAAATTACTTTTGTAGTCAAGATTGCTTTTACTTAATCTTCTTTTCAATAAAAAATCTTTGATGTTGGCTTAATAAATAGTGACGTTATAACATAGTGGAGTAAATTCTTGTTTCAAATGTTTTAAGATTTAAATTTTGAGAACAACAACAACAACGAGCTCAGTCATGGCGCAGTGGTACAAAGTGTGACTGTAAAACCGACTGGTTGTGGGGTTGATCCCCACTTGAGGAAATGAAATATTTACTTAAATTTATATTTCCATTTCTTCGCTCTGGTGTCGAGGCAAAGCGCGGCGTTGAGTTCTGCCACTCAACACGCAATGCCTCTAAAATTCGACAGAAGGTGGGGAACGGAGTGACACTAGGCTCCCTCTGCCTACCCTGCTGTGCGCGGGATACAGCGTGAAACTCTAAAAATAAAACAACAACAACGATTTAGTAAGTAGTAGTTCTTAAACTTGCGCGTTCAACCATACAAACTCTTCACCTTTATATTATTACTTTATATATTTAGCTGCTTCAAATGCCGCTTTATATTTTTCTTTAATATTTTATTACAGAACCTTTAACATTTTGTGTTGTCTATTAAAGTTTTATTAGTTCTAAATCGCACATATAGTGAGGTAGGCAGAGGGAACCTGACAACCTGGTGTCAAGACACTCCGTTCCCATTTAGACATTCCGTTCCATACTTTCCGCCGAATTCCCGAAGTATTGCGTGTTTTGTTGCAGAACTCAACGCTCCGATTTGCCCCGTTAACAGAGCGAATGAAAGAAAATAATAAATATTCAATTCCTTCGAGTGGGAATCGAACCCACTCCCTCTCACGGCCGTCTTATTTAAGATAAAATAAATCAAATCAGCTTCACGCTGTATCCCGCACACAGCAGGGTAGGCAGAGGGAACTTAGTGAAAGACACTCCGTTCCCCACTTTCTGCCGAATTCTGGAGGCATTGCGTGTTAAGTGGCAGAACTCAACGCCGCGCTTGTCCTCGACACCAGAGCGAAGAAATAGAAATATAAATTTAAGTAAATATTTCATCTACTCGAGTGGGGATCGAACCCACAACCAGTCGGTTTTACAGTCACACTTTGTGCCGCTGCGCCACGACTGGCCTCATCTCATTTAAGATAAAAAGAATAAATCTTATTTAAGATAAAAAGAATTTTGAATGGCGCAACTAAACGTCGCAACTTGCTGACCAAGCTCTCCGAACAGCAATTAAAGCCACAACAATAATGTTTAAAGTCAGACACCGTCTTCCAAAAACCTTTGTTCGTTTAAATAAAATTAAAAAGAAGCAAAATTTTACGTCCCAATTATATCAAAAAGATTTTTCTTAAAACTTTCACAATACTCAGTCAATAATAATAAAAGTTGAAAATTTGAAGAGAATATCACGAAAAATTAAATCCTCATAATTTTATTTTCACCGAAACGTGAATAATATGGACATTCATTTTAATCATTCATTTAGTATTAAAGGCTTTTGACTAATAATTTCTGAAATATAATAAATAATAATTAATCCCTTCTTACGTTAAATTAAGCAAGTTTATCGAATTGAATATTTTATGTTGAATTAATTCGTTATAATACAGTAGGCACTTTTACGCCGGTATGGGTTGTGCTTGGATTTTTTCTCGAGGAAATAGGAGAAGCGGGCAGAAAAGGTTATCGACGAGACACATAGGGCACCCAAGGGATCCACGGTTGCTCTCAGGGAAGCACAAGGGAGCATCAAGGCTGCATCAATGATGACGATGATTATAATGATACCTATTACCTATGACCTATTTAGTTTCATGCCTTATTCCCCATATGCGTATGAGAAATTTTCAAACGAGGTATAATACTAAAAAAATATAAAAATAATAAAAATTATAATGTTAAAAAAATCAAGATTGTAGCCTACATTCAACGGCTTATTATCTAGTGGTTCAGTAAAATTGGTTGTAGCCAGTTCGTTATATTAATTGAACGTCTTGTTCAACGACGCGTATAAAGTGTAATGAAAAATTGAGCTATATTCCGGTAAAATGAATGTCACCTATTTAAATGATATATGGGAAGTTTATTATATATTTAGCTTCACGCTGTATCCTGTTTATGGTAGGACAGACTTAGAGCACCTATGTTACGACACTCAGTTCTCGACTTTCCGCCTACATAGCGCCTGCGCCTGATTCGAGACACTGTGAGTTAAAATTTTTTGTGTCACTGTGAGTTGAAATTAATGCCACACTTTGTATACGGGACAGAGAAAATAAAATAATTTATAACCTCGAACAGGACTTAAGCCACAACTATTGTATTTGCTCAAACACTGGCCAATTGTACTACGACAACATCTACGTATCTTCTATATTCTATATACGTAAGTGTCTTATATTCACTGTACTTATATAAACTTGAATAAAACTACTAAACTCTTCTTCTTCTTGGCATTAGTCCCGGCTTTTGCCAGGGTCTGCCAATAGAACTACTAAACTTAGTACCCTAAATGACCTTAAAAAAAGAGTGTTAGATACAATATATAATATAATTTTATTACAGTATAAATTATTTTGCGAAAAATTGCCCGAATGGGAATCAAATCCACAACCGTCGTGTTTACAGTCTGATGCTGTGCTGACACAATTTTTATTATAATTCACATACCTCTAAAGTTATATCTATCCATCTGTGTCAATATGCCTTTCATCTAAGTACAAAAGACGACAAGGGTCCAAATATGTCACCTTGAATTTCCCAAATCGAAATGTAAAAAGGAAAAAAAATGGAATATGAAATTTCTGATTCATAAATTGAAATTCAAATAATAAATCTTTTATGATACAAGTACGTTTTGTCAAGTATATAGTTTCCAAGGGAATAAAGTGAGAGAGTCTTTGAGTAAAATATATTTATATGTTCAAAGAAGGTCATATTAAAGAGGAGGCTGTCATGGCGCAGCGGTGTGCTGTGTGATTGTAAACGCGTCGTTATGGCTCCCACTCGATTCCCACACTGAAGAACGAGCCATCATTTATTTGCTCTTTAAAATAGCAAATCAAAATTTTCTATATATTGTTTATTGTTATTGAATTTTTAAATAAGTGTTTCAAATATTTAAATCGAATATATATTATTGGTTATTCCTTTCGTATGCAATAGGCAATCAAGTCCCTCCTATTTTTGCAACATTTTTTATTACTACTCTAGAAATAATAAAAAATATATAAGAATTTATAAAACTCATAAAAGTATTATGATTATCCGCTTTGATTATTAATTAGCTCCAGTCGTATCAAGAAATAGCTATAATATTTGGCCTGTACTTTTCATTTACAAATACACTATCCAACACATAGTTAATTTCTAAATTTGAACCAGTAATTTCCGGGCTTTCAACCAAACACACTTTTTAAATTTGTAATATTAGTATAGAAGTTATATAGAAACTAAATAAAAGCCGGGAATCGTTTAAGTACAGCTGAATATATGAAAATTGCATAAAATACAAAAATATACGACCTCAGTCGTGGCGCAGGGGCACAAAGTGTGACTGTAAACACGACTGGGTTCGATGCCCACTCGAGGAAATGAAATATTGAATAATTCCGTCATCCTCACTCTGGTATCGAGGCAAAGCTCAGCGTCCGCCATTCAACGCGCAATGCCTCCAGAATTCGACGGAATATGGAGAACGGAGTGTCGTTCCTCTGCCTACTCTGCAGTGTACAAAAAATGTAAGATAGTGTTATAACACGATTAACACGAAAACAGCTTTCCGACTTAAGAATCTCAAATTTCTATCTCGAATAACGAATTAACTATCAAAGAATTGATTGACAGCTTGTAAATTAATGTTCTCTGGGGATTTTCCTTTCGTATAAATTTGCACTTTCGCTATTTCTCAAAGATATGAGCTAAGCTGTTTATAATGAAATGATAAATAATAATAAAGTTATGCTGTTTTTACATCATAACTTAATTATTTATATAATTATTATGTACGTTACTGCTGCCAGACGCGGCGAGGGGGCGTGTGTAAATGCAACAGGTTGTGGGTTTGATTCCCATTCCATTAGAGGAAATGAAATATGAGATATTTGTATTTCCTCGCCAGCGTTTGAAATCGAATCGTTTGTGCGCTCAATGTACTCGTACGTATATATAATGCCTTCAGAATTCGGCATAAAGTGAATAATGGAGTGTTTTAACACGAGGCTCCCTCTGCCTACTTTGCTACACACAGTATGCACTGTGAATCAGATATTTTTTTTTAAATGTATCTTGTATATGAATAAATATGATTAATTACCCAATAATGGGAAAGATGATCGATCATATTTTAATTATGTTATTTCATTCTCTGTTTACACACTTACAGCACAGTAAACGTTTGATTTTTTACACGATGGCATTGTTATAGATTCGATTTTCGCTTAATGTGATGCTTATATTGAAAAATATTTGATTTTACCATACTGGTTTGGACTCGGTTTCAGTCCATGATCTAATTTTATAATTGGAAAAAAGAAACCGAACTTCAACGTTATAATAGATAACTTTATCTTCACATTGTAGCCTGCATATAGCAATATTCGCAGAGGGAATCTAGTGTAGACACTCTGTTCTCTACATTTTGCACAATTTTCGAAATATTGCGTGATGGATGGTGAAACTCAATGCAAATAATTTATTCCCTCAATTGAAAATCAATCCTACAAACATTGTATTTACAGTCACACTATACTTCTACGCTACCGCGTGATCATAAATTGTCACTCTTATACTCGCCTTAATGAACAGCTATGAGTTACTTCGACAGGTCTGATCGATAGTTACTTCAATGATATTCCACGATCACAGTGACCTTGACTTGATAGTTTTATTTTTAGGTATCTGTGACTTTTAGTATTACGTACCTTTTAAGGAATAAAGAAATCATTAAAAGATCACTTTGTTTTCCGTCCGTCTATCTGTCTGTTTGTCAAGAGCCTTTATCTCAGGAACGCTTAGAAATATTGAATTGAAATACAAACCATATTTACATTTACTTTCTCACTCTACTCAGATTTACAGCCCCTTGATTTCTTAAAAATATCGTATTTATATATTTGCTTAAAAAAGATATGGCCGTATAAATCGCAAAAAAGGCGTATTTCGACACCATAAAGGGAATCAAAATTAACAGAGTACCGGTTAGGTTAGGTTACTAGTACAGGAAAAAGTCTTAAAATTATCTTTAAATCCTAAAGAGTAATAGTAGCCTTAAAAGAGGCGCCAAATTTAGTATTAAAGCCGCTAGTTCAAGTTGGGTATCAGATGAAAGGGCTCTGGCTAAGTTAAGCTTGAATTTCAGCAAAAGGCTCGAGAGCTCTAATTTTTGTACGGAACCCTCCGTGGGCGAGCACGACTCACGCTTGTTCCGTTTTTTTCTCATTCATTATGCAAATTTGCAGGCACATACTTAAAATTTACAGCCTATTTTGAGATATTGCATATGGAAATAACTAAACGATTGAACAAATCATATATTCATATAAACCCATTGTCATCTACCAAAATAGTCATATTTTCACCTTTCCTTGTTTGTTACATCCAAATTCATAGTAATTTCATTTGTGTTTAAGCAAAATTTAAAATTAAGCCTTTTTTATTTTTACATGTCGTACAAAAATGTCGTCGTAATGTCGTAAAGTTACCTTTTTTTATTTATTCTTTTATTATTCTTTGTATTAAGACAATTCATTGTCCGTTTTCAAGCCAAGATTAGAGCTCTTCTACCTCGGACACCACATAAATTCAAGGTGTTTAGACGGAATTCTCCGCCACTGAGCTGGATAATAAAAATAGTTTATCCTACCGAATGAAAATTGAACCCACACCCATCACTTTAACAGTCACACGATACTCCACTACACCCCGATGGCTGAAATCAAAATGTCAATATAAAACTATTTATTGCTATAATCTACCTTCCCTTTCTCTTATTAAAACATTAAACTTTAATACGGTATCTAATGCAACTTTTACTCACTCTAGATAACGTCTTATCTAAAGTTAATGAGATCTTAAATAAGGCAAATGGGGTTTGTGTTATAAAGTAGCTATAATAAAGAAAGGTATATCACGTTTTTTACTAACAAATAGAACGATTTGAAAGTTTTTTTATAATATTTTAATCTACATGGATTAAGTTTGGATTTAAATAAGTATAAAAGCCTTTCTCTTAGAATATATCCATTTCTTTGAATTCGAATAATGTTTATTTTTGTATAGTGTAGAGTGTAGTAGAGTTGAAGTCCCGGCCAAGAATAGGATCATCTTGGTACTGGTGGTGTCGTAAGAGGCGACTAAAGTACGTGTGGTAGAGTCACGTCGCCAGCAATGGCAACACGCATGGGCAGACTCGACCGGATCATTACCACCCCCGGCACCTTTTAAGTAAAGTTATATCAAGGACTTTTAACTCCGATGGATAAATCAGATTTCGTTCGATTTTTTAAGCTCTTTTTTGCTGAAATTGTTTATTAAGAGAAAATATATTTAAACATTATATTTTACCGAACGCTTCGCCCACGTTGTTGAAAGAAAATAACTAAGAGTTTTGTACGTTACATGACACATTTAAACAGCCCGAGATAAGACTGCTCTCATGTAACGAAAAGTTAATCTTTTCGTTACATGAGAGCGTTATTTAATATGACTAAGACGAGTCGTGGCGCAGAAGCACAAATGTGATTTAAACGCGACTAGTTGTGGGTTCGATCCCCACTCGAGAAAATTAAATAGTTATTTAAATTTATGTTTACATTTCTTCGCTCTGGTGTGGAGGCAAAACGCGGCGTTCAGTTCCACCACCTAGCACGCAATCCTCCAGAATTCGGCGGAAAGTGGGGAGCTGAGTAACTTAACACGAGTTCCCCCTGCCTACCCTGCTGTGTGCGGGATACAGCGAAGCTGATTTTAATTTAATATTACTAATACTAAATTATTAAAGACACTAGTCTTTATTATATAAATTTTATACATCTTTATAAAGCGTCTACCATTTCAATATTTAAGTCGTATTGTATTTCCAAATGTTCAGCCTATCTAAAAGCATATCGTTACTTCTTCAAGAAATAATTTAGTTTAATTATCACGAGTTGAAAATGTTCAAAATGTTTTCGAGCAAATAATAATTTATTCCGTCGACTCATTGACAGCTGGAGGTTCAGAATTGCTTAAAGCTATTCGATATTGCCATTTTAGTTATTTGTTTAACTTTTTTTCTTTACTCTTAAGCGCTATGAAAAGATTCAAGGAATGTTGTTTTACGTTATTTATTACTTGAATAAGTAAATGAAGCCAGTCGTGGCGCAGTGGCACAAAGTGTGACTGTAAAATCGACTGGTTGTGGGTTCGATCCCCACTTGAGGAGATGAAATATTTACTTAAATTTATATTTCCATTTCTTCGCTCTGGTGTCAAGCTACTCAACACGCAATGCCTCTAGAATTCGGCAGAAAGTCGGGAACGGAGTGTCTTAACACTTGGTTCCCTCTGCGTATCCTGCTGTGTGCGGGATACAGCGTGAAGATGATTTATTTAATAATATTATCTTATATCTATCTTAAATGAAACTATTTTAACCGGATGAACCGCGTATATTTTGTATTTTTATACATTGTTGGAAACCCGACGTTTCGAACACTTTGTAGTAGTCCGGTGTCACGGGTAGACTATCGAGTTACTATCGTCAAAATCAAAGAACTTATTATATCTATCTTCTGAATAATATCTTATATATATTTTCTGAACTCTCTTAAGTAAAATTATTAGTGTTTACCTTAAGATTTATTATCACACATTAAACCTAGATTTATTAAGCGTTTTTTTCGCATATAACAGAGAAGACAGTACTTAGTGTTAAGACACTCCGTTTTCCCAATTTTCTAGTTAGTTTAGTGGCGGAACCCAGCGCTGCCTTTTGTTTTGTCAAAGAATATTTTAATATAAAAGTAAATTATTTTTTTCCCGTTTGACGATTTTGCAGCTGCACGATGTGTCTCTGCTATAGTCTCATAAAATAATCAATCAACAAAGATATACGACTTACGGGCGTTAGTCACTGTGGATTAATAACACTATAATATGGTTACTTGAACTTTATAGATATATTCCAACGTTCTATCTCATCAATATACCATTTATTTATGTATGCACTAAAATATTCTGCATATATTTTTATATTATAACTTTTACTACTTGGTCTTCAATAAAAGCCTCATAAAATATTATATGTTGTTCAACTGTAATATGCAATAACTGCATATGTGGCGTAAAAAATGAGCTTTTAATAACTGCATTAACGCTTTTACGACTACTTTTTTATTACACGAACTCTATAGAAAAGGAGTGATGGAATTAATTAAGAAATAATGATTTTTGCATCTATTTCTATATATCGAATGTCTGGTTTAATTATTGGTCTCTTTCTCTCTTCTTTCTCTTATCTTTCTTGCTATGCAATAAAAAAACAAGCGAAAGACTCTTCTGTTCCCGTTGAATTCTGGAGGCATTGTTGACTGTTGAGTGGTGAAACTAAACTCAACCCGTTACCGAAGCAAGGAAAATATTAAATATTTCATTTTAGGCGTTTACCTTCTTATGCTCCTGCGCCATGACTGGCTTCTAAATTAGTAAAATTCTTTATATTGCTTTAATAATAATGAGGGTATACCATCGCCGTGATCATTCTTTGTAATGATCTTTGACAGTCAAGCCTCGTATATCCTGTATTCTTGAAATCTACCTGCTAAGTTGTGTACAAGAAAAGTTTTAACAACCGGTTAGACGTTTCGTCATTAGAAAATACGGACGTGTAGATTAATTGGTAAAGCTTCAACAGCTTATAAATAATGTGTGTTAAAGTTCACATTATAAATTATTTTGTAAGGAAATATTTATTTTATCAAAAATACCTAATAAGTGGTCCTGTTCACTACTTTCTTCTGAATTCAGGAGGTATTGTGTGTTGAACTACACTACTTAACGCCGCGCTACCAGAGCGAGGAAAATGTAAATATTATTTTATTCCTTCGTTTCGGAATCGAATCCACAACCTGCCGCACGTTTTAGAGTTGCACGCTTGTGCCCATGCACCACGACTGGCCTCTCAATCTTATAAAGTAACATAAAATAAGAAAAATATGTGAAAGCAAAAAAAGTTTTGAATTATCAACTTTTATGTAATTAGAAAATCTTGTAAATGGGAGCTTAAGCGAAACTAGTCTCGTTGATAACAATTGTGCGAACATTGTATAGACGTCATTCTTTTCTGTTTATTAGAAAACAGTTTGATTACTGAATTGAAACATTCTATGAAAAAAATTATAATATGCTTAAATTAATGGATTTTTTTAAAGTAGAAAAACGACTAAGCATTACACATAATTTATTATTAAAGACGTAATTATAAATATTGGATTTGTGGTAACAAGTTAACCTTATATGTATATTTGTTTGTTTCATTTCAACATATTTTTATATATTGTATTAAAAATATTGAAATTTGATTGAAATTTGATTGAAATTTGATTGAAATTTGATTGAAATTTGATTGAAATTTGATTGAAATTTGATTGAAATTTGATTGAAATTATTAATCTATACTAATATAATAAAGCGGAAGAGTTTGTTTGTTCAAATGCTAAGATCTCTAAAACTTCTGGTCGGATTTGCTTTTTTTTTGTTTTGTATGAAAACTAATTTCCTCGGGAATGTTATAGTGATATATATAACATTGCAGTGTATTTCTTACTTAACCTTAAATAACAATAGTTACACAATAAGAAATTTCGTGACAAAAAATAATTGAAAATAGCAAGATGATATTTTGACATGGATATGGTATTTTTAGGTGTGAAAGTTACTCCATCATCAAGGAAATTTAATGAAGATACACTTTGGCTGTGGTAGCATGTAATTTGGATGTATACTTATCGAGAAAATTTAAATAATGCAATGCTCTGCTTTCGGCCGCAAGCCTAGGTTTGAGTCCTGCAGGGCATCCTTGGCACCGAAGACGTCTTCTCAAGTAGTGCTTGCTCTATCTCAGAATTACAAAAAGTTTATGATTGAATATACATATTCTATAATCAATCTCTTAGAAAAACAGTGTGACAGACAGCCCATGTTAGATTACGCTGAAAATTATTTAACGAAACAAAACCATTTCTTATTTAAATATTTTTATAAAATTATCTTATTTGTTTCAGGTTGCCACATCAATGAATGAAGAAATTGGTCAAAGAGAAAACAAGACCACTTTGCGGTGATGAAGTTTGAAAGTAACTACACAACATGGACACAAACGAATCAAACCAAAAGTTATTTAGAAGAAAAGGATGGAAGCTTCCGGAAAACATTGTCTTAGTCACGACATATATATTTCTTTTTATCGTGACAGGTAACTGTCAGACTGTACAAAAAGAAAAATTAAGTCATATCGATAGCTCTGCTGATGCAGACGTAAATAAATTAGAAAATAAATTAGATTCGAGTTGCCATAACTGTCAATTTAGTAATAGTAATAAATTAATTAATGCCAACACTGAACATAAAGTTCCGAAAGAAAACAACTTTCTTCTCAATGTTATAGATACAGTCAGTAGGTTTTCTGAAAAGTATGTATTCGCAAATAATACAGAGAAACAGTTACAAAATGTGTTGGAAAAATTTATAGATAACGCTTTGAAGCAAAATAGCTACGAATTATTCGATGGTGTTGAAATTAAGGCGATAGATAATAAGAATAAAACTAGACCCAAAGAAAATTATGAGAACAATGAAGTGGGAAGGGCGTTGTTCAGTTCATACACTTATGAATATAGACTGTTTCAAAAAATAAAAAACTTTATAGACACTCATATATTGTCCATCAATCTTCCAAAGGCTGCACGACTAATCGGATTTAGATGTAAGTCATTATTATCATTTCCAATAAAAGTACTATTATTGTAACGTCACACTGTAAATGTTCTCATATCTCAAAATGAATATTTTACGGCGGCGTGATACTGAGTTGTTCGTCCGTTTGTAGCGCCAATACATAATACAAATTTAAGACTAATGTGATTTTCTCATCGATAACATTATCAGTAATGGACCAAATTAAAATGGGACCACACGGGACGCACTACCTTTCAAATAAAAAAGAATCATCAAAATCGGTTCACCCAGTAAAAAGTTTTGAGGTTATAAACATAAAAAAAACAGCAGAACCGATAACCTCCTCCTGTAACATGCTTACAAAATCGGTTGAAAAGCTATAAAATAATTTATTAAAATGTATGTTTGAGATTCATAAAATAAATTTAAAGTTTTATTTAAATAAGTTTTATTTAAATAAGTTTTGGATAACGAAAACAGACCTCATCGCTCTAAAATTTTAAAATCTTATTTACTGTAAAATCGTATGTTATTTATCCAAATATAAAATAGTATAATAAGCGGCTTAAGTAAATTAGATAACATAATACTTTAACCACGAGTCCCAACGACGTACGGTCCTGCTCCTCCACACTTTTTGTAACCATTTACCTTATTTAAAATCATATTTTTTTCAACAGAAGATAGAAAACACACTCAGGCAGATTGACGAATTTACTAAAGTCCTCAGCTATAAAAGAGTAAATAAAATAAATATAAGTGTATAACTTGAAGTTCCAATTTCAGCGTTCGGTCTCAAAAAGTTCTTCTTACCACTACTAATCGGCGCTCAAGTTTTCAAGAGCATCTTGCTAGCCATGTTTTTGCCAAGCATATTGGGGAGTTTCGGCAAAATTTTGGGTAAAGGTGAGTTCAAGTATGCCTTAATTAAATGAATACAAAGACAAAAAATTTCCAAAGCTGATGAATTGATGTCACTGTCGAAACTTCGTGACTTTTAATGATCTTAGACAATTGCCCTATACAAATTGATTTGTACAAAATGTGTTTTTAATGTTAAAGTTGTTTAGTGCGTTAACTTTTTTGTTAAGTTAATTAAGAACTTCTCCAAATTGCCAATATCTGAATATCTAAGTAAAATATTGTCTTTCGTAAATAAATATTTAAAAAGTTATGTTAAGTGCTTAAAATTTATATTCTAGTTAGAAAGTAACTCTTGGTTAGGATCTACAAATAAATATATATATATAATTATTTAATGAACTGTGAAGTACTATTCTTCTTGCTGGAATGAATCGTTTATTTCAGCTTCATCTTAATATTTTAAAAAATATTTTTTTAGGTATATCTCAAATATCAGCGACTTCAAGCCAAGCGAGTTATCCACCAGCTAACGGAGACGATCAAACAGCCTACAACAACGACAATAAAGATTTCATGGGCTACGAAACCAATCCGGCGGGGACGTACGCATATCAAGATGAATTATATGGCAATACTAACGACGTTAACGATCTTTCTAATATTGATATGTCACGGTAAGATTAATTTATTTTTGTTCCATTTATAGATTTTAGTTATTTTTCTTTGTATATTATAAAAAATAAACAATAGAATGATGCCATGACTAGGATGTGATACGATGGGATCTTCTATAGAACAAACTGCTTAATACCGTTTTAGACACATTGTGTATTCTTAGAGGCCGGTCGTGGCGCAGCGGCGCAAAGTGTGACTGTAAACCGACTGGTTGTGGGTTCGAGCCCCACTCGAGGAGATGAAATATTTACTTAAATTTATATTTCCATTTGTTCGCTTTGGTGTCGAGGCAAAGCGCAGCGTTGAGTTCTGCCACTTAACACGCAATGCCTCCTAAATTCGGCAGAAAGTGGGGAACGGAGTATCTTTCACTACGTTCCCTCTGCCTACCCTGCAGTGTGCGGGATACAGCGTGAAGCTGTGTATTCTTAGTTGTAGAAAAACGTGGCTGGATAAATAGAATGACGTAAGTCAAAGTGAAAATGCTAAAGCAAATAATAATAAAGAAAATGCTCCGGTAGTTTTGTCACGTTGAAAGGATCAGTGATCAGGATACAAAGAAATATAAATGATGCTAGAGCTTCTCAAGATAAAAGAGCGGAAGGGAGACCTCAGCTGCCCTTCGAGAACACAGTTAATGATATTCGAGGAAAGTCACGTAGTAAAAAGCATAAGGACGCCCGGAAGGCGGTTTGATTCGAAACTTTTGTTGCTACGTTTTCCTGTTCCTCTGAACAAATCAATGAAAATTAAAAACGTATAATTACGATAATATAAGATAGTAATTTTTTAATAGCTAATTCTAAGCAACAAAAATAAAATTAATTTTTAAAAACCTATATAACTGTAAACTTTATTACACATAACTGTAAAAAATAATATAATCTTCCGTTCGTGACCTACAGACACCACAATCACTGGACTTAAAAAGTTCAAATTTTGCATGTAAGCATGTTAAAAAGCATTAGGCAGCACTAAGAGAGAGTCTCGAAATTCCTTTGCTAAGAAGAATAACCGAAAAGGAAATTTTCATTTTACGTTTAAAAGTTCACGTGGACAAAGTAGCGGACGACGACTAGTATGATAAATTTATGTATTTGTAAGTAAAGTGTAGAAATACTATATGTTTTACGATCATGGCCTACATTTCGCGGACGCTCTGAAAAAAGTTGAATCCCATCGGGACGCGGTTGGAGATGCGAAGTGCGCGTGAAAACTTTCCAAATGACAGAAAATATTAGTCCTGTTATTTATTTCCATTAGTAGAAGTGAAGTTTTTATAGTATTATTTTATTTTGTTTTTTCATTTTTAATAATATATATATTTTTTATGAAATAATTAAAATGATGCTACGTTCTCTAAATGAATTATCTATTAAAAGTAATATATGTAAAATTTTAAATTAACACCTCTTCATGTTCTGTAAAAAATAATGATTATTACACGGATACGAAGCCCAACCCCATGAACTGAGAAGTGATTTAGAGGTAGGTTATTTATATAAAAATACGCAAGTCATAATGGAACTATATGTTCCATACTTTTATACTTCAGCTTCACGCTTTATCCCGCGTGGGAGGATAGACAAAAATAACTTAGTGCTAAAACACTACATTCTCCGTTTTTCGTACAAATTAGAGGTTAGCGGGTTGGCTAGAGGAACTCAATACCGCATTTTATCTGGACAAAGTGAGAAAATACATAAAGGATGAGAACTGAACACACAAAAACATGTGTGTACGATATCACGAAGAATTGCGTATACTCCACGGTAAAAATAAAATATTTTAGATCTTTTACTACACAAAAATTGTTCTAAACGAATATAAAAAAGAAATATTTTGTGCCCATTACAAAATTTATTTACTAAAACTCTTAGGTTTTCAACACATATTAGAAAAATGGACGATATGTAAAAGAAATCTTACCCTATATCATTTGATCTAATTTCAGTATAAAAATGACATCTTCGTCAATTTGTCCCTGTCAGTTCTTGAATGTACGTTCTTAACTTTACATAATTTGATTGATCTATTTACCATACTTACACAAATTTGAACTGATTTTCTGGCAACTGTTTTCTAAAAAACTTCAAGAAATATTATTAGTTTTCCAATATAATTTTGTGGATTTTTGTCTGTTTCTGCTAACAAAAACATGGTCAAGTAAGGGATGAACTCACTCGTTGAAAGTTCCGTGATGGTCTGTCCATGACGTCCGTTAGAGAAACTGAATGACAGATATCGAAGTGATCTCTTGTAATCAGTTTCTTTTTTGTTGTTGTATAGAATGTCTCAAAATCCATTCACAAGTTAGTGACCAAAATCGAAACATAGTTTGTTAATTGTTGGAACTCAATTTTATTGTAACATAGAAAATAAATCTATCAATCGAATCGAAATTGAATCCACAGTCTTCGTGTCTGATGCCAAAACGAGATTTGGTTAAAAATTGCCTTCACTTACAAAAAAATAATCTAATTTATTCAAACTTAAATAAGTTGAGTCCATCTCGGTTACAGTCAGGTACATACAGTACAAATTTAAATAATTTACATTATGACAAGGGCAGACTCCATTATAGCGCTTATAGGATTGTCTGATTGTACAAATGAAAGTGAATTAATAGAAATTATTACATTAAATATTTGTATTAGTTAGTTTACATTAAATATTTGTATTAGTATATTATATCGAACATAGCAGAACAGAGGGAGCCCGGGAGCCTAAAGTAAAGACACTCTGTTCCCATTAAGATCCCCTCCCCATACTAAGATCCCATCCTTCCGTTGCCCACTTTTCAAAATATTGTGAAGGCATTGACTGGCAAACTCAACGCATCCCTTTAGGTAACGAGACCTAAGCCAAAAAATATAAATATTAAATATTTCATTTTCTCGCGTGGGTAACCCACAATTTCGCGTTTACAGCCACAAGCTTAGGAACCTGCCCGCGTCTGGCCTCAATGGCATTTAAAATTTAATATAAATTTAATGCTTTATTTATTATTTTTTTACACAAAAAGTAATAAATACTATTTTTAAACTTAAAATTACTGATTTCAAGTATATTTGTTGATTTTGTAAATTTAACAATAGATGTCATGGTGGATTACCACTGTTATACGATGTTTTTTTACATTACAGGTTTGGGGTCGGTGGTCAAAAGGTGTCCTACTTGCCCAGCAAGAACAGCTACTATAAAAATCAAATGTCTACAAGCAACAATTATAAGGTAACATTTAAATACATTTAAGTGATTGAAAAAAAATAAGTACATATTTTAATCGTGTTTGATAAGAAAAAAAATTTGTAACAACAAAAAACTGCAGCATTGCAGCATTCAGTTTCGCCACTCAACACGCAATGCCACCAGAATTCAGCGGACAGTAGGGAACAGAAGTATCTTAATGGGGGCGAAGTGTCCTAACACTAGGTTCCCAGGTTCCTTTAGCTTGCCCCGCTGTGTGTGAATAAAAAAAAAACAAAAAGAACTCAAATTCAAAATTTTTAAATCATTTTGGCGTACAAGTATGGAATTATAATATGTATTTTTAAAGGTAACCTTTAATGGCTTAATTATTCCGTCAATAAAACCGTAGATCATATTAATTATGAGTTTAACGCCGGTTTTATTAGCCAGACGGTCGTTCATATTTTTATTTGAGGAGCAATCAAGCAATTACGTCAGTTAACCTCGACCTTAATAATAACCTTAACTTTTATAATATTTTTGTAATATAGTTCAGATGGGACGAATATTAGTGTATTTCTGGGTATAGGGTCGAATACAGGTCATATTTATGGTTGTTCCGTCGCATACCGTGAATTATCTTTCAATGTTTTAAAACCAGCAGAATATAAAATAAAAATAACTCACCATTATTTGTGCTTTTCTATAAAAATAATTTTGCCAACGCAACAAAAATAACAAAAATAGAAATAAATTTCATTTTTAACTACGTACATTTTAAAATATTCGTATTTAAATGTTACACTTATATTTTATTAATTAATTCAACTTAAAACATTTAAATTATGCAATCGATATGTTTAAAAAAATCAGCTTCACGCTTTTTCCCACATAGTAGGTTATTTAGAGGATTGGGTTAAGACAGTCAATATTGAACACATTTTGCGTTGAATGACGAATTTCAACGCAGCGCTTTGTCTTATTTTTACCAGAACGAGTAAGTAACATGAAACCACTTTAGCTAGTGTTTTCATTTGCTCGATAGAGTATGAAACGAACCTACAGCCGTCCCACATCGTATTTACGTTTTTATTAATAAGACGCCACGCCACGACAGCCTCATTCGTGACGGCTATTTTATATATACACTTGAAAAATAATATATTGAACAAAATTTTATCATTAATGTATATATATATATAGTTAATAATATTTTTCGTACTATTTTTAGATATTCCAGAAAATACCCGCATCTTCTATGATCCTGAGCAATTACGATCCGTTTTATTCACCGCTGCTTTCTCGTCTTGACGGCATCTTCGCAAGACTTGGTGAGTAAAAATAGGCTTTATTTATTTATAGTTAAAGTTTAAAATTACTTGTAATTCTGAAAAATAGCTGAACGTACAAATATCTACATATATAAGAGATTTTAAGCTGTTTGCACATTCTTGAAATCGTCTCTTAGGTTTTGGTTGATAAAATTTGCATCGATTTGAAAGTATTTCAAATTTTTAAAAGACAATGTGGATACTGTGCATTCAAAATCGATAATATATTATTGACTATATTATAAAATTCATAGGAATACCGCACCCTATTTAGCTTACTAGTTCCAAATACTAATACTTCATTTCAGTTAAACAAAAGTTACAAGACGGAGCACGATGTTAAGTTTCACCTCTAAACACAATATCACAGTTTTGGCCGCTAGGTTACCAAAATTTTTTTTGTAAGACCTAAAAAACCTTAAATGATATAACTAGAAAGAGTCTCTAGTCTCTTTCTACCCTTACATGTACAAAATGGTTAATAAAGCGTGATGCTAAGAGGTATCAATAAACCTGTTATGATAAGTACATGAGACATAACATCTGTAATCTTAAGGCTTTAGATAGTGAAATTTGACGCCAAAAAATACACATTTCTTTCATTTAAAATAAATTTGCCTAAGTACTGCTTAAGTAAATACTTAATTAGAAAACGTATAAAAATTTGAACGTTTGAATGGCGTTCTTTGAGAACGTATGGCTCAGTGGTCAGAGCGCCTGGTCGGTTTCCAGGAGGCGCGGGTTCGAGTCCCCGCTACGTTCAAATTTTTATACGTTTTCTAATTAAGTATTTATCTTTCCTAAGTGTGGATTAACACTTTAAAAATGTTTAAAAAATACTGCTTAAGTATCTTTTCACCTTCACGTCTTCTTTACTAGTACTAGGGAAATGAAATTCATAATAATAAGATACCTATTATATATATATATATATATATATATATATATATATATATATATATATATATAGCCTCCAGAATTCGGCGAAAAGTGGAGAACGGAGTGTCTTAACACTAGGTTCCCTCTGGCTATCCTGCTGTGTGCGGGATGCAAAATAAGTATACAAGTATATAAAAGTTATTATTATAATCTTCATCCAAAATAATTCGGATGTAGATTATAATAATACAGTTCTTACATTCGTCTTCACCCGCGCAGTAAAAATTAAGAGTTAATTAATGACTAGTTAAAAACATTTAAAACTAATCGGATATAACGAAATTATTAATGTGACGTAACATACTCCATAGCCTTCCTATGAAAAAAAATCAACTCTTATCAGCAGTTCCTGATATTAGAGCGTTCAATCAAACAAAATCTTTGTAATATTACGTTTTTTTTATTAAGACATTCGAATAAGCTACTAAAAATATTGCCCTGTGTTTTAGTATTTATTACATTCTTTCTCGATGGTCTCTTGAAAGAATATGAAAGGACATAATAAATACTTTTATGGTACATTTTAAAATTAAAAATCATCACTATAGGGGAATGCAAAATATTCTAGAATATTTTTCGCTTTAATTCGAGTCATTCATTTAAGTCTAAACAAGTAACTAAAAATTCTACCATTTTTATAGTTACCCTATCACTGGACTGTTATAAATTCTGTGAACGTGTTGTAAGTCCCGAGAGAAATTTAATTTTTGCATTTTATCAGAAGCCTTGTGAATTAAAATGTTTCTATAAATTTTCTTGAAGTTTTTTTTATTATACTTGTCTTGAGTTATTAAATTGTGTGATCTAATTTCAAGGGGAACCTAAAAAAAAGTAACTCTGTTCTCGAGTTTTTACCTTCTTAAATTATTGCGTGCTTGTTAACGGAACCTAGCACCGCAATATGTCGGCCCAGATTAGGATAGCTTACGTAATACTCTGAACTAGCAAACCGCATTGAGGGTTTTTGTAGTGGCACAGCATGAGCAGACTCGGGAGAATGAGTTATTGAATATTTTCATTACCTCATACAGTGTCACGAAAATTGGGCATAAGGTGTGGAACGGTGTGTTTTAACACTGGATGGTTTTTTTGCTCCAAAAGTTTAACAGCTGTGCTATCTCACATGGCAACGTTAATTAGCAGCCATGATCATATGATTTGACACCCTTGGACTTCTTTGTTTCGGGATATTTCATAGAAAAGTGCACATTAATAAGCCAAGAACAATTGAAGACATATAGGATAAGATAATTATGTACATTAACGACGCTGTGCCGTGTGATCCCAGCCTAGAATAGGATCATTCTGGTACTGGTGGTGTCGTAAGAGGCGACTAAAGTACGTGTGGTAGAGTCACGTCGCCAGCAATGGCAAGACGCATGAGCAGACTCGACCGTTTCATTACCACCCCCGGCATTTACAACCGGCGTGAAGTAATGGCTATATGCCACTGCGTTTCGCGTCAGGTAATGCCGGGCTCCGGCGCCCAACCCATCTTAAAGGCCGGCAACGCACCTGT
This sequence comes from Heliconius sara, assembly GCA_917862395.2. NCBI lineage: Eukaryota > Metazoa > Arthropoda > Insecta > Lepidoptera > Nymphalidae > Heliconius > Heliconius sara. The sequence goes on along the minus strand of OU860798.1, from coordinate 2,297,752 downwards.
AACCTCTGGTGTTGCGCAGGATCGTGGGCAGCTGTAATCACTTACCATCAGGTGACCAGAACGTTAGTTTGCCGTGTCTTTCCATAAAAAAAAATGCACCACAATTATCTACCTACAATTACCATTGTACGTTTCAGTTGGACCACCCTATATAACTATACAGTTTCTGTATTTATAATTACGTTCATAACAAGTTTAAGGCCTAAGTCAGTTTATTAAGTTTAAGCCAATTTTACTATATTGATATAATCTAAAATCTTAATAAGTAAGCATTTCACCTTATTAATTTTAGGACTAGTACCTACAGATACAGTGACAGACGAGAGCGCGATGATCGGTGGTCAGAGCCTCAGTGACGTCAAGCTGGAGTCGTGCAGGGAACAGCTGATCTGTCTTATGTACAACAGCCCCGCGAAATATGCGCCTTACAGTAATTTGGTATCGGCGCAGTTGAGCAGGTAAATTGATTCTGTTTATTTTTTGTAGTGTCACGCTCTATCCCGCAAACAGCAGGGTATGTAGGGAACCTACTGCTAAGATAATTCGTTCTCTATTTTCCGCCGAATTATGAATTTTTGGAATTGAGTTAGAATCGAACCCACAACCTTCCGCGTTTACAGTCACACTTCGAGCTCCTGCGCCACGACTATCTTATTTTATTTTTTTAAGGTAAATTTAGCAGAAGATCACTCTATTTTTCGAGCAAATTAAGAAATAACGATGTCGATGTAGGAATTTAACGCGGCATTTTATCTAATCTCCTCTGAGTTAAATTAGAATTAACAACCTTTGGAGTCTTAAAAGTAGTATCCTGACGTCATTACCGTTTTTGTTTTGTACTTTTCTTAAAATAGCTTACCCAATCAGGATTTAGGTTCTCTACATTCGTTTGTTGCTTAAAAAATTAATGAAATCTAAATAAAAATAGACTTGAATCACTTACATAAATATAAAATAAACGAGAAAATTATACCTATAGGTACTTTGTGTAAAATACTAGTCGAATAATATAGTGTAATATGTAAGCATCTAGAAATTCAGCATATTTTCAAGTGAGGCCGTGTGAAGCACGCCCGCCAGCGACCCATACATTTATTACATAATGTACCACCCTATGCACGTATGTATGTAGGTCATGTTCTAATCTACGATACAAGGGTGATAACAGTGATTTCAGTTTGGAATTAATGTAGTATAAAAGAATTGAAACAAAATTTAGAACGATATAACGTTAGTGGAATATGTTGCAATTTTACAAAATATTTCAAATAAATACCGGCCAAGTGCGAGTCGGATCGTGCTTGAACAATTCCGTACCAGTATCTATAAAGTTGGCAATAAATCACTATTGCATGGGAGCCCCCCCGACTCCTTAATTTTTTTCTGGTTTTTAATAAGAAATAAATCATCTGTGAAAATTTTATCTATCTTACTATCACTTACTATATATCACTTTTAATGAGATTACAGACGGACAGACAGACAACGCAGTCTTGGTATTAGGGTCCCGTTTTACCATTTGTAGTTAACTTTATAAAGAATGTATTTCAAGAAAAACGTGTAAATCTAATTATTGCCACAATGACAAATAGATAAAAATATATATTTTTTATATTTTAAAGTGTTATTCCACACTTAGAAGATGTTCATCTTAATACAATAGAAAGAAGTCTACTTTATATTATTGTTTAACTTCTAATTTACATGTATTATTTTCACAGAGAACTGAACGAACTACGTCGCCCAGTTTCCGACAATCCAGAGATACTCCGTTTCTTCCGCTACATGAGGGCAGCGAGGCGAGGTCAGGAGGGCGAGGACTGCATACAGACGCACCCGGCGTGCTCTGTATCGACACCCTCCCATACAATGATATCTGCTTACCATGATATCAATAAACTGGTGACTGCTAGGAAACTGAGGAATTAAAGTTGGTTTTTTCATTAACATTATTTTTTGGTTATAAATTTTTTATTCGTTGATATTTTTAAGGTTTACAATAGAGTAGTTTTGTAGATAAGTAAAGACGGGACGTTTTTTAAGTTCCGCTCTGTATCCCGCACGTAGAAGGATAGACAAAGATAACCTGGGAACTTAGTGTTAAAACACTCCATTCCGATTCTTTCTTCTTTCTTCCGCAACGATTCCAATATATAATGAAATCGTGACATATCTGATTGGTGAAACACATTTAAATAGATCATCGTGCTTATTAAATTTATAAAATACTAAAGTAAAGGTAACAGTACCTTTTTCATATTTTAGTATAAATAAGGGATGAAATTGAATATTTTTTTCTTAATGCTAAATTTATTTCTTTACTAAAGTCCCAAACGGATACTGTACTTAGATCGTTCCCTAGATACTAATCGATTGAGAGAAAAAAATACAATTTAGTTAGTCTTCCAGAGCACAATAGTAGAAAAGATATATTTGGCTACTATTTACACAGCACTATTTATCCCGCACACAGCAGGGTAGGCAGAGGGAACCTAGTGTTAAGACACTCCGTTCCCCACTTTCTGCCGAATTCTGGAGGCATTGCGTGTTGAGTGGCAGGTCTCGACGCCGCGCTTTGTCTCGACACCAGAGCGAAGAAATAGAAATAAATTTAATTAAATATTTTATCTCCTCGAGTAGGGATCGAACCCACAACCAGTCGCACTTTCTGCCCCTGCGCCACGACTGGCCTCTCAGTAGGTAATATTAATTTGCTAACGCCGTAGTTTGCGAGGCCAGTCGTTGTGCAGGGGTACAAAATGTGATTGTAAAATCGACTGGTTGTGGGTTCGATCCCCGCTCGGGGAAATTAAATATTTATTTACATTTATATTTTCATTTCTTCGCCTTGATGTTGGGGCAAAGCGCGATGTTGAGGTCCACCACTCAACATGTGCCACGTGTCAATGCCTCCAAAACTCGGCGGAAGGTAGAGAACGGAGTGTTTAACACCAAATTCCTTCTTCCTACCCTGCTATATGCAGCGTGAAGATAAAAAAAAATATGTTTTATTTAAACAAAGCTTTTTGCTGAAGAATTGAATAAAGTGTTATAGGGCTTATGTTATTTAGCACGCTGTATCCAGCACATTTATACAGTGGGATAGAGAAAAGGAACCTGGGAACCTAATGTAAGACACTTGCGTTTCCCTCTTTCCGCCGAATTCTTGAAGCATTGCGTGTTGAGTGGCAGAACTCAACGTCACGTCCTTCAATTAAATTTTCATACCTACATATATATTGATGAGGGTTGTTTTTCAATATTTTATTACTTTTATAACCCTCTTATAAAATCCACTTTCAATTAAATACCACTAAATTCGTAACTTAAAAATCTTGATTAAAAGAATTTCAATCTATATGTTTCAGGTATACGACGCGATGTTCCTGGACGAGAAAACCTGTAACTGGAGCTTCTAAAAAGTCGTGGCTTAATTTAAATAAAAAAATATCTGGCTTCCTAGCTAGGTTGATTATTTAAAATTTAAATTACTTTATTAATTAATTTATTATTTAATTTAAATTTTTAATAATAAAATGGATTATATAGAACAGTAGGTACCTATCTATATTCTTTAACAACTCATTAAAATTATAAAATGAGGGTATTTTTATAATTTTCTAATTAAGTTTATTATAAGTTTTGTAAATAATATTTAATAATAATATTTAATTACATATAGATAGATAAATAAGTTTTTTTTTATATAATTGTTTGTCTATTAAATTGTATGATTGTAATTTATGGTGTGTTAGATGAAAGTGTGTCATTATTTATTTTAGATTAAAAATTTAAATAATAGTTTGCATATACGAATTTATTTAATTTTATTATTATTTAGCGGGAATTAGGGGAAGGAGTGTCTCAACACTAAGTTCCCTCTGCTTACCCTGCACGACATAATATGTCGAGAAGCTCCTTTTGGAAATTACATATATACGTACATAATTTTGATATCGCTCATTTGGTTCACCTATGACTTTCTTTCCGCATTTATTGACATATTTTACTCCTTTTTTTTAAGTTTGTTGTACTGAATGAGCAAAATAATATTTGAGTAAAAAGAAGGTAAAAATAAGGAATTTTTCTTACTGAGGAATACTGATTCAAATTTTAAAAAATATTTTTATATTTATTAAGTTTCACTTTAGTATACATAACTTTACACAAGTAAAATTTATTATCAGTTTGTTGTTATTTATTATTAATAAAAGTGACCAAATCTGACTATTAACGCGTCGGTCGTGTGTTCTATTCCCACTCGAGGAAATGAATTATTTTCGTTGCCTCGCACTGGTAGCACGAAATAACGCGGCGTTGAGTTTTGTACCTCAACACGTAATGCCTCTTAAATTGGGTGGTGCGTTGAAAACGGAGTATCTTAATATTAGGTTCCCACTGCCCACGCTGCTATATGTGGTATTCAGTATAAAATCACAAATTTCTTTAATACATTTTATTAAAATATTTATTTAAGAGCTAGTCTATAAATGTAACAATATAAACACACAAATGATTTTGAGACAAATGAAATGTATGTTTATTATTTTTTTAATTATTTTTTAATAATTTAATTTCTGTATTTTTTTTTATTTTCCTTAAAATGATAAGTCGGTGTGCATGTTCGAGTATATTGTATAAATCACATACTTATGTAAAGAGTGTCCATAAATTAATTTATCGCTTGTATTTATTAAGTTATATATTTGTATAGCTATTTATGGAAATAAACATTTACCATTTATGATGTGTTTATTTATTTCATATCTTTATTTTATTATTATAATGTGGGTATCTGAGGCCGTCGCGCGTTGTGGACTAACGGATAACTGTAAAAGAGACAGTTGTGAGTTCGATTCCCATTCAGAAGGATAAATTGTTTCCATTTCCTCACTAAGATAACAAGAAGGGGCGTTTAGTTACACCAATCAACACGCAATGATTCAACAATTGGACGGAAAATGGGGAACGGAGAGTCTTAACACGTGGATTCTTTTGCAATACACTTTTTTTAGCTTAGTGTTATTTGGGATATAAAGTTAAGATAAATTTAAGTAATTTTACCAAATGTTACTATTTAACCGGATCAATCGTGTATTTTTGGTATTATATATTTTTGGAAACCCGACGTTTCGAACATGGCAGTAGTCCGTGGTCACGGGTAGACTGAGATGGCATTCAACTGTCAGTTGACATAATTATTATATCAAATTACCGCGAACGATTTCTTAATTGCCTCGCGTACTGCGCTGGATTCCTGCAGCTCTGATTCATTCCGCTGAAGCTGCTTTATTTCGATACCGTTAGTTCCCGTTAGAACCTATTGTTAAGATACTCCATTCCCATTAAGACACTTACGTTCTACATTGTTCACCGAATTCTGAAGTCATTGCGTGTTGCGTTACCACAGTGACGAAATAAAGTAATTAAATATTTAATTTTTCATTCATTGAGAAAGTGAAATATTTTAATTATACAATCTTATTTACATTAAACTGTTGTATCTTACAAAAAATATATATTAATTGTATTATTTAATATTTAATCTAAATTTATTACTCCATTGAGCCCAATCATGGTGCAGGGGTAAAAGTGTGTGAATGTAAGCACAACTGGTTGTGGATTCAGCCGTGAGGTCGTCGTGTCTCAGGGGCACAAGGATAAATGTAATATTAGTATTTTAATTTCTTCGCCTTGGCACCAAGGTTATGGCTCTGGCATCTGAAGTTTTGTTCCACCCGACAAAAAGTGGCAAAGGCAGGGTGTTAACTGTAGGTTTCCTCTCCCTACCCTGCTGTGTGCGGGATACAGCGTGAAGTTGATAAAAAGATATTTCTCCAATGTGTTAAAAAAAATATGAAAAAAGATTAAAAAATTATTTCAATTTTACGTACAATAGTAGGTTCTCTTTGTAATTAATTTCATACAGAATTTAATTTATTAAAATAGGTCTTCATTATTTGAATAACGTCTTTTTGTACTAATTATATATCTTTTTATACTAATTATTTATGAAAAATATACATTTAATTTAAGTATACTTTACAAATATTTATTATTAATATTATTTGAGGCCGTAGTCGTGGCGCTGCTGCACAGTGTCTCATTGTAGACGCGACTACTGTGGATTCGATCCCCATTCTGGGGATGAATTATTTTTTACATTCTCTCCTTTATAACATGACAAAGCTATCATGTTATAAGGGAGAGAATGTTAAAAATAATTATATGTAAGTTCTGCTATCTCTAAAATGGAAAAAGAGTAATTAAGTATAAAAGTGGAGAACTGAGTGTATCAACAGTAGGTTGTCTGTGAAAATCTGATACATACGGGAGACAGGCGTAGAAACAGAGAGGATCTGTACCTACTCCAGAATAGTCTACTGCCCACCCCAGAAACTAACAAAAAGATTCAAAAATGCCCTTAAAAAATAAAAAAAAACGCCCATAGCGGGATACACATTAAGCCAAGCGTGTGAAGCTAAAAGTAAAGTTTAAATTAAAATCAGCTTCACCTCAGAGCGATGAGATGAATATAAATAAATGTTTATTGTATAAATTTAAATCAATATTTTATTTTTTCGAATGGGAATCTAACCCACAATCAGTCGCGTATACAGTCACACTTTGTGCCCTGCGCCACGATGACCTCTTAATAAATCAGCTGCACGCTGTAACCCGTATACATCATAGTAGGCAGAGGGAACATAGTGTTAAGACACTCCGTTTGCCGAACTTTGTAGGCATTGCGTATTGAGTGACGGAACTCAACGCCGCGCTTTGCCTGGATACCAGAGGATAAAAATGGAAATATAAATTTAAATAAATAAAGATCTTAAAGGATTTTTTAAACTAATGTCCTAAAAAAATCCCGGATGTGGGAGTCTTGGTTCTGTCACCTGTAAAAGATGCAACAAGGCCCTATTGTTGGCTGTTACATATTGTAATATGAAATGCGTTCATCTTGATACTTTTTTACATAATAATAATAAATTAGCATTAATTTACTGCTTTATTTCAAAAAACTATGTTTTTGCTAAAAGATACATTTTTTTATATCTACACCCTAGAAATATATTGTATTATGCTTAAATTTAAAAATGATAACAATATAAATTTCATAGTATGACACATGAAGGCATCATATAGGGTGTTCCGAGAAATTCTATTTGTAAGTTGATAGTGGCGAATGGCAAGAACGACGCGGCCTTCCTTTTAAGATTTGCATAGATATAGATAAGAAATAGATGTGTGCTCCCACCTTATATACACATATGGTGCCAAAAGTTTTTTATTTCTTATTATTGTATTTACTTTTCCTTTTACATACATATATTTTAAAATTTCGCTCCTTTCTATGAAAACGGGAAATATGTCCATGGCATTCCTGCTTTCTTTTTCACATACAAAAAAGTACAATATATAAAACCTTACGTATTTATACGTGTTAGGCGAAGTGATAAATTAAACTTGGAATCCAACTTCTGTATTATTTCCTCTTGTTACAGTAACTATGACTCTATTTATGATATAAAATTTATACTGTATATAGTTACAGTTCTTTAATACAGAGTTTCGACTCGACTTCTCTCGAATAAATTCATGTGCTGCTTTTAAGGTTTTATATAAATAGAAAAAAAAGAACGCCAAATGTATAAACAATTATGTGACACAAATTCAAATGATGCTCTTTTAAGTACAGTACATCTATGAATGTAACGTGGATACTTCTATATATAAGTACGTAAATTATACGTAAAACAAACGTATTTATATATGTAGATATAGTTATCAATGAGTCCAGTCGTGACGCAGAGGCTCAAAGAGTGACTGTAGACGCGACAGGTGGGTTTAATCCCCATTCGATAATCAAATATTTACTTAAATTTAGATTTCCTTTTGTTCACTCTGGTGTTGAGGCAAAGCGGGGCATTGAGTTCCGTCAATGCTCCGTTCTCAGTTCACTTTCCTACGAAAGTGGAACTAAGTGTCTTAGAAGTAGGTGCCCTCAGCCTATCCTGCTGTGTGTGGGATACAACGTGAAACTAATTTATTTATTTTTTTTATTTTTAGTACGTAAAAACAGTTGAATTAAGCTATTTATTTTTCATACCCGACAAAAGAACAGATGTTTCATCAAGATAGCTGTTACAATAAACATACAAATATCAAACAGTTTTAATCCAAATATAGTGAATGTAGACGGAGATCCGGTTTGCCCCTCCTCTTCATATTAGTAGAAAGTTGACCTTTCTTGAAAAACTGACAAGCTAAAATTAACTTTATCGCTTTATAATAAAATCTAAATTCTATTTAAAAGAATATTTCGTACTTAACACTCTATTTTTAACTACAAAGAAAATTAAACTTTACTTTATAGTATTAAGATTCATTATAGCAATAATAATTTTAAGTATACTTTTGGTCTTCATTCAAATCCGCAGTGCATAATATTGGGTAACATTTTGTGTTTTTCGGTTAGTGGCTCAATCGCTATGGGTTTTTTAATATGTTGACTCATGTGTCAAGGTCATATAAGCAAGCAATAAATAATATAAATAATATATCAAAATCAATATACTTTTTTATACTAAATGGACGGAAACGGATAGAGGAGTATCAAATATGGTCCAGTTATAGTTTAAAATAGTAGTTTTGAGGAGTGCAAAAGGCACTTTTTATGTTAAATAATTTATGATTTATAAATTTTATACTTTATAATACTTTGAAAAATGGGCTTTACGCAGTATACCGCACACAGCAGGATAGGCAGTGGAAACTAAAAGTGTTAAGACACTCAGTGTTAAGAGTGGTTGCACTCAACGTTGCGCTTTGCTTCGACAGCGGAGCGAAGAAATGAAAAAATAAATTTAAATAAATATTTCATTTCCTCAAGGTGGGGATCGAACCCATTATCAGTTGCATTTACAAGCACATTTTATGCTCCTGCGCTACGACTGGACAAATTAATAAAAGAAATACAACGCACTCTACTACATCTTCTACAACAAACGTATTGTTATGTTAAAGCTAAATTATATAAAATATATACATAAATTGTAGCCTATATGTTATTCTGAAGTATAAGCCTTATAACTGTAAAGTTTCATCTAATTACGTTCAGTGATTTTAGTCTGAAAGTAGAACAAACTCCTCACAAATTTTGACATTTGTAATATTAGTAAGGAAAGATTATATTTAAAACAAGGGATTCTATAAGGGATCCATTTTTTCTTTTAAGGTAAGGATTTCTAAAAAGGAACATCGCTTTTCTCGATCCGCTAATAATAAATCTTCCTTAAGTGTTGTGGAACTTAATGCCGAGATTTGGTTTAACTAGACCGCGACAATGTATTCAGTACAATTTTTCTGCTTGTAATAAATTATCTTAGTTACGTATTTATTATATTAGTTATTTTTGTTATGTCTGACTTAACGATGTCCCCACGATGTCCCACTTATAGAGGGAACCTTCTGTTAAGACACACACGGTCCCCACGCACCACTCTCTTTTAAAGACATTGCATGTGAAGTAGCGGAGCTCAACGCGGTTATTTGTCTTGTTAGAAGACAGGAATCTAGACGAGGAAATTAAAATAATTATTTTTATCGACAAATAATCGAATCACCACGATGTTCTTATATGTTATATAAAAAAAATATTCCAAGCAATTGTTTTTATTGTAACGACTATATAACTTTTAAGTATAAGTGAGTATTAGTAGTAATTGTGATGTGGTAAAATTTTGTATATTGCTAAATAATAAATTTTATGATGAAAGAAGAAAGGACGGAATGCAAGATCAGTGTGTGATCAGTTTAATATTAATGAAGTGGCATATCTGGGAAGTATGTTCAGTAGAGATGAAAGATACGAAATGGATGTGGAAAGGAGTATTGCTACCGGTAAGCGAGGATGTCACGGTGAGAATGAAGAAGAACGTGCTCAGCTGGTTTGGGCACGTCCAACGAATGAGTGATGAAAGAATAGCCAAAAAGATTTATGATATGTACAGTTTCTACTAGAAACTGTATCGTTTGGCGTTCCCTTTCTCTCTGACTACCCCGCTAGGGATAAAGCGTGAAACTATGTAGGTAGGTACATATATAATTAGTTTTATCCTACCTGTATTATTGTGAATGTTTGTTCTGCTTTCAAAAACTACTAAAACTACTGAACGGATTTAGATGAAACTTTAAAGTAATACACATTAAATATCATAATTACACATAGATTATAATTTAGGTTTATGTAAAAAAAAATATGAGTTAACTATAATATTACAATAAGTGTATGTGGGCAAAACCGCGCTTTCTTCGCTAATTAGATGAAATAATTTAATTGAAATATTTGATCTGACTTTTACCGTTTAGGTTAATAAGTAAGGATGATCATATTTACTATAAAAAAGATGTTTTTTTGTTACTCTTAAGCATCACCACGTACTACCAAGGGGTGGGTGCTTGAAAAATTTAAAAAAAAACTTTACATTAATAAATAGACGGCCCCAACGTAGGATTGCACCTTAATTTATTTTAAAAACATTTCTTATTTCATAGCTACATGAATGACTAACATTATTTCATACAGTATGACTAATTTAGGATAAATCGTATCCGCTCCGTTTTGAATAATTTTAATTTATCTCTTTTACAATAGACAAAAAGATGTTTACTCTTTTACCTCAACTGAGAAATAAAATCATTTTAAGCGTAACGCTGTACTACACAGGGGAACCTAGTATTAAAAAATAACATGTTAAGTGTCGAAACTTAACCCAGCGTTTTCTCTCCTTACTTGTCTGCAATTGCGAGGAAAACAAAATAATAATTTATTCTTTCCGAGTGCAAATCAAAGTCAAAACCGTTGCATTTACAATCAGACCATTTTCCACTGTGCCACGAAGGTCTGAAATTAATGAATTTATAAATATAATAATATTAATAAAAAGTATATATTAAGCAACTTTGCTATTTCTATAAAGAAACATAGTTACAGATAACAATTTGTAGATAACCAAAACTTAGAGATCGAAGACAGTTGTTAAGGACACGGCCAATTAATTATTCGTTGTAAAGTTAGATATTAATTGTTCTTGAATAAGACAAGTTTTAGGTATTATAACAAAGTAAATTAATTACAATATAATGAAAATTTATTAAATAATAAATATTATTTAATAAAGATTTATTAAATAATAAATATTTGGGGAACAGAAGTATCGGAATGGTGAACGAAGTGTCTTAACATTATGTTCCTAGGTTCCCTCTCTCTACTCTACTATCAGCGTGAAACTATAAAAAAAAACATTTCCCTCAGTGGAGATCAAATCCACAAGCAAATTTTTTTACAGTCACTGCTGTCCCTCCCGCAAATATTGCAAAAGTATCGGCGTATTTAAACACTAAATTTTCTTTATCTTATCCATTAAAAATGGAAAATGCGTGAAACTTATTTAAATTTAGGTTTTTAACAATCTTGACATAGGAAACGAATTGTCTTAACACTGTCATCGCTCTATCTACCCTGCTATATACGATATAAAGCGTGAAGCTAAAAACAAATCACACAAACAAAGAAATGCCGTTTAGCTTATATTAGAGAAATTCCAACAAATATAATATTACAGAAACGTTCAAACTTAAGCGTACTTAAACCGCACAGTCTAATTAGTCGAATTCTTGTTGTTCGGTATTCAGCGAGTTTAATAAAGGGATAAGCAAACTAAACTGAGGTGCGGCTTCGTTATGATTTCTTGGAATAAAGCTGTCAAATTAAAAGCGATGTGATTCATCAGTATTAGAAATATCTACGTATTTTCAGATTTAGATTCAGTTTCACGCTGTATCCCGCACACAGTAGGGTAGACAGAGGGAACCTAGTGACAGAGAGACACTCCGTTCCCCATTTTCCGCCTAGTTCCAGAGGTATTGCGTGTTGAGCGGCATAACTGAACGCCGCTTCAACTCGACCTACGTATTTCTTCGTCATATAATTACTTATATGACAAACAAATACGTAGGTTTTATTTTATTAAGAGTAAAATAACAATCGAGGCATACATAATTATGATTATATATGCAAATCCTCTTTTTTCTTTTAAAGGCCCTTTTCTTTGTGATGCACGGACACAAGCATGCAAGTGTCGATGCGGCAGTTGTAGGTTCGTTTTGCAAGGAATGAAATTTTTACTTGCTCTGGTAACGATGCAAAACGCGGCTTAGAGTTCCGCCACGCAGAACTCAATGGCTCAAAAATCGGCGAAAAGTATGGAACGAAAGTGTTATTCCGTTCCGTTCCACGGAGTGTCTTATCACTAGATTTAGGAGGCGAAAATAAATTGAAAATATTATAGAGTTAAAGAGTTTGTTTGGGTGAACTCGATTATCATAGGAATTACTAGTTTTAATTTGAAAAAAAGGTATTCTATTGGAAGTCCCCAAAAAAAAATTTTAGGCTTAGGTATATACACTAGGTTTCAGGTATACTGAAGACCGGCCTCTATAGTATTAATATAGATAACTATTTTTTTTTTTTTATGGAAAAGACAAGGCAAACGAGCGTGCGGATCACCTGATGGTAAGTGATTACCGCCGCCCACGGCCCCGTGCAACCCCAGAGAAGTTACAGGTGCGTTGCCTGCCTTTAAGATGGGTTGGGCGCCGGGGCCCGGCATTACCTGATGCGAAACGCAGTTGCATAAAGCCACTACTTCACGCCGGTTTTAAATGCCGGGGGTGGTAAAGATCCGGTCGAGTCTGCCCATGCGTGTTGCCATTGCTGGCGACGTGACTCTCCCCACACGTACTTTAGTCGCCTCTTACGACACCACCAGTACCAGGATAATCCTATTCTAGGCCGGGATCACACGGCACAAAAATAATTAATATCTTAATAATAAATTATAAATCTCATTCTAATTAGTACCCAAAATAGAACACAAGGTAGACACAAACAACGAATATTTTAATATAATTCTTGTATATTTAAATACCCTTCATTATAATTGTACGTGAATAAATATTGACTTGTGAAGGGTAGACTTGCCTCTAAAGAAGCACCGTGTTAAGTCGGAGGTGGTATTTTAAAATATATAATTTGTTGTTTGAGGCCGTCACGGCCCAGTGGCACAAGAGTGGTAAAGCTGGGAAGAGAAGTGTCTTAATAGCTACAGAATGTCTTAGCGATAGGTTCCCTCTATCTGCCCTGCTGTAGGATACATAGTGAAGGTATAAAAATATATAATATGATGTAAATCAGCTTCACGCTGTATCCCGCACACAGCAGGGTAGTGGGAACCTAGTGTTTTACACACTCCGTTCCATACTTTCTGCCGAATTCTGGCATTACGTGTTGAGTGGCAGAACTCAACGCCGCGCTTTGCCTCGGCACCAGAGCGTAGAAATGGAAATATAAATTTAAGTAAATATTTCATCTCTTCGAGTGGGGATTGAACCCACAACCAGTCGGTTTTGCAGTCACACTAAGTGCCGCTGCGCTACGACTGTCGCTACTATAATACGATGTATCTACACTTAATATTGTGATGGTAAGGAAACAAAATAATAATAAACTAAAGTGTGTACGGACTGTCATAATATTAAAAAAAACCAGCCAAGTGCCAGTTGAACTCTCTCACGGGTTCTGCACCATTATCTAACAAAATATTTAAAAATCACGTTTGTTTCAAGGGTTCCATTGCCCTTTAATATTTATTTTATGCTTTTTATTTTTTATATAGAGACAACCAAAATACATTATTTGTGAAAATTTCAACTTGGTTAGACAGTTATACGATTCATTAGATATAGCCTAGTGACAGGCGGACAGACAGACCGCGAAATCGTAGTAATAGATCCCCGTTTTACCCTTTTGGGCACGGAAGCCTAAAAATTAAAATTACCCCGACCATCACGTTTTTCATTTGTCTATCTTCTAATTTATATACTAACAATATTTAATTTATTTTAATTGGTGGGTACGTGGACTTTTTGATGCCTAATACTACCAGTTGTCACCAAAATGGGACTCGAACCCACGTCACAGTCGCCGCATTGACAGTCGCCAACGGTCTCTATGCTTTTAGTTTATTTATACTTGTTATCTATGTTAATCTGTACTAATATTATAAAGCTGAAGAGTTTGTTTAGCTTAACGGGCTAATCTCAGGAACTACTAATACAGTGCTATAGAAAATAATATTTTTATATAACTTATAAGAACTCAATTTACCAAGTAAATTATAGTGTTAACCTATTTGAGGCGATGTTACTTCATGATATACCTTTTGATGGAACTTAGTTACCATTTAGGGTTCCGAATCTATAAGGGTAAAAACGGAACCCTAAGTATGAATCTGTTGTCTGTCGGTCAAGACCATTTATGTCGAGATTACGTGGAGATGTCAAGCTGGAAACTTGAAAATCAAATATCAAATTTTCAAGTCCATGATCCCTGCAAGCACAGAAAAAATCAAGCTTCTAAGTCATAGTAACCAAAAGATACGAGTATTTATGCATTGATCCCACTTCCTTTTTTATGAAAATCACCGTGTAATCAAAACCTATGGGGTGCTTCCAGTGGACCTACAGTTATGAAATTTGATACGAACTTACAGAACAAATTAAGGAAAACATATTTTTTTATATTAAATATTAAATTAAAAAGCAAACGAGTTGTACAATTCCCGAAATTGCTGCAGACTCCTTTGTGGGTGAGTCCGACTCACATTTAACCGATTTTATTTGAAATACACACAGTAATTACCCTTTAGGGACTAACCGAAGGTCAAACTTTATATCGGTTTGTCCCCAAAAATCGTATTGTCCATACATTCTGAATGCAAAACTTTTGAAATTTACATATTTTTTTCAAATCTCAAAGGATGAATTTCAAAATAAATCCGAAAAGTTTCAGGAACATCCTTATTTCAACGGACAGTATTATTTAGAAAAACCTTACCAGGATACAATAATGGAGTCTGTTAGGTGGAAGCGGCTTTTTATTGTAAATTAAAAAATATACGAATAAACAATGTTAGGTTAAAAAAAAATCGGCTTGGCTTGTTATTTCGCTTCTAATTATTGTTGATGAAAGCTTGAAACTAATCTATTAATATCCTTTTTTTATTTAAATGTATATTTTTATACAATAAACTACGAAAGACGCAATGCCTGCAGAATCCGGTAGAAAGTGGGAAACGGAGTGTCCTAACACTAGGCTCCCTCTGCCTACCCTGCTGGGCGGGGATAGAGCGTGTAGCTGATTTATTTATTTTAACTATGAAACAAGTAAATAGCAATATTACAAAAATAATAACTTCTTAGGTAACATGACTACGTAACTTTGAACTTGTTTTGAAAAAAAATCGATATTTTTTTTATAAAAGCTCGACCAGAAATTAATATTACAGGAATTATGCAATGTAAAATGCAAACAATCAAAAAATATTTAAAAAATATGCTAAAATACGCTTAAAATAAAAAAAAATGTATATCTATGTCTATATCCAATTAATAGCTGAAAAATGACAAAATATTTTAATTTCAGTTAAATATCTTTCTATTCTTAATATGAATTAACAAAAAAAAATCTATTTCCACACTAATATAGCCTTAAAACATCAACTGGGATACCCCAAAGTTGCGTTAACTCAATCCAAGCGTTTGTTGTAAAATTTTCAACTCACAATAATAAACTTTATTTCTTTAAAACAAAGTTCAAATTACAACAACAGACACAGCTGTTACTTAGTTGTTGATTCACCAAAATACATTAACAAACAAAATTAAACCTTATTATTATCATACAAACTTTCAAATTCAAATGCCACAAGATCCTATTTTGACGTAAAACTTAAAAAAACATAATACTGACTTTCAACTCTATCAGAACCAAATAAGGTAGAAATTCCAACACAGTAGCAGTATTCTTATAAGGCAGAACGAAGCAGTTTATGCAATTCTTATATTGTTATTATATAAGCTTGCTCGACGGTACGTGGGTTCATTCTCATTTGAAACGTACAGTGCATTGACGTGATCTAGATATTGTTCAATAGGTTTTAAAGGTAAGTTCTTTAACTACCTAATAATCATAAGTTTTTGAAATTTATCACCTTTTTATATGATTTATGTTTATAATTTTTCGTATTTTTACTTAAATATAATTTTATATAATAATTATTATATATTATTATATATTCCCAACAAAATATTACATTACGTAAGTTATATATTGAAATACAGCATTGAATTTATATGTAAATGTAATCTATGTACGATTTGAACCCGTAATTATCGTGTTAAACACAAATATTTCTAAATTATTGAATATTAAATGAAAATACAAAACGACGATGTTGGATTCGAACCTACGGCCGTTGCGTTTACAGCCTATTCATACAAAGTCCATCAATACTCTACATTTACTTGTAAATGTAAGGCCATAACAGTAAATGCGCTAGAGAAAGCTTATCCTGTATATGAATCAGAATTACATAAGTATCATATAACATTGTCCTCTGGCCTACTTTAGTGCACGTTGTTTGTTTCTTTGTTTGTTAATGTTTTTCTTTCTAATGATAAATTTGACTGCGATGCTTTTAAAATATATTGAAGATATATTCTATATGAAATTTAGAAATAACTCTATAATATTTTTTAATAAAAAAACTTGAAACTATTAGAAATTGATTTCATTTTCTTTTTTGGTTAATACTGCAAGTGGTAGTTTTTTAGGGCTCAATGGTACGGAGTATCTTAAGACTACGTTCTTAGGTTCCCTCTGCCTACCCTACCATGTACGGGATACAGTGTGAAGCTATTAACTACGATTTATACTTGAAAATGCATTAAAAACATATTTTTCTAGCATTCCCTAGTAAATCAATATAACAATGAAGTATACAAAATAAATCACATATAACGACCGATGTTATTAGCATACAGACAGCAACAGTACGCTTTACTCGAAAACAAAGCACTAAAAGATTTAAATATCTTATTCATATACATTGAAAAATTGTTTATTCTACGAACATAACAGTTCGAACGCTACCGACAAAGAATTTTAGAAACTTTTTAGGCAATTACTTAAACATACTTTTACTCGAGATTTTTAAAAGGCGTGATTGTTTATGTTCTTTTGTTAATATAAGAAGAGTGAAGAGTTTGTTTGGTTGGACAAGTTAATCTCAGGAACTACTTGTGCGAATTAAAAAAATCTTTGTTTCTATGTATCTATACAGAATTTGAGTATTAATATTTTATCAGCTTTACACATTTTTACCACATATGATAGACAGAGGAAATCTAGAGGTAAAACACTCCGTCCTCCGCTTTCCGCACGGATTTGAGAAATTGCGTGTTGAGTGGTGGAACACATAACACAGCAATTTCTTTACCAGAGTGGAGAAATGAAAATAAATTTAATATATTGAATCCCCCGAGTGGGATTCGAACCCACAACGAGACGATAAAATTTATTTTATGAATAATCATAAATAATTTTATCGTCTCGTGTGGGTATATCAAAACCTAACCTAATTGTAAAAAGTGTAGTGTCGTCGTAATACGTACTTTCTGTTGAATGCTACTCTTTTTATCACCTGGATTAAATAACAAATTATATAAAGCAATATTTCTTTTATTATTGTAAAAATCTTTTTATATAAATATTTTTACAATAATAAAAGAAATATAAAATATAAAAGAAATATAAATTTATGAAGTTTTTGTTCATAAATATTTTTTTATATCACAAAGATATTGAGTCCCGTCGTGGGCAGGGGTACAAACGTGTGACTGTGAACGCGACAGGTTGTAGATTCGATCCCTACTCGAGGAAATGAAACTTATATAGTGAGGGTATCCTTCACTATCCTCACTATATATTTCAATAGAGTTATAGCAGCTTTACTTTAATCACTTCACGCGATGCAACAAGGGCTAGATCTGCTGGTCGGCCGTACTTAGCCCTCTGCTTTCTCTAATAATAAAGATAACAATAAAATTAGTTTTTTTATTCGAGAACCAAAAAATATATACAAACGAAACAAAAAGCTATGCAACCTGCAACTTAATTAGAACAATATAAATTGATGTCAAATTTTATATTCTACTCACGCTTTTAGTCCATTTCCGCACCATTAGTCAAAGATTTATTTTGTAGATGTGACATTTGATTGAAAAACGTTAATTCATGTATGCGTACGATCACAAAAAAAAGATAAATTCAGTTTTTTTAGCTTCACGCTTTATCTTGAACGTAGCGGAATAGGAAAAAGAACGACGAAAAGAATCTAAGAAGTCAACGCAATCAATAGATTAATGCATCTTTTTTTATGAAACTCGCCGCGTTAGCATCTATTATGATTTATTTCGTAGAAATAAGTCATAATAAGCATATAATAAGAAATAATAAAGTATTTGTACGTCAATTCAAATAAAATGACTACCTACTCAATAATCAAAACCTATGCGGTATTTTTCGTTAAACTACAATTATGAAATTTAGAAAATAGTGATGATACCACACAAATAAAGGAAATATCTTAAAAAATAGAAATTTATAGTTATATTACAAATTTATTAAAATTATTTTTTTTCTTTTATGTTTTTTTATATGTTTGTATATTGATCGATTGCCTTATTTAAAAAAGAAAAGTATTCAAATGTATTATGTGTGAAAAAGAAATCAATGACTAGTAAGATGTCTTGACAATTTTTTAATTTTAGTCTACTCCTCAATACTTTATTTTTTATTTTAATTTACACAATACAGTATGGTCTAGAAGTCGTGACTGCCCTGAAGTTAGTATGTAGATTTGTTTATAGGATTTTTTTCTTGAACAACGTGCCAAATTAACTGTAACAAATAAACATTCTCTTACTGATATTTGAACTCATAATCACTTCATTTCATTTTACGACCACAAAAAAACTAAACATAATATTCAGCTAATTTTCCACATTATCGCATCTGTGGTCTTACTCTACGAAGTCAACCAACTCACGCGCAGTCTGCCGTCGCGGTGCGTATCTTTCGCACGAACTCGGCGTTTGAAATTTAACCTAAATTACTTGAAATATATGGTGAAATATGTTTTGGAGTACTATTTTGGACATGGTATGGTCAATATACAATAATTACGTTATTATATTTTTTTGCTATATTAAATGAATAACATGTTTTTTTTTTCTTTTATAAACTATCGTATCGTAAGTACAACTATGTACTTATTAGTAGGTTCGCATCCCATTAGAGACAATATTTATATTTTCTATAGAATATTTTGCCAATTTGTTAATTGTATAAGCTTATTGTTGAGGCGTTGAGGTCATTCAACCAACGAAAAGTGCCTTTCGGTTAAAATGAAGAAGAGTGATATAAATCATTGCTTTCGACATGCTATAACTACCTATAAAAAATTTAAAATATAAACAATCAACTATTTTATTATTTAATTGTTTTTTCACTATTTAAAAATATATTAGGTCGTCGTGTGGCAGCAGCACAGGGTCTAATTGTAAACGCAAAGATTGTGGGTTCGATTTCCATTCCACTATTTCAGCTCCGGTAACAAGATAAAACATAGCGTTGAATTTCTCCACTTAGACGTAAAACGGAGAGTCTTAACACTAGGTTCCCTCTGCCTACTACGATACTACGTGAAGATATTTTAACAAAAACGAAAAAATATATTACTCCAGAGAAACATAATTCTTAAAACTATATATAATAGGGTATAAAATCAACTACACTAAATTAAACGATTTTTTCGTACTGTACAGTACCTTAGTACGGATCGCAATCACGCGCGAAAGTGCCAAGTAAAAGTAGGAAACCGCTACTGCATATCTATTTGTGGACAGTAGTTGTATATTTTCAATACCAATCTAAAGCAAAAAAGTCTTAGAGACGGAAACGGTCTTGAAAACATGTTATTTTACCATTTTTCATAGAAATAGTTATTGTACTTGTATTTTTATGTTATTGTTGGCTTCACGCCCAATCCCTTATATAACAGGGTAGGCCGATTAAAGCTAGTGTTAAAACATTTCGTTCTCCATTTTTAGTCCAATTGTGTGTAGAGTGACGGAACTCAACACCGCGCTTTTCTCGTATTATGTTAATTTACACCAAATTTATTCCACGTTCAGTAGATTAGAAGTAAAAAAGTTAAAATAAAAAAAAAATCTGCAAGCATTTATATAATTTGCATATTGTTCGTGGTACTCTACATATTATGTGTCTTATTATATAAATACTCTATCATGACAACATAAAAAAACGATACACAACAACATATAATCGAGTATACATAGATACAAAAATATCATTGTCGAATATAAAACCTCCTTTCTCCTCCTCCTCCTTCCATAAAAATATGAGCTTTAATCATATCATAACATTTACATATTTAAATAAACATTACATTTCTTTGATTCCAGGATATATTAAATTGTAAAAATGCTTAACCGAGCTCGATGGTTGATGGTCGCCATAGCGGCGGTCCTCGCGATACAGTGCAACGGAGAAGGTGGGATCAGATTACCTGATCAGCCTCCCCAAGAGACTGATGGGAGATCTTTGAATTTTAATGAAGATCATGGACGATCGGTAAGCCAAATTATTTATCAGAGATACTTACTTGTTTTCCCTTAAAATTATATTTCGAGTAAATCTTTTTTCTTTTTAAACTTATCTCTTAGTAAGTAGCTAACATTTGCTTTTCTTTTAAATTTTAAAGAGAGATTGGATAGTAAGCGGCTTAACGCACTTTATCTTGTGCCTGGAGCGAGAAAATGAATATATAAATAATTCATTTCCCTAAGTAGGAATCGAACCAACAACCGTTGTGTTTACGGTCATACGCTGCACCGCTGCGCCACGGCTGACTGCATTGGTTGAATTAAAATCTTTTTTACAAAATATTTTTCTTTTTAAGATACCTTAACCACTTGCAGATATATATTTTTTTTACTTCACTAATATCGAAATGCTATTCAAATAAATAATTTACCCTTTATCCAAGATAAATACTGATGTTCTTAATTTTATTTTTATTAAAGTAATACTATTTTATCTTGCTATTTATATTTTATTTCTATTCCAGCCACAGGCTCAAGGCCGAGGTCTTCTAGACTGGATAGGGTTAGGAGAAGACCAGGATCCCGTACATACAGAAGTCAACTCAGCAATGCATCAATGGCGACCTCGCAGATTGCTTCAAAGCGCAAGCGCTGAGGTCTTTCGACGATTTCTTCGACAAACAGGCTTACCAGTGAGTTTATATGAAAATATATTTAAAAATAAGTTGTTGATATAAAATGAGAATTGAGCATATATATGAAAAACGTTTTTATCATATAAATGATAACTAGTATTTTTTTTAAAAAATATCAATAACAATTTATGCATTCAGTAAAATTTGTCTCATAAAAAAATTTTAGATTTAGATTAGTTAATTAAATTTAAAATTAAATCAAATTAAATCAGCTTCACGCTGTATCCCGCACACAGCAGGGTAGGCAGAGGGAAAACACACTCCGTTCCCCACTTTCTGCCGAATTCTGGAGGCATTGCGTGTTAAGTGGCAGAACTCAACGCCGCGCTTAGCCTCGACACCAGAGCGAAGAAATGGAAATATAAATTTAAGTAAATATTTCATCTCCTCGAGTGGGGATCGAACCCACAACCAGTAGGTTTTACAGTCACACTGCGTGCCGCTGCGCCACGACCGGCCTCAAGTGATTAGTTAATTGACCGTCTAATATTTAGTAGACAAGAAAATACCGGGTAAAAGTAAATAATTTAAAAACCACTTGCTATCCAATTTTTGAGTGGCGAAAATCAACGCGCCGCTTTCTTATGTTATTAGTGTGAAGAAATAAAAATAAATAAATCCCTCAATTGGGAAATCGAATACACAACACGTTTACAACTAGATTCTATATAAAAATTTAAATTAACTACAAAAAACGCTTCAAGTTTTTTTTTAATGACTGTTTAATTTCAGGCTTTCCGACAACGCTGTTCTACGTAAAGTGGAATCCCAGGCGAGAGCTTTGTCCAGGGAACCCCCAGAGTTCAGCTCTCAGCCACGGAGTGAAGACTCCGATTGGGATGCACTCGTCAAATATGGCATGAGGAAAATTGAAAGGTAATATTTATATATATATTTTTTTTTAAAATGATTTTACTAATCTAAGTAACGAACGAGTAAAATAGAGTGTTTTACGAAAAAATAATGTATTAATCAAATAGATATGTAGATGCCCAAATTACATAAGTTTAGTATTACGTATTCTTTATGCATATTCAATGAAGTAATTAATCTTAAATAATACAAATGAAATTAATATATGTTGATTATACAGTACGGTCGAGGAATCGTGACCACAATGACGATAGCAGATGCGCAAATTTGATTTTAAGGTTCTCTTCCATTTAAAATGTTTTTACAGAGTAGACAATGCGAAAAAGTTCAGAAAGTTTATATTCAGGGCGGAAACGACTCCTCGAAATAATCGAAATTATTTTTTTTTTAGTTTCTATAAGAGATAGTTGAAAGGAGTAGGATATTTCTAGATTGTATCAGGTGGTTACGTTATTTTTTATTGTATACAATAGTAGCTATGCCAACTCTCATACACGATGTGAGGTGTGAACCTGCCAACAAATATACACAATAACTTGTAGGTACCTACAGTATATTAAGTTTATCTTATTTCTGTATTTTCCATTTTCTAACGAGAAACCTATCTGAAGATAACACTATCTTAAGATTTATGTCAGCTTAATCGTGTTTCAAAGCCTGCTTCTGATGTTTATGGAGTATCGATAGTAGCTTATCAGTTTTGTAAAGGAATTTGTAAGGCTCTTAGTTGGAATTCAATAACCAAAGATTCAATAATATGTGGTGTATATGAGAGTATCACTAAGAGGGCTGTTAAGCGTTGTTAGTATAACTCACTATAAAGTTCCGCCTCTCAAAATTCAATATCTCGAAAATTGAGTGGGAAGTAGAGGATAAAGTTCATTAATACTAGGTTCCCTCCGCCTATACTGCTATATGCGAAATAAAAAAAATATATTACATTATTAAACAAACTACACACAATGTCCCTAAATTAAAAGTAAACAAGTAGAACAGAGTGATATAACACTGCACCTTTTGATACGAGAGACATGCAATGAATATGAAGAATAAAAATTCACTAGAACCATTTATAGTAATTTAAAGTCTTAGAAAGCGCGTTTCGCCTATTGAATTCTCGGCAGAATGATATTAAAATTTTTAATATAGTCGAATCTACATGGAATTTTTCCAACTAAATCCTTTAATATTAAAAAATATTCATAGTTTTATATGAGGCCGTCGTGGCGCACTGTAAAAGCGACTATTGTGGTTTCGATTCCCCCTCGGAGGAATTAATTATTTAATATATTCATTTCTTTGCTGTCGTGACAAGACAAACCGCGGGGTTTAGTTTCGTCGTTAAACACGCATTTTCTTTAAAATCGGCAGAAAAGAGGAAATAGAGTGTCTTACACTAGGTTTTCGCTACCTGCTTATATTGTTAGTATAAAGTATTAACCATTTTATATTTCCTTCATAGGTTTTTAAGATCTACCGCTCTAGAAATGCAACTCGACGATGATGTAACATCGAATGGTATTATTGCTCCAAGGTTCCTCGATGAAATCGCTGATGAAGTCGACATCATTGAAGATAAGAAGGCACCTCCTTTCCGTTAGTATTTCACTCAATGTATGTTTGCTTAAAAGTATGTGGGCCATAAAAATACTGAAGTAAACTTCGACGTATTTTGATAACAACGTATGGCTTAGTGGTCAGAGCGGTTGGATTACAAAGATTTTCAAGGGGGTTCAAATTCCTCTTCGTTTTTATACGTTTTCTAATAACACATAAAAAAATTCAAAGTACATATATTTTAATTTTTTTTATATATTAGGTATACATGCTATTTTTATTTTTTTAGTTTGATGTCTTTGATAAGATAATATTGAAACTAACTACCCTGCTATTATACAGCAAAGCGTAAATGTATAAAAATGCAGAATTTTGTATGAAATATCTATATTTTATATAGAAATATTTATATATCTATATTTTATATATTCTTATATCTTTTTATTTGTAATACTAATAAATTAAATTAAACAAATTCACAGGTCGCCACAAGCTGAAGAAGCTTATAATTCCTATGTTGTTGATCTTGAAGCTGTTCAAGCTCAAGTTACTGCTGTTCCTGCCTCTCATACTCGGACTTGCCAGTTTCAAGAAATTCTTAGGATTTATGGCTCTCATAGTACCAGGTAAGATTTGTAAACTGTACAAAACTGAATATTATTTATTATATATATTTTTATAATATTGAAAACAAAACAAAATGTATTAAAAAAAATTAAACATTATTTAAAATTATTCAAATTAATTTCCACATTTGTATATCTATGAATTATTAAAAAAAATGTACTAAAATTTATATAAAAAAATAATATAAAGCAGATTTAAATGTTGCTTAGTGTTATTCATGTATCTGGCAAATTATTCAATGTTCAAGAATATTGAATATTATTGATGATTATACACACACATGATTATAACAAATGAATAAGAAATCACTATATATTTCTTTTAACTTGCAGGTGTCATCGGATATTTCAAATTCTGTAAGCCTAACCTCACATCACCGTTTTCTTCCAATCACTATTCCGGCCCTCAATACTCTCCCGCTGGTATTGGACTGAGTCCATATAGGGAAGGACATGGACCATCACAATATGGACACTATGAGAATTATGCTGTAAGTATTTTTTTTTTTGCTTCATATTGCACGGTATATAGAGGGAACCTAATGTAAGATATTTCGTCCCAAATTTTTCTCCAAATTTTCATTAAATGGCTAAGTTTCGATAGTCGATATCTATATGTTTTTTTATTATTTAAATATACTAAATTCATACAAGTCATTAATTTTCAATATTTTTATTTTTCCCAGGGGAACCATTACAACAAATATGGTTCAAACGGCGTTGCGTTCAGGGAGCATGATGTTAGCCCTCAAGACCTGGCATACCAGGGCTGGGAGTATAGAAGCAAAAACGGAGCTGAAGATATAAAAGCGGAAACTGCTTAAATATCACTATGATATTTAAATGATTTCTTTCCTTCTTTCCTCAAATATGTAGTGAATAAAAGGAGTGAGTGATATAGGATATTTTTAAAAACAGACAGAAATTATATTTTTGTTTCAGTATAATTATTGAAAATAAAATACAAAGATTACGTTTCACGCTTTTTGCGCCACGGTGGGCAGAGAGACCCCAGTGTTAAATTCATTCCCCACACGCAGCCTTATTTTTTGATATTACGTGTTGAATCACGGAACTTAACGCAACTAACATTGAATAGAACATAAATATTGAATTGTAAATATATTTTATTTCGTAAAAAGTTTTATAAAAAAATCTAAGTCAAATTAAAGATAAAGATTTTTTTTAGCGTAATAGAATAAGTAGGCGTTTGGATATAATTTTTTTATTATATTCGCGTACTAGCGGACATGTGTAAACTTTATAAGTGATACTCGTATGTAAATAGAATCTATTTTATTTAAATATTTACTTAATAATAAGCCATATTATTTTTGTTTTAGCAAAATTGTTTGTTTACTATTTAACTAATTTTAAGTTAATTGTAAATATTGTTTGTTTAATAAACGAAAACAAATTTGAGATTTGTGTTTTAATTAAAACAATCTTTAAATAAACAAAGGCAATGTCAAAAAACATTCTTTTCATTTTTAAGCACAAGAAAGAAAGGAAAATTAAAAATATGATTAGATACACTTCAATATTGCTGCTTTAATTTTTTATACGTTTTCTCAGTACAGTAAGATATTTTTTTAATAATGTATAAGTCGTTAAATACTGTATATATTTTAACTAACGATAGACATATTCTAAATAATGGAATAAATCATCCTCTTCTGCCATTATATTCAATTTTAATTTAATAAATTCATTCTAATTTAATAAGTTGCAAAAACTTATTAAATTAGAATTCAATTTCAATTTATTTTTTATACAATCATAAATCGATCTTAGCATTTATTAGAAGACTCTACAATTTACAACGCTCTCATTTCTTCCAATATTTACCGACATGAGCTTTGACAACATCATAATCATCACCCCTATCAACAAATTCCACCTCGTCTAAATCATTAATTATATACAAGTTTTTTCTATCAGACTCCCTTTTACTTCTTAGAAAGGAGTTTCTTTGAAATTTTTGAAACGGCATTGGATATCTGGGTATTTTTGAATTTTTCCTATATCTTCTTTTGTGGCTTTCCGTTGTACTCTCTTCGTAGTTACCATCGCTGTCCTGCAATTCGAATTTTTGGGTCGCCACCGTTGGTATCCTTGTCATGGGGCGAACGTAAATCTTCCTACTTCTGTTCTTTCCTTTCTTTATTATCTTCTGTATCGTTCTTTTTGGCGCTTTCTTTATTTTCTTTTTCTTTTTGTGCTCTTCATAGATGTTTGTTGGTACTTTCACTTGGTTTACATCTTTTTCGAAATATATTAAATTTGTTGGCGACTGAAATAGAAGGAATTTTGATTTTATTTACATGTATGAAAATTGATATCCTAAAACTAGTATTAAGAAAATACTTAATACTTCTTTCATTCTTAGTTTAAAAATGTTTAAAACTTGGTTTCACTACAAAGAAGGGTAAAGAGAGTAATAATCCAATACGAACTTATTAGACAATTAAAAACTTTGTGGCTTTCTACTGATCTCTAAAATGAGCAATTTTTGTGTTTCCTTTTGTATTGCACTGCCATATATGTTTAATATAAGTAAGTAGAGGAAGCTTAGTGTTAAAACACCTCGTTATCGTCACACCCCGCACTGGTACTCGAAATGGGAAATATTAAATAACTCTATTAATAAACAAAAAAATAATATAATTATAAGCTATTAATTATAAGCCAATATTAGCTACAATAACCATAGAAACCACAAAAGCCTATTCACAAGACAGTATACCTATTGTACTCAATGCCTCAATGAATATTTATACAATTACAGTGGTATTAGCGGTATTACTAAGATAACGAACGTGATCAATATTCAGTTCAGAAATACGGACAAAAGTGATTTATGCGTAAATCTTAAGTGATTCAAGAAAATTTAAATTCATATGTACATATGTAGAGTAGCCACGAGAAACGTTATCAAACAAATGTAGAGTGGCTATTCTACATATCTTAAATGCCGATTCTACTTTTCAGCCGAATTTGAGACATAGTACGTAACTAAGTACGAACTCACTAAGGTCTCATCTGAAGAAGGAAATAAAAAGAATTTATTCAAACGACCGGATATCAAACCCACAATACTGCTGCGACGGCCTCAATTCAGCTGAACTTCTTAATAAAAAATAATCTAAGAAATATATAATAATTTATTTTTTAACTATTTAATATCATTTACAGTTGATAAATATGTGTGTATTTTAAACGCTAAATCATGGATCATATTCTAGGATTAGGATTTAAGAAAGATTACTATATATTTTAGAAAGTTAAATTATTACCTCTTTAACTTAAAAAAAACACAAATGAAAATAAATAATGTGAATAAGAATAAAGCAACATGTAAAATTAGGCAACAATTTAGATAACATTTAAGTATTTTTTTAAAATTATATAATGCCAATTTGAAGACAATACCACATAGTGCCTTAACACTAGGTCCCGTCTACCTGCCTTGCTATATATATGGAATACAAAGCTAAAAAAAATACCAAAAACTTACTGTATTACTATTAATAGCGGCATAAAAACTTAGCGCGCCTTCATTTTTTTTAACATTCTTCTCTACATTGACGTACGCAGACGTATCCTGGATAAAAATATAATAATTAATTTTATATGTTATTTTTTTAATTGTACAATTGAAGCTTGCATCCTGCCATGCCATGCATTACCAATCGATAAAGTCGTCGTGGCGCAGTTTCACCTGTAAAAACTAAAGTTATGGGTTCGATTCCATCTCGTGGGAATGAATTAGTTAATATTTTAATTTCCTCACTCAAGGAACGATGGGAACGC
The DNA here is from genome assembly GCA_917862395.2 of Heliconius sara. NCBI lineage: Eukaryota > Metazoa > Arthropoda > Insecta > Lepidoptera > Nymphalidae > Heliconius > Heliconius sara. The sequence continues at coordinate 2,269,593 of OU860798.1, read as the reverse complement.
GGCGTGTCTTAATAAGAACAGAAGAATAGAAGTGTCTTAATGAGAATAGATAATTGGAACAGATCTCAACGCAGGGCTTTGTCTTACTTGACCAAAGAAATACTAATAATTTAAATTGAATCGTATTATCCCATATATTACATCCTACAATCTAACACTCAACTGTGCTACGACGGTGTGTCACATATGTAGGTACTTATCTCTCATTGGTTTTTGACATATAAAAAAAGGTTTTATATGTTTAGGTGGCTAATATGATTAAATCCCGAAAAAGGGACATTCCGACAAAAATATATTATACAGCCTACAGTATAAGTAACTAACCTTAACCTGTACCGAATCACCTCTCACAGTAAAATTTAATAAAACATTAAATACGATTAACAAAAGAAACATTACTGCTAAAAGTTCAACACTAAAGTACTAAAAGCAAAATGTAAGCAATTGAAATATGGACTGTAGCAAATATTTACAGTTTTAGGCACAAAACAGCCTTGTTTAGGCAAAGTTAATCAAATGCTAGCCTAATAGCTTTTTTTTAGTACTCGTGCTAGATATATTTTTTAGTAAGTATATTTTTTTACTAATATAAGTCATAGCTTAGTAAAAATTACCTTTTGAAAAAGACTTAAAATATATATTTCTATATCTAAAATCCTCTAAATAATATCCTCTAAATAATTGACTTTTAGACGAGGTTGTAAAAGTAAAATTATATTTGTGTTTATTTTTATGATGTCTTTAGAGAGAATATGAACATAAATATAAATTCTTATTTACAATTTATGAGCTTACATCGACACATTTCAAATTCGCCGACGCCAATACCTTCAATATTTTTATAACAGCAAAAAACGGTTTTTATTTAATTAAAGCATTTTAAAATAGCAACCTGATTGCGACCTCGTCTATAGATACAGAACCAATCAAACAGCTTCCAATAAACGCAAATTAAGGCCCACAAAAAATCTAAACTAAGTAGTATGCTCACCCTCGAGGGTATACACAAATATTTACATTCAACTTCAAACGACGCAGTGGGCCAATCGGGATTGTATAATGAGTAAATAATATTACGCCTACCTTTGTTAATTATTCGAAGCCGTCAGCAGGGAGGTGGGACTGACGATGGCTGTGGGTTCAATGCCCATTCAATGTATTGTCACCGTCTAGACTCTAGAGAAACGTCACCATCCAAGTGAGGACGCCATGGTGTGGCGGCAAAACGTCTGACGTTTGGGAGTGTGCCACTCGATGGAATGAATTATTTTTATTTCCTCACTCCGGTAGTAACAAAAAGAGGAGGAAAGGGGCGTTGAATCCAGATTTGCAATGTTTCGAAAATTTGTCAGCAAATGGCGAACGGAATATCTTATTAAGATAAGATACTGCGGTGATTCGCCGTACCTATCACTTTGCAGGGTGACGAGCTCAGGACAGTACCTAGAATTTAGGACCCAAGTGTAGGTCTAAAGAACCTCTTTAAAATGTTTATTAACCCTTCTAATAATTTCATTCAAAGTGCGAGAAATGAAACATGGAAAACATTAATAAATTATATAAAGTTAAATATTTACTCATTATTTTCAAGAGGTGAAAACATATTGACAATACTTTACAGTAGTCCGTGGTCACGGGTAGACCCGTCTACCCGTGACCACGGACTACTGTAAAGTGTTCGAAACGTCGGGTTTCCAAAATGTAAAATCTTAAATATACGCGATTAATCCGGTTAAATTAGTTTCATTTAATATGTGTAATAATCGTGAAAATCATAGAACTTATTATATTGACAATACTCCAAATACTCTATCAGCAAATAAAATGGACGTAAAATTAGTTCTTTTTAAAAAAAAAAGCTATTTCAAACATCATTATTCCGAAAAAATCTTCTGTTTTACTGTAAATTTTTAACTTTTACTATATCTGACACGTGCGTAATAGTCTAAATAACAAAATATTGTCAATACAGCTGTAAAGTGTATGTTGAATTGTAATAGATTTATTATAAGTTATAAATAGCACATTAAGTTTATTTGAGTGAGTTTTTACATTAAAAAAATAAAGAATATATTTAAATTTGTTCACAGCTTATTATTTTCAATAGTTAAAATCATATAAATTTTAATTTTGCTGTAAAATACAGTCATATTATTGTTATATTGTTGTATTTACTTAATTTTGGGAAACTACCTCTTTTTGGCCCTGGTATTACGATATAAACTTACACTACAGTCGACTACATACCCGACAGTTTTTTTTAATTCGACCTCTTTGAAGAATGTAACCAAGCGCCGTACCATAGACGACCATTTTTTATTTAAAGATTTCTCTTAGGTGAATGTTTTTTGTTTTAAATTAAGTTATTTCGAATTAGTTAAAAATGTTAAAATATTAAAGTAACTATCTTAACAAATTCTACATCTACCTAGATGCCTAAACAATATAGGTATGTAATATTAGTAAAATGTCTATAAAATAGTTTGTAATATTCTTTGCATTAATAATTGCTACTTTTCAATTTCCGTAAAACAAAATTGATATTAAAAATTTATTCTCCTTATCAAGTTTTCTGCGAGACGATTTGATTTGAATTGCACGGTCAATATGAAGGAATGATTATATTTGGACAGCAAAAATGAAATAATAATGAAGAATATACTTCAGGTAATTCTAAAATAATATTTTAATATAATTGCGGCTATTTTAGCACAACGGTACAGTATCCGACTGTGAATACGAAGATTGGAGATTGGATGAGGAGGTTCCAATGCCCTCAATAATGTCTCGAAAATATGTCGAAAGTGAGATAAATACTCTAGTATACACGGAGTGAATTAACATATAGTATTTTTATGGAAAAAACAATGACATACGAGCGTACGGGTCATCTGATGGTAAATGATCACCGCGGCCCACGACCCTATGTAACACTACAGGTACGTTACCGGCATTACAATTGGAGATAAAAAGCTTTTTGAAGGTACCGAGGTCGTATCGACTTGGAAACACTGGTGCAGGTAGTGCATTCCACAGTTGTATGGCGCGTGGAAGGAAGTTCTTATGAGACCGCACAATAGTAGAGTGCCACGTATCCAGATGGCGTGGATGGTACTTCAGTTTGTGCATGCAAAGCAAGGAGACATATCTCCGCAAAGTCAATGTGTCAAGTCCTGCATAGATCATTGTATTCCCAATCATTCGAACGGCTTTGCGTTGTATGCAATTAAATATGTTAAGCTAATATTGCAGTGCACCAGCCTAGAGATGAGGCTCCATATGAGGCCGACCCTGGGCCCTATACAGGCCCAATCGGTGTTTTGGCTTGGAGTACTGTCTCGCTCTGTTGATAACCCCGTGTCTCTGAGGACAACTAACACCAGGCCTGAATATATTTATTGTTTATTAATTTTTCAGTTTACACAAATATGGCTCACATTTCTATATGTAAAATGTTCGGTTGTGATCGACGAGCGCGACCAACAAGGTCTTCACATAAAAGATTACTGTCCGAAAATAGGAACTTGTGAAGAAGGTACCCATGTGATGTGTATGCATTTCAACCCTGTAAGTTTAATAACTTTATTTCATTTTTGTATTAAAATATATAAGAATTTGAACGTAGCGGTATTCGAATCTGCGCCTAATGTAATAATCTAATTTAGTAAAAGGAAGATTTTTTTAATGCTGTCTTTTAATAGATTTTTTTTATTTTCAGCAACGAGAAATGTCACGCGACTGTATAAATTATAAAAATGTAACCATGACTAGAGAATATGCGGAGTTTATATTAAAAACAATAAATGCGTAAGTAAAATTAGTCCTACATGAGCTGTATTAAATATTAAGTCTGTTATTGTACTCGCGATGAATAATAATATTTTTATATGAAAATTTAATAATATATTTTATATAGGTAGGCCAGTAGTGGCGCAGAGGCACAAAGTGTTACTGTAAAACCGACTGGTTGTGGGTTTGATTGCCACTTGAGGAAATAAAATATATATAATATTTAAATTTATATTTTCATTTTCTTCGCTCTGGTGATGAGGCAAAACGTGGCGTTGAGTTATGCTACTCAACAGGCAATGCCTCCAGAAGTCGGCAGAAAGTGGGGAACGGAGTTCTTAACATTAATTTTTCCTCTGCCTACCCTGCTGTGTGCGGGATACAGCGTGAAGCTGTTCTTATATAGATACATAATAACCTCTGTTGAGATTGAACCAGTAACTACTGTACGTGTTATCTTGGATTTTTGGCTTCTACTATTTGTTCTTGATGACGCCAATTTTTTGATGTATACTATAAGTATAAGTATAATTAAAGCTATCGTGGCGCACTGAGGTGCTGCCTGATTGTAAGCGGTATCCCAAAGGCGACTCGTAGGAATCCCCGAGTGCGGATCGAACCATTTTATTGCAGATTATATTTCATTTACTTCCATTTACTCGTCCTGGTATCCGAAGCGTTGAGTTCCGACACGTAACATACGGTCTCTAAAATGAATGTCCTAGTACTGGGTTCCCTCTGCCTACCTGCTATGAAAAAATGCGGGAAAAAATGGGAAGCTGTTTTATTTTTCTTATAATATTTTTAAACATATTAAAATATATTTCTTTTGATATTATTTATTTTGTAGTATAAGAAGCAGGATTGCCAGACGTGTCCCTATGGGTAACATTAGACTTCCACGCGGTTACGGTATATTTAGACTGGTAAGGCATATATACTATGCTTTAATAATATTTAAAAAATTTGATGCCGTCATGGTGCAGTGTGACAGCGTCTGACTGTAAATGCAGGTCGTTTTGAGTTCTATTCTCACTGAATAGAAAGAATGTACATATATGCTTTCTTTTCGCTCTGGTAGACATAACACAACGTTGAGATCCTTTGTCTCGAAAATAGTGCGGAAGGTGAGATACGGAATATTTTAATACAAGGTTCCTTTTGACTATTCCTGATACACTTCAAAACGCGTGTACCTGGTATTTATAAAAAAAATGCTTAACACACAAAAAAACTACTTAACATATTTTATTGTGTTTTCCAAAAAAAAATATTAAGTAATTCAAGGGATATTTAATATATTTGTACAAATAAAGTTCAACCGGGCGATCCCACGAGTGGTAAACTAGTGTTGTGTTCAAATTTATTTCTTTAAATATTAAAAAAAAACATTTTTTAATACAACTTTTGAGATGACACTCAACACGCAATGCCTCCACCACAATTTGGCGGAAAGTGGCAAGCGCAGTGTCTTAACACTAAGTTCCCCCTGCCCAGCTACATGCAGGATACAGAGTGAAGGTAAAAAACTTAGTGAAATGGCTTATTAAATTATATCTATACCCGTACATCGTAATTTTTTATGACTATACGTCTCCTATATTATTTTTCGTAAATGTTTACGCCTGAGGTTACCTGGAAGAGATCACTAATAGTGATAATGTAGCCATTGCATGCAACAGTTATATTTATACAAATATAATTTTTACTCTCCTTGTGTGTTTTAGACTGTGTATGCAATAAAGATTTTTATCTATCATTTGAACCTTTGTAATATTTGGTATAGATAAAGATATTATTTTAACATTTTTCAGAAATGGGACCAAGAACTAGCGACGTTTGCCCAACTGTGGGCCAATCAATGTATTTTAGCAGCAGACTACTGTAGAGCTACAAGTAAGTTACTAAAGAAAACAGCAAATCACTTTTAATTATAAACACCTATTTATTGTTATTTTCTCAGATTGTTTTTGGTGTTGTTTAAATATATATTTATAGACTACGGTGGACAACGATATAATTCCGATGTAATATTTTTTTTACAGTATATGAAGTGCGAATCCTGTATGACAAATAAATTAATTGTGAAAACGTAAATTACTGCGAGAGCAGCTGGTGTTAATTGATAGTCGTCAACAAAATTTATTAATTTATTATTTACACTAATATTAAGATCTTAGATCTATACCCTGCTATTTTCAGGACAGCGTAAAGATGTTCGAAGTAAAATATAAAAGCCAAACAATTTTACTACAAATACAAAGTTATATGATTTCATTTTTTAACACTAAATAATTTACCAATTCACTAAAATTAATGTCTGATACCTTAGAAGAACTGGCGCAAGAAATCCAAAAGAATTTTAATATTGTAATTATTATTGTTAAAAATCCAAAATTTGCAAACTACCCACCATATTCTTTCCAGAGAGATTTCCCGACCCACAACAAGTGCGTAGCGCAACTTTCTTTACTATGGACTGGATACCACAATCCGTGGCAGGTCGCTTCAATTACACCGGTTTCAGTCATGAAAAAGTCAAATACGGAATAGAATCAACATTAAATTTTTGGTACAAGCTAAAATATTCAATTAATGATATCGAGTCGGTGTTGAAAGGACAGATATGGTATGCATAATTTTGTTTTTGTTTTTTTTTTGTTGTATTGTGTTTTTAAATAATTCTCCTGAATGAGAATCGACTTCTCAACCGTCGCACTTACAGTCAGACACTTCGCCATAATAGATATAAGTAAGAAAATGTATAGGAGATCTCAATATATAATATAATTTCCCTTGCATCTAAACTAGAGAAAACTAGAGTTCTAAAGTGTTTCCTCTTATAATCTTGCAGGGATGACTATGTGAGAGACTCGCCATTTCTGCAGATTATACAAGGATCTGCTACTCACATAGGATGTGGCGTATCCGCCTTTAAGTTTACGTCCGTTACCATCAGCGTATTTAAAAATGTTAACGTATGTATTAACCCTTAAGTCTTAAATTGTATTTTGATGACTGTAAGTTCAATTTCCAATGGTAACTAATCGAGAAAAAATAATTTATTTTATTTGGTGATAAAGCCCGTCGACTGCCCCCGCCATCTAACCATCTAAAGAGAAAATTATTATAATTGATAAGCAGTACGATTTAACATCAGGTTCTCTCTGTCCTAAATCTATTGATTTAAAAAAAATAGCTTCACGCTATATCTTGCTTATAGAAGCTTAAAGTGTTAAAGTACTTTCCGCCCAATCGACATATTGCGTGTTGAGTGGCGGAACTCAACGCTACAGTTTACTTTCTTCTACAAAATAAGGAAATGGACAAATTCATTCACGCGCGAAATCGAACCCACAATTATCACATCGAATGCTAAACTACCCCACACTGGGTATGGTATGGTATGGGTAAAAAATGTTTTAATTAACTAACTTTTAGACTATTTTTATAAATTTAGGCAGTACGTGTGGTCTGTAACCTATCGACGCGTCTAGAGAAGGGAAAAAGTGTATATAACATGGAGCCCCCCACAGAAATTGGCTACAGTAAGAACTGCGGATGCCCGTTGGGATATAATGAAGATGAAAGCTGTTTATGTTATGAAAATGGGAAAGGACAACGTAAGTTTTTTTTTACTTTCACGCTATTTCCTGCTTATAGCGGGATAATCAGAGGGAAACAAATGTTAAAATACTAGGGTAGGCAGAGGTTACCTAGTGTTAAGACACTCCGTTCTCCACTTTCCATTCAATTTTCGAAACAATGCGTGTTGAATGGCAGAAGTCAACTTTATCTTGCCAGAGCTGAGAAATAGAAATTCTCAATAAAAATATAATACCTTTCTGCTATGTTCTACCTATACAATAATATCAAAAGACTCACAATATGGATTCTTATTTGTTAAAAAAAAGAACGAAATTTAATGGTATTCGGCGTATAAAATGGAGAAATGAAAATATTTTTCTTACTTAATACTAGTATTCCGTTGCGACTTCGTCTGGTTTGTGTCATACAGACGAAACCGCATATGAACTATTGTATAATGTATATTTACACCATTATCATGATTTTATTATTTCTCTTCTTGTTCTGTAAACGCAAATGGTTGTGGGTTCGATCCCCATTCGAGGAAATTAAATATTTACTTAATTTTTTTTTTCATTTCTTCGCTCTGGTGTCGAGTCAAAGCACGGCGTTGAGTTCCGCCACTGCCTCCAAAAGTCGGCGAAAAGTGAGGAACGAAGTGTCTTAATACTAGGTTCCCTCTGCTTACCCTGCTGTATGATACAGCGTGAAGCTGATTTATTTATTTTATTTATTTAAAAGTGTGAAAAAGCTTTTGGGTCGCTATCTTATGAGTACAATGCATATAAATATTTTGTTTCACCAGCATTGAACGGCTCAAGCAACTCCAGCAACTGTAAGTACGGCAATTGCATGCCAAACGTTGTTATTCTACCTATATTCACAGTGGAAAACAAACCGCCACCAAGTAAAAAGACCAGGTACTTTATATTGAAAGCTATTTTTAATGTGCTTTTGCTTATTCTATAAGATTTGTAAAAAAATATTTAACTTTATACGTTTTAGTGAAATGGATGCGAGGCGAAATTTTAATGATGTTAGGAGATATCAACATAATATGGACCCAAAACAAACAATCATTCAGTCTAAGGTACAAATATTTTTTATAAATAAATCTGTATTAACAATCGTATATTGTCGTCGTAGTACTATAAGACACGTGTTTGTTGTCCACTCGGAAGCATGAATAATCATTCATTCACTACTACGTCGCTGCACATTCTAGTTAATAGTGTTCTGGATATTTCCAGAGGGCTCTAAAACTCGTAGACCAAATGCCGCATTGTGCTAAGCAACTCCACGTGCAATATCAGAAACTCAGGTGAATAATGGGGAATAGAGTTTCTTGACACTAGATTCTCTCTACCTTGTTTAATGTTGTACATAACTATTTCATATTGGGTATATTGTTAGTATCAAAATTATACATTGAGTGCTTATTATGGTAAAAAGAAAATTAATGAAACACAAAGAGGTCCTTGTATGTAATATGAATAATAATTACTTTTATTTGTAGACTTATCGTACAAATTCAAGCATATTCGCAAAATCACCCATCTTTGAATTGCCTAGGCAAAGAGCCCGTTATAACAGATCTCCTAATATTCAAACAGTATTGCCAAGAAGAGACTTTTCAAACATAGAAAATATCGTTTCTTCATATTTTCGAAACAGGAAAAACTTCCAACCTTATATAGATTTTACAGGTAAGTATGTAATAATTCTTTTGATAAAAGATATCAAAACCCTAGAAATAATATGTACAGAGACGATATAAAAATATTTAATAATAATATTGAAATAAAACAAAATGAAGCAAACGAGAATTCTACGTCTTTATTAAGAAATACAGAGAAACAGCGAGACTCAGGCAATATACAACTTCATTATTCGTTAGAAAATTTATTAAAAAAACTTAGTTTATGTCTAAGAATAACTCTGATAGAAGACTAATGGATTTACTGAATAAATTGGAAAAAGAAGCAAAAACTCTTCATATTGTCTACAAGAAAAGAGATGTTTTTGATAAAAAAACTAAGAACATATATAGCAATTTCATTGAAAAATCATACAATTTTGACAAGACTAATGCACCAAATCTACATAAACATGACAATAAAACAGATGATTATAATAAAATCATTTTAAGTTTAGACCATTATGAAAGCTATAAATACATGCCCTCGAACGATAAATATCATTTAAATAATCAAGTAAACAATATACAAGACGTAGCACCATTTGATCGTAATAAATTAAGTACTAGAAAAATGATTTATTTAACGAAAAGAAGAGAAATTCCAATCCTCCCAAATATAAATGAAGATAGACTTTTTGGTAGTAGAAGGTATTTGAAACATAAACCTAAATTAAAAAGATTTCAGCACTATCGAGATGACATAAATGATGTAAGATTATCGCCGTTTACTTATTTTAGAACCTTAGGAAGTCCTAATAAAGAATTTCGTAGAGTTAATTTAAAAATTATAGAATTATATTTCCTAGTTAATATTACAAAACATTTTAAAGTTTAATTCACACATCTGAGATTTTCTATATAAATAAATAAATTCGTTCTCCATCTATCGCTCAATTTTCCTAATATTTTGTTTGACAAGTGTAAAATATTTAGTTTTTTTTACATTTTACAACTATTTTTTAATTACAGGTTTCTGATTACAAGCCTAACTCAATTTCTTCAATTTACTTGAAATCTAAGAGGATCCATAGAAGGCCTGCAAAGCTAACATTTTCGTGAAATTTTCATCTAAAACTGTAATAAATTATTTTTTTATACCGTTAATAAATATTTTGAGCAGTTATATTGCTTATGTGAAGTACCCATTCTATCCACCATTATACCCATTATACCCATTATCTAACCATACAATAAAAAAATGGTAAATATAATTAAGATTTTTGAATACTCATACGAAAATTCAACTCGCAGTGTATCGAATACGGGCAGAACGTAGACAATGAAGTTTTCAAACAATATATTCTTCTTGACCACTTTGCTGATTGAAGACCACCTTTTTGATTGAAAATTCTGTAATGGAGACATGTTATATTTTTAAATGTGGTACCATTGTGAAAGCGCCTCTGGCTACTAGATTCAAAGCTGATGTGTATTTTTTACGCCGCTGTAAATTAAATTACTTCACAGTTGAAATATCTGAATTTCATTTAAATACACTACTTTTACAAAATACATACATAATAATCCCAAAAATCAGAAATAAAGAAGAAATTCTAATAATTCTTCACAAATCGACAAAGAAATAACAATGTAAAGCAAATAAAAAAGTTTACGAGTCAACGAGAAACAAACTAGAGGAGTCGTAATACACTTTCACTTTTGTTTTACGACAACATCACCATTATTAGATGTTTAGAAAACAAGCTTCACATGCCGGAACTGTTTCGGACTTACAAATGACCATGAGGCTGTACATGGTTGCACATGGGGTCGCTTTGGTGATTCTACAAAATATATTTTTCATAGAACATAGAGTAAGTTTTCCTTTATTTCTATATCATTTTTTGTTTTTGAGGACATCGTGATACATAAGAACTGTGCTGGAAACTGTGAAAGCAATGGATGTGGCTTCGAATCCCATTTGGAGGAATTAATTATTTTTATTCCCGCTCACCATGGCATTCATTACCGAGGCGGTAATGAATTAACACGGACTACTACTATATACTATGCACTACCATATACGGTATTTGAAAGTAAAATAAAAAAAAAATAATACACAAAATGGTACAATTATAAGTTTTAAGACTACACGCAATATAATATTTGCATCTATTATTATGTATATACCAAGAGCTATTTCTTACAGAATTGAATATATTAATATCAATATATTGTGTAGTTACATATTTCCTATCTAATAGTTTTTAGTGTTATCCTAATGTCTGTTTTTTTTCTTCAGGTGGAAGCCAGAAATGGAGACATTATACCTTTAGGATCTATGTTTGGCAGCGTTGAAAGAAGACACCTTAAGGTATAATATAGTACTTATGGAATTCCTTATTAACTTAGAGCCTAGTGTTAAGACACTACACTCTCCACATTATACATAACTGACATATTACATGCTAAATAAGAGTATAAAGTTATAGAAATAAATCTATGTTTAAAATATAAAATGAAAGACTACTTAAAAAGGCTTAACTTTATATACTTTAAAATTATTAAGTAATTATTTCGATGCTAGAATAAATTGATACAAGCCTTGTAATTTTTTAAGGAAATGGGAGTGACATAAAAAATTTGTAAAATATTAATCAAATAAATATTTCTTTCAGAACTCAAGATTAAAATCCGAAGATACCAGTTACGAGAACGAAAAAATGGATTATCCTCAATATAGACGAAGAAAAAGCAAAAATAAACACAAAACTATTACACACAAAAACACTATCAATCAACATTCAAATGTAAATCAAGAACACAAGAAGAAAATAAAAAAGAAACCAAAGATCTTCGATAATAAGAGATTCATTAAAACAACTCTTAGAGAAAACGATTCTAAAATGTCCGGGTCCATTGAAAGTGATGTTAAAAGAAAACCTGTTGATATTATTGTACACATTAAAATGAATGATAAATAAAACTTTTTTTTTTGTGAATATAAATCTTCTTGTATTTTATTTTAAATATATTTTTTTATTTATTTAGTATGCATCCAACGCCAAGGCTCATTTTGCACTGTATCATCATCATCATCATCATTCATTTTCTGAATCTGGTAACAAGACAAAGCGCGGCATTTTAAATTCATAATTTCGTTACTTAACAAGAAACGTCTCTAAAATTTAGCGAAGAGTGACAAACGGAGTGACATAACACCCCTTTTTTCAAAATTCAGAATGAAGCTAAAAGATATGGAAATAGAGAAAGGAAAGATGAACGATATGTACAGTAAACATTTTTTTTTATTGATAACTTGTGTAGCATGTGGAATAAAATTTTAACAAATAACTTACTTTAATTAATACTTTCTTTTTAGAAAACATATAAATGAACATAACGGGATGATATTATACGTTCTAAAAAGTATGTCTCCATTTTTCTTTCCTAAGTGTGGGTGAAATATTAAAAAATAAAAACTTATTTTTTTTAATGCTCTCAATTTTTTATTACAGTAACGTATAATCAAGAATATAATATATGAGGAAAGACTGGTCAGTGCTATAATACGAAAAAACCATACTTTTCGTTAATTTTTGAACCTTTGTTTATTTTTATACCATAACAGTGAGCGAAGCGAAATAGCCTCTAGCATTTAAACACAATAATATATTATATTAAAATAGCTTTATTAATATTTTTTACAATATTGCGTTTATAATTTAACTTCAGCGTTTTCTTACGTTGGAAATATTTATTCAATTTCATTTTTAATTTGTTCATCGTTTCATTAAAATTAGACGTTTTACTCCTCTTATTTAAAGCTGGGTGTTTCTGTTTAATTAGCTTCAGTACGCGGGATAGTGTGTCTTCGGTTACACTTAAAACTAAGTGACGTGGTACCTGTAAGAAAATGTCTAGTTAGGGATTATAGGACTTTTTACTACATTTTGACTTTTTTATAATTTGTTAATTTAAAATTTCTTCTAAGGACCTAATTGAATTAGAAATATTTTGATTTAGAGATTTTTTTCGTAAATTAGCTATAAAAATTGATTAAAAAAATGAGACGTGTTTTGTGTTATTTATTACCAGAGCGAGGCAAAGGTTGTATTTGTACTTTTACAAATACAATTTATTTTCTATTGTATAGATAACAAAAATGATACGTCAATGAGATTGTGTTAATGAAAATGACACAAACATACATATATATATTTACCAAACGCTCTTACCCTTTCATGTAACCTCAGCTTTTGATCTTCTAACGTATTATTACCACTGTATAGTAAATTGCGCGAATTCTGTAATACCTACAAGTGTTTGATTAAGTTACTTCACAATCTGTGATTATGTTGCTTTTGTTTGAAAATTATTTTAAATTTTTACAATATACTTATTGCCGTTAATCTTAACGGCCTGTCTGTAAAGGCGACTGTAGTGGGTTCAATTACTACTCGTCTTTTTAAAGCCGTTAAAAAACTTATTGACAGCCACTCTGGAATGTAGAAACAAACACAATAATTTTTTATTGTGTTTTTAATCAATTAATCTTTTAAAAGATATAATTAATTATTAAATCACCTCACTTACATGTAAATCTTCACTTTTGGTCAAAAAACATTGTAAACAAAGCTTAGTAAACAAAATTATATAAACCCAATTCATATTCTCTTCATCTAATATTAATAAAAAAACACTATTCATTTATTCCCAAAAAAATCTAAAACAATGTAAAAAAATATACAAAACAAAAGGCTGTCGATTGAAAAAAATAACACAGATTTTTTGAAAAGAAATAATGAAAGAACTGAAATTAAATGTACTATTGAATCTCATTGTTTCCAGTGTTTAACAACTTTTCAGCTTGTTATGTTAGAACTTCCGTTTTGTAAATGTACCTGATGGTGGTAATGTTATTAAGTAAAAAAATGTCGATATGTAATTAAAGTAAAACGTCTTTTGTTTTTTTTTATGGAAAAGACACGGCAAACGAGCATTCGGGTCACCTGATGGTAAGTGATTACCGCCGCCCACGTCCCCGTGCAACACCAGAGGAGCTACAGGTGCGTTGCCGGCCTTTACGATGGGTTGGGCGCCGGGGCCCGGCATTACCTGATGCGAAACGCAGTGGCATAAAGCCACTACTTGACGCCGGTTTTAAATGCTGGGGGTGGTAATGATCCGGTCGAGTCTGCCCATGCGTATTGCCATTGCTGGCGACGTGACTCTACCACACGTACTTTAGTCGCCTCTTACGACATCACCAGTACCAGGCTGATCCTATTCTAGGCCGGGGTCACACAGCCTAAAATTTATTGAATATATTTTCGTTTCCACGCTCTGGTTATTTAACCATACATATAAATAATATATAAAACGTGGTGTTAAATTCCGTCAACCAATTTACAATATACTTTTTAGAAAACGTATAACAATTTTAACGTAGCGGGATTTGAACCCGGACCTCATGCAAACCGTCCAAGAGCTCTGACCGCTAAGCCATACGCTACGCGACCAACAAGCTACGTCGAAATTTTATTTTTTTAGTAAAGTAATTAGATCCTTAGTAGTTGATTCCTAGTAATTTAGGCCGAGTACTAGTAATTGAGTTGTCAGTCGTGGCACAGGGGCACAAATTGTGACTGTAAAATTGACAGATTACGGGTTCAATCCCTACTCGAGGTAATGAAATATTTATTTACATTTATATTCTTATTTCTTGGGTCTGGTGTCAAAGCAAAGCGCGGCGTTGAGTTCTGCCACTCAACACACAATGCCTCCTGATCCTGATTTATAATATAATATCATGATTAATAAAGTAATTGCAAAGCTCGAACAAATATTTTGTTGTTAGAGCTAGAGCTACTGATATGTGATATTTTACTAAGAAAGTTAGTACTTAAGATTGAATTTACTGATAGATTTGTTTTATTTGAGACCATCATGTATATAACTGAAAATGAAACAGTTTTGGGTTCGATTCTCACTCAGGAAGGGAATTATTTTTATTTTCTCACAATCGATAACGATAACGTTCCGCTCCACCCAAAACATAATATATCGAAAATTAGGCGGTGCGTGAAGAAAAACGTGTCTTAATGCTAGGTTATCTCTGTATCTACGTCCGGCGTCACGTTACACTGTATCCACAGTTAGTCTTATCAAAGGAAAATTAAAATATTTTAAATGAAACCACCGCATTTACACTCCATCGTCCCACTACGCCATAATGGCTTTTATACTGTTATAGTCGCTGTATATTCTAATATCTATAAATCTCACTTTAGTTGTTCTATAGTTCTTAGTTTGTTAGTATGTAATTAACTAGCAATTATAAGTAGGTACTAAAGACAAAAAGTGTGCGAGATACGAAAATGATAATTTTATTGTACTACTTACATTGTTCTAAACTGACTGACTGTAACAAATCAGATACTAATTGCTTTATCGTCAGGCGTTTCCCGCACATAGCAGGGTAAGCAGAGGGAACCTAGTGTTAAGACACTCCATTCTCCACTTTACACCGAATTCTGGAGGCATTGCATATTGAGTTGAGTCGGAGCTTAAATTTTATTTATCTCTAATAATCTTGAGACCAGTCGTGGCGCAGTGGCACAAAGTGTGACTGTAAAACCGACTGGTTGTGGGTTCGATTCGCACTCTAGAAGATGAAATATTTACTTAAATTTATATTTCTTCGCTATTTTCTTCGCTCTGGTGTTGAGCGCAGCGTTGAGTTCTGCCACTCAACACGCAATGCCTTCAAAATTCAGCAGAAAGTGGGGAACGGAGTGTCTTAACACTAGGTTCCCTCTGCCTACCCTGCCGTGTGCGGGATATAACGTGAAGCGAATTTAATTTAATTTAATTTTTTCTAATAATCTTTACTATAAAAGACTTTTTTGCTCGTTCTGCTTTTAAAGATACTCACACAAATGCAAAGCTCAAGCTGAGCCTTGTGAACTGTACAAGTCGACCTAATAAAAGCAAGTTAAAATGAAGATTAAGTAATAATGTAATAAAAATATAAAATATTTTAAAATTTGTATTTGTAAGTCTTAACTGTACAACGTATAACATAAGTATAAATAATATTAATCATTATAAGAATTATTTGCCCCTGTAAATAGAAGCGGCTTGTCCCACTACTGCGACTGCTGGACCAGCACTAGCGACGCTATTCCGTATCCTCTTTCCTAGTCTTTCCTGCAATTTTGTTAAAAGAAAATTATTTTTTTTAATATACGTATAATAAGGCACTATTTGTGAGTCAAATTTTCTTTGTTCTGGTAAGAGGACAAAAATGCGGCGTTGAAATCCGCCACTTAACACGCAATGTCTCGATAATAAGGCGTGAAGGGGGAAACGGAGTGTCTTAACACTTGAAAATAAGACGCACAAAGTTAACAAATATTTAAGGAAATTGAGTTAAAAGTCAATTGCCACAAAAAGTTTTTCATATCACAATGTTTATATCAAATTTACTTACAATTTTCCTTCCAAATTTCCATCTTGGATCCGCTGAAGTCACACCCAGCATAACACAAATGAACACAAATAATAATATCTTTATAAACTTCATTATTAATGCGTTTATCACAATAATATTCAGGTAATGAGTTGTTTTACCTTTTTATACATTTCTTAAGTGGAACAACTTTATTATTTGTTAATACGGTGTTATCTTAAAAATAATCTTTTGTATTATTATTGTACACGCCAAATAATTAAATTTTAAAATTAAATATATAATTTTGAAGGCGATCTGCCTGTAGCTGTAAATAAATAAATAATAAAAAAAGCCTTTTGTTTCGTGCTTCTTTAGTTAGTAGTTAAATTTCATAGAATAAATAAACAAGTTTTACGGTTACTGTTAGTATTATTATTATACTTTTTTATTTTAAAATCTCTTCGAAGGCGAAGGTTATGAAAAACTAAGCACAGGTCTAGGCCAAGTGCGTAGTTAGTAATATCGATAAAATAAACAGAATTACGAGTTTTGTCAAAAATTGTAAGATCTGGTCAGTTATAATATATCGTTTTATCGGTTACTATTGTCCTATCCCAGTATATTCTATAGTTATCGTTTTCTTAAATTGGTTGCGGTTGATATTTTTTAATGTGGTACTTTTGCGGTTATAAAATTGTATTGGTACGCAAAATTTTGATGTATAATGGCCGCTATCGTGCTGATGTATATAGTCGCTCTGGGCTATCGACTAGCAGGCGCCGGTTATATGCTGTATTGTTTCTGAGCTACTGTGGCAGTCTGCAGGTATCTAAAATGTTTGGTCTTCGGATTATGTATTCTAAATAATTCTTTGTCTCTACTACTTGGCCTTGTATAGCAAGAATAAAACCTTCTGTCTCAGGGTAAGGGTCACCTCGCTTCAGCCAATCGTTCGAAGCTATTACGTCGACATGTGGTTGCTGCAAGTCATGGCGATGTCTTCCGTGCAGAGACCTACATGTCACATTAAATATGCAATATTTCTTAATTACAATTTTATGATCTAACTTTGGACTAAACAAAATATTCACCCGAATGGGAATTGAGCACACAACCGTTACGGTTGAAGTTAGTCGCTGCTTATGCATTTGATACATTTTTTATTGGATTGCTTTTGCAAAACATTAAAAAAGGTGTCAAATGAACTTGTAACTACGAAGAAATATAATTTATTATTTTTAAGTAGACCTTTGATTTTCACAAATATTTCACATTTAAAATGAAACTATTATATTATATTATAAACTAGACTAATCGCATATATTTATGTATTCTATATTTTTGGAAACCCGACGTTTCGAATACCTTGCAATAGTAGTACTAGCAGTTCTTAGCAGTAGTAGTTTGCTGGATTCTTGCAGAACGAGCTGATCTTGCCTCTGGTGAGATGGGCTTCGAAGATTTAATGCATGGATCCCAGGTGGCAGAAAGTTCCCAATCATCCTCTCTATTGAAATTAGAATGATTAATCCGCTTAAGTACTTTTATTTAAAATTAATATTAAATTATTTTAATTTTTTTTTTTCATTTATTTATTTATTTTATAGAAAACAACAGCATATTATTAATTACTAACAAACAAAAAACTTGTAAAAAAATAAAGCCAATTACAGTTTTTGTCTTTTTTTTGATAACATAATATTCATTGGTGTGTAGCTCTGTACTTAGATAATACTTATAAGTGGAAAACTGTAATTGGCTTTATTTTTTATACAATTTTTTGTTTGTTATTATCTCTATATATAATAAGACAGTAAAAATATTTTGTCTGTACATTTAGTTATTTTGACTGAAACGGATAGAGGGACACTTAAAAAGAATAATAGAAAGCAAAAATATTTTTTTTGAATTTCTTGTCTGTCTGCCTGTCTGTCTGTCTGTCGATATATTTTTGTCCACATTTTTCTCTGAAAGTACTGATCTGATTTACTTAAAAGTTTCAAAAATACATACGTATAATAAATAATTCGTTTTATGTGTATTTTATAAATATCAAATATCAGCATTGGTCGTGTTTTTGAATTCAAAACAATCAAAAATTCTTACAGAAATTACGATAATGTAGTAAAAAAATAACATTAGAAGTCATTACAGTTGTCAATCAATTCTGTTTATTAAATCAATAATCATGTAGTTTCAGCGGGCAAAGCCGCGAGCGGGCTGCTAGTATAATTATAAAATTTTAAAAATGTATTTGAGAATGACCGATTTTTGGGCTCGATATGTACCATTTAAACTGCGGTGTTGTCAATGTCTCGAAAATTGGACGTAATTAAAACCCAAAAATTTTGGTTGGATCCCGTTTCAAAGGTTAGAACTACGTAGACAATTTCAATACAATTTAAGCAATTTCGCGAATCTGCACTAGTTAAATTGGATTATCATAAATTAAGACAAATCTTAAAGAAACTACAAAATGTAGGTCTTTTGGACAAAATATTTACTTTATTAATAACATAATATTTACTTTATTAATATGATAACATTATCTCATTAGCCGGGTTCTTTGTTATCTATCGAACAAAAAATGTAATAATGTTTTTCTCTAAGTCTGTAATTTAATTAAAAAGAAATAATGCTATTAAACTAAACAGTGCATTTTATAAAAAATATCATTATATAAGGTCGGAGCAAAAGTATTTTCGTATTTTTATACAAAGGAAAATATATTTGTTAAGTATATTTTTTTAATTATTTATAATATGTATGTATTTTTTTCATCGGTGACTTGTTGCCATCTTATGAGTAGTGCCATGATCCCATTTCTGTAGAAACTTTGAGGTTTTTGATAAAAAAAAAATTGAAAGGTAGTGTTCACAGTGTTCTTTTGAGGTTAGCTTTATGGTTTTTAAAGAGTTCTGTATTGACCGAAATAGGTGGAAATCTGATGGAGCAAGGTCAGGGCTATACGGAAGATGCATCAACAGCAGCAGCAAAAATTGAGAGAGTTTGGCTGGGATAGCCAAACTCTCTCAATTTTTGCTGCGTGGCGGTGCGGTGCGGTGAGTGCGGTGTGGCGTTGTCGTGGTGAAACACCACGCCCTTCTTGTTCACCAGCTCTGGCCGGTTTTTCTCAGTTGGTGACAGTAGAGGTCAGAATCGATAGTTTTAGCCGGTGGCAAAAGCTCATAGTGGACGATTCCTTTTCAATCCCACCATACACATAGTATCCCATTGTTCTGAGTCAGGCCGGGATGTGCCACGGTCTGTGGGACTTCTCCATGCTTCGACCATGATCTTTTTCGCACATTCTTATCGTAAGGCACCCATTTTTCATCAGCCGTAATCAACTGTTTAAGAAATGGTTCGGAATTGTTACGTTTCGAATCGCAAATGGAAACACGTTGCATTATGTCTCTCTCAGTGAGATCATGTAAATAAATAAATGTCATTTTCCTCTTGTCAGCTTTAATATAATAATTGGGTACACCAGTGAAATATGTCAAAAATGTACGTACATACTTTGTGGTTCAATCACGTATTTTTTTTTTCATTCCAGCGTGGTTCAGAGGACTCTCAAGTGAAAAGAAGCACAAAACTTTTAAAGAAATAATATTTATAATCGTTACCAAATGTTTTCAAACAAAAATAAAATAATAAAAAAAAATATATTTTTTCGCGCTTGGCACAGGAGCAGTGGTTCCACAATGATTGAAAAGAGACATTTTTTCACTTAATTAATTTAAATATACTAGTATATTATAGCATCTTAATTTGAGTATACTCAATGTTTATAGATTCCAATAACTCTTCTTATTTCTATAAAAAAATATATACTAGAATTTAAAGGACAACAGCTATGTAGTTGAAAAGAAATTAAATGCTTTGAAATTAAAACAAAAAGAAAAATCACTTAATTATATATTACTAAAATCCATGTAAGAACCTCGCTCGATCTGGCATATAAAAAGTGTCAATTGCCTTCTTTGCTTTCCTATAAGGAAAACCTTCTGTGATTTTTGTTGGTCTAACCGGCCTGAGTCTTCTATCTACGGGCACCTAAAATTAAATTATTATACATACATATATTATTAAGTGAAAGAATTTTAACTGGGTTATACATTTCCCCATAATTGTATCAAAATGAAAGAGTGATTTATTTTCTTCACTTTTTTATTTTTTATTATTTTCTTCACTTTTGCATTAAGACCTTTGCCACTCAATGCAATATCTCTAAAGTTAAGCAAAAAGTAGAAAACATCTTAACACTAATTTCCCCTGAATTACACTTACAGCTCGATTAAATTGACAGACAAATACCAACTCAGTCGACCACGCAAATTATTGAAAACGTCGAGTTTTCAATAATAAATTTATGAATATTCTATAAATTAATAAATTTCAGCGGTTTATTCAGTAAAAACAGCTTCATTCAAAATGTATCAATCGCTAAAACCTAAGAATACGCATTTGAGCCACTTGGATCCTCATGAAACTTGGCAGTTATACGTAGCTTAGGTAGCAATACAATACTATGGTATCAACGAGCTGGTGTGATGATGGATCAGGCCAGGATCTAAATATTGAAACTTTTCATAGCTTACTAGTTAACTATTTTTTTTAATAGCATCGAGCATAATCTATAGTAATTTGTATCACTTGTTGTAGAAATGTGTTTTTTTTACTATCTTAAAATTTTTATGCTATTTATACATCGAAGCGTCTGTAACCGGTTTATTAGTGAAATTCACGAACATACATACGCTAATAACATAAAGCTAACTCACATTTCGGGTAACTTAAACACAAATTAATAACAAATCCTCTCCAATACTCACACCGTGTCTATATTGATTTCGTTTATCCAAATCAATTTTTCTTTGTAAGCTAAGGAGCTTGTTTTCATAAAAAACTCGTCTATCATTACTCAGAGAAAAGTAATCATTTCGTTTAGATAAATCCTTTCTTATCAAATCCTCTTTAGTTATTCTTCTATCGCTTTTTCTACTATCAAAGTTATGTTTTAATTCTGTATCATTTATATAAATAGTCCTATATTTATAATTTTTGTTAATTTTTCTATTGTAATCTTCATTTTGATACATTTTTTTATTGAAATTTAACCGATTTTCACCATATAAATGGTTATTGTTTAATATTTTGTCATATTTTTCAACAATGTCTGATTCGTTGAAAGTTTTTGCAAAGCTATTGCCTTGATTTTGAAACAAATTTGATTTTCCTATAACAACATTATATATTTTCCGAATTTTTCTATCAAATATATCTTTATTGTTTCTATTAAAGTTGATATTTTTTATTCCTAATTCTAATTTATCTAGTAAGTTTAAAAGATTTCTTTCGGAGTTGTTTCTTTTGTTCTCTTCAATTAAAGGTTTATTCGTGTTATTAAAATAATCGGGTAAGTTAGTAACTTTATTATCAGGATTTTCAGTAGATTTTTCAATATGAAGTGAGAAGTTTCGTTTGTTTTCTATGTATTCAAGTGCGAGGCGTTGGGCTTTGGTGAAATCTTTTCGGGGTGCTACATCTTTTTTGTATTGAATACGATTTTTGTTTAATACTTTTGTTCTTCGTAACGGCAATTCAAATGTACGTGATTTCGAAAATATGCTGTATTTTTTTGAGAAATTGTTCTGAAACAAAAAGGGCAAAATTTAACTGTCTCTGAGTTACAAATGATTTACTCAACCATAACACAGACAAATACTCGTTAATTTAATCTAATGCCAAAAAAAATATATTGTTTTTAATGCTAAAAGATAAACCATAGAAAGCTAAGCAAAGAGCCAAATGCTCACTATACGCAGCTAAAGTACTCTACCACATTTCTCAACATTAATGTAGTATCCCTCATACAGCAGGGTAAACAGAGGGAATCTATTATTCGGACACTCCGATCCCTATTAAAACAATGGGAAAAATGGCGAACGGAGATAAGCAATTAAATTCTATTGTTAATTATTACCAAAGTATCGGTAACAAAATACTTACAGGATTTTGTACAAGATGATTTCTCTCATTATTAAAGTGTTGTGTATTAGGCTTCACATCAAAACGCCTTCTTCTTACATCCATAGGAAATTTTCTCGTTATTCCACTGAAATATTATTAATTAAACATTATCAAAGTTATAGTAGGCATTAAAAGTGTCTTAACACTAAGTTCCCTGATTCCCTCTGCCTGCCCTGCGTTTTTATTGGATACAGATACGTAAAGCAAAAAAAAATTATACTAAAAAAATTGTATCACCTTCACCCTTTTTCCCGCATGGAAAGTAGGCAAAGGAAAATATTGCTATAAGACACTACTTCTGCCCAATATTTGATATATTTGTTGTTAAGTTGTGGAACCCATCGCCACGATTAGTCTTCATTTGTTTTCGTGATTAAACGTGTTTTTGATATGAATTTGAAGATTTAAACATTAAATTTAAATTTGGATTTGAAAATTTGAACAAAAAATAGACGATAGAGTGATTTTATAAAGTTCGAACTACTAGTTTATAAATACAATCTTATAATGTCGTATAATATAAAACATATCTACATACTTTCCATATTATTTGAAAAATGTAAGAAAGTAAATAATAAACTTTTTTCATAAGTTATTAGAAAGTTACATTCAATATATAATCCACAAATAAACCAATTATTCCTTGTCTTACTAAAAGATTTATCATATTATTTTTTATTTCAGTTCTCAACGATAATAGAATTCAACAAATAATATTAAAAGCTTAACATTGCGATCGTATTAAATTTATGTATTGTTAAGAAAATTTTCATAGAAAATAATCCGTTCCAAACTTTCCGCCCAATTCTGGAGGCATTGCGTGCATATTTATTATGTCATTTCTTCGGATGGGAATCGAATTCATAACTTACAAATGGCTTAAAAAATATAATATTAAAGAAATAGTTTTTAGTAAAATCATCGTAATATGATTTACCTTAATAATTTGTTACCAAAATTAGTAGATATTTTCTGATTAAATTAGCAATTTTCACACAACGTCATAATTAACTTGCCAGCCAACGCTTTAATTGATGACTTAAATAAAATCATGGAGCTAGGAATAGTAGAGTAGCCACGCCAATGCGAAAAAAGAAATTTGAATATATATATAATTTTTTTGTATGTGAAGGTATATTAACTGGATGTCTTTTTAACACACATTTTCGTATTGTGTAGCAATATATTATATTGCTGTAGTGTACAACCTACTTAGTGTTTTCTCCATACAAAGTTACATTGGAAAAACGCTGCGACAAAAGTGCTCAACTGGCACTGGCAACATAACAGAAAATATATTAAAAAAAAAAAAAACAAATTTAGTTTGCAATTTCTTTTTTTTATATACATGACTGACTTAAAAAAATAAGTATATTTATTAAATTATTAAAAATAGCTTATTTAACACTAAAGTATTTTTTTAAGTTTGCCCATCTCGTTTTTTTCTCAAAAAATATCCAAATCATAAATCAATTTATACGAGCTGTCCACTATCTTCCTACATTCATTGTACGACGTATAAGTATTGGAGAATAATGAAAGACTAACACATGACAGTTCATTAACGTCAGTATAGGGGCTCGATACAGACACTGAACATTTGTATTGTAGCAAACTACAATGAATTTGAACATTTAATTAAATTTACTTTTACAATAATTTCTTTAAGCCTATGTGTATAGTATCTGCGACGACTAACTGTAGACAATGGTCGTGAATTCGATTTCCACTCAAAGAAATCAATTATTTTCATTTCCTCGCTCTGGTGCCCACCCTAGCATAATCTTTTGCTCACTATACATACACACAATCATAAAAATATTAGATACCATAAAAAATTAAAAGAAAACCTCTACACAAACAAATCTGTTATCAACAAGATATTTTCTCTAGATACCCGCAAGCACATAATATATCAAAATTATATGGAACATGGAGACTCTCCGTCTAGACCAACTAAGAAAGTGAGTTACATATTTACCATAAAATCATTTGTGAAAAATATATGTAAGTATATTACAATGTACAATTACCTGAGCTTCTTTTCGGGTGCATTTTCAACGTGGAAGATTGGTAGAACAACCACAGATGGCTCATATCTACTACTGTCTTTATACGTTTTACTGTTTACTATAAAAGTAGAATACTTAATTATAGTATCGCATTTTCAAAATCAGCTTCACGCTGCATCCGGCATGTCAGTCAGTCAGTCACACTTTATGCCCCTGCGCTACGAATGGCCTCTTGACTTTTTTTCTTAGCCTTATTTTACAGCTTCACGCTATCGGTCTACCGAGGGAATTAGGGAACTCACTGTTAAGGCACTTCCGTTCTCCACTTTCTGCCAAATTTTTGAGGCATTACGTGTTGCGTTTCGGAATTCAACGCCGCACTTTGCCTCATTACCGGAGCGAGGAAATAAAAACATCAAAAATATTTTATTCCCTCTAAAAGGAATCGAACCCATAATCGTTGCATTTTTATATGCACGCTTTTGCTCCTGCGCTACGAAGCCCTCATAAAAAATCTCAATTGTCAAAGTCACAATAAAAAGCTTCGTCTTGGGTATTCACTACTACAATGTGAAAATAAAATTAAATATAAACATTTATCTGTGTAGGGATAGAACTTCCAACTTAAAAGTTAACAGTTAAAGCTAACAAACAGCATAAGCAGTTGGGTAACTGTGGCAAACCAAGTTAGCTTTAACTGTTTTCACAAAAAAAAACCCAGAGGCTCTGGTAACAAGACTACACACGGTGTTGTCCGCCACTCAACATTGAGTAATAAGTGGAATACTAAGTATCTTAACATCAAGTTCCCTCAGCCTGCTTTATGCGGGATACAGCATGTAGCTCAAAAAAAAACAAAAATAACACTTACAAGTATTCAATTTCCTTCCGCTACTATAGCATAGACAATCTTCATCTTCATCGTATCCGATCGGGCAGCCACATTTGACAGTATAGCCTGGTTGCGTTGGCGGGTCAGTGTTGTATACTGAAGTGCCTTTTTGTGCACGCGATGAGAAATTACATACTATTTGTATTGACTAAAATAATTATATTATTATTATTATTATTTTAAAATGTTTAATGTTATGATATTTTTTTTAATTAAAAAACACCTCTTAAAATATATCAAAACTTGACTTTTAGGGAAAAATGAGGCCGTCGTGGCACTGTGGGACAACGTTCTGGCTTTGTAAGTTTCATTCGGAAGAATAAATTAAAATTGTTATTGTTCTTTAAATAAAAAAATATATTAATAATCAATAAAATAAAAGTTATTATTGAGTATGGCTGCTATTTTCTTCAAAAATTTTCAATATTGTTTTAATTTAAAATACTTAAAAGTACAAATAATAAAATAAACAAAAAACCACTTTACATTATAATTAACTTCAGCTTTACCATTGTGGTATGCGTATTCTCTATAGGCTGAGAGGCCGCAGCCTATATGCGTCACTTTACCGTACACTAAATAGGGAAATTGGTTTACGCTGAAAAATAAAGAAATGAGAGTAGGTATATACTTAAATTATAAATTAGATTAAAATACTTAAAATGTTAATAATACTATACGGAGGCCGTCGTCATGGTTGACGTTGTCGTCAACGTTGTGTGTTCAATGTTCACTCGAGGGAATGAGTTACCCTCATTCCACCTTGGAAAGAAGAAAGCGCAATAGGCAATGTGTGAAAACTGGACGTAAAATGGAGGACGAAGTCCCTTAACATGTTAGGCAAAAAGGACCTAGTGTTAAGACACTCTGTGGTCCACAGTGTGGAGAACCGATATTGAGAGATGAAACTCAAAGAAGGTGGAAATGGAAAAAAAACAGTCCCCTGAGTGTTCGCACCTACAACCGTTAGAATGAAATAGTTTGCCACTGCGCCAGGACGACCTCTGATAATTAAAACTAAGTGAAATAAAGTAAAAACATAAAAAACAACCACAAAAATCTTTAAAACCCACCGATTATCAAGTCTCTTAATATTCTCTTCTGAAATATAGCTCTTCAGATTGTACCAAGCCTCTAGGACCGTTAAAATAGCATATTTAACTTTATCCGCAGTCAAAGTGGTTGAATTGGAGAAGTCCGGCGAATTTATTGGTTTCCAATCGTCTATCGTGAAACGTATCATACCCAGTGTTTGACCCGGATCTGGGAACTTTTCTGTGGAGGCACAATGTAGAGTTTAGATTATTCGAAATTTTATGATCAGCTCTTAGTCTTTTTTGATTAAAAAAAAGTTTTTATAAAGAGTAATAATGAGTTGACATAATATTCGTAATATTTATTTGATACACTTTAATACAGACTTTAGAAGTTAAAATGTATCACATAAATATTTGATATAGGGACAAAAAAAAATATAGGTACGACTTTCAATTAGGGAATTGATTATGTCCAAAAATATTCCTAAAACAGACTGCTAGAAATTTTTATTATATTTTAGTACTATTAAGTTTTTCCAAAATTACAATTATATATATATATTTATTCTCATAATTAAGAAATTAATACGAAAGTAAGTAAATTGTGTATTGTAAATTATACAACTTTCACTTTTAACAGATACATTTCTAACCGTAACCACAGACTATATACACCGTATATCTTACCCTATAACATACAGGATATATTAAAAAAGATTAACACTTCAAACACACACACAGTCAAACGCAATTACTGAAACTTTTTAAAGTATAAATAATAAAAATGAATAAATAATACTTACTCGTGGCGTGACATAAATCACTTTTCAACACACATTGGTTCGCCCACAATTGGGCAAACGTGGCAAGTTCTTCATCCCATTCCTACATAAAAATACAATTTACTTATACAACTTCGAGTGCGTGGACTTTACGATCTTAAAATTTAAAATGAAGCCAGTGGGGGCGCAGCGGCACGGAGTGTGACTGTAAAACCGACTGGTTGTGGGTTCGATCCCCACTCGAGGAGATGAAATATTTATTTATTTCCATTTTCTTCGCTCTGGTTGAGCTCCGCAACTCAACACGCTATTGCGTGTTGCGCCTCCAGAATTCAGCAGGAAGTGGGGAACGGAGTGTCTTAACACTGGGTTCTCTTTGTCTACTCTGCTGTGTGCGGGATACAGCGTGAAGCTGATTTATTTTTTTATTTTTAAAATTTAAAATTTCGTTTGTTCGCATTTCCATAAAACATTGGAGGAATCATTTCTTAGTCGCTCTCTACACTTTTCAAGGAACCTGTACTCCAAAGGGTCTAGCAGATTAAATATGAGACAACTGCAATGATTTCTAATGATTCGTATTATATTATTTATCTAGATAATTAGAGACATTTTTTTGTCTCTAACCTTTACAGCGAGGGAGTTACGGGAGTTACAAACACTCTATATATGTATATATTAATCCGAAATTAAACATTTTAAATCCTGCCAAAATAATATACATATGCCGAATACATATTAATAAGAATCACTCCACACGCTCCGTTCCCCGCTTTCCCAACGTTTGAGACATTGCGCGGTGAGTGGAGAAGCCGCGCTTCTCTGCAAGAACAGGGAAATAAATGTACCAACGATAATATACATATTTATTTTATAATTACATGTGTGTGTGGCCTTATAATATTATATGATATATTTTTACTCTTATTTTATGGAAAATACACGGCAAACGAGCGTTCGGGTCACCTGATGGTAAGTGATTACCGCCGCCCACGGCCCCGTGCAACCCCAGAGGAGCTACAGGTGCGTTGCCGGTTGCCTTTAAGGATGGGTTGGGCGCCGGAGCCCGGCATTACCTGATGCGAAACGCAGTGGCATAAAGCCACTACTTCACGCCGGTTTTAAATGCCGGGGGTGGTAATGATCCGGTCGAGTCTGCCCATGCGTGTTGCCATTGCTGGCGACGCGACTCTACCACACGTACTTTAGTCGCCTCTTACGACACCACCAGTACCAGGATGACCCAATTCTAGGCCGGGATCACACGGCGCAAAATCTCACCACTTTGTAGATCCCGTAACCTCGTGGCAAGAGAATATCATCTTTTCCTTTTATGTAGCCTTTAGCTACTCTACTTCGAATTCTACAAAATATACACATATTATTAAATAGGTAAAATACAAAACATTTAGGCGCAGCGCATAAATTCGATTCATACTTTAGAGATGAATTTTATAATAGACAAAGCCCGGCGTTGAGTTGCACATGCAATGTTTCCAATAGAAAAAGTAACGTTCTAGGACAAGGTTCCCTTTGCCTTTCCTTCCATATATGGGATAAAACGTGAAGCTTTGAAAAATAGTAAGATCTGTTAAGTAAAATCAGTAATTTAATTTTTTATTAATTATTTTTCTAAGTATAATATATAGTATAAATAACATACCTTGTTATTAATGTTCAAATAATAATGTATGAATTATAAATTAACAAACTTACTTATTAATAACATTGAGAAAAATTTGAGCGTATTCTGGCGTTATTGAGAGGTGAACCACGCTGTGGCAAGTTGGTCCCATGACACGATCCTGTTAGACCAATTTTATTGAAGTAAATTGGTTATTATTCATTTCCTCGCTCAGGTAATGACGCAGCATTGAGTTCGTTCACTAAACACCCAATGCCTCGATTGAGTATTAACTATATGTTTTTCTTTTTGTACCTTTATTTTTTTTTGCCTCGTAATTCACTAGAAATGATGAACCGCAACTCCCCTTATCCGAGTGGGAAAATAAAAAAAAATTATAATGCTTTGAAGACAGAACAACCAGTGTAGTCGTACACTGTTCAAGTATGAGACGATGGACACAGTATATTAGCATTGTTCCTTACGCATATGTATATTATTAATTAATTTAGGACATACATTGGCTTCTAGAAATTAGATTTAATTAGAAATTTAAAAAATATTTAGGTAAATAAGTAGTTTTCAGGTTCCCAGAATCCATCTGACTACCCTGCTATGTGTGGAATACACTGGAAAGCTAAAATAATACTAATAATGATATGAATAAAGAGTTTTGTTTACTAACCGGGTTATAATAAAGGCACATAACATGTACGCCTTCCTCACAAACACCTATCTTGGGACAGTAGTCTCTGATATGGATACCTTTCTGAGATAGATCTTGTTCCCCGATCGCGAGGGAACATAATACTAATGTGTTTCTTAACTGTACAATAATTAATATCTGAAAAATATTATATACTATCAGCTTCACGCTATATCCCGAACACAACAGGCTAGGCAGAGGGAACCTAGTGGTAAGACACTCGGTTCACCACTTTCCGTCGAGTTCTAAAGGCGTTGCGTGTTGGGTAGCGGAGTCAACGCCGCGCTTTGCCTCGACACCAGAGCGAAGAAATGAAAATATAAATGTAATAAATATTTCATTTCTTCGAGTGGGGATCAAATCCACAACCAGTTGATTTTACAGTAACACTTTGTAACTGGCCTCTATTAGTATTATGTTTTTAAAATTAATTAAATTTATAATAAAAATAAATAAATGCCCTTTTCGAGAGGCCGGTCGTGGCGCAGCGGCACAAAGTGTGACTGTGAACCGACTGGTTGTGGGTTCGATCCCCACTCGAGGAGATGAAATATTTACTTAAAAAAATTAAATTAAATCAGCTTCACGCTGTATCCCGTACAGCATCGATGCTCGACACCCAGAGCGAAGAAATGGAAATATAAATAGTATATATAATATTTACTTAAATTTATATTTCCATTTCTTCGCTCTGGTGTCGAGGCAAAGTGCAGCGTTGAGCTCTGCCACTTAACACGCAATGCCTCCGAAATTCAGCAGAAAGTGGGGAACGGATTGTCTTTCACTACGTTCCCTCTGCCTACCCTGCAGTGTGCGGGATACAGCGTGAAGCTGATTTATTTATTTATTTAAATGCCCTTTTATTGCAAGAAAAAAATTATAAGCATGTTTATTTACATTTTACTCTTTTAAAAGCAAGTGGACTCGCAGATGATAGATGTCAAATTGATCGTAATTTCCTTTAAATTATAACGAAAAGAAAAGAAGAAATTTCTTAATCAGTCGTTGCGCAGGGCCATGTGTGATTGTAAACGCGACAGGTTGTAGGTTCGATTCCCACTCGGAAAAAGGAATTAATATTTTCATTTCATCGCTCTGGTAACAAAGCAAGGCGTTGAATTTCGTCAACACGCAATACCACGAAAATTAGACGGAGAATACGGACCAAAGTTCCCTAACACTAGGTTGTCAGGTTCCCTCTTGCCTATCTTGCGAAATGGGAATTGTTATTAAAGATTTTGGTACTTTTTAAAATATTTTTTAATTGCCGCGCTTTGTCTTTTTACCACAGCGACGAAATGAAAATAATTAAATCCTTTGATCAAGAAAGGATCGAACCCACAACCGCCGCGCATACAACCACACAATGTGCCGCGGCGCCACTTCATTTTTATCTGCCTAGATAGACCATTGAAGGCAAAATGATCTAGATAAACATTTTGTCGGGTGGGAATCGAATAATAGTATCGATTTATTAATATTAATTACTATAATTCAAGAAAATATACCTTATTAATAAACATTTCTTAAAAAACGTAGCTACACCTTCATTTTCACAATAAACACACTCAAATGAATACTTCAATCGATTGTTCCGTTGTGTTTACAAAACCATAAAAAACTGATGACTTTCATCAATGTATGTACGTACAACTGCAAAAATTCTATAATTTTAAGACGTACGTTCTATGTATATATGCAAGAATAATACAAAACGGTCGACGATTGTGGTGTTAGGCTTTCAAATTTTTTTAATCATTATTCTTTCGGGAAGAAAATGATCAAACGAAGGAAATCACAATATCAAACCTACACAGTCATCTACAGCTAACTTTAGAGTGACCACAACTCGTCGACCGCGCTGTATCGATAACTTTATTTTGTTCTTCTGCGCATTTCCCGCATAAAGCAGTGTAGGCAATAAAAACCTAGTGTTGAGACACCTTGTTCTACGCTTTTTTATCCATTTACAGATATTCATACGTTGAGGATTAATAAGGTGTTCGTAGCGCAATGCAGCTCTGGTCACATAAAAAAATGTAGCATTGAATTCCATCATTCAATATCTCTAAATGTTGTTAATAAAAATATAAGGAACGAAGTGGCTTACTTAACCTCAGGATCGCGTTATACGCGCCTATAGCGTGAAGCTAAAGATTTCGGTGCAAAACATTGTAAATATGTTACTTAGCCATTGTTTAGAAGGATTCAATCAAAAAACTTAATTATCTGTAAATTTAATTTTCTTCTAGGCCGGGATCACCGTGTGACAGGATCACAGCCTAGAATAGGATCATCCTGGTACTGGTGGTGTCGTAAGAGGCGACAAAAGTACGTGTGGTAGAGTCACGTCGCCAGCAACACGCATGGGCAGACTCGACCGGATCATTACCACCCACGGCACTTAAAACCAGCGTGGTAATGTCGGGCCCGCGCGCCCAACACTCCATAAGGCCGGCAACGCACCTGTAACTGTTACCATCACTTACCATCATCATCAGAGAGAGGATCACTTACCATCAGGTGACCCGAACGATCGTTTGCCGTGTCTTTTCCATAAAAAAAACTGTATCCAGCACACAGCAGGGTAGATAGAGGAAACCTACTACAAAGACTATCAGTCACACGCCCAATTTTAGAAATATTACGTGTTGAGTTATGGAACTCAAAGAACTTTGTACTGAAAGAGGAAATGAATGTAATGTATTCTAACGAGTGGGATCGAACCCACAATAGTCGCACTTGCAGTCAGACCTGTGCCACTTCGCCACAAGCGCCTTAATTTCATTTTATCTCAAATCATAAACCCATTATTATTACAAAAATCATACCATACTACTTATGTGAATTGTCCCAAATAAAAAAAAATATCCCAAAAAGAAAATTGTGACAGTAAAACAAAATAATACTTTAGTACATTAAATAAAAAGATGATGGAAATAAAAACATCCACAAAACGTCGAAGACACAAGCATTTACGAGGCACTTTGTGCGCCATTCCGCCAAACTAAACACAAGAAATAAAAATGTTATATGCTATATTCTACTGTATGTTGTATCATAAGGTTGTCATTATTTTTAAATATATTCAACATTTATTTGTATGTTGAGCATTGTATGCGCAAATTTTATTTTACTTTTAAATTTTATTTTTTATTATTAACATGAGACACGCTTGAAAATTAGCATTTTCACAGATAAAATATTATTAATAAGATAATATTTTGTAGAAAAGGAGATTTAAAGTAGTAAAACGAATCCAATCTAAGCGCGCGATGGTAAGATGCTCAGTATTCAAATGAGAGAAGCATTAATTCAGTACAGTCAAGTCAGACAACACGTCGGGTCCGTCTTGAAGTTTAGCTTTCTGAACTTTTGCGCATTGTCACTTGGGAAGTAAGAAAAACATATACATAACTTAAGGGAGGCCACAACTTGTTGACCATACTGAAAGTTTGGACTACAAGTCGACATTTACTTTTATAAAATAATTTTTACACATTTTTTACAGCTTAAATGCTTTTGGCAAAAGTACGTATTAAAGACTAATTAATATTATTCATAATTACACCTAATTACAACACATATAACCCATTTCGAACAAAACAACGCGTAAATATGTAATCCGGACAGCCTATTTTAATCTGTGGAAACTGGAAAATGGCAATGTGGGTCACATCACTTAATTCGATTTTGTCAATTAAGAGACAGTCCGGCAGGCGACAATATCAGCAACACGGTCCGTCGTCCCTTTAACTTTTTAAATACCAGCTGCTCACGTCCATTGCGATTTGTTCCCTTTGAACTTTGGACATTTGTTAAAATACTTTCGCAAACAAATTCTGTCAAAATTAGACTTTTTTGAGAGCTTTTTGTGATGGCGTTTATATATGGTGTTAAAATTGAAATAATTTAGTATATACCTACATACATATTATTCACTCATCTTCCAAGCATGACGGATAGATTAAAAGACATTGTTGTATATAGGTACATGTATAAATTAACGTTTTTTTAATTATTTTATTTATAAATAAGCATAATGTAATACAACTACTATTGAAACGAAATGTTGTAATAAATATTTTTAACAAATTTACAAAATTTTCTTACATTCATAAACAACCAAATAAATTTAAAAATATATACGATCATTGCAGGGTAGACAAAGGGAACCTAAGAATCTTGTGTTGAGATACACCCATTAAGACACTTTCGTTCTCCACTTTGCGCCGAGTTTAGGTGGCATTGCGTTAGCTTTCGAAGCATTGCGTGTTGAGTCTTAATTCAACACCGCACTTTGTCTTGTTGCCGGATGGTGAAAATATTAAATAATTCATTCCCTCGAGTGGGAATTGAACGAATCGCACGCGTTTGAACCTGAGCCACGTTGACCTCATATAACATAATTAATTATTACCTAGATACATATTTATAACTGTAAACTTAAACATTAATTAAGATATTTAATCATATACTTTATAAAACCGCAAAAATTATCGATTTATTATAAATATAATTCTTTTAATTTAAATATAATACGGACAACCACCTAAAGTTATCGACCGTTACTAAAATACTACTCATATAGGAACACAGTTTTTGCTAAGCATAGTTAAGTCGTTAAATATACATTAGTTACGGTTTAAAGCAAAGATATGGTGTGAAACATTGTTGTCGAAATATTTAAAGAAACGCAATATTTTTTATCTTTCTTTTATAATACAAAATAAATTATTTAAAGTGAAAATGTTTAAGTATAACTTTTTTTATGATAATTAGAATTCGTTTATTAATATTTTATAATCAAATAGGAATCCAGACCATAGGCTTTAAGTGGTTAAAAAAAATAAAATAACCAGGTCAAAGGATTCCAAATAACAGTAAATTCCATATTTTGATCCTTTAAGCCTTCGGTCATTGACAGCAAGCCTACTCGATAATTACATATGCATTCCTCTCTAACATATACCGTTATAACAATATAAGAAAGAGACAGAAAAAACAACGGTACTTAATTTCTATCAAAGTCAAGGACATGCCAGCCACGAATGTGAGAGCAAGACAACGCTATACAAATAACAGAGATAAAGATAGTGGCTCAGTTCAGATGAAGAGAGAATACTAACGTGAACAAACGCTCGCGCCGCGAGAATATTCGATTTTTGAAACTACTACTATATTATTGAACTTATAATACAGTGATTTTTTTGTTATTTTATTTATCTTATTAGTAAAATTCAAATATTTATTAAGTAAAAGTTTTGTTAAATGTTGTATATAATTTCGTAATTGTGTTAAAATAAATAGTGATTACGTGGTACAAATGTACCGGTGCATGAATCGTATCTTGTGCTCAGTTTTCTATTTTATATGATAGACTAAAAAGTTACAGAGTAACTATTTATACGACTTTCATTCTATTATTGAATGTAAATAATTTAAACTAAAAAGTAGAAAACATTGCGGGTAAGTCTCAATTTTTATTTCAATTATATCTTATCTTCTATACTCTTTACACTTTGCCATAATTGTTTTCTATCGAAAATCTATACATTCGATCTATTATGTACAACAACTTAACTATTATGATAAAATATAAAAAAAACAGTGCAATCTAATAATGGACTTGAATGTTTGAAATGCTTCACGAGTCGATCAATATTCTCTGGAGACATTTACCGTGGCCTATTGAACTCACGACCATCGCTCATTGTGAGTGCCTTATCAAATGTGCCACAATGGCGTTAGACATTCTTGAACACATCGCACCTTTAGAATTATAGTGACCATCCATGAGTAAAACATCCATGATTTTGAGTTTTTGTCAGAAATTGAGCTTGTTTCCCACTTTCCGGGTCCAAAGGTCGGCGGAAAGCGGGAAACCAAGTGTCTCAATTCTAAGTTCCCTCTGCCTACACCGCTGTGTACAGAGCGTCGTTTTAGGTCGTCATTTCAAGTCAATTTCTGACAAGAACTCAAAATCATGGTTTTTTTTCACTATAATTGTAAAGGTGCGACATGATGATCGCTTCACGCTTTTTATCGCATAGCAGGGTAGACAAAGGCAACCTAGTGTTCTAGCAGAGCGAGGAAATGGCGATAAATATAATATTATAATGATTTCCCCTAGTGATGATAGAGTCCACAACCGTTGTGTTTACAGCCACACGTTACACCACTGCGCCACGACGGCCTCATTGAATACATGTTTATTATTTTATATCGAAACATTTTCACAAATTTTGTCGTCCCTTATAAGTAAAACTATGAAATACAGGTTTTATGGTATAAAACAAGGATTTATTGGTCTCTTCTTGTAAGAAAACGCAGTTAAATATTTTACCAATTACCAATAAATGTGCAAATATTTCCAACTTAGAGAACAGTTCAACAGTTCATCACAATCGATTCAGTGGTTTTTTAAAATATAAATATTTAACAGATGCCTATTATTAGATACTTACATAAAACTATCTATTATAAAAGTATTAGTAAAAAATTATATAGCTACCTATTTGAAACTGGTATAATTTTTTAAATCATCATTTTATATGTTAAGTAAAGTGATTTGTTCTCGTTTTAATCTCGTATTTCATATATAAAAACATAATATATACCCAGTTATCTAAACATCTGTAGAAGAAAATGATTACATGAACCGACAATCATTGCGGGCGTTTAGCGATTAGACACGTCCCAATTGCGCCTTGGAGACATTATACATATTTTCACGATGTGTCATGTCGCAAGCTATGATAGTTTTTAAGTACACAATTAAAAAAATAAGTCAGCTTCACGCTGTATCTCGCGCATGGCAGGGTATGCAGAGGGAACCAAGTGCTTAGACATTCCATAAGGAGGAGGGGAAAATATAAATGTAAATAAATATTTCATTTTCCGTCATTGGGTGGGATCGAACCCACACAGACTTTGTGCCCCTGCGCCACGACTGGTCTATAAGTACATAATAGTTTGATTACTATTATAGGTAATTGAATATTCTACGCTTAAATTGAAAAAAATATATAGAAACTAGAAATAACGCTTTAAGATTTAAATAGAACAAAGAAATAATAGGAACAAGAAATAACGTTTTAAGACTTTTTTATTATTTATATCTGGCAATACATCTACATTCCATCGATTTATCACAATCACTTCAAATAAGTCATTAGGTGACTTAACTCAACGCTGCACTCTGTCTAACAAGAGTTGGTATTTTTAACTTCACACTTTATATTCCCGCATGTATCTTACAACATTATCTCAGGGCCGGGTTCAAACTGACTACCTGAGTTCAATCAGCTTACCTAAAGGTAAAGCATATAACCTTAAGAATACCTTGAAAATTACGCGGAAAGAGGGGAATTCAGTGTCTATAACACTAATTCCACCTAATTTTCGAGATATTGTATGTAGAGCGGTTAAATTCAGCGCCGCGCTATTTCTTTTTAAAACGAAAAAATTAAAATAATTCATTCTCTAATTGGGAATCGAATCCATAACCATGGCACTAAGACGCTTATTATCTTTTATTATAACAAATTCGTTTTATAATCAACAAAAGACCAAATAAACAAAGTACATAGACAATTTTGTTATATCACACTCAATCTGTCTTTTACTGCCGACGTTTTATTACTAGAGATGGTGGCTTCAGTCTTGTCATCTTTCCTTATGAACTGAAAACTTTATAGCCACAATTAGAACTAAATTTTATTATCTGGTACTTTTAGTATGAAGATTTATTATATCATATCCGGATTTATTTAAAATTAAAACAAGTTTATCTTAAGATATGACATACATATCTTTAGTTATCGATATGTGTTTTTTTTTTAAGTATTATTTTGTAATTTTAATCGTTTGTTCAAAATGTGCGAATGAGAAGATGATTAATATTTTCATTACAAATTGACTGAAGTATGAAAAGAAAAAAATACTATAATAAATCACTATGTTAGCTAGTTTAGGTACAAACTTATACAGAGAAAGAAAGACAAAATTGTTAACCTCCCCTCACTGAGAATCGAATATCATATCGATAATCGAATTCATAACCTTCGCAGGCGGTATATAAGTACTAAGTAGGTACTTATCAACAGTACTATACTTTACAACTATATAGACAAAAAAAATCCCGCACACAGCGTTCGGCTTTTCAACAGTCGATTTTACAGTCACATTTCGTGCCGCTGCGCCACGACTGGCTTTAAATAAAAATATAAATTTAAATAAATATTTTATTTCCTCGAGTGGGAACCGAGCCCATAACCAATCGCGTTTACAGTCACATACTTGTGGCCTTGCGCCACAACTGGCCTATATTGAAGTCACTCTTTGTTAACCGTAATAATTTATTGATATTCAAAGAAATAACAATTTAATTTTATTAATGCTGCTACAATAAAAATGAAAAATAATTATTTATGTATTGCAATTACAAGTTTTGTAGGTCGTTTTAAAACTCTGATTTGCGTTTTATTTACCTCTTTAATACCACTACGGTCATCATTTTTATAGGTTTTTAAGTGTGTCAATAACTCTCTACCGATATGTTTTAAAATCAATTAAAAGTACATGTTTTTGTTATTGCAATACATAAGTATTACAATAAAAAAAATGTAATAATAAAAAAAATGTACTTGTTTTTTACTGCAGCACTTCTTTTTCTTGAGAGAGAATCCAATCGTGGCGCAGGGGCACGGAGTGTTACTGTAAGATCGACTGGCTGTGGGTTCGATCCTCACTCGAGGAAATAATTTTTATTACACTTATATTTTTATTTGTTTGACTGCCTTTGCCTATTTTATTAAAGCTATACTCTATTTAACTAACGCAGATCGATCGAATCGATTAAAATTCGAGGCATTACATATTGAATGACGTAACTCAGCACTGAACTTTATATTACCAAAGCGGGGGATGTATATAATTCATTCCTCGCCTAAGGATTCAACCTACATCCATTGAACAATCAACGAACAACAACCGCTACGCCACATTGGCCATACTACAGGTCATATTACAAAAAAAAACCATCACTTTTATATTACTTTCAATTACATTAGATCTAACATTCATCTTTACCAAGTCGGTAAAACGGTAACCTGGTGTAGCGGTCAGGTGGAAAGGCAAACGACCTACCTGCGATGACGTCACGCTGTACCGCTATGAAGTTAGGCGCATTGTACATTTATGGACATTCCCCCTAATTTGCATATACATATAAAATATATTTTTATCACTTGTATAGACTATACAGTTTTTGTTAGTATACTTAATTTAAATGCTAATTACAATGTGATAATTTGTTTTGAATATAATAATTGAATAGATTTTTTTTATTAAAAACTTTTACGTTCTCTTTTTATCTATATACAAATAATTATTATCATGTTTCTATTTCCTTGTTACTATTAATTTTTATTAAAATAAAACCAGCTTCACGCTGTATCCCGCATACGTCAGGGTAGGCATAGGGAGCCTAGTGTTAAGACACTCCGTTAAGAATTACATAATTTCTTACTGAATTCCTACAGTTGTCCTTTTTATTCCTTTATTTAAAAAAATCAGCTTCACACTGTATCCCGCACACAGGGTAGGCAGAGGGAACCTAGTGTTACGACACTCCGTTCCCCACTTTCTGCCGAATTCTGGAGACTGCGTGTTGAGTGGCAGAACTTAACGCTGCGCTTAGCCTCGACACGAGAGCGAAGAAATGGAAATATAAATTTCATCTCCTCGAGTGGGGATCTAACCCGCAACCGGTCGGTTTTACAGTCACACTTAGTGCCGCTGCGCCACGACTGGCCTCTCCTGTCTCCTTTGTTTTAATTATTATTAAATATGTTATTACATGTCAATTACTTTTAAAGTTTCTTTATTTCTATACCTGTCCCGTCTTTATTTCTATACCTATACTGTCTTATTTTTTTTTCATAAATTTAATACAATTAATAAATCTTACAATTTGCATAAAACTTAATATCGAAAGCAAAACGTGGCGTTCCGCTGCTGAACACGAAAAGAATCCAGAATTCGGCAGAAAGTGGGGAACAGAAGGTGTTTTAATGGGAAAATTTTAATGCGAAAATTTCAATATTTAAATTCAAATTTTAAATGAACCTCTTTTACCGGATTAATCGCGTATATTTTGTATTTTTATATATTTTTGGAAATCCCACGTTTCGAACACTTTGCAGTAGTCCTTGGACTATACTATACAAAATTATTAATCCGGTTAAAAGAGTTTCATTTAAAATGTGTAATAATCGTGAAAATCAAAGAATTTATTATATTTAAATATTTTACAGTATATCCTTAGTTCTATACACTGTATGCTCTAATCATTACTCATCTACTGTTTATAGTAATTTGTTTAGGTTTGTTTAGTTCGATCCCAAACTTATTACAGCATTAGTAAACGAAATAATTTGGTAACAGCTTGTATGGATATAGACTTCTTTCTTTATATAACTTTTAAGTTGATTTGTATTAAAAAAGGGAGTTTCATTCCGCTATTTATTTTATATATAAATCATCATTTTTATCTGTTTATCTGTGCGTTTGTTCGTGCTTATCTCAGAAATTAGATTTCATTATCAGAATTAGATTAACAAAAATTAAATGATAATGATATCAGAAAGTTCCCTTAACATTTAGTGTTTGTTTTACTTCGTCCGTTTTACGTAATCCGTTTATAATTCAGAATGTTATAACACTTTGCAGAATGTTATTTCACAAAATTGCTATTATAATTGTTTTATTGAATAAGCTGATTTTTTTTCTTTTTACGCGACAGGTTGTGAGTTCAATTCCAACTCGAAGAAATGTAATATTGAATATTTTAATTTCTTCTTGTCAAGGCAAAGCGCGGGGCTTCGGCGGAAGATGGGGAGCGCAGTGTTTGAACACTAGTCTCCATTCCTTTGATTACACTTGTTCAGGCGGGATAAAGCGCGAAGCTAAAAAAACATAAGATAATAAAAGTAATATAATGCAGAACCGGACCGCTAGTTACTTAGTAGTAACTTCTATTCTAACTCTTAGTAGTATCTTCTAGTAGCAATTTCTAAATACATTTATAACGTAAAAGCTCTAGAAAACTAAAAGGAATTAGGTCCCCAATACCTATCTATTTGGTTTGGTTCTTGGCAAAAAGTCCACTCGTTTATGTGAGTCATCGATATTTAACGTTAAACGTAATTCGAACGGAAGAAACTATCTAATCTATGACGAAACCGTAATTTCACTTACCTGCTGTCTACCTTACAGAATATAAAAGGAATTCTTTAGTTAAATTCCTTTAGCTTATTGTGAAACATTGTACGAAAATTTCTGAATCATGTCTTTGATAGATAAAGATTTTTTTTTATTAAAATATACGAATAGTTGCTTCTAAGGGATAAAGAAAATCGACAGACAATATAATTTTTGATTTTTGTCGTATTATCTATCACGCGATCTCTGGATTCCTTTTAGTAATGAAAAAAAATATATCCAGAAGTATGTATATGTGATATTTTTTATGTGTTAATGGAGCCTTCCAAAGGTGGAGGCCATCTTGCATCGTGGCGCAAGGGGACAACATTAGACTATTAACGATGGTTGTTAGTTCGTTCCTCACTTTGGGGACGATATATTACTATACAAATTATTTTCGTTTTTCCGCTCCGCTCCGGAAATTTGAAACCGTGTCTTCATACTCCACAGAGAGGGAACTTTGCCTATCTTGTTAACGGGAATATATGTACGTACATGTGCGTACGTACTTACGTGTTCAGAGGCGGAATTTAACGCCGTACTATAATCAGAACAAACGACAACCAAATAGATATAGTTATGTATACCAAATACCAAATAGATAACATAGCTTATTAAAATTGAACCAATTAATTATATAATTATGTAAACTATAGGCGTGAAATATTCCAAATGGGCTTTCATACAGTGAAACATTACTCAATATACATATCATGTTTTTGCCATAATATATGCAACTTGGTGTCATTGCCACTTACATTAAAATGATAGATGCTATCAAACACGAACTCGTTGAACCGGTAAATAATACCGGTAGCCCGTTCGTTCAATAAAATATTAATAAGCCAGATAAAACTCGATGCGAAGTGTTCGGTATTTTGTAATCGATTCTTTTAAAATTACATATTTGGTCGTCCTGAAATGGAGATGGTCATGTTTTTATGTATTTTTTACTTTATATATTTTTTACTGTACTTACTACTTTTTACTTGTTATAAGATAACAATAAAACCGGTTAAGTGCGAGCTCCAACGGGGCTCCGTACCGATTTCAAGCATAAAATAAATAAATCAGCCTCACGCTGTATTCCGCATACAGCAGGTTAGGCAAAGGGAACGTTGTGATAAGACACTCTGTTCCCCACTTTCAGGCGAATTTTTCAAGGAGTGGCGGAATTTAACACCAGCATTTTCCCTTGGTGCTAGAGCTAAGAAATAATAATTCATTCCCTCGAGTGGGGATTGAACCCATAACTGGCACGTTACGAACCTCTCTTAAATCACACTCTTGTACCCCTGCGCCACGACGTTCAACGCAAATGTAACGGTAATGCGGGTGAAGTCAAAGTTAAAATCTAGTCATTTAATATAATTTTACCGCCTCGAATTGCCAGACACCAAAGACAAAATATTAAGCAATATTATATGTAATAATAAAATTTTAAATTACATCCGAAATATAATTTTGTTCCTTTACGTACCCATTCGTATATGATGAAGGCATTCTCATTACATAGTGAAGCCGACCTTAAACGCTTCGGGAAAGTCGGATATTACTTTTTCACTTGTTATCAAGATGATTGTTAAAAAGCACCAATTTTAAGGTAATTTAAATACCAGACCAGTCATGGCGCAGTGGCACGAAGTGTGACTGTAAAACTGTCTGGTTGTGGGTTCGATCCCCACTCGAGGAGATGAAATATTTACTTAAATTTATATTTCCATTTCTTCGCTCTGGTGTCGAGGATAAGCGCGGCGATAAGTTCTGCCACTCAACACGCAATGCCTCCAGAATTCAGCAGAAAGTGGGGAACGGAGTGTCTTAACACAAGGTTCCTACCTACCCTGTTGTGTGCGGGATACAGCGTGAAGGTGATTTATTTTATTTTTATTTAAATATATAATAATGATCTACGCATGCGCATTGTGTTAAGTAAAAACTGTTGTGGACTTTACATACCATAAAATTAATTGCACGAGGACGGAATCTCATCCTATCCTATTATATCAAGGCAAATACTGTTCATTGTACTGAGTTGACGGAGCTCAACGCTACGTTCTGTCTTGTTGCCAGAGTATTAAAATGGAGATAATTCAATCCCCCGAATAAGAATCGAACCCACAACCGTCGCGTTTACATTCATTAATTTCATAGAATGATTCACACTTATCGTGCAATAAAGAATGTGTCTACATTTCCTATAACATCTGTAGCGCATGCATTGAAATCGAAATTTCTCGTATAAAAATGTACGAGCGGCGAAATCCACAGCCACCAGAGATGGAGCGTGAAGCAGATCTTACCCATCTTTTATTCATCTAGAAGGAATGTGCTGCGAATATATGATTGTAGCGTGTTTTACAATATCTTATATATTCTTTATATTTCTATTAA
Organism: Heliconius sara; assembly: GCA_917862395.2. Taxonomy (NCBI): domain Eukaryota; kingdom Metazoa; phylum Arthropoda; class Insecta; order Lepidoptera; family Nymphalidae; genus Heliconius; species Heliconius sara. Next base: position 2,226,370 of record OU860798.1, on the reverse strand, counting down.
AAATATATAAGTATAATGCAAATATAGTAAAAAGCAACTTATGGTTATTTAATTCTCTGGTATCCAATAAAAAAGTATGTAAATCGATCTATTTTCTATCTTAATTTTTTCTAACACCTATAAAGCATGGTGGCCACAAGGAACCCATTCTCTCATAACTCCATTCTCTGCATCCAGCCGTATTCGGTACATTATCTGCCGAATTATGTAACTCAGTATCTATGAACATATTGTTTTAGATGTAACTCTTTTTTTGTATATATTTCGGCTATGTATATATAACAATGATGCATGAACGGTGAATAAATAACTTAAAAATTATGAAAATATAAAATAATAATAATAGCCTTTATTTACAATCTTACACAGTACATAGCTTAACCTAATATATTTATATATTTAACTATTTTCCGACATCAGAACGTGAAGATTGTGGTCAAAATATAAAATAAAATAATTGAAAAATGTATTGACATGTTTAATATTGTCAAGAACGGCTCAATAAGCCGATCGTGATGGAACGCCAGTATATATGGATGCAGCTTGCATTCTAAAAATGGATTTAAATTGAAAAATGATCTATGTATAAGAATAGTAAAATAGAATATAATTTTTGTAGTTTTGAATTTTATTTAGGTGTTTCTATTATTTAGTGGTAATTAATTATTTTCTTTTCCTTGCTCTGGTAAAACACAAAGTATAGTGTTGATTTCCGCAATGTCTTGAGAATTGGGCGGAAACTTGTGAACGTAATATCTTGATACTATATTGTTTCTGCCTTCTCCGGTATATGCGATACAGCGCATACAGTCCGCTTACCGGCTGTAGTCGATAGTTATCAATTCTATTTTCACTCGTATATATAAACTATTCTTATTATTACTATTAAGAAAACAAAGGACGGCGGTTGTTGCATAATAAAATACTTTGGTGTTTTAAATATTTTCTTAATCAACTTGTACAAAATGTAAATTGCATGAGTATGTACCTACTTACACCGAATTCAGATTAATTAAAGGTACCGTGAAACAGACGTTTACCCATATTTCTTTGTAACCGTCCATCTGAATAGCTCTTTGTAATATAACTAGTCGTTGCCCGTATCTTCGTTGCGTGACGACTGTGGTTATATTTAGGTACAGTAAGGTCAACATGTCATGGCCGCCCTGAAGTTTTTATGCCTTATATTATTCACTTGGGAATAAGGATTCCTTCAATATTTCCTATATTCAGACGTAAGAAATATACCAAAATTAAATCTGCGCATCCGTCTACAGCTAACTTCAGGGCGGCTACGACTTGTCGACTGTACTGTAAATTAGAGAATAACACTTTTCTCGTTCTCGTTGGAAATTTGAGAAATCATCAGCTATTGCTTTTCTACATTTGCTTATCTATCTATATGTATATGACAAAATTCTAATTTCGAAATCGAGTTGTCTCGTCTGTGCGTTGTATTTCATTCAATAAGTAAATAAAACAGATACTACACAGTTACAATTTACTCGTACCAAAAAAAAAAGCTTAAGGTTTTTTTTTTTTGCTTTTAAAAAATATCATAATTATTTTTTTTATTTTCATTAATTATATATTATTTTCATGTTTAATTAAAGAGTCGAAACAATTTAATTTCCTTTCAATGAGTTGACTCTTTATCGTGTTTTCGACAGTAATTGATGTCTCAAAAGCGTTATTCGTTTAACTTTTTTCGTTAATCGATTTTGTGAAGCTAATTACTTTTTAAGTCTTTTACAGTTACAAGTAAGTTTGGTGTGTCAATGTAAAGTCGTTACCGGTTCATGCTTAGTATCTTTAGATTCAGAGAAAAATAGAGATATTTAAAAGAAAAAATAATATAGATATTTTGTTTCTGACTGTAACCATGGTGTGTGTAAATTTGATCTGCGCAAGTCTCAATTCTCTAGAAACCCCTTACGAAAGCTCTTACCTAAATTATATTAATTTAAATATTCAAAAATTATAAGCTTTTTAATATCCTGCCCGCGAGTAGACAGAAGGAACCTGGGAGCCTAGAGTTAAGACACTCCATCCCATTAAGTCCGTTTCCCACTTTCACATCACGTTTTTAACATTACGTGTCGAGTAGTAGAACTAAACACCATGCTTTGCCTCTTTACCAGAGCGAGTAAATAAAAATATTAAATATTTTATTTTCTTCGAGTGGAAAACGAATCCACAATCTATGGCGTTTACAGTCGCACGCTAGTACCTAGAGCTCTAAATCTTTTTTCCACAAAAAATGATCTTGAGGTCTAGGTCAATCTAAACAATATATCTTATGACTACATACTCTAAACAAAATTAAACAATATAAACCTAATATTTCATAGTCACGCATCCACCACACTTCGGTGGGCTGACAGAGGGAGCTTAGTAACAAATTACTCCATTCTGGACCGTTGCGTGTTTGATGGCGTAACCTAATGCCGCAGTTTGTCTTAATCAGACTGGCTGGAAGTATACAAATTGGCATATCGGCTTAGACTGTAAAGCTGCTAACGATTTTATTGTTTTTTATGTAGATTTTTACATTTGCCCTAAAGATTTCTATGGCAAAAAAAAATAAGTAATTAATAATTAAGGGTATTGATAGAGTTGCCTCTCATATGTCTTATGTAGGTGTCTTATGTAGGTGTAGGTCATAGTGGCACCTGCTACCAAGAATGATATAAAAGTGGTCCTTGATCAAGAAAAGTTAGGGAATCCCTGCTCTAAACCCTTCTAAACATTAGGGATTCCCTAACTTTTCTTGATCAAGGATTTTATCTGGATTGCTATAGAGGCGATCAACTTATAATCCTTCTGTTTTCCAATTCGCTAAGAATATTATAGTAAAATCATAACAATTCTTATACTATTTTCCAATAAGCAATAAAACAACATAACGTCTATGAAATTCATATTTTTTTGTTTCAGTTACAAAATGGCGCGTTACGCACTAGTACTAGTGCTGTGTCAGATTTTTACTTTACCTTTACTAACACAGAGTAATGACAATGATCCACTGATGGACTTGGCTGGTTCTTTCCTCCAGAATGTTGTGGGCAACTTCGTTCAAGGAGATGCTGGTAAAAATATAGGATCGTTGTTTGGACAAGATGGCTCAGGAGCTGCAGATATGCTGTCTGGTAATATATTTTTATTTTTGTTTTCTATTATTTGTTTAATACATGCGGCCGTCGTGGCACAACATCGGGTAGTAAACACGACGGTTATGTGTTCGATTCTTACTCTGGAAATGAGTAACTTTTATTTCTCGATCTGGTAAAAGGCGAAAAACCCGCAAAGCTGCTTTTTCAGAACACTGAATAGCCCATCTTTTTGTTTAGGTTTCGTTTAAACATAAAGCATATGTTATGGTCTAGACGTCTAGTCTATAGTTTTATAATGAAAAAATCTATTACTTAGCATTATTTAATATAATTCTACATTTCAATTGAACTATTTCCTAATAGTTTTTGCTTAGATAATCCCTAACTACATGAATAAACCAAACTTAGGTAGTAATACTGATCACTGTGCCTAGAACAATTGTAAGCTTAAAACTTATGAGTTTTACTGATCTAGTTTAGTAAAGAAATTGGGAATTAACTAGTGCGTGACTATGAGCAAATAACTATTACCAAGGCATCTGTCGTGTAACTGGTGAAAGTACTGTTACACAGTACTCACACATCAAAAATTTCAATGGTGCGAACCTTAATGATGATCCCACGTATTAAATATGCCTATATGAATTAAGTTATTATTATTTGAGGATTTATAGCCATTAGGGCGCACACCATTTCACTGTAACTGCGATGGTTGTGGGTTCGATTCCCGTACGTATAATGAATTATTTTCTTATCGCTTTTCAGAAGATATAGCTCGCTGTTTAGTTTTGTCATTCGACGCGCAATGTCTTACTTGAGGAGTGTCTTAACAATGAGCTTCATCTGATAACCTAACTATATGCGAGATACGTTAAAAAATATAGATGTTAAATAGTATCATGATAATTTCTCGATCTGTCAAAAGATTAAATATTTCTTTCTCTTAATGTACCTACAACAGTTAACAGTATTCACAATTCATTTAACAAATGTTTTAATAATTGAAATAAATTGACAAAAAAACTTTATTAGCAATAAAAATGAAATATCGAGATAATTGACCATTAATTTCAATTTATAGGCTTGGGGAGCTTACTGGGTGGTCAGGACGGCAAGATCGATCCGTCACTCGTCGGTTCCATGGTTTCCATGTTCGCACAGCAAATGGTATCTAACAACCAAAACCAGAATCAAAGGCAAAAAAGACAGGCAGAGTCGAATGATTTTAATATGGACAGCCTTTTAAGCTTAGCATCAGGCTTCCTAGGAAACAAGAATACAGCAAGCATTTTGCCTTTAATAATGAACACGATCAGCTCGTTTTCTGATGAGGAGAGTCAAAAACGGGCTGACAGTCACAAAGATCATTCGTCTTTTCTACCGCCTTTCTTGGAGAAAGCTCATTTATACTGGGATATTTTCATTAATTCCGAATTGGGAAGAACTGTTTGGGAAAAATCAGGACTCAAACGGGCAACCAAAGCCTTTGTTGGGCCTGATGGCAATATAAGTTTTGAGCAAATGTTCAAGAGTTTCGAGAACCATTCGTTCAGACGACACTGGATTAAGGCGGTTGCGAATTATTTGACAGAAACCGTAGTCCATGTGGCTAAGCCGGAGGTTTATCAAAAGTACGATGTTTTGTTATTTTGGACCAAGATATTTTTTATGTAGAGAAATATTTAAAAATTAATTAAAAAAAAGAGGCCAGTCGTGGCGCGGGGCCACAAAATGTGACTGTAAAATCGATTGGTTGTGGGTTCGATCCCCACTCGAGGAAATTAAATATAATATTTATTTACATTTTCATATATATTTTCATTTCTTCGCTCTGGTGTCGAGGCAAAGCGCGGCGTTGAGTTCCGCCACTCAACACACATTGTCTTCAGAACTCAGTTAAAAGTGGGTTACGGAGTGTCTTAACACTAAGTTCCCTCTGCCTGTTATAAGCGGGATACAGCGTGAAGCTGATTTGATTTTTAAATAATTGAAAAATAAAAAATATACATATATATAAATTGCTTTATAATTCATTTTACAAAGAGTTTTTAATTATTCCTTAGTTTTAGGATTGAAGAAAGAATAAAATCCTTAAATCGAGTACGACCCTATTACTAAGACTTCGCTGTCTGTCTGTTTGCTTTGAAGTTAGACTTTCTGAACGTATACGCAGTGTACGCTCAGGAAGAAAATAAATTAAAGTTCTTGCTTTGATGTTTTTTGTTGAGAATTAAATCTGCTTGTATAAGATTTTGCTTAAAAGCTAAGCTAAATCAAGTACTATAATTAATAAAAATATTTTATAAAATTGACTTTTTTTTCTGCTAGAGCATTAAGTGACTAAGATATTCAGTTCCCCACATTTCACTAAATATTTTACAAATTGCGTATCGAGTGACGAATCTCCACGCCGCGCTTTCTCAGGACCAGAGAGAGGGTAATTAAGGAATCCGAACTCTAGAACCGCCGCGTTAGCGGTCAAATGCTGTATGTGCTATTTTATTGATTTCAAATAATCTCTCTTGAGGCCAGTCGTAGCGCAGTGGCACGAAGTGTGACTGCAAAACCGACTGGTTGTGGGTTCGATCCCCACTCGAAGAGATGAAATATTTACTTAAATTTATATTTCCATTTCTTCGCTCTGGTGCCGAGGCAAAGCGCGGCGTTAAGTTCTGCCACTCAACACAAAGTGGGGAACGGAGTGTCTAAAACACTAGGTTCCCTCTGCCTACCCTGCTGTGTGCGGGATACAGCGTGAAGCTGATTTATTTTTTTTTTTAAATAATCTCTTCCAGATATCTATCATCAGGTCAATTTATAGTGAACAGCTTCTTAGACTCACAAGGTTTGCCCAAAAACCTGCATTTCGACACAAAGAGCCCTGAGAAATCAATAACGAAATTGGCAAACTACGTTTCCAGAAGATTCTTCGATATGGACACTGACGTTTCTGAATATGTGAAACCGGCCATTGAATATATGAAGGTATTCAATTATTATTTATATTATTTAAAGGGATTTCACTAAAACCAATATTAATAATATTGGTTTAGTGATATATTTTAATAGCAAAGTAAATAATAATTATCGTAGATTTAAGAAGTTACTGTAACTTCTTAAATCTACCATATCTGTCGAATTTCGGCGGAGCGTAGGGAATAGAGTATCTTAACACTAGGTTCTGCCTACCCTGCTGTGTGCGGGATACAGCGTGAAGCTGATTGTAAAAAGTAGATCCATAATGAAAGACGTAACGTTTTTTTTTTGTTTTTATCACAGTATGCTAAGACGTAACTAACTACGTAACTCATATAAATCTTATGAAATGTATAATTTTTATAAAATACGTTACTACAACTATTCCATATAAATATTGAACGTGGGGCACTTAGCAATTATTAGAGTCTTTGATAAAATTCTGCTATATTCAAAGTATGAAATAGAAGTTCCATTAAGCTGATGACCATGCAGCCCGTGCCACGAATGTAACGCGCTACGACACTCGCTAGACAATACGCGATGGTTATAGGTTCAATGCCCACATGACAAAATACTTCCAACTCACACTTAACCACAAAACTCCACAGCAAACACTAAAAATGGCGAAAGCCGCCTCAATGAAGCTGGCGTCCCGCGCCGACTACACCGCCATCGCGGACCGCCTCACCGACACCCTCAACCTGGAGCTGATCGAGCCCGTGCTGAGGGTCTACCGCGCATACCAACACTCGGTGCGGAACCCGCACTGCATGGAACACCTCATGTGTCTGGTTAACAGACATCACGATGGAGATAAGCAAGGTTAGTAATGGTTTTCTTTATTTATACTATTTAAGCGATTATAGGTTGTAGAGGTCGTCGTAACGCGATGGTTGTGGATTCTATTTCCATTTGGAGAAAAAAAAAATATCTTCGCTTTGGAGGTTGAATTTGGCACTCAACATACTTTTTTCTCGAAATGGAGTGTCTTAACACCATGTTGCCTCTGCTCACCTCGCTATATGCGGGATACAATGTAGAGCATATTAAAGACACCTTAACGTTATCAAATAGATGCTGGATATCAAACAATTACGAAATAAAAAAACATTATAATGTACCTGGATTCGAACCTATGTTTTCTTAAAATAGGTCGTACCTACCTCTTAGTCAGTTGAAAATAGCTAAAATGTATGTATGACTAAGTTATAATTACACAAATTTTATAACCGAAATATTAATAAATATTATATGTTTCCCTTAAAAAATAAATAAAATAAAAAAAAATATATATATATGCTTCATATCTTATATTTTTTTAAAAAAAATATATTTTTTTTTATTGCGGGCGGGCGATTTATATTTTTTTTTAAATCTTCAAATAAAATAATTATTATTTCAATATCTTCCAAACAAAATGGACTACTTGTATATCTTCCAGGTCTTCCAGGTTTCAAGGCAGGTTTGACCAAATTAAGTAGCTTGGCCGCATCAGCCGCCTTGAGCTATCAGCACGGCAAAGGATTTTGGGATCTATATAATGCTATACAGAGTGACGTTAATTGCGATGTAAGTTGTTTTTATCTTTTTATTATGCTTTAAGTTTTACTATTTTATAAATAGATCGTATAAAAATAATAGAGGTGTGAGTGGTGGTGGGTTCGATTCCTACTCAGGATAATGAAATTAATTAATTTGAATCGAATTGAATTTTAAAATTAAATTAAGTTTACGTAAAGCTTATCAATTTAAAAAAATAAATTTTATTAATTTTACGTACACTACGTACGCTACACAAAATGGTAGAAAATTTTGTTGTTTCTACCTAAATTCGCTGAGTGCATTGACACTAATATCGCACACGCTAATCTCAAGAAAGTCAGTCAGTCAGCATCTAGGTCCTCTTTGCCTATTCTTGCGGAATACAGCGTGAAGTATTTTTTACAAATCATCCCCAAAAGTTTCCCACTTTCCGCCCCTCGAGACTTGACGTGTTGAGTGGCGGAACTCAACGTCGCTGTTTGCCTTATTACCAAAGCGAGGAATTGAAAATATTAATAATTTAATTGCCCGAGTGAGATCGAATTTGATTTTGATTATTTGAACACTACGTTCCCAGATTCTATGATTCCCTCTGCCTACCCTGCTGTGCGGGTGCAGCGTGTTATAGAGAACCTTAATAAAATCTGTAATTCTTTATTCCAGGCCAAATATCCAGCGGACTGCGCTTCTTTCCATGAACACGAACTAAAAGTAACCACAGAAGTATACCACAATGAATTATAAAAATATATTTAATTTTAAAATCTCTTATAATTTATTGTGATTTGGTTTTTTAATTTAAGTAGATGCAATAATTAATAATTATGATTCGGCTATTTCTTTTTTTTTAGTTATTTTTTTATTTATTTAATGGCTATTTTCAATTTATTTAAATAATATTTTGTAATACTTTGGACAAGGTATAAAATAAGAAAAATAAATTAATAATTTAAATAATTGTGAAAAAATTATTTGGACTATGATTGTATTTAAACATTCAAAATATTTTATTTTTTTAGAATTCTATTTTTTTTTATAGTAAATTTACTTAATAAGAATAAGTAGTAAAAAATAATGTTAATTGAAATAATTAATATTAGTTAAAACTATTTAAAAAAATTATGTTAGCTTAAGCATTGTTAAACTATTAAAGTTATGTTATAAATATAAATATATATATATTTAGAAAAAAACACGTAATATAAGAATGTATTAAAATTAACTTACCTAAAGCATAATATTTTATTGTAATAGTATAAATTTTATAAATCAATAAAAAAAACTATTTTTTAATAAAAAAAAATATATATAAATATTACTAATTATAAGCAGTACACATATTTCGATATTATATGGACAAGAAAATCTCAGACAGAAATAAGTAATAAAATAAAATATTTTTTAATAACTTTTATTTAATGAGAAAAATACAACATATAAGTGATTAAAACTTTTTAATTTTCATATAGTTTCACAAGTTTAAAGTATCAACAGTTGTTCAGCATTTTGTAATTTCATAATAATTAATTAACAACATAATTAAATTAAAATAAAAAAATATATATAATTAAGTATGACTGATTTTTATTATTTAGAAATTATTTGCTGGATATGGTGCTATAAATAAAACGTTTCTGCAATGATTTGCAATATCTTTTACTTTATCTATCTTTTCTATTATTTTTAAAAGTCTACATTTTATTTTACTTTGTAAATATTTTATAATATATGTACTTAATATAGTTTTAGATATGGTATTTACGATTTAAATAAATAAAATGGAAAATTATTATGCAATTGTTTTATTTATAGAATTACAACTGGAAGAAATTTGCAAATAATTTTGTAAAGTAGATTATAATATGTTTATTGTTCTATAAAAGTAAATACATTTATGGATTTTTACGTATCTATCTATACTCGGATTGGTGTCTGTACTTTGAAAGTATTTAAAAAAAAATTTTTTTGGGGACTTTTTTTAATGTAGTAAATCAAAACAATGATTATTGATCAAGAAATTTGAAATTTCTTATCTGTCTGTCTGTGCGTTTGTTATCGCTAATCTTAGAATCGGCATAACCGATTTAAAGGCAGTTTTCAATATTGTTCGTACGTTCCGTGTGCGTATCCTGTAAAAAAGTTATATCAATGTAAAGTACTTAGTGTTACGAAATCAAACACCTCGAGGCGTTTACAGAACTTATATTTCTTCCAGAGTAAAATACTGTTAAGTTTGTACAATCTCCATCTTAAATTCTAATACAATATGTTACTCTAGAGGACCTCTTTCTTCTTCCGCTCCAAGTCTAAAAGTGCATCTCGAGTTTTCCGACCACATAAAGCGTCATTTTATTAGTTCTCTGGTGACAGTTCTATAAACTTATTTTAAAAACATCTTTTTATTAAACAAAGAGGTTGATTTACATTTTTATAATAAATTATTGCGAATGTTAAAACTTAAAAATATAAAATCATTACATTAGCTTGACATATTTGACAATTGCTATAACAGTTATTTTATGTACTGTTTAATCGGATTGAATCTTTAGCTATCAATTTGTATGACAGAAAACACCGAGATTTCAAGATTTAGATCGGGATCGCGAAACCGCTTCACGCTGTATCCCGCACACAGCAGGGTAGACAGGTTGAACCTAGAGTTAAAACACTCTGTTCTCCACTTTCTGCCGAGTTCTGGTGGCATTGCATGTTAAGTGGCGGAACGAACGTAGTGTTCAACGCCGCGCTTAGCCTCGATACCAGAGTGAAGAAATGGAAATATAAATTTAAGTCTATATTTTATCTCCTCGAGTGGGGATCGAACCAACAACCAGTCGGTATTACAATCACACTTCGTGCCGCTGCGCCACCACTGGCCTCTACTAAAATGATTAATTCATTTATAGGATTAAAAGGAAAAAATGGAACCCTTATTTTATGTCCGCCTGTCAAAACCATTTTACTTCAGATTGCGTTGAAGTATCGATCTGAAATTAACATCAGACATTCAGGCTTACAGTTCCTTGGAGCACTGAAATGAAGCTTCTAATATAACAGTCAAAAGAGCATTTATGTATTGAGAACGTATACCACGGTTGGTCAGAATGCTTGGACGGTTTCCAAAGCGGCGCGGATTCAAATGTCACTACGTTCAAACTTGTATAGGTTTACTATAAAGTATTGTATATTGTTTTTGTTTCATTTCTTAACTATTCTTTTGTTTCATTTCTTAAAGGTTTTTAACAAGGACTGCTAGGGGGCCGTTCAAATATTACGTAAGCACTGTAGGGGGCGGGGGGTCTTGGTTTTGGTTATTTCTGACGACATAGGGGAGGGGGGAGGTCAATAATTGCAAAACAACTGTTTACGTAATACTTGAACGGCCCCTAGTCTCTCTACCAAGCATTATTTAAACACCATTTAATTAGGTAATAGTGAAATGTGTTAGTCTTAAAACACTTATAGATCACTAAAAAAATTCTATTTCCTTTTTATATAGTCCTTTATTTCAATTTATCCAAATATTTAAATATTCCTACACCCCTTGGTCCTTAATAATGCAGGACTAGTTAGATACTACTGTATTAATATCATTATTGAATTTTCTATTTTGTTTTTACTTAATTAAACAATAATTGAGGCTGTCGTAAAAACACAAATCGTTTAACTGTCACAGGCTACGTACAGGTAATTAAAACAATCAAATTAAAAAGCATTATTTTTTATTCTATAAACAATTCTAACAAAAAAGATATCCATTGTAGGAACAAAATAGAATTTGTAATACAATTAAATAAAACTAAAGACTAGATTGTGCGTTGTCTTAACATTAAATATGTATAGTTAATATAATATTTTTTTTTATTTGTTTATAAATTTGCCTTGTCTGTGTCTAATTTATGCCAATATAAAAAATATTTTAAAAATGTATTTATTAAAGAACAAAATACATTATTAGTTCAGTTTCAATTTTAAGCATACAATTGATGGATGGAATAGCATTTTTAAAATTTAATATATTTTGAGTAATTTTATATTTCAAATTTAGTGACTTTTTATTATAATTGGTGTTAATTTTCATATACTTTAGCATTATTGCGATTTGTATGTGTTACTTCTTAGCAGGAATATTCTTACAGACCCACTCCATGCCTTCCTGAAACACGACAAAGTTGTAAATTAACAAACTTGTTGTTGTTATTGTAAGTCAAATCAAATCCGCTTCACGCTGTATCCCGCACACTGCAGGGTGAACAGACGGAACCTTGTGTTAAGACACTCCGTTCCCCACTTTCCGCCCAATTCTGGAAGTATTGCGTGTTGAGTCGTGGAGTTCCACGACGACGACGTGGAGTTCCACACCACGACGCTGTTTGCCTGGACACCAGAGCGAAGAAACAGAAATACAATTTTAAATAAATATTTCATTTTCTCGACTGGGGATTGCACCCACAACCAGTAAGTAGCGTTTAGTCACACTTTGTGCTGACCTCGAAATTGTAAAAATAATAATTTGAAACATACATTTTATAATTATAATTAAATTATAATTATATTAATGAAAGTAAATTTGAGGCCAGTCGTGGCGCAGTGGCACGAAGTGTGACTGTAAAACGGGTTGTGGGTTCGATCCCCACTCGAGGACATGTAATATTTACTTAAATTTATATTTCCATTTCTTCGCTCTCGTATCGAGGCTAAGCACGGCGTTGAGTTCTGCCACTCAACACGCAATGCCTCCAGTATTCGGCTGAAAGAGAGGAACGAAGTGTCTTAACACTAGGTTCCCTATGCCTACCCTGCTGTGTGCGGGATACAGCGTGAAGCTGATTTATTTATTTATTTTAGTATATTTAATTTAATATTTATGAACGCTGTGCTGCTGTGAAGACGATGCTGCCAATAACACTACTTTAAAAGTAATTGATAAAATGTATTCATTCTTTATTAACACCAAAATTAAAAATAAACAACAATATTGAAGTCTTAAAATTAAAATCATAGCTATAGCTATTTACTTTACATTATATAATAATAATAACTATGGCCGCTGTAGCGCTGTAGCACAGCTGTGTGACTGTAAACGCGACGGTTGTGGGTTCGGTTCCTACTTGGGGTAATGATTTAATATTTTCATTTCCTAACTCTAGCAACAACATATATCACAGCGTTAAGTTCCACCAGTCAACACAATGTCGCTAAAATTAGGCGGTGCGTGTGATGCGAGTGACCTTAAGACGACGTTCCGTGTGCGTATCCTGCTATATGCGGGAAACAAGCAGGACAACATTACCTTCACTCCAGTCCCATCAACGGCCACACAAGCCTGTATCTGCCAAGTGCGATCCCTAATTAAATGGAGGCCAAGGTGTTGAGCCACTTCACTCGCCGGTAAAGCTGCAATTTATTACACATATTTAAAAAAAAATATATTATATAATTATGTTATGCATAGTAAGAATGGACGCCGTGGTGGCGCTCGGTACAAGGAATGACAAAAGCGACATTTGTAGGTTCATTACTCACTTGGTAGGAACAAGGTAAAACGCGGCGTTGAATTCTTTGAAAAGTAGGGAATGGAAGTGTCTTAATGAGAACAAAGTGTGTGTGTGAACCATAGATTCTGAGGTTCCCTCTGCATACTCTCCTATGTGCCCCATACAGAGTGAAGCGAGAAACAAAAAGTAAAAAAGAACACAGAACTTTTGCATGTGTGACAACATTTTTTTCTTTAGGACTTATTACACAATCCTACTAATAAGGATGTTTTTCTTTAATGTTGATTGTTGTTCTTTAATGCAAAAACTACTGAATGAATTAAGAATAATATAGTTTAACTTTATAGTAATGTAGTTTATACATCAGAATGACATGTGTTATTCATACAATAGCCTATGGGCTACAACTTCTGTAAATATTTTATATAATTCGACAATAACATTCTAGTCATAAGTTTATACAAGTAAAGCCACGGGCAGATCCCAGTAATTAATAAGTAATAAACAAAAAGTTTTAGTGTTGTTTTTACTTAGTAAGGAGCTCAATTGAATCTAATCTAAGCAATCAGTTTACTATTCAAATACACACAACAAAATCTTGCTTTGTAAAAAATTTTTACACATACAAACACAAACAATACAAAAAGTAGAAAAAGAATTTTAATATAGTTAGTTTGATTTCTTTTTGCTTATTAATTATTACCTGCGGCCAAGTCTTGTTTATTTGCATACACTAACAAAGGCACAGCTCGTAACTTCTCATCTTGTAGCAGTTCCGCCAGTTCTAAGCTTGTCTCTTCAAGTCTATGATGATCCGAACAATCTACTACATATATCTGAAATTATAAAAACGAAAGAAGTAAAGTATTAAGAAAATTATAATTAAAAGTTTTTTTAAATAATATAGGTATTTTAAAAAAAATTAAGTTAACTGTATATTTCTACTTATTACTTAATTTATAAGAACATAGAGGTCCAGCGGTACTGAGTGTGATTATAAAAGCCATGAATGCGGGTTCGACTACAACTTGGCGAAATAAATTAATTTCATATACAAAGTTTAAGAATAAGAATAGTCAAACCTTAAGATAACATATTACATATTTTTAACATACCAAAATATCAGTGTTTTCAAAATAATTCCTCCAGTACGGCCTTATTTTTCTTTGTCCACCTATATCCCAAACATTTAATTTGAAACCATTAGATAAAACTGATTTTATATTGAAGCCGGCTGTCGGAGTAACATGCGATATATCTTCAGCCGCTAGCTGCCTTAGTAGCGTAGTTTTGCCCGCATTGTCCAAGCCAAGTAAAAGTAAACGTAACTCCCTCTCTGACCCTGACCGTAATTTCTTAAGAATACTTAACAGACCCTAAAAATATTAAAATTTTTGCGTAATTTTATTTATTTCTTTACTTTATAATCCAAATTATAGTATAATCACTTACCATATTTAATATCTGACCAGATAAATGGACGTTTCGAGTTAGCCTACTCAATAATACATCGTACGATTAATTAAAACATGAACTAGCACAATATTTGAGCGTTAAATTTTTGTTGACTTAACAACGTTTCCATGACAACGGCTTGAGAGTAGTCTTGATAATTTGATATTGACATTTCTTTAATTAGGGTTTTTAAACAAATAAAGAAAGAGAGATTTTAGTAATCATATAAGTTTTATGTAAACATAATAACTTTATTTAAATATGTTATGTTGAAAAGTCCTATAATATAATATCCTCAAAAGCTCTGACTCTGTGTGATAAAAAAAATAAATCTTGTCTACAGTCATCCGTGTCAATGTCAAATTTGTCAAACTGCGCGTCAAATTGTGAACGCTGCTGCACGCTGTTTACTTGCTATTGCACGTGGGGTTAGATTTTATTTACAACTATTGCAATAAAAATAATATACATTATTATAAGTTAAAATGGGTAAAGTGAAACAGGAACCTGTCGAACAAGAAGAACAAGGTGATGTTAGTATCAAATCAGAGCCTCAAAGTTACGATGACAAAGTAGACCATTGCAGTGTTATTGCTAAGCCTATGGCACCCAAGAAGCTTAGTAAAAAAATATATAAACTTATCAAAAAATCCAGTGGACATAAGAACTATATCAGAAATGGTCTAAAAATTGTTCAGAAACAGTTACGCTTAGGCGAAAAAGGGTAAGTTTTGGAGGTTATATCAAATAAAATATACATCTGATTAACAATTATTGAAATAAATTCGTATACATAAATAAATCTTATGAATTACATGTGGCCTTTTTAATGTTTCCAAGAGGTCAAACAACAAAAAGTCTGAAACTCATGTTGATATCCTTTAATAATGAGGCCTTTAAATTCCTTAGTGTGTAAAAAAGAGTAAAAATATAATCATGGAAAATTATATTTAAAAAAAAACATTACCAATTATGAAATTGATATTTTTAAACAAATATTGTTATATTATTTTTAGCATTGTGGTATTTGCTGGTGACATATCTCCAATAGAAATCATGTGCCATTTACCAGGAGTTTGCGAAGAAAAAGATGTACCATATTGTTACACACCAAGTCGCAAAGACATTGGCTCAGCCATGGGCACCATGAGAGGATGCATCATGGTCCTCGTCAAGGAACATGAAGACTACAAAGATTTATATGATGAAGTTAAAAGTGAAATTAAACTATTGGGTCATCCGTTATAGTGTAGTTAAGTTAATTTTAAGTTAAGACAACAAACTTTACAATATGTAAAAGTATAAATGAATTAACTTCAAGCTTTATTAAAAGTGAATACTAGACTTGCAATGAATAATTAGTTACTGTATGGCTGCCTTTTTATTAGCTAAATACTAAATATCTAATTATTACTTGGCCAAATACTAAATACTTAAGTAAATATATTTTGTTGTAACAAGATAAAACTAAACTAGCCTCACACTGTATCCCTAGTGGAGTATTCGGACAGAACAAAGCAACATAAAAAAATATTAATTGATTTTGTAATAAATAAAGATGCTCTTTAAGTCTTTTAGAATGATTTTACATCAGTACACACATTATCAACCTTAGTTTTACTAAATGTAAAAGAATATATTGGAGAAAATAATTTTGGCTATATGCTATATTTCACATATAGCTGGGGTAATAGAGGGAACTTAGTATTTATAGACTATTTCGTAAACATTACTCAGTTTTTAAAATATTGAATGTTGAATAGTGGAACTACATACAACAACAGGGAGGAAATAAAAATAATTCATTAATAATTCTTATCCTTGACTGGTAATTGTGGACAATTATACAAATAAATACAAAACAATCTTGCTTGCCTTGTATCTGGCCAGGACGTCTGATTGATGTATCACAGAATGTACGAATCATTGCAAGCCAAGTAAATATTGAAAAAAGCTAAAATATAGAAACTGTTCTGTGCTAAAATATTTTTATTATTAGGCATTCCTGAATTGTCAATAAAACAGCATTAATTATATTTGTACTTTTATTTCTTTATGTTCTTAGTTTGAAAGTTACACTAGACATTAAATGCTGTATGGAATTTTATATATATCAAAGTGGGAAAGTAAAAGTAAATCATTTTCTTGAGTGAAAATCTATTTTCATACTTACACAGTCGGATGACAGCAGACTGTCGCAATGATCTTAACGTACAGCCTTATGTACTTTGTCTTTATTTAAAAATATATATTTTATGCAATTCTAATATTTCAAATAACTATCTCAATAACTTAATTTTATGAAATACCATTAGAATTTTATACTTACCACTTTTTAGTGCAATCAAAATTTCAAACATTTTGATCTCTACGACATTACTAATTTTAAATAGTAAACTAGTTAAATGAACAAAAAAGTATATTAGAACAAAGAAGTATATAAATAGCGTACTTAACAAGAAAAAGAATAGGTTCATAATAAAACAAAAAGAGATCCATTACACATAGATTTATTACACTTATTAAAATATAAGGGTACGTAAAAAATGGCAGATTGTCTGACCGACAGTGAATATTGGCAAAATACGTTAGGTACTTTAATTATGCACTAGAATACTAGGGCGCCTAGGCTTGAGTAAATTAGCATAGAAATTGTATTTCAGTGGACAAGGTGTGCTCAACTAGCGTAAGTATATAACTAGAACTGGTGCTTTTTATCGTTTCTAACTTAACTAAAATTATTCCACTATATATTTTTTGAAAACGTTTACGATTTTGAAGTCTTAAGACAATCTTTTAGAGAAGTTCGAGTCCCGCAACGATGATTTTTTTTTTGTACGTTTTTTAAAAATATAGAACTAGTGCTTTCTAACACATCCTAAATACTTAGGGCCGTGTTACTTTTTCATACTACTATCATTTAATTATCCACTGAAATAAATTCCTTTACAGAATCTAATACTAGTAATTGAAGCAATCTTAAAATCCCTAACGAAATCACACATTTAGAGTAGCATGGATGTCGTATTTTCATTGAAAGTTGTTTTAAAAATCAGATTCACGCTGTATCCCACAGGTCGAATTCTAGAGACATTGCGTGTTGAGCGGAACTCAACGCCGTTTTTTTTGTCTCAACACCAAAGCGAAGAAAATTAAAATATACATTTAAATAAATATTTCATTTCCTCGAGTGGGGATCGAACCCACAACCAGTCGATTTTACAGACTCACTTTCTGCCCCGGCGCCACGACTGGCATCATTATTTTAAAAATATTTTTTAAATATATTTTTTTATTTAATTTTTAAAATATATTCCAAGGCAATCTTGCCGCAGGGGCAGGTGTAACATTTTGGGGCAAATTTTGTAGTAAAAAAATTCTGGACCCAGCACTAGACTACTCTACGGTGGGCACGGACCACGCGGCTCCCTCCTTCCTACGCCTATGTCTCTGCCTCCCTACTATGTGCGGGATACAGCGTAAAGCTATAAAAAAAATAAAACAAAAACAAATTTATTATAAAATAATTCATACCTTGATATAAGACATACAATTTGAAATGAAATTAATACATTATTAGTTAGATATTTCTCTTGTTCACAATTTGATGCAGAAATGTAATTAATTACCTGTAAAAAGTGTTTAAATTTCCGTACAAAATTAATTAAATATACGACATCTATCCATCTCAAAATCTGTGAACGAAACCATACATTATAATATACATTTTTATTAATAAAATATTTGTCATTTTTGGCGGGAAATTCTGAATGTTAAAGTGACATTGAAGTTAAAAATTTTGAATCTGAATGCATTATTCAAATAGAGAATATACATTTTTAAAATAATAAAAAAGGATTTAGGTCAGTTTTTATTTTTATTAAAGCAAGAACGAAAAAAATACAATGAATCTATATATAAGTATTAATTACTTTATTGCGATTTTTTATATTCAATATTGAGCTGTTTATAATAAATTTATTTAAAATATATGGTTTCGTCTAACTCGAACCTAATGAGTAACCCTGATTGTCAGTGCACTGTCAATGAGATCATACTTTTTTTACCCAATAAAGTGTAAGAAAATAGAACAGACTTTTGTTTTTACGCAGCATTTATATGGTGATTGAATTGTAAATTTAAGCATTGCACATTATTAATATATTAAGACTAAAAAAATCTTTCTTATTAATATATTTAGATTAAATTAAACATTATTTAGATAAAACTCTTTCTTTTTTAGATTTACGCTGTATCCCGCATATAGCAGGATAGTCGGAAGGAACCTAGTTTTATGTCACTCTGATCCCCAGACATCGCCATATTTTTGAGACACTGCATATAAAGTGACAGAAAGTAACGCTGCGCATTGTCATCTTACCACAGCGAAGAAATAAAAATAACGCATTCCTCTGAGTAGTAATCGAACCCACGACCGTCGCAGCAGTAGTCGACTCTGTGCGGCTGAGCCATGACCGAAATCTCCAAAAAATTTTATTTAAATAAAAAATAAATTAATAATGTGCCACGCTTCAAAAATCTATAGCGAAAGAGGATAATTGTGATTTTGTACTTCGAATTCTTAGAAGTCATAAATTTACTTACAAAATAGTCTACTTTACTAACGTAGTGGTAGCATTGGAAATATTTTATAAATATATACAGCGCCATATTTAGTGTGCTAGTTCTAAATAATGTAAAAGATAAATAAATTCCATTTAGAAATTCGGCTCTACTGACTTGACTACCTACAGCACACAATTTGTAAAAAATATTTAAAGTATTTTTTTAAATAATTGCTCAAGATATAATAGAAGAAAAAAGAAACAAGTTTTGTTATAGATAAATTTTTGCATTGTGCGTGTAGAAAACTGAAATACGGGAACACAAGTGTTTATATTATTCAAAAGTAAGTTAGAATCGATTAATCGAATCGACGCAAGAAATAATATAATATATATTTTAGAAATAATTCAATAATATACTTAAAACTAATTTATATACTAAATTATAATTACTTTAACAATCAAATCTCAAGCGTCATCGAATATTTTTAATCTGTGATAATTAAACTTTTTAAAAAGTGTGTTTTTTTAAGACTGTCATAGAAACAATATAATAAAATAAAAAAATAAGAATTATTATTACAATATTATGCAGTGTTAGTGTTTAAAGTACGATACTATACTGTACAATAAAAAATTGTACAGTATAGTATCGTACTTTAAAAAAAATATATATATTGTTGTCTATCTCTCGATCAGTCTGCGTGTTCTTGAGTAAAGATCATTTTTTAATTTGTTGCTTAGTTACCACAGATTAAAAAAATTATTCTTTGGTATCCAAATGTTAATAATTTTCTAATCACAGATCTGATATTAACCTATCACAGACTACACATTGCATTACTCGGCTACAGCTTACAGCAACTTATGGAAATAATATATTTATTTACAAAATATATCTACTTCAAACGTACAAGCACATACAAAAGTATATAATTATTGTAAAAATTGAATATAAGAAATCTTATATACTAAGCTGTATTGCGTTTTTTTTTATTCTAAAATGAATAATGGAACAGTCAACTATTATCATAAATATTTTTATGGGTTCACAGACCAAATATTGAGATTACCGTGGTTTTTTTAAATAAATAATAATTGTATTATAATAGGTCACAGATGATAAACAATATTTTATATCATTTTGTTTAAATGTTTAAACTTATTGTTTTTAATCAACTTGTATTTTCAAATTTAGAATCTATGAATGAAATATGACATATAAAAATATGAACTGTGTAAATATGTTTCAATTTAAATTTAATTACTATGTAGTGTATAATGTTATACGGGACAAATGTAGATTTAAAATAGTGCCGTCGAAATATATTAGAAAATTATCTGCGTATAGGCAAGAATAAAGGCTTATGCAGCCATATTTAATATGAATTTGTTCGAAATGTTAATTTTACGTTTTTTTTAAGGAAAATAGTTTTAATGAATAGTTTAGTTTGCACGTGAGGTATTACATATAGTGAATAGTGCACGCCTATTTTAAAATTCGGTCACATTACTTACTACGACATCGTTTAAAATGGATATTACATACATATTATTAGGAAGCGATATATTATAATGGTTAAGCTTATCATTATATAATATAAAACATAAACTAATTTTTTTTAATTAAATTAAATTAAACTCAATAATAATTATAATAACCCCCAATATGAGTCACACCAACATATCAAAATATTACCATAAATGTTACTGCAATTGCGCTCTTACAAATAATAATAGTTTTTGTTTCATCGAAATCGGGCCAGGATTTCCACAGTTACATCGTTGTAACGTTTCATCGTTTTAATTTAATTTGCGTTAATTCGCACGATCCTGCGATGACGTCACGCTAGTGTCTTTCCCGATCGCGGCCGGTACGGTGTGGTTGTATGCGTAAAAATTGAATATAAAGTAGTTTGCACTTAATATTTTAAGTGATATATCTAAAATAGTTCAAATGCATAAATTGGAGAAAATATTTATGTATCTCTTTTATGACATATTATCACATATATATAAAGCCTACGCTTGAAACGCCACAAATGAAGAACTGACTAACCAAAGCCTAAAAACTATAAAACAATTTGAAATAGTTTGTTACTTTATTTGATTATTTTTAAAATAAGGCCTTATTGCCAAAATTATCTCCACAACAATCCTCGCGACTACAAACTGTGAACGTTTTCATGACTTAATCACTTTTTCCGAATATTTTTATTATATGGTGTACCTAATGGCTGCAAAAATATTTTTTTTGAGACGTATCTTCAGTTGAAAGTTGAAGTTGTTACACATAGGCAATACAATATTTATTAACCATTTTATTGATTCACTATAAAAAAACGAATTGAAATTAAAGTGAAACAGCGTGAGTGCAACGAAACAAAGTATACGTAAGCACCGCGTGACGTGACGTTAACGTTCAAAATCTCTGTCATTTTTTAAGATAGAAAAGAATTCAAATCAAATTATATTTTCTCGAGCTACCTATTTTTTAGATATCATACATACAAAATATACATAAATATATACAAAAAACGTCGGTGTGACTGATTACTTTTTTTCCTACCAGCACAAAATACTTATGAGACGATCATTATTCACATAAAACGAAACTTTCCTATGTAAATATCCGAACGTAATATATACTAGCTAATATTTGTTAAAATTTTTACTCAAAAAAAATACTTTCTGTCTAATTCTACCATTTTATTACAATTGCTATCGCTTACAAAAAATACATATATAAACAGAAATAATAAGTTATAATGTGTAGAAAAAATACAATTTATATATAACGTATAATAATACCTATCAGATATCTTGCTATCAGACATTTTTTTCCGCCATTTCTTGGATTCAATATCCAAACAAATCACATTGGTTTATTAAATAATGGTGGAACAATCTATACATAAATATAGCTGAATTTAGGATTTTTTTTGAAAATTTGACGTTTTATATATATCATGAATTGAAATTACATAATAATTTATTAGATGTTTAACTAAGGTTTATAATAAAATGTATATTTTTAATAAAAACAAAATAATCACTGATTACGTACAAAAATTACACACCACAGATAATAAACGAATGTGACAAAAACAAGGACATATAACAACAAGTATATTTAAGAGATTGTGCTCGTTAGTTAGTATTTTATATGTAATCGCTTTATAAATACACGTTTAAGTGTAAATATGGAACAATACGAGTATAGTCAGTATTGTACTCATGAAGCACATTGATACGGGGAGGAGAACCGCGAAACGTAGCGATCTGAAAATTATATAATAAATTCCACTAAATATAGTTATCATTGAGGCCAGTCGTGACTGTAAAACCGACTGGTTGTGGATTGCATCCCCACTCGAGGAGATGAAATATTTATTTAAATTTATATTTCTATTTCTTCGCACTGGTGTCGAGGCAAAGCGCGGCGTTGAGTTCTACCACTCAACACGTAATGCCTCCAAAATTCGGCAGAATATGGGGAACGGAGTGTCTTATAATAACACAAGGTTCTCTCTGCCTCTGCCTACCCTACTGTGTGCGGGATGCAGCGTAAAGTTGATTTGATTAATAATTATAATTTTTTTCTATTTTACGCTACATTTTATGGGTGCAAAGGGCATTCAGTATCGGAACTCTAATCGTACAAATATTTTTTTTTGTATTAATATAATATATCATAGAATGGAAATGAAAATAATTCTTTTCCCCAAGTGGGAATCGAACCCCGCTACTCCATGACGGCATATCGTTGCGTGTTACCTCCAGTAGGGCAGGTGTCAGAGCGGCGGCTGCGGCGGCTCGCTGCGGCACAGCGCCGTGCTCGCGTCCGCCGGCACGCTCTCGCGACGCACTTTGCCTGCCAAGCAGCATTATGTGTTTATTATCACAATAATATATATATATATATATTTAATTATCTAATGAATATAATATTTTTCGAGACATTGTGTGTTAAGCCGACATTATGTGTTGAAACTCAACGTCGCTTTAGTTTTCAAATGGGCCTTATTGCTGTTGATCGGGACTGGTCTTGCCAACGTCACAGATGATGAAGACGATGAAGACATTCTTAGTCCTTATCGCACCGATCATACGAAACAAAAATTTAATTAGAAAAAACGTAGCAAAAGTAGGTACAAGCGACAAAAATCTCTGGTTTAATATAATTCATAAATAAAAAAGAGTATATTATCATGAAATTCTGACGACAGTGAGAACAAATATTAATAATATAAAAGATAAATACTCACTAGAAAAACATAAGCATCCAGTTTGCTGGCTCGCTTGCAACGAAGTGTTGGGTCTGATCTCCTTCTGCTCCTTGGTCTGTTCCGTCACGCACTTCTGATAGTAGTCGAACTCTTTAACGTACCTGGGGAACACGAAACGGCTTAGTCTATCGTCTAGTGTCGCGTAGCCGGGCGCACGTCGCAGGTGCGTACCAGACGGGCGGCCAGCGGTTGTCGGCGAGGTAGTCGCGCGAGGCGGCGCTGAGGTGGCGCGCGCGGCACACGCGGTCGTAGGCGCCGCACAGGCGCCACGAGCACCACTCCGACAGCTGGCGCGCGTTGTGCAGCTGCGAACAAACTTACATCTTAGGCCAACTAGAACTCGTCGGCCGTAGTCGTAAACATCCACAAATGTGATCACTCATTTACACATGTGATTACACATATCAACACTCCTTCATACATGTGATCACACATCCGTACACGTGATCATTCATCTACACATTTGATCACTCATCTACACATGTGATCACTTATCCACATACGTGATCCCACATCCACACATGTGATTGTACCTTTACACATGTGATTACCAATGCACACATGTGATCACTCATCCACATATATAGTCACACAACTACACATGTGATCACATATCCACACTTCTTATACATTTACACATTCACTACAATCGACTCTCACTAATCGGATAATTTTTCTACATTAATATATAAAATAATCCAGAACCGCTGTACCTCTCAATTGAAATGAAATAAATTACAACTAAAGCAGCGTTTCCATATCAATCAACATAAAGTAAAAAAATAAACATTTTCCTACTTTCCGCCCATTTTATGAGACATTATGTGGCGGGAGGAATGATGGAAACGGCATCAAGCAAGAGGATAAATATAATACTTTTTTACATCGATCTATAAAAATATTAATTAAGTTGCTTACTTTAACAGGTTCCAGCAACGACAGAGCAATCTCTACAACCTGATCATCTTCTCCCAGTCTGAAAAATTAAGAATTTCATTAAAAGTATTTTAATCTATAAAAATCCAATATAGTTTACATATTTTCTTTAATGTTCGTATCACATATGTAATGTGAAAATGGTACATAGACACAAAACGTTTCGTGTTTTAGATTTTTACGTCTATATCTATACCTAATTATTTATGATGAATTAATATATATATTTATTAATTCATTATTAATTAATTATTATTATTTCCTCGTTTATCAAAACGATCATCATCAAATGAAACAAAGCGCGGCACCAATCAACACATGATGTTTTGAAAATTGGGCGAAAAGGTCGGAACGAAGTGCTTTAATACAAAAGTTCTCTGTTTACCCTGGAACAGCAGACTTTGGATAGAAATTCTCACCTATCCTGATGCTGTAGAGTATCAATGACCCTGGCTTCCACCAAATTGACCAGTCTATTCATACACAGTCTATTAGCCAGTTCTAGAAGCTCTAAACACCTACTCGGCTCCACTGCGGATATCTTATCTGAGTATATGTAGCATAGGAATATGTGGAATGCGTACATTTTTACACCTGGGAATGATATCTGAAAGAATAGGTGAGAAAATACAAGGTTATGTATTCATTTTGCTGACAGCTGCGTGTTCGATTCCCACTTGGGGGATCACATTATTTTCATTTCCTTGATTTATTAACAAGAGTTGTCGGTTGTTCGTTTTTGGGAGTTTAAAAATAAGCATTACAAGCTATATGCGGGATATAGCGTAAGAGTACAAAATAAAATATTATAATTGTTTGAAGTTCCCGAGGCTCACCACGCGCGACGTGCTCTCGCGGAAGTGCCCCTGGAACATGGGCCGCATGGGGTCGCAGCGCGCCATGAGCACGGCGCGGTGCGCGTGCTGCATGCCGTCGTCCAGGTCGAAGCTCACGTCCGAGAACAGCGAGCGCTCCACGCACATGTCGCGCAGGCGCTGCGGCAGCGGCTGCGGTACAAAGTAGGGAAAGTATCTTAACACTAAATTCCCAGGTTCCCTTTACCCACTTGGCTATATTCGAGACATAGTAAAGAGATAAAAATTATTAAATAAAACATACCGAATGAAACTGATGCATAAATCCTTTATCGAAGAGCAAATGCTGATCAAGTATGAACTGACTCAATTTTGTCAATTCATGGAAACCGAGCAATTCTGCCGCTTGACGTATTTCCTGTAAAATATTGTTATTCATAAAATAATAAAACATCCTACAAAAAAAAAACTGTTATACTGGTTTCATACAAACATAACAAAAAACATTTTAGTTCAATTCAGTTTAATAATTTTCATTTCGAACATGCAATAAAAATAATAAAATATACCTATTATCTACATTTTTTTTAAATCTCCATACATAGATGAATTCATACTCCATACATACATTAATAAATTGTAACAAGCGTATAAGAATTTCGACGTAGCTCGATGAGAACGTGTGACTTAGTTGGTGAGAGCGCTTGGTCTTTTCAAACAGACGCGGCTTCAAATCCCGCTACGTTTTTTAATAAATAGTTTTTATACGCTTTTTTATTAAGTAGTTTTCTTTTCTAAGTGTGGAATAACACTTTAAAAATGTTAAAAATAAAATGTTTTACTTTTTTAAAAACATTTGGCAAGCTTTCAAGATTAAATTTATTCATCCTAAGCAAATTGAATAAATATTAATAATTAAATATACAATAAAAGTGATGAAACATGAATCGATAAAACGCGCGTGAGTATTTAATAATATAATATTTAATAAATAAATAACATTACATATTAATAACAATAATAATAAAAGATAGGTGCAATGAAGAAAAGCTTTTGTGAGCGAATACAATATACGTAAAAAAACATTAAATACAATATTAAATGTTTCATTAATAAATAATAATAATAATAATGATGGAAAATTAATATTTATGATTTATGAATTATTTATTAGTATGACATTTACCAGTAGTAATCCAATCGCAGCGGACTGCAGAACACATTATTCATTTATTATTATATATTTTTTTATTTTATTTAATATTATAGTTGTTATATTATAGGATATTATTAATAATAATAACAATAGATTAATATATAGCAATAGGGGAATAGATTAGAAATTTCTAGAAGCTATATAGAAGCAAAGGATATTATTAATATAATAAATTATTTAAATATAAACAAAGCTAAGTTTTGGATTATATTGTGATTATCATATAAATGATAGGAATATAGGTGCGTGTAATAAAATTAGACATCTTTCAGGAAATATTTCTCAGATTTTTTTAAGCTTCGTGTAGTACCTAGTGTAGTGTAGACACTACCACATTCCACCGAATTCTGGAGGCATCGCATGTTGAGTGGCTAACTCAACATGCAATGTCACCGCGCTTTGCCTAGTTAAAAGAACGGAAAAATTAAAATATTAAATATTTCCTTTCCTCGAGTGGAAATCGAACCCACAACCTGTCGCGTTTACAGTCGCACGCATGCGCCCCACGACTGTCCTCAAATTCTCCAGTGGTTAAAAAAGTTATACATCAAATATTTCATTAATCTTCAGGCATTTGATATTTTTTTTTATGAAAAGAAGCTAATAATGATTTAATTAGACTACTACGTAGGATTTTTTTTATATTTACGAAATATTAAAAATAAATTAATTAAACAAATAAATATTCTTTAACTATACAAAAATAGTATTAGTGTCAATGATCAAAGATAGGCACTCTAAATTCGAAAGAAAATGTATATTTGACATAACTAGTCAATTTGACACATGTCAACATCACCACAGATAATATGTACAAATCATACATCGCAATAACATCCAAAATTTAATAGGCGAAGACGATAAGCTGTAAAGCCTTATAAAAAAAAACTACTCACCTGTTGTTTGAACGCGGTAGCATCCATAACGCCTGTGTACGCAAAGTTAATAATTTCCTGCATCACGATTTGTGATATTAGCTTGCTCATTGTTACTATAGTCTGTGTTCTTGATGTCGCGTGTTGGATTTTGTCACACTGGAAATGAAATACTTATGTTGAAAACCTATATATATGTACTATCTAGTTCGATTCCCTCTCCGGGACTGGATTTTTTTATTTGTCTAGTCTGGTAAGACAATGTATCCCGCTATATTTAGAATACAGTGTCGCTGGAAAAATATATACTTGATTGTTATTGTGACACCGATGGTAGCGGTTTCATATACGGTGGTTGTGATTCGACAAATTCTTTTTATGAAACATATTTTCTTTACTTTAATTTCGTTACACAGAGCATGCTATTAAGTACTGCCATCCAAAACAAAACAATAAATTTTGATGCGCGGAATTCTTTAAAATAGTGAGAAAAGATTTTTCTAAAATTTTATTATTTCTCTTAACACAATAGGCAAACAGTACATAGACTCCCCCTGGCTCTCTTATCGCTCACTCTTTCTTCACAAACCTTTTACCATTCTTTCATCACTGATTCTGTCGACGACATTTTTGTTCATTCTCATCGTGATATGCTCACTTCTACTTGCCATTCTGTGTATCTCTTCTTTTTGGATTTAGTAAATTTAATTCGCATATCTTACGAAGAGTACGCATCTCCACAGCATTGGCGGATTTTTTTGATTTTTTTGATTGATAAAACTGATATACGACCGGATGAGGCTACAATAATTACAAAATAAAGACAAAAATAATATTAAGTTAACAGGTTAAATCACCATCACCTACCTAGACCTAGACCTATAGATATTATGGGACAAAGTATCATAATATAAAAATTGTATTATGCGTTAATTACTTACTTTAACAACTCGTATAGAAATAATCGCTGGATGATTGACTTCTCTATATAAATCCGGCGGTTTCTTACAACTGTCGCTTAGTGGTAAAATTTGACATGACGAACGACGTTTTATGTGATCTAGTACTCTGAAAATAATAAATACATTAAAATTAAATATATAAATCGTTTATAAGCAAAACTCGTTTGTTTGGTTGAACGCGCTGATCTCAGGAACTATCGATTTATAAGTCGTATAGTCCACTCATCGAAGAAGGCTATGCGCTATATTACATAAAGTTCATCGTATCGATGTATCCCACTATACCTAATGAATGTTCTGAGTTATTCCCATTCCATTGACCACGCCAGCGAAGTCGCTTGTGAAAGCTACAATAGTAAAAGTAAGATAATAGTTACTTACTTCATTTGTTTAGCCTGATCTTGTCTGATAAGATATTCAGTGTCTTCATTAAAATCACCCGCAGTCGCCTCCCCCATGCTGCTTACCTTAAATATTTTATTAAATTTAATATCTCTATAGGGATAAATCTTTACTAATACTTTAAAATTATTAATTAATAAAAAATGTGAGTGTTGTCTAGGGTTAACAATCTGTACTATATCTGTAATCTATATACAAGGTAATTGACAGATTAATAAATAAATCTAAATGGGTGATAGAATAGGTGAATTAACCCAATATTTTGTCCCGATACAGCATGGTCTGAGTTTGTTAGTAGTAGAATTTTACTTTCAGAGAAGACCAGAGGGAACCTGCAAACCTAATGTTAAGACATTTCCTTCTCTATTAAGACAATTCCATTCCTCACTTTCTGCCGAATTCTTGAGGCATTGCGCATTAAGTTGTGTAGTGGCGAAACTCAACGCCGCCGCAGAGCGAGGTGAGCGAGACGGCCTCACATAAACTATATCATAATATATTCTCACCATACTACTCTCACTGGAACTTCTAGCCAATTCAGCGGACAAACTGACGCAATCCGTTGTCAACAATCTGTGGAACGCTTCGCACGCGGCCGCCATCACGAATCTGTGCACGGGGAAACCCTTTGCGCCGCATATTATTACCATATCCGTGAAATACTAGAAAAAAATATGGAATTATTATGATTTGTTCCCAACTATTCGTTGAAAATTGGGTGGTACACCCAATTTCCAAGATTTTGCTTGTTGAGCAGCGGAATACAAAGCCTCGCTTTGCTTTCTAACCAGAATGAGAAAACAAAGATGTTGATTCATTCCCTCGAGTGGGAATCAAACCTTCAACCATAGCGTTTTCAGGCAGAAATTGTCACACTGTGCTACGACAGTTTCAACTGTCAATATTAGATTAATTAATCAATATAAGATTTAAAATAACTTGTTTACTGCAATAAATAATATTTTATAAATTATAATGTAAGTTTTCTTTTTATCAGCTTCACACTGTATCCCGCACACAGCGGGGTAGGCAGAGGGAATCTATTGTCAGTTAAGACACCCCGTTTTCCACTTTCCGGTGAGTTCTAGAGGCATTGCATGTTGAGTAGCGGAACTCAACGCCGCGCTTGGTCTCGACACCAGAGCGAAGAAATGAAAATATAAATGTAAATAAATATTTCATTTCCCCGCTTACAATAATTTCTAAATCGAATCCACAACCAGTAATGTAAGTCATTATTATTATTTACCTGTTGACGTAATAAAACGGCCATGTTCTCCAATAAAGCACTATTCGCAACCACCACTTCGGGTTCTAAAGGTCTTGGAGGTCGAAATGGAGCCTAAAACAATAATTTCAATATTATTTTTTATTCTAAAAAGATTAATTTAAAAGAAAAATTTTCATTCGTTAAACATACAAGTTCTAATGAAATACGAAATAATATAAGCGTTACTTGGCTATAGCCAATATATATTTAAACAACAAAATGCAAATATGTAAATTATTATTTCATTTGAAATAATTAAAAAGAAAGAAATAATTAGTTATGGTAAACTTAACTTGAACGAATCGAACGATTAATGAATGATAGATAGATGAATCGATGAAACAGTGATTAAATTATTTAATTTACCTTTAATAATGGAGTTTATACTTGTTTTAAGAAAATTTCAATAAAAAACTAAAGTAATAAAAAAAACAGCTTCACGCTGTATCCCGCAGACAGCAGCACACAGACGGAAACTAGTGTTGAAACACTCCGTTCCCCACTTTCTGCCGAATTGCGTGTTGAGTGGCAGAACTCAACGCCGCGCTTTTGCCTCGACACTAGAGCGAAGAAATGGAAATATGCATTTTTCAAATTTAAATATCTTATTCAAAATAAGAAGTTACATGCTTCATTTTTTGAACGTCAAATAATTTTATATTAGTTCACTAAAATTAATGCCGGCGCAAGAAACTCATGGCATTTAAATGAAAATTTCACCTGACATTTAAATAAATATTTCATGTCCTCGAGTGGGGATCGAACCCACAACCAGTCGGTTTTACAGTCACACTTTGTGTCCCTGCGCCACGACTGGTTTTGAGACAAAACTAAAACTAAAGTTTCATAGTAAAATATACCAAAATCGCGTCACCCTATCTTTTTGGAGCTAAATGAGAGAGGTATAGGTGAACGATGAACAAACGAATACATGGAAGGAAAAACAAATTAAAAAAATGAGTTAATGCTTTTATTAACCTGTAACAAAGGTCTTTGAATTTATCCTAGTATTTTCGTAGTTTCTTCTTCTGATCAAAGCAGATCGTTATGTACGGAAAATCGAAACGATATTTTAAAATTAATGATTAAACGATAGGATACATGAATGTAAAAACAAAATAATGATTAATTGACTAATGAATAATGAATGAATAATTTCATGCCAGTAACGACGGCTTTTGAACTGGGTTTATCATGAAGAATCTTTGCCCTCAAGACCAAAGCACCTCGTATGCCATTTTTAAATACTTTATTCATCCATAGTCCACAGTACGTAAATAGTGATGCTTTATAGTAAGTAATATATACAAAAACCAAGAAAACAATAACAACCATTACAACTAATGAGTAAATGACGGAATGATTGAGTGAAAAATGAATTAACAAATAATTAATGAGCGAATAGGTGAATGATGAATGAATGACTTCATTCACCTGCAACAACGGCCTTTGAACTCTTTTTAAGTTCGTCATCCAGAATCTTTGCTGTCGTCTCGCGATTAAAGCAGCTCGTATGGCATTTTCAAATACTTCATTCACTCCGTAATATGTAAACACTGATGTTTCATAGTAATATATACCGAACTCGTGCGCTAGGGCGCGACCTTGGTCAGGCATTACTAGATCGCTTTTCCTTGGTGCTCTTTGATGTGAAAATAGTGTTAATTGATAAAATTAGTTATTTATACTAGATAAACAAATTTTATGAAATGAATCCATTAAAAAAAAAGAACGCTCGATAGATTTGGTTTTTTTTTAAAGTATATCTCTAGTTTTTTAATTATTATACCAAATAAATATTACTCATATAATAATTTTGGTTACAGTTTCTAAGATTTACATATAACAAAGTTTATAGTAGGTATATAATTAATAATTATGTATCAAATGTTATAAGGGCACTTATACCTTGAATAATAAAAGCATTAAAAACAAGTAGTCTTACCTAATAAAAGGACTCCTGTCTTTACAATAATTTAAATAAGTCTCATCTCTGTACATATAACGTAGATCGTTTTTACAACCCACAAGTAAAATCGGTGTGTTTGGGCAAAATCGTCTACAAAATAAAAAAATATTAAACATATTTTTAATTTGAGTAGGTTTATTGGGTTGATATAATACAATTTTGCTTTGCAATATAATATACATGTACATGTAAAATGTATATTTCAAGGATATAAACAGTCCTTAGTCCTAAAGTACCCTCCAAAACAGTAAAAGAAATTAAACTTAATAATTTCGCGGATTTAATGATCTTTCATGCTGTAATAAAAAATTGAGCACTAGCTTTCGGTAACAGAACCTCTGAATCCCTATTAAAAAATAGTTTTTTTTAAGTAATAACATTATCAAGGTAAGTACTAAATTTGTTAGTTTTTAATTAATGTTCCACCAGGAGGCACAGTTGGGCGCACTAAGAATTTACACATAAATTCATAATAAAACAATATGAATAAATTTGTCTTTTATTAGTTTATATGACAAAATTGATATCTAAATCGAACCTACAACCATCACACAGACTATTAATAGCAAGAGACCGACGCGGCTTCGTCCGCTTAATCGTATTGGTATATTTAACTAAATTATACAAATGGTTTACATAAATTGTAGCTTATGTGTCATTCTGATGAATAAGCCATATTACTGTAGAGTTTAATCAAAATCCGTTTTTATGTGAAAGTGGAATAAACATACATATATCTCACAAGCTTTTCATATTCATAATATTAACAATTTATTAAATAATAATCTGTGAGGCTAGTGCCCCGCAAGCCTTGCAAAACGACCGAGTTCCTTTGACGCCGAGGTCCTTGAGGAAAGTGAAAACTTTAATAATATAGTAGGATACTTACCGTATTTCAGGGTACCACATGGCACCACAATTTCTCAATGATATAGGATTAGTTATCGAGAAACACAACAACACGACGTCAGATCTGTAATAACACCGTACAAGTGCTATGTTACGATTGAATTATATAATAATATCTAAAACAATATGTATTATAATGGACACCGTTCTTTTTAATAATCGCTGTTTTAAATTTTATTTTTGGTTATTTGGAAATTATGTGAATGAAAATTATGGTAGATTTTTTTAAATGTTGATTAATAATATAAAAAGTATAAGAAAGAAATATCGATACCAATAAATTTTATTGATTTAATAATATCTTATTAGTATAAAAATATAATCAATAGTATAATAAATAATAATATTTTTACCTTCCATATGCAAATCTCCTGTCCTTTTCGTGATCTCCAAACGTGTCCCACAGTCGTAAAGAGACATTTACCCCGTCTACGACCTCCCACGATCGTTCTAACACCTTGAAACGATTACTTATAACAGTTAAACTAAAATATAAAATTAAATCAGTTTCACGCTTCACGCGGCGGAACTCAACACTCAACAAAAAAAATCCCCATTCGTTTGAATGCTATTTAAAACACATTACACAACCGTTGTATTAGCAATCAGATACTGCCTCCTTACCCCACGATAGGATCAATAAGGCTTTTAAAGACAATTTCTCTTAAGATTTTTGGCGGAGTATCCAGTACTGAGCGCCACTACGGTCTCTACATACCTCTTCCGCCTCGTCCACTGTCACCATTAAATACATTAAAGTCAAGTAAAAGCATATTTATAAATTATTCTTCAAGCAATCTAACTCACATCCTTATAAATCCTATACTGATCTATCGCCCACACGGTGGGCACATGCGTGGTCATCAGCTGCGACAGCGACACGTGCTTGTTGCACGCGCGCGCGCATATCAAACGCGTCTTGCCGACCGCCGTGTCGCCCACCACCACGCATTTGACCAGCTCTTGGTGTGGCTGTTCGTTATCCATTGTCTGCGGAGGTACATTTATATATTTGTAACATACACTTTGTAGGACATTTAGTGTTCCGTACCTCAAAAAATGGAAGAGTTATAAGATCACTTAGTCCCCTTTAGATCCATCAGTCCATTGTCAGAACCACAAATATAAAATAAGTATATACGCCCAAAAACTAAATTTTGTCAACGTTTATAAGTCACCCCATTTTACGGCCAATTATCTAGAAGTTACATGTTGGATGGATAACACCGCGCTTTGTCATTACTAGAATAAGGAAAAGAAAATAATGCATTTGCTCTAAGTAGGAGTAGAATCCACCACCGTGTGGCATTTTCTGTTACCGCTGTCATCTTTTATATATTACCGCTCTGCTATATATCTGCGCTCTGCTATATCGAAATTAAAGAAAATTTTAAATATTAACATTTAAATCTTAATATTTAAAATTGCTATATATAAGTATAACTACATTGAAAAGATTTCATATTTTATGGTGTTATAAAGAGTGGTGGTTAACTAGAGAAAAACCCTAAAATTATAACAAATACAATTAAGTATTTTTCTCTACAAATACCAAAAAAATATATATATTCTAATTGCATATATAATCTTTCATACATTATGTTTAACATAGTATTATCTGAAAGTCAAAAACAATGTACAGTCGTTAATTCAAACAAGCGATACAATTATCACAAGTTTCCTAGAAAATCTCTCTATATTTCGAACTAAATCAATACATTTTTATGCACTTGGTAATTCGAATAAAGATATTGTCGCTTCGTGCCAAAACGACGCATTAATTCGTAACTATTAGCGTCTAACACTCGACAATGTGAATCTGCTGAGAGAAAAAGAGAGAAAGATTGAAAAATTTTGTAATGATTACTTTTGAAAAACTTTTCTTCCACACAATTTGTACAGAATAAATTATTAAAATTAAATAAATAAAATAATTATATTGTAACTCAATTAATTAATTATTCATTCAAAATTGAGTTTTAATATTTTAGAGGTCCCTTAAGTTCGATTAATAAGTATGTTAAAATTTTCAGTATGTTAAAATAATGCTGATAATCAAATGAATTAAAAAGATATACAGCTTTAGTTTTTACTATTTTTTTCCAACTTAGTACTAATATTTAATTTCATTTCTTTGTAATGAGGTAATGTTTAATAATTCCTGGTAATAAGGCAAAATGCAGTGTTGAGCCCTGCCTCTCAGCATGCCTGCCTCCAGGAATAGGCAGAAAGTGGGGAATGGAAGTGTCTTAATAGAAACAGTGTATGAATCTAGGTGAATATGCAATATACAGAGTGAAACATCATGCTGTATCCTACATATAGTAGATAGAGGGGTAGTACAGATAGTAGATAGAGGGTAGATAGAGGGAACCTAGAGTTAAGACACTCCATTTCCCACTTTCTGCTGAATTCTGGAGGTATTGCATGTTGAGTGCAGACTTATCGTCATGCTTTGCCTTGACACCAGAGAGAAGAAATGGAAATATAAATTTAAGTAAATATTTCATCTTCTCAAGTGGGGATTGAACCCACAACCAGTCAGTTTTACAGTCACACTATGTGCCACTGCGCCACAACTGGCCTCAAAAATCTAAGTCCTGTTTATTACTTAAAATATACCATACACAAAGAAGGGTTGTAATAATTACTCAAAATAGTATTATAAATCATAATAGATGTAAATAAAAACGTAAGTTGAAATAATATCCAACAAATTCATTAGTTCATCTTAATAAAAAGTATAGAATAAAAATATAAGCAACAATTTTTCAATTTTAAACAAAAGTGAATTTGGATATAGCAATAACATAGCAAATTTAACAAAATAAAAAGAACAAATTTATGTTTGTATTAAATACAGCATATAGCTGATGACCTACAGTGCCACAATTGTCTTATTTTTGAAAAATTTTAGCATATTAGTTTTTATTTATTTCTATAATGAAGTATAAAAATTAAAATTGTTATTTTAGTTTTTAATTGAAAAGGTAATTAAATATAATATTGAAATAGTAATCTATTTGTATACGTTAACATTAAGATTTAACTGAAGTAGGTAAAAGTAAAATATAACAATATTGTTTTAAACAAGAAAATTTATCAAAATTACTCCTACTCCATTATGTCCCAAAAATATAATACATACAATAACAAATGCTTATTAAAACTGCAATTAATTAATGAATCATATTTATTTATCAATAATTTTAAAATATTTTTATTATATAAAATTAAATTACGACAATTTTAAACTGACCTGTTGATGTTGGATATTTTAAATATTTGCGATAATTATGTAAAGACATATTACAAATATATAAAATCGTTTATATAAAATCTACTCACAATAAAAACTATAAATATAATTAAATAGTTTTAAATAGGCAACTAAATAGTCCTAAATATTTTCGTAATCAAGCCGTCCTATAAGCAAAAACCATAATAACTTCACTTTTCTAAACAGCTGGTAATTTTGACAATTAAAAGGTGCGATCACTTATCACAGATTTTAAATAATGCGTTCATTTCCACGCCATTCTAAAAATGAGTTTAATTTTGGTATACATTTAAAAATGAGGTACGGTACAAATATATATTTGTGTAAACTTTTACATAATAATTTAGCATATATTTACTCTTTTGCACATTCTGAATGAACGTTAGGGACAATAGAAAAATTAAATTTATTTTTTAGAAAATCGTGGCTAATCGTGTTATATTTTAGGAAAATTCACAGTTGTATATTTAAGAAAACTATTTAACCCAACAAAATTCATCCTAAGTTAATCTCAACCGCAGTATAATTAATTCAGACATAAAAAATATATAATTCACTTACAGTTTCTTCAACGATTCTGAATTGGTCCACACACTAATATTTACGCATAAACGTCGTTAAGATCATCTGAACATTTTTATATGTATTGTTCACTAAAACATGTAACACTCGTATTAACGCATTGGCATCACTAATAATTTAAATATTAATGTTAATATCACCTATTGCTATCCCGATCGTCTACAGAGTGAAGTTGATTTTGTAGCAATGCAGTGTTCTGCGCATGTTTTATGAATGAATACCCTGCGCAGATCCGCAAGCAGGCTGAGTGAGCATATTTTATTATTTTATATTGACAATTTCCAACCAGTCATTGAACCTTAGCTGGGCTCGTTTGTTTTAATGTCTAAATTGATTTATTCTACAACTTTTGTTTCGTGGTCAATACCCCTCAATTAAAGTTCTCAGGTGATTTCTCTCTCAACAGATGACATCCTTATTAAAACTCGGGGTGCGTTCAATTTAAAGATGCTATTCACTGCACTATCTTAACAAAGTTCATCATGTTATTCAATGTTAAGCACTCAGGAATAATTATAGAACATTTTATAGGCTTTCTTCCTAGTTAGGTACTATGTTCAAAATAATTATAGCGTTACTTTTATTTCGGAAAAGATGCGCCTGACTTTACAAAATAGCAAAAACAAAAAAAAAATAGTTTTATTTTTTAAGTTTATATAAATACTTACAAGTAGGTAGCAGGACTCTACTCTACTGTGTATTGCTTGACACTTGATTTTTTTTCTTTGCAGTTTTCTACTTAGGCAAAATAAAAAAATATATAAATAAGTATGTTTATTAATGTTTAGAATAAACTTAATGAAATATTTTCAATGTAGATCATTTATAAAATAAATAATATCTAGGTATTTTAAGGACTTTAAAGTAAATAACTGGCTATAAACAACATCATTAAAAAAATAAACCCTAAAGATTAGTACAGTCAACATATAATTAATGACTTGAAAGGCTCACACGCGGCTAACAAAATAGAAAATGTCTGCATATTTTCTTTGAAAATTTGCTTCCACGATCGTTAACATTTACACGACCCAACTGCTTTTATGCTACTATAATAGTTTTTATTATAAGAATGGCGTACTTTAGTTTTATTTGGAAAGCGAGAATAATAGAACGATGCAGGCAGGAATATGAAAATGAAAAAATAAATTCCATACTGACATCTAAAACAGAAATACCAAGGAAAACAATGATGCAAAAATGGCGTTTCTACGGACACAACACAAAAAGACGTTTTAAAGGTCGTTTAAGAAAGCTTTTCCCCGATGGATCGTCGGTTTCCAATCTATATTTTTATCTGAAATCAGACCATGCGTTTCCTAGTTTATTTATGAAAAGCGCAATTGGTTTCGTCGGCGGCATCGCGCTCACATACCTCTGCTTTATATTCTTTGTGTACCAATTGTCGATATCGTACCCGCATGCAACGGTCATGAGTTCTATTATTGGCGTGCTACTCACGCTGGGACTTGCGTTCAGTTCGAGAATCAGGTAATTTTGTTTTTAATTATTTATATATTGTGTTCTTAATTGTGTTCTTTAAATGATAAAAAAAATTGGTAGATTTTAATATAGAGGCTTTACCTTTTTAAATCAAAAGCAGTTACTAATTTAGCGACTTAGCGAGGTGATGTCACGATGGCGCAGTTCGGACACTTCCAAGAACGATCAGACATTTATTAGATTGTCATGGATTTGATTCAGAATATTGCGTTCAATTTTTTTTAGCCTTCCCAATTTCTAGTTTTATTATTAAGCACGCAATGATAGTTAACATCAACCTTATATAGAAAAATAAAATAAATAAATCACGTTCCCTACTTTCTCCACCCACGACCACTCTGTTTTACAGTCACACTTTTTGCCCCTGTGCCACACTTGGTCTCAACCTTATTATAGAATAAATTAATTAACCTTATATAGAATTTGCCCAAAAGTATAGAATTGAAACGAAAACTAAAAGATAAATCGATTTAAATAAAAATCTAACAATATTATTATTATTATTATTATTATTATGAACCTTATACATTTAGATATCATAGCATAAAGACATTCTATAATGACAACAGTACCTCGATTAAAAGCTGTAGAATTAATTATTTAACACCTAATCGATTTATATACACTGTTTCTCGTCTTTAACGTTCTCACGATTTTCATATAAGCAGGGTACTTAAAAGTAAAATCGTCGTTCA
The DNA here is from genome assembly GCA_917862395.2 of Heliconius sara. Lineage (NCBI taxonomy): Eukaryota > Metazoa > Arthropoda > Insecta > Lepidoptera > Nymphalidae > Heliconius > Heliconius sara. The sequence goes on along the minus strand of OU860798.1, from coordinate 2,187,515 downwards.
ATTTTATTGTTATTCGCCCAGACGCTATCAAAGAGGGAGGGCTCAGGTTCTCAGCGGGTATAATGAAATATACTTAAGGCTACGATAAAATGGTTATATCGGTTAATGTTATGTTCGGGGTTCGAAGATGTCTTGTGTGTAGGTATTATGAAGTTAATAGGTTTTCATTTTTGAACGTAGAAAATGTTTTTGTTTGAAGATGAAAAATCATAGTCTATATTCTTATTTTTTATTTTTTTTAAGTTTTGTTAGAGTAGGCGTAAAGCTCGTGGTTGTATGATATTCGCTGTTGTATGTCGTCACTGTCTATTTAGTTATATTGCTTTTCATTACATTACAGTACCTCTAACCATTGTCTAGCAGAAACTGATCCCACTGCGCCATCACGGTCTATTGTGTTGTATTAATTTTAACTGAATAATATACATGTTTTGTGATAAAAAATGAAAATAAAACTTTAATTCACATAAATATCTGAACCTAAACCTTTCATTTGACAATTTTTAAAAACAAAGATCTCTAAAAAATCTCCTGTGAACGTGATCGCAGCACAAAGCGACAATTTATAATAGTATAACAGGAACTGAACCTTGACCTCAAATGCAGTAAATTAGCGGGACGCATTGAGCATCGAGCATTGCGCTTGCATGACATTCGGCACGTTATACCTTCCTTTATGCGACATATTTCTTATGACTAAATAAATTACCACCTCTAGACCCGTTTAAAATTATTAAATATGGCGAATATCAACTTATATTAATAAAATATATATTTTTTAAAACCTTCTTTTTAAGAATGGCATATGTATTTGTGCCATATTATGTTTAATTTGTATGCATTTTACATTAAAATATATTCATCTTGCTTTATGTCCAAACTACATAAAAAAGAAAAATTGCTTAAAAGAAAACACAAAAATTTTTTCGTCTGTCCCTCTGGTCTGCACTCTAGGTCACTTTCTTTTAGTTTCCAAGAGGTGTGGGTTCAAATCCTTGCTACATTCAAATAAACGCTAAATTCAAGAAAACGTATTAAACGTTTTCTTAAAAAAATTACAACGCTTATCATTAAAAAAGGTAAAAAATAATTAAAAATCCGTTTTTAGATGCTTAGTATTTCTACTTATACCGCAAATGTTCTCGCGCGTCGGACGCTACACCCTCACCGGCTACGCCCTAGTACTAATCCTGACCGGCCCCGCCACTAACACGCTGAGGAACTCTGAAGTATTAACAGAATCTATGGCTTGTAGTCAAGTTAGTAGAATTTAATTGATATAATATTTAAAGTATTTTTTGTAGGTTCACGTTGTGTCCCGTATTTAAATAGTTGAAGGCACTCCATTCCCTATTTTATACTGATTTTCTAAAAGTTGCGTGTTGAGTGACGGAACTCAATGTCGCGCTTAGTCTTTTTTGCCAGAGAGAGGTAAAAAATTATTAAATAATTAATTTACTCAAGTGAGCATCGAACCCATAACCGATTATTATTTTAACATGACGATATACGATATTATTGATTATTTAAATTTCACTAGTGTGATTTATATAATATTGTCATTTACCTGTCTCTAGTCGGAAAAAATGCGTCTAATATTCTCGGAAAATGAAGATCGATATCGTATATTAATAGATTCTTTGTTGGTACATCAATATATTCTATTATAAATTGTGGCCAATCGCGGCAAGCGTGAGGTTGTGAATTCGATTCCCGCTCGCGTTGAGCTCCAATATTATCGTGCAATGCCTCCAGAATTGGCGTGGAGTGGGAAATAGAGGCTCTTAGGCACTAGGTTTCCTCTGGCTGCTATGTGCGAAATACAGCGTGAAGCTAAAAATATGTGTATAAAGAACCCATACACCCCGTTGGGTTGATGCATGTCATGCACTATTACACTTTCATAATTTAATTATAAGCCAGCTTGACTTTGTATCCCGCACACAGCACTGCATACCACTCAAGACGTGGGTAACGGAGTGTCTTAAAAATCTTTTCCCTCTGCATACAAAGGGAACACATTTTTAAGATACTCCGTTACCCACTATTAGAGACATTGCGTCTTGAGTGGCGGAACTCAAAGCCGGGGTTTTGCCTTGGTACCAGAGTGAAAAAATGAAAATATTATTAAATTAAAGTTCAATCCCTCAAGTTGAGATTGAACCCACAACCGCCGCGTTACAGTCCTGTGGCCTGCGCCACGACGGGCTCAAATTAAAAAAGTTGTTAAACAAGATCTCATAAAAAAAACAAAATGTTGAAATTTGAAATATATATTAATTACACCGAATTTTACTCTTCCGTAGGGCAAAATTTAAATATGTTTACATTTCGTGCGATGGCGTCGCGTCGTCGACTATCAAGACACTTTTTAAGTTCCACATTTTAAATGCAAAAATGTCTCTTCCATTCCATTAAATTTTAAATGAGTATGAGATAGCTCTACAGTGCAAGCAAACTATCCTTCTAAGACTCTACGTTCATATAAAAATATAGATACTTGTTGTATTTGAATATTTAAATAAGTTTTTATATTTTAATACTAGCGACCCGCTCGCGGCTTCGCCCGCTTTAATTACTGAATTATTTATATTATAACGTACCTATGTTTGATATAAATCTATATCAAAATGCCTAAAAACATCCTTTCTACTTGTACTCTGTAATAACTACGTATTTACTAATTGTACATTTAACTAATTTAAAAACTACAGGAGTTAATATGCAATCAATACAGTTATTTTACAAAGAATATTATGAATCCTTCAAATTAATAATTAAATATTTAAGGCTGTTTCTGAAGGAGTAAATTAAATTATTCATTGATATCAGCATATTTAACAGAGTTTTAAAATTATGATGAGACGTACATAACATAGGTAAAAAGAACATAATGTTACAAAAATAAAAATTAGCTTTATGTATATTGTATAAATATCAAAATTGGTCGTATTTTTTAATTCAAAACAATAAAAAAATCCTATAGAAATTACGATAATGTAGTAAAAAATCATATTAGAAGTCATTATAGTTGTCATTCAATTCTGTTTATTAAGTCAATCATCATATATTTTAAACGGACGAAGCCGCGAGCGGGCCGCTAGTCTTATAATATATAGAGATTAAAGTTTTTTGTGCACAGCGCCATCTATTTATGATTGTCAATAGATAGCGTTACGTGTAGGATAGAGTATCAAGATTCGTTAGTACCTACTATTTGTAGTCAATACGTAGTCAATAGTGTAGTCAATAATAATTGCGTTACTTGTATCGATTTCTACTATATCAAATATAAACTTCTTGGAAACTTAAATACTTATATCTTTTGATAGAGTGAAGCTATTACAATGAAATGAACTGGTAATTTTTACGTATAAAAATTGCTCAAATATATTTTGTACTTTTTACGTGATGCGTGTTCACATAAATAGGAAAAAAGACAAACAGACAAACAGACAAAAATTCCAAAAATGTTGGAAATGAATTCTGTTAGTTGTCCTTTAACACCCTGGCTAATTTTTTTAAATATTTTCTAATGTAAAGAAACGACTTTTCTACAGATTTATTATAAGTATAGATATAATTATAATTTATTCGAAAACTTATTATAATGAATTTATCTATGTGATATTCTTGTGTATCTATATAAAATCTATACTCATACAATCTACATATATATGAATGTTAAATGGCTATCGTGGTGCAATTAAGACTGGCTTGATGGTGTTAGTATGCGTTGATATAATTTTGGTTCGAATTCATTTTGGAGGAGACAAAATTTGAAATATTTTCATTTACGTATTCCGCATTAACCTAGTATTAAGACAATCCGTTCGTTCGTTCAGCTTTCCTCAGAATTCTCAAGACATTGCGAATTCAGTTGTGGAGCTCAGTCAAGGCTTCGTTTCGTGTTGTGTTACCAGAGCGGTGAAATTAACTTATTAAATAAGTTATTCCCCCGATGGAATCGAACCCACTACTGTCCCGTTTAGTGCTGTGCCGCTGCGCTACTACCTCATTATGTTAGTAAACATATAAAAATTATTAGCCACATAGCTCCAAAGTGCACAACAAAATAACCTGTATAATATACCTAGTTCTAATAATACCGTCTATCTAGGTGACCTGTTTTGTTTTACCTAAGCTTTTAGTAGAAACTGTCAACACGTATAAAGTTACTCGAACCTGTTATATAAACACAGTGAGTAAAGCTCACCGTTAGCTTTTATTTAAATTTTAAATTATTTTATTTCATACTGACGACATGCAGTACCTTCGCCTTCTAGTACTACACAATTATTTAACTTAAAAAAGTTAAAACAATCTTTTCACTACAAAATTTCGAAGAACTTTTGGTCTTATCTACAATTATAGTGTAATAAAAAGTAATATAAGGTACCACATCCGTCATTATATTTGTAACGTTCGTGCTCTTAACCACTGGTTAGGAGGACGATAAATGTTTTAAAATTCAAGGAACGTATTAAGCCTGATAGAGTAACTGTTATTGTGATGTATGTATATGTATATCAAAAGTACTGTAATCTAGATCAGCGAAAAGAATATAATAATTAGTAAGGATAATATACAATATATATATTTTTTAATTTGAGTCAAGATAGTATAGTGAAGTGAAAGAGAAGTGACAATAGACCATTAATTCCCTCGAGCGCAGATGACCAGACCACGGAACTGTGGAATGGTCTACCCGCGGCAGTGTTTCCAGGTCGATATGACATGGGCACCTTCAAGAAGCGCCTCTATCTCCACCTTAAAAGCCGGCAACGCACCTCCTCTGGTCCTACCATCAGGTGACCCGTACCGTACGCTCGTTTGCTTTGTCCGTTCCACAAAAATAAAAAACCATACCTCGATGGCATCAATTGAAGTATAGAAATATTGAAATTTATATTATTAAAACTTAGTTCTCATCTTATAATTTTCTTTCATATATAAAAGTCTATGCACGTTTGAGATCTAAGTTGAACAATTTAATAAGTAAGCGTCTCAAAACTTTGCAAATAACATTAAATTTAATATTTGCAAACCTAGAAATATTAAGGGACTAAAGCCTTTAGAACTGCGATTTATTAAATAAATTTTATATAGAAGGCAAAAACTCTTAAAAACGCGTCATTTATACCTATAGATAGTATATAGTTTTTTTTAGAATTGATTCAAAAAATGGTGGATCCCCTCCCTCCCTCCCTCCTGTGAACGTTATAAGTTTGCTTGGTTAGGTTATATTGTTATTTTTTATTTAATTATGGCCGCTAAGTCACTAGTTGTAATTAAGCTTAGTTGAAACTATTATAGGAACTAATTTACTAAACTTATACTAAATTAACAATTTTTTTTAACTTCACGCTGTGTACCAAACATAGCAGGGTAGGCAGAGGGAACCTGAGAACTTTGTGTGAAGACACTTCCATTCCTTGTTCCCCGCTTTCCGCCGAATTTCGGAGGCATTGCGTGTTGAGGGGCGGCCCTAAACACCGCCCTTTCCCTCGTTACCAGAGCAAAAAAAATGTAAATATTAAATATTTCAGTTCCTTGAGTGGGAATCCAACCCACAACCTGTCGCGCTTACAGTCGCATGTTCCTACGATACAACAGGCATCTAACAATTCTTTAAGTAAGTAGTTTTCCTAATAAAAATTTCCCATCAGGACCAAATAAAAATAAGTGTTCGACAAATAAACGATAGTGTGAAGAAACCTTTCAACACCATAAAACGCCCCATAAAGTTGATCATGGATAGGATCAAGCGGACTACCTGCGGAATGAATAGAATTGTATCGAGAATGAGTGCTATTGCTACCGATATTGGTTTGTATTATACCTTTAACCCTTACATATATATTTCAATAATCTAATAAATATAAGTAAGGCCAGCCATGATAAGGAAGCATAAAGTGTTTAATATTTTCGTTTTCCTCGCTCTGGTAACAAGACAAAAGGCGGCGTTGAGTTCCACTACTCAATGATCTACCTCACATACCAGCAGGGTAGGCCGTGCGAAATACAGCGTGATGCTAAAAAAAGTCAATTGATAGTTGATGCTTATATATTATCTATATACGTATTTTTTTCTATAAAAATTGTACGGTTGCCTCCTATTATTTTTCAAACAAAATGATTCGCCATTAAAAAACCACTTTGTTTTCAGTAACTTGGTAAATATTTCTTCAGCCTTCAAGCAGTCATATTTCCGCGTACAACTCTAGTAGAACAGTGACATTTTCGTCGACGAATATCGATTAACAATTAATTGCATAATAGTTTTATTTGCCGGTTCCAGTAATATTGTCGTTGCATGACTAAATAATGTATAAGTCTAACCTTGATATACCTTTAATAAAAAAAAGACATTGTGACTCTAGTCTTAAGCAATTTAATAAATATAATGTAACATTTTTCTGTTATATTTAATACATATTTAGATTATTTATTACTTCACTCTTTTATTAAATATTTTTTATTGCGTAGCTTTCCCACGACGAGTTTTAACTAATTTAATATATGGTACCACTGTTACAATGCTTAAAATATATTAGAGAACGACGGAAAAAGTCACATACATTTTCCTTTCAGGAGACTTCATCCAATCGTCCTTCACTTGGCTTAATAAAATAGCTGAAATTTGTACTAAAAAGTTCGGTACTCCTCACGATCGATGTCTGACAGCCATGTTACAGGGTGTTTCAATTTGTAAGCAAAGATTAGGAAATATACCTCGGCTCTATAACGAATCGCATGTTGCCGAAACTGTGTGTAGACATGTCGGATACGATACAGTTTGTGTTGTTGCCGATTACGCGACTGCCTCGTTTTCTGCTACTTTGAATAGAAGTAAGCTCTTTTTATTATTTTTTCTAGGCATTATAATATACAGTAAAAACTATTACAATAGCCTCATAGATTAATTTTTTATTGTGAATTTTAATATGCCAACATCAAAAATTAAACTCATTTGTTATAAATTTGTGTTACGTGAAGATGTGATTTATTAGAACTTACAGATCAAATTTTATCCCGCACATAGCAAGATAGGCAGAGAAACTAGTGTTTTAGACTCACCGTTCCCATTGAGGCACTTCCGTTCCCACCACCACCGAATTCTGAAGGCATATATAACTCTTAGTTATTATCATTTCACCATGAGGGCGAAGCCGCAGTTAAAAACTAGTTAAGTGACTTAATTTAACTAAGTAATGTAAAAATAACATTCTATATATATTTCAGAACTTCGCAATTTCATCGCTCGTATAAAAAAAACATTAAGCATAGAAATCGATATTCACCACACACACATATTCAGTAACAATATCACGTACAATAGCCCGATAGCGGCCGGTCTGGTGACGGACATACGAAAGAAAGCTGATCCCCTGCTGAAATGGTTGTCCTGGAGCTCGTGTGTCACTAGCTTGTTTTTATTGCTTATTATTTTTAGGTAAAAAGTTGTGATATCATTGTTGAGTAGGTATTTTGCTATATGAACTACCATGGTTGCCCATATGAGTTCACAGTGTCACTCAGAAATTATCCAAATTTGCTGGGTAATGCACATATATCTGATATATCAGAAGGCAGAAGGAACCTAGTGATAAAATACTTCGTACCCCATGCTCGCTTGACGGAATAATAATTAATTTCGCCGAGTGAGAATCGAACTGACAATCGTCATGTTTACTGTTACACGGCCTCAGCAATGTAGAGTAATTATAAAAAAAGTAGAGTTATTTTTTTCAGTGTGGACAATTTAAAAAATTAAAAACGTATGATAATATATATTAATATTAATATTTATTAATTTTAGAGCGAAATACTATCAGCATATGTTTGAAACAAGATCCCGATTCGACAACCGCTACGTTACCAAGGAACTGCGAGAGTTGGACTTAAAGAGGTACAGGGAGAGACGGGAGACGGTGTTACCATTGAATAAACGGGAACAAGCCAAATATATTTGCGTTAGTCACTTGGTTTTTTTTTTGCAGTCGTATATGTATTCGTTATTAAGTTTTATTTTTAATGACGTACCTTAACATCCATTCAGGTAATCTATAAAAAAATACTCCATTCTTTACCTACAATTATTTTTTCAATCTTCTTTACATTTTCAATTTTTTTTTCATCCCTCCTCCTCCATACATATTGAATGGAATGGATTTTTTTGCATAGAACAACGCATCTTTATTTTTTTCCACTCGACACGCAATAGAAAGAAGTATGTTGACACTAAGTTCCCAGGTTCTCTAGTTTCCTCTGTCTAATCTACTAACTGCAGGATATAGAATGAAGCTAAAAAGACATGAGAATATATACTTATAAATATTTAGAATTCGAATTAGTAATAAACAAATAATAAGCATCTTTAACATTTCTTAAAGTGTTGCTCCACACTTACGAAAGAAAAATACTTATTTAGAAAAAGTATAAAATTTTTATGTATAACAGTTTCGACGTAGCTTGGATGAGAACGTATGGCTTAGTGGTTAGAGCGCCTGGTGGGTTTCCAGGAGGCGCCGGTTCGAGTCGCGCTACGTGAAAATTTTTATACGTTTTCTAAATAATTAAATAATAAGCAATTCCTTATTTGCACATACTCCAATTGGCTTACCAATTTTTTTTACACCTAAAAAAAATATATATAATAGAATTAATTAAAATAATGGCAAACCACTTAGCACACTGCCCTATGAAGTCCGAGCCATTGTGTAACACATTTTATATAGAACATTGAAATAGCGAGCGAGGGGTAAAAAGCTTAAATTTAGAACTTCTAAAACTTCAACTTTACCTTCCATTCGGAAGCTCCGCTAGAAGCTTTCAACAATGAAATTCGATACATTCATTTATGCTGTTTACGATTTTGTACTTTAGAATTAGAAATGTCGAACAACGTTATGGCTCAGTAGTAAGTATTTAACATCGTGATTGTTGTTATTTGGTATGTCACGAGAAGTCGAATTTTATTTGTAATACAAATATTTCAGGTGAATCAAAAACTTTCATTTATCTTCATTTCATTGTAAGGGATGGAAAATCTTTATTTTATCTTCACTACATTGTGGCAGATCACTTCGTTCTTCTGTCTCTGTCCACTTCTGAAAAAGTGTAAACTGATTGGAGGAAACCAACGTCACGCTATGGGTAGTCAATTAGGTGATTAATAATGACACATAGTATGATGTTTGGTCATTTTAGTATTTTCAATTTCCTCGCTCTCTGCCTACCCTGCTATATTCGGTATACAGCGTGAAGATATGTATATAAAAAAAAGTATATTATATGTATCTGTATGTATTTGTGGTGATTTTAGACTACTTCATTCAATTTGGTGGCGTCAGAGAAGGTTTACCTCACGCGATCCATGGTGTTCATGGCTATAACCACTTTCAAACTTTTAATTCACATAGTGGCCGATTATAGTCTATACTGGGTGTTGATAACGATAAGATACCAAGGCAATATGAAAACACCAGAATGTAAGTTGTTTTCTGTTTAGTTTTGTATTAGTACGGTCTAAATATCTAAAATTTTTATAAATTATACTGTTATTTTTAAATTAAAGTTGTTTTTACCCGCCCAAAAGAAAGGTTATATTTTTAGCGCTTATGTCCGTTCCTTTCGTTACATTAATTTAGATTGTATAGCCGGGGTTTTTTTTGTTTATAGTTTAATTATATAGTCTTTATTAATTAAGTATGGATGTGGAAAGGCGTATTGCTGCCGGTAACAAGGTTAACGGGGCCTTGGCTGCGTTGATGAGACGGCGAAACGTCAGCACAGCTGCGCGTTTGGCCGTACACAATGCAGTTTTGGTACCGACCCTGTTATACGGCAGCGAAACGTGGGTATTACAGAAGAAGAATGAAAGAAAGATGAATGCTGTGGAGATGCGATCTCTTCGTAGGATATGCGGAGTCAGCCTAGCTGATCGAATCCGCAATGAAGAGGTACACAGAATGGCAGGTACCAGCGAGGATGTCACGGTGAGAATGAAGAAGAACGTGCTCAGCTGGTTTGGGCACGTCGAACGAATGAGCGAGGAAAGAATGGCAAAAAAGATTTATGATGGAAAAGTGAGTGGTAAGAGAGGTAGGGGGAGACCTCGGTTGACCTTCGAAAACACAGTATCAAAGATACTGGAGGAAGGTCACGTAAAAAGCATGAGGATCCCCCGGAGGGCATGTATGAAGAGGTTGATGACAGTGGACGAGGCGAAAGAGGTATGTAGAGACCGTAGCGTTTGGCGCTCCGTTCTCTCTGACTACCCCGCTAGGGATAAAGCGTGAAGCTAAGTTAAGTTAAGTTAAGTTATTAATTAAGTAGTTAAGGTTTAAAATGCAGATTGTAGAGTTTAAGAAATGAATAGGATAGAGATCCTTAGCTACTAAGTACAAGCACACTCAGTGAACAAATAAGAGATTAAAAATGTTGTATGTTTATATAATTTTCGAATCAGTATTTTTTTTTTCTTTAAATGCACTAATCTAATGGAATAAGATTTTAAGAATAAATTGAATTTTGAATTGTATCTTTTACTAAACTTTTTCAATAATATTATTAGGATATGTTTCATTTATAACGTAATAATAACATCTTCATAGAAAAAATAATTGAATTCCAGCTGATCGCTCAAATATCGGTATACAAGTGACTCCTTCAAGCACGATAGCGGATTTTATAGGATCTTTAATAGAATCGATAATATTACCATTGTTGCCTAAAACATCATCGTGCACATCTTGTCTGCCCAATCCTCATCCTCCTGATTTACAGCGATATATGCATATAGGTAGGAAGCATATTTTTTATTGTTTAATTTATATAAATGGATAACAAATAAATAAATAACAAAACATTAACAAATTAAAGGTAAATTCAAAGTACAACTGTTATTGCTAATGACATCATGCCCCTCTTATACCTAGAATATAGATAAATATTTTTAAATTAAATATTAAATTAATTTAAAAAATACATTTATTTGATTATAATTAAAAATATATAAATTATTACGAGTCGTGGTTTAGTGGCCCAAAGTGTGACTGTAAAACCGACTGGTTGTGGGTTCGGTATGGGATAGTTCGGTATAGGAGATGAAATATTTACTTAAATTTATATTTCCATTTCTTCGCTCTGGTGTCGAGGCAAGAGCGCGGCGTTGAGTTCTGCCATTCGACACGCAATGTCTCCAAAAAATTCGGCAGAAAGTGGGGAACGGAGTATCTTAACACTAGGTTCCCTCTGCCTACCCTGCTGTGTGCGGGATACGGCGTGAAGCTAATTTATTTTTATTTTATTAATTATACTTTCGAAAGAATCTCCTATTCTTTAATAATATAATATACTTGTAACATATTACTACTAGTTTTATTCGATTAGAGATTAGCGCCTTTAACAAAACAAACTCTTCAGCTTTATAATATTATACACGTGGAAGGCTTTTCTACGACCGTATATTGAAATAATATGTATATTGATTAAGATATCTTTATAGTTTTCCTTGAAGTCATAATAAATGCTGAGTTTGGTTATGACAGTTGCGCCTCTAAGTTTTATTAGCTTATCTTCTTATAGTCTACAAAATTTATTAGATACCCTGTTTTACAGGAATTTTATAAAATGAAGTTATCTTATATATAGTATATATATATTTTTCTTGAAAAGTGAACCCACAACCTAACTAAAGCTTAGTTTGACATGATATTTCAACAACTTATTCTAGCTTCACGCTACATCCCGCACGTAGCGGAATCGGCAGAGGGAAGCTCTCATTGAAACACTTTTTGCCCAATTCTTGAGGTATTACGTGTGGTCGGAGCTTCACATCGTGCTTTGAATCGTTACCAGATGGAGAAAAATGAATATAATTATTAATATTTCATTTCCTTGAGTGGTAATAAAACTCACAACCGTCGCGTTGACAATACTTTTTCTAGTATAAAACATTACTATAGAAGACAAAATTTGTTAAAAGAACAATTCTTTCTATACTAACTGTACTTACTTGTATTATACTTATGCCTTTTGAATGGACGGAAAATGGCAGGCACTCAGTAGCCTACTCCACGAAATGCGAATTTACTGAAAAAAAAAACCGAGCAAGCGCGAGTCGGACTTGCACACGAAAGGTTGCGCACACACCGTACCATTATCTATAAAGACGGAAAAAATCACGTTTGTTGTATTGGTGTCCTCTTTTAAATATTTATTTTATTCTGTTCTAAGTACCTACTTGTTGTTATAGCGGCAACAGAAATACATACAAACATACAGCGAAGTCTTGGTGATAGGGTCCCGATTTATTCTTTGTGTACGAAATCCTGAAAAATATATAAAAAATAGTATAACATTTTACTTTTGTCTTCTTTTTCTTCTTAGGCATATTAATAATACTATTATGGTTTTTTGCCTTATTCGAGCCGTACGGCCTCCGGTTACGGCACGTTATTATGGGACATTATCAACCGGATAGAGCTAAAGCAAGGGCTTTGTGGCTTTTTAACCATATATTGAGGACCAGAGGTATGATATGTGACGTATACTATATTATTTTTTATTTTATATTATTTTTTATTTCACGCAGTATTCCGTACATAGGCCTTCCTATGTAATATTAAAGCACTCCATTCCAATTCAGACACTTATTTTTTCCGCTTTCCGCCTAACACTGGAGTGTTAGGCAGAACTGAACTAATAAATATTAACTGTTTCATTTCCTCGAGTGGGAATCGAACCCACAACCTGTGATGTACAGTCGCACGCTTGTGCCTCTGCGATATTACAACTTCTTCCTCTCATCTTCATGTTTTTTTTCTACTAAGTAGGTATAAGAAACAACGTGAAGACATGTAAACAAATTGATGCTTACATTTTCCAGGTAGCTTCATGAAACTAGCTCGTCGGAAGCTTCATCGTGAACACAAGTATTCAGATCAAGAGCACCTCACATTCCGTTATTGGATAAATTCTCTCGTGCCGTCAGTTTCATTTGTATTATGAAGTAGTCTATCTGTTTTCTGATTGTTTGTTTTATTTTATTTTTTTATTAAAACAATAAAAAATATATATCCGTGGAGACTCAGAGGACGTGATTGGGGAAAAAGAAGATTTTTCGTTCAATTCTCATTCATAGTTATTCTTTCTTAGGCATTTACTTTCTTAGCTTATTTTTAGATTTATATTTGTATTCAGTTTCTTTAAGCGAAGGGTTCTTCGCCTCCTAAACTATTCGTTACATACCGCTATATTAGAAGAAAATGGAAAACAGTTACTACAACATCTACAAACGTTACATTTTAAATAAAAAAAAATTGCAAGCTATACTAATAAATATTATACCAACAGGGTCGATATTTAGTAGATCCACCTATAAACCAACCATCCGTATAACTAACTAACTGAAAGATTGTCTAACAGTCATTTTGTATATATATTTTAATAGAAACCCGACTTCGCCACAATTGTTTTTAGTTTACTTAAAAAAACTAAATCTATTTTTATGCTTTAGATGCTCGTGTTTGAAGCGTGTGTTTGGTAGCAGCAAGACGAAGCATTGCTTATTATGTAACACTTTGGAAGAGTTAACTGATACTGATACTAAGCTGACAAGGTTATAATATCTATATATTTTAGGTTTTTACAATATGTCTAAATAACTATAGTCGTGTCCCGCATATAGCAGGGTATTTACCGTGTGATCTCGGGCTGGAATAGGATCATCTATTTTTATAGATGCTCTTACTGGTGGTGTCGTAAGAGGCGACTAAAGTACGTGTGGTAGAGTCAAGTCGCCAGTAATGACAACACGCATGGGCAGACTTGACCGGATCATTACCACCCCCGGCAATTAAAGCCGGCGTTAAGTAGTGGTTTTATGCCACTGCGTTTCTCATCAGTTAATACCGGGCTCCGGAGCCCAACCCACCTTAAAGGTCGACAACGCACCTGTAGCTCCTCTGGTGTTGCACGGGGCCGTGGGCGGCGGTAATCACTTACCATCAGGTGACCCGAACGCTCGTTGGCCGTGTCTTTTCTATAAAAAAAATACAGGGAAAGCCCAGGGGACCTAGTATTAAGACACTCCGTTCCTATAAAGACACTTCTGTTCCCCATTTTCCGCCAAATTCTGGAGGCGTTACGTATTGAATGGAGGAATTCAATGCCCCGCTTTGCTTCGACACCGAAACAAAAAAATGAAAATATTATAATAAATATTTCATTTCTTCGAATGAGGATTGAACCCTTAATCTCGTCGTTGTTGGCTTTTACAGTCGCGTGTGGCCCTACGCCATGCAATCATGGCGTAGGGCCACACCTCTCCTCTCACCTCACCTCTGGTATTATTTTATAAAATATTTGTATACGCATTAAAGTGCGTCGTTGAGGTCTGTTACTCAACACGCAATGCTTCCAGAATTCGTCATAAAGTGGGGAACGGAGTGTCTTATCACTAGGTTCCCTCTTCCTACCCTGCTGTGTGCGGGATACAGCGTGAACCTGATTTGTATACCCATTATCTTTACGTGTGCAAGTACATTGTACATAGGTATAGCTATAAAGCAAAATTCAATACAATATGTAAAGCGAATTCAAATAAGAATATTATTTATGATACTTTAAGAAGATTCAAAATACTGAATAAAATAAACGTATGATTCAACCATTTCACTAGTTCTGAAGATAATTTAAAATTTTATATCTTTAATATCTTAAACCTCTTTTGTTTCTTTAATATTTTTTTTTTCAGTTGTGAAACACTAAAGTGTCCGGGCGTGTACTGCGTGCGTTGTTTCTCAGATATTGGTCGCTTATGTACAATATGCCTGTCGCCCGCTGAGTATGGTGATGTTAGTGACGTCAGCTTGGAAAAGTATGATAAAATCTCTAATTCTTACTATTTTTTTCTCTTTTTTTTTTCAGCTTCACGCTGTATCCTGCGTGTAGCAGGGTAGGCAGAGGGAGCCTAGTGTAGTGTTAAAATACTCCAACCGACTACCCCGAAAAGGGGGGGGCCCTTTTTCGCCGAATTGTGGAGGCTTTGCGTGTTGACTGGCGGAACTCAACGCCGGGCTTTTGCTTTGTTGGCAGGGCAAAGAAATGATGATTAATTCCCTCGAGTTGAGATCGAACCCACAAACGTCGCACGTAACACACCTTAAAAAAATATAATTATTATTTTAGAGGCTCATCCGATAGTGGCACTGATGACGAAGACGATGATAAACATGACAGCTTTATTATGAGGGTGAGCATAAATAAAACATATGTTATATTTAAGTAATGTACAACTGTTACGATTTCTGTGGTAATATTTTATTATCCAAGAGAAATAAAAGAGATATGAAATTAAAGAAGAAGGAAAAGAACTAAAATATTGTAAATGTAGTCTTAATATTCAGTAGGCGTAAGCTTCAAATTAGATGTAATATGATTTTAACGAAATTTTATTATGTTTCTAAAATATAAATGTTTGCAAGTAAATAAAATAAAATAAATTAAATAAAAATAGCCTTTATTCTCTGACCTAAGTTTCTTATATCTGATTACAGAGAATTTTATATATTTTATTTTATATGGCCTCCTCCATTTCTTTCCATTTATCGCGGCACTTTGCTAAGCAAGCAAGTACTAACTACTATATAATTAATTCCAGGAACAACAGGAAAGCGAAAAAGAAAGCCTCATTAATAAGAAAAACATAAGAAAAGACAAAAACCACCAAGGCTCATCGCATTCAAATGACAGTGGTCAAAAACGTGAATCGTCACTATCTTTGTTAAATCATCATGGGCTAGACGGAAATTGTAATCGACCACTTGTGAATTTATCTTACGGTTCTATTAACGATATCGATGTAAGTATTAAATATACAGTATTATATGAATGAAAACTTCCTTCCGCCCGTCATCACAGACTCTTAGAATTAAATATTGTTCTTTTTTTTATTTTTTTTAACAAAAACAGTAAGGAGTTAGTCCCTTCCATCCAGAAGGTGCAATAGGTTTATTTTATTTTTTAAATAATTCCTAAATTCCGAAACACCTAAACTAAATTCATTTAAGTATCTCAAATTGCAATATGATCTTATGAATACTTACAAAAGCAGGAAATGCAACTCGCTACTCTTGGAGTGTTGGAATTGAACCCGCAACCTTCACGTTAACTGTCAGAAACTGTTCTGTACCTTTTTCAGAACACCTAGAAAAGTATATACATTCTTTATATTTTTAAGGGCGCCACAAAGCACGGAGATAAATGTGGTTTCAAAGAATTACAGAAAAGTATACGGAAAAATGTATTTAATGTACAATATGAATTACTAAATTGTGGTAAATTACCGAAAATAGATAAGAATTTGAAAAATAACATGGAATTGAGTAATAATAAAGATGAAACACGAGGTAAAATATCAAACATATGGAAATTTTTAGTCCGGAAAAAAGTTAAAATGAAACATCAGAAAAGAATGTCACATAATCTAGCGTTTAAAGGATTATTTAAATTATTATATAGACGAATATTACCTTTAAAAAGGCATTCCAAAATATCAAGAAAGAAATATATAAAAGTTTCTACTGTGCAAGACAAGAAGCGTGTGAGAACACTACCTCAAATTAAAGTATTTTTCGCAAAAAAACCAAAAATATTGTATAAACAATTGAAACCAATGAACAAATGCCTTATTGGTAAAACCTTAAGTACAAACTGTAATAATATCAATAATGTGAATAATAATAATAATAAAAGAAAATATATAAAAAAAAGACTAACACATGCCACATATATGAACGCTAAGGGATATAAGATTAATAAAATTAGAAAGTTTTATAAATTGTGTTATTGTGGAAATGTTCCAATTAAGGCAAATCTAAAGCGTAGGAAAAAATCAGGTAATAAGAAATATTTAAGCACAGAAGAAAATTTAATTACACAGTACAGAAACGCGAAAAAGCTACCAAAATTACGATATGAGAGGCAAGACATGGAATACCAGGTATATTAATGTAATTTACAGGGCTAAGTTTAGTAAAATAAGTTCTTATGGTTTATATATATATTATATTTTCAATAAGTCTAATCGAGAAAATCTATGAATTTATGATAATCATTTTGTTTTTCAGAATAATTTGAATACAGATTCATATTCACAATTCCGAGATAATTCCGAACATAATTCAAAAGTAAAATCTTATAGAACGTTTTGGAAAATTGAAAATAAACCGTAAGTGTTATTAAAAATATATATATTTTTATTTATTATAATTTTATTCTTAAGCGTTATTTTATATTTCGTTAACAGTGTAATGACATCGTTGCCTTTTATGAAAGAAATTCGTATTTGGCTCAAATCAGTATTATCTATTAGGAGGTATGATAGTAAAAGAAAAAAACAGAAAAAGACAGGTACGATTATCAAAATGGTTTGATAATATTTTTTTGTCTTTGATATAATTATTAAACTTTAAATATAAATAGCATTGAGCTCCGCCAGAATTCGGCAGAAAGTGGGGAGTGGAGTGTTTAAACACTAGGCTCCATCTACCTGCAATGCTACATGCGGGAGTGTGAAGCTGAAAAAAAAAGCTCAATAATACTTATTTAGAAAACGTATAAAAATTTGAACGTAGCGGGACTCGAACCCGCGCCTCCTGGAAACCGACTAGGCGCTCTGACCGCTGAGCCATACGTTCGAACATATGGCTCAGCGGTCAGAGCGCCTAGTCGGTTTCCAGGAGGCGCGGGTTCGAGTCCCGCTACGTTCAAATTTTTATACGTTTTCTAAATAAGTATTTATCTTTCCTAAGTGTGGATTAACACTTTAAAAATGTTTTAAAAAAAAGCTCAATAATAGTAATGGGTGTGTGGTAGTGCGAAATGTAAACTTAAATATTTGAGTTGTAGGAATTCTTTTGATATGATTGACACATTATTGAAAGTGATTCAAGATGTTTTATAATTTTTTTATTTTTTTAAATTGATTGGAAATGGTAGACAATTTTGATTATATTACACAATTATATTACAGCGGAAAAAAGTGCCACGGCGTTACCACTTCAAAAGTCGCGGTAAGCTATAGCAAAAACTTTGAATGAATTGTTAACACTTAAAAAAATATATTGAAAATGTTTAATTTTTTTAGTTCGTGTCAATATATTGCAGAATGTGTGGATCTCAGTTACGATACAAATGAAAAAGATTATACGCGTGTGAAACCGTTATTTAAACAGTTCAAAGGTAAACATGGCCAGTGATTTTAAAAATTTGTAGGTAACTATTAAAATGTATCTTTCTAACTATATTAAAATATTTTTTTCTTTAGAAATTATTTCAAGTTCGATTACCTACCATTCTGAGAATATTATTTTCCCGATAATAATTATACATTTGATTTTACTAAATAGTCGGAAGTAGAGGACTGAGATTTTTTTTCTTTTCAAATTAAAATTGATCAAGCTCGGTGCGTGTGACATATTCTCATATTTTTTTTAATAAAACAAACAATATGGTTAAATAATAAAACTTCAATATGTGGATATCGGAGTAACTCGTTATATATAAATATTCAGCTTCACGCTGTATCCCGCACACAGCAGGGTAGGCAGAGGGAACCTAGTGTTAAGACACTCCGTTCTCCACTTTCTGCCGAATTCTGGAGGCATTGCGTGTTTAGTGGCAAAACTCAACGCCGCGCTTAGCCTCGACTCCAGAGCGAAGAAATGGAAATATAAATTTAAGTAAATATTTCATCTCTTCGAGTGGGGATCGAACCCACAACTAGTCGATTTTGCAGTCACACCTCGTGCCGCTGCGCCACGACTGGCCTCATAAACTGGCCTATATAAATATTAAAATATCTATTACCAAAGGCGTAGGTATACGGGGATCCGTGCCTATCCTAGAATAGTCTTGTGCTTACTCCATAAATTTTAGTAACAAAAAATTTGTCCTGAAAATACAAAAAAGAAAACCAATGCAAGTAACAAATCTTGGAAATTTCTTCTTTCTTTATTGGAAAATAAAGTCCAGGCCCCTCAAAGATAATATCTCTAGAAACGTCCATGATTTTTACATTTTTCCTTCGTTCCTATTTCACACTTTTACTGCTTTACTATCTTTTTTGTGTATTAATCAAATAATTCTTATCGTATTTATATATTATTTTCAGAATTGGATCAAAAATCAAATTATGAAACTTCGTCAGAAAAAATATCGTCAAGTAAATTTTCTTTATCTAATACAAAAACAAGTACAACTGTTTGTAGCTGGTGTATAATAGAATATATTAAAAGGAAAGCTAAATACAAAAATGTTGACAGCAACAGTAAAAAAGAAACAAATAAAGATATAATCACTGATAGAAGTAAATTATGTGATATTAGTACTTCAACCAAAGATTGGTGGAGTCCGTTAGAAGAAAGGAGAGTTAGAAGGAGTTCTTCCAAAGGCGATAACAGAAAAAAATAGATAAACTGATTATATGAAATTAAATGTAATTTATTTTTTGATAGGTACATAGGTTGTATGTAATTTAAAATATTGTCTGTTTTTTAATTCCACTTTGTGCGCTCTATTGCCACTCGGAGAATAAATTATTTAAAGTTTCGTTTCTTCGTAACGTTTCTGGTATGAAGACAAAGGCGCGGCGTTGACTTGTTGGGCAATGCGTGGCAATGGGGAACTATACTAGGTTCCTTGTATTGTTTCCTCTGCCTACAATTTTATATTTATTTATATATTATATAATATTTATTCGTCGTGGCCCAGAGGCACAAGGGTGTGACTGTAACGCTACGGTCGTGGATTCGACCCCCATTCATTCATGGATTATAATTTATTAATATCTTCATTTCTTCGCTATGGTACTAAGGCAAAAGCCCGGCGTTGTGTTCTGCCACTTAAGATGCAATGCCTCGAAGTGGGGTACGGAGTGTCTTAACACTAACTTTCCTCTGCCTACCCCACTGAGTGAAGCGTGAAGCTAATTTATTCTATTTTTTTATTTATTTTACAAAGTGCTAGGAAAATGTTTCGTGTGTTATGGTTGATGGACGTTCCATTTGCAAGTCAGCGTGATCTCTCGAATTCCCTTTAAGGCTTAAGTTGTAACTTTTGTAAATTATTATGTCACAGATGGTGATATAATAATATTATCATTGCTTTATCATTTAGATATATGTTTGTTAAATAATGATTTGATCAAAAAAAAAACAAATAAGTCATAGATTGAAACTTAACATCGGGGATTTTACGACTTTGTCTGGGCAAATAAAAATATTTTACGTCTGTGTTACGTCTTGATTGATTCATTAAATAAAAGTATATATAGTCAGTTGTCACTAAGTTTGTACCTAGAAATTTGAAAAACTTATTGTATTTAGTGGCGTTACACATTGCTTAGTAACAGTTTTGTTTTCTAAAAAAGCTATTTTCTTATGTTCATTCTTTTTAATAGATCCAGATCCATAAAATATATAATTAAATAATTAATGTAATTACATTGCATCTCAATTTTCACCTATATATGAAAAGAGCGAATTATTTTGGATCTTCTCAAAAACATTTACATTACCACCATTAGAACGATTATAAATTAGCATAAATAAATAGAAGAATGAAAGAAAGGCGTTTGCTGTGGAGATGCGGTCCCTTTTTAGGATGTGAGGAGTTAGTTTAACTGCTCGGATCCGCAATGACGAAAACCCTAGACTGGCAGAGGTAGAAAGTGAAAGAATGGCAAAAAACATTTATGGAGAAAGAGTGGAAGGTAAGCAGGAGGGTACCTCGACTGGCCCGATTTTTTATTAAAGAGTAACTAGCACAATTTTTTTAAGGTTTAAACATGGGGGGAAATATAGGGATAAAGAATTAAAATGTATATCACTTTATCGTTCTGATCCGTGCAGGCTGTTAGTTTGATAATTTGTCCTCTTGATTTTGTTTAACATTTAAAAATTAAAAAAATAAATCAGATTCATGCTGTATTCAGCACACAGCAGGGTAGGTAGAGGGAACCTAGTATTAAGACACTCCGTTCTCCTCTTTTTGTCAAATTGGAGGCATTGGATTGCTTGAGTGGCGTAACTAAACAGTCGCGTTTGCAGTCACACTATGTGCTCCTGTGCCACGTCTGGCCTCGTTAACATTTAATATATGTAGGTATAATAAAGATTTTATCTTAAAATATGTTTTATTATTTTTTATTTAATGTTTTGTCTATAAATTCGTATTTATAAATTTGTATTCATGAATAAAATGTTATTTTCATTGACAAGTGTTTTATTTGTCTTATATTTTTATCTCGTTTATCTCGGATGCTGATTCACCAGGTGGACTATGTGTTGCCGTGTTAGTACTGAAGGTACCGGGCAGCACGATGATACGGGTACTACTGTGCAGGTAATGCTTCTCATTTATTTTTATATATGTATGAATTATGAAATCCTATTAAGTTTAGTTCATAATATAATTATATAATATTAAACTGGTCCTGTCCAAAAGCTCTGGCGAATACCGCCAGTTTGTTTTACTACCAACATTATTTCTTTCATTAGCAGTCAAACTAACTAAAAATAATATCAGTTTTTTTCAAAAAGTTTTATTACGTTCACGCTGTATCTCACATATAGGAGAGTAAGGAGAAGGTACTCGGGAACCTTGTGTTTGAATATTCAGACACTCCGTTTCACAATATTATATTCCCAGAGCGTGGAAGCAAATATAAAAATGTTAAACATTCAATTCCCCCGATATGAAATTGAACTCACAATCGCCTATACCTTGTACCTCTGCACCACAATCGCCTATATTATATCATTTTTGTTTGCAATCAATAATACCTGCCGGTTTGTAGCTGCCACTTTTATATTTTATCAATGACATAATGGAGATAAGCGATATATTATGATGTATGCCATAAAAGTAGACATTTGCAAGATCAGTATCATTGGTCACGTGATAAAGTTATGCAATTTGGAAAATATTTATTTATATATTTTTTAAGCACCTTTTGCTATTAATGCTTTTTCAGAACTATGTGGAGTGTTTACATATTAATGATATTTAATTGAATGTAAAAAAAATCCTGTTGCCAATTGTGATTAAAACATAAAAAAGAATAAGTCATTGCTTTCAGTTTGAGCATTTGAACACAATTGAAGTCATGGTGAAAAGTTAATTATATCTAGAAGCTATCTTTATTATTTAAACTCCTTGATTGCCAAAACTTTGCAGTACGAGTATGTATTGTGGTATTATATATAAATAAACAAAATATTACAATTTCAGTGTGATATTGGCCTTAGCGTGCAGAGATGTATGCACTGAAAGCTCCGGAAGAAAATTTCCTAAAGGCTTCCAGTTTGGGGCATCCACGGCAGCTTACCAAATTGAAGGTGGCTGGGACGAGGATGGTAAGTTATTCTATTCCATATATATCTTTTTTTTGCTGTTTTTACGAGTAAAATGTTCACGCTTCGGATTTTGTGTGCATATCAGAGCCGACAGACAGAACCAGAATTCTAGCACTAAGATAACATATAAATTCAATTCGATTAGAAATTTTAGTACAGTGCAAAGGCGGCCTTATCACTATAAGTGATCTCTTACAGGCAACCTTTATTTATGGAAACTAATATTTAGAGAACATTGTTGGCGGATAACTTTGCATAAAGATATTTTTGCTGTTTATTATATCAAAAAAGAAATATAAAAATAAAAAAAAAAAAAAAAAAAAAAGTATACACACACTATTCATACATAAATACATAAATACATACATACAAACATACATACATAAATACATACATAGATATCATATATATACATATTTATATAGTGATACATTCCTAAACTTACATAAATGCACAAAACAGATACAATGCCTATAGCGATAGATAATATTCTTTAACCCGACGCTTAAAGATACTAAGTGATTTCGACTGCCTGATGAACCGGGGTAGATCGTTCCATAATTTCACCGCTTTTACGGTGAACGATTCATTGTAGCACTTGCTGCGACATAATGGAACCTCCAATACGTTGTCATATTTTGAACGGAGGTTAAAGGACTGAGAGTGGGAGCCCAGGAAAGTAAATCTTTGTTTGAGGTAAGAAGGAGTAAAAGGCAGATATAAGATAGAGTATAGAAGGATAAGTGCGTGATAATTGCGTCGATGCTTGATGGTCAACCATTTAAGTTGAACCCGATATTGAGTAATATGGTCATACTTCCTCAATCCGAATATGAACCTAATTATTACATTTTGGAGACGTTCGAGCTTGTTTAGTAATTGCTGTGACAAATCTAGGTAACAGGAATCAGCATAATCCAGAATGGGAAATAGAAGAGATTGAGCTAACGTTATTTTGGTTTTAACCGGCAATAAATTTTTCCATCTCTTTACCCTCCCAATAGCAGCAAAAGCTTTTCGACTTAACTCCGCTATCTGAGGAACCCATGTCAAAGAACTATCCATCCTGACACCCAGATTCCTCACACAAGTACCAAACTCCATCTTGCAATCATCAAGCATTACAGAAGGAAGCAGGGAGTAGTCAATTTTGGAGAGTTGCTTTGTGTTACCGAGGATACACAACTGAGACTTGCTAGGATTTACCGACAGACCACATGATTTGCTCCAGGTACTAATAATGCTTAAGTTTAAATTGACATGTCGATGAAAGAATTAGGCTTGGACTACTATCGGTTTTCCGTAGCCTGGTCTAGGATAATGCCTAAAGGCCTACCCAATAACATTAATCAAGCTGGCATAGATTATTATAATAATTTAATAAATCAAATGCTCAAGAAGGGCATCCAGCCTTTCCTTACCATGTACCATTGGGACTTGCCAGAAGAGCTGCAAAAATTGGGAGGCTGGGCGAATCCCGCTATTGTCGACTGGTTTACAGATTATGCCAAAGTTTTATTTGACAATTTTGGGGATAGAGTTAAATATTGGATCACTGTGAACGAGCCGAAACAAGTTTGCTATGAAGGTTACGGCTCTGATCAAAAAGCTCCATTACTAAACATAACGGGAATCGGGGAGTATATGTGTGCTAAAAATCTTTTATTGGCTCATGCTAAAGCTTATCATTTGTACGAAGAGCAGTACAGAAAGAAGCAACGTGGATGGATTGGCATATCTTTAAGTTGTTCTTGGTCTGAGCCAAAATCTGATTCGGTTGAAGATCAACAGGCTGCCATTGATGCTATACAATTTGATGTAAGAATTGTACAAAAATATAATATAGAAATTCACTTTTTTCCATCATAATCATGTTACGCTGTGTGATTAGCGTGTGAAATTGTTATTCGTATTCTATAATATTATATAATCATTACCTAAATTAAATATTTGTGAAAGCTTCATCAAGTATATACCAAATGATTTAAATTGAAATAATCATATTTATTCAAAGAAATTATTTATTTCAGTGGGGTCAGTACGCGCATCCTATATTTTCTAAAGAAGGCGACTTTCCAAAAGAACTTAAAAATAATATTGCCGCTAAAAGTCGCGAACAAGGTTTTCCGAGATCTAGATTACCTGAGCTTTCTCCTTCTGAAATAGATTTTATAAGGGGTAGTTCAGATTTCTTTGGACTTAACTCTTATACGACGAAACTAGCTTACAGAGATGAGTCTGTTAATGGAATGTTTGCGGTCCCATCGTATAGAGATGATATGGGTACTATTCTTGTCAAAGATGATGCTTGGCTTCAGGCTGAGTCCTCGTGGTTACAGGTAATTTAGTAAATGTATTTTATACCGTATATAGGAGGATAAACAGGAGGAGCTGAGTTATAAAATATTTTCCGCGTGCACCAGCCAATCTTTGAGACATTGCATGTTGAATGGAGGAACTCAACGCCGTGCTGTGTCTACAAAAATGGAGAAAGTAAAATAATGTAAATATTCCCCTAAGTGAGGGTCGAACCCATAATCGCCCCACTACGATATATGTAATAGTATGCAACCTTTACTTTGAAATAATAATCTTGACGCACTTCACGAAATCATTTTTCTGATTTTGCAAGATACTCAATTTTGGGACTAGAAAAAAAATACACGATATCTTTAGATGTAATGTAAAACATTTCATTCTAAAGATAATTAAATACCTATTGTATAACCTTTTTAATTTAAGCATGACCCAAGTGATTTACTGAGATATTTCACTACAGCCAGAGCTAGCCTTCAAATTGTTTAATATATATATTTCTATACAACACAGGAAGTACCCTGGGGCTTTAAAAAACTCTTACTAAAAATTAATGAGCTTTATGACAACCCACCATTATATGTGACTGAGAACGGCTGGTCCACCGCCGGAGGCCTCGAAGATGATGATAGAATACGATATTTCAGAAACTATCTGACTGCTTTATTAGATGCTGTAGATGAAGGTTGTAATATCAAGGGTTACACTGCCTGGAGCCTTATGGATAACTTTGAATGGCTCAGAGGATATAGGTAATGATTTTAGGCTTAAATAATTATTTTACTAAAATTATAGATTTAATATGTAGGTCATAATAATATATAAAATAAAATAAATAAATCAGCTACACGCTGTATCCCGCACACAGCAGGGTAGGCAGAGGGAACCTTGTGTTAAGACTCCGTTCCTCACTTTCTGCCGAATTCTGGAGGCATTGCGTGTTGAGTGGCAGAACTCAACGCCGCGCTTAGCCTCGACACCAGAGCGAAGAAATGGAAATATAAATTTAAGTAAATATTTCATCTCCTCGAGTGGGGATCGAACCCACAACCAGTCGGTTTTGCTGTCACACTTCGTGCCGCTGCGCCACGACTTGCCTTGACTTGTATACAGTTATACCTACATAGAATTATTAAAACACCTAAACACGTTTAGAAAATGGATTACCTAACAGCAGAGGTATTTATTATAATTCGTTTTTATTTCAGCTTCACGTAGCATCCTGCATGTAGCAGGGTTGGCAGAGGGAACCTAGTGTTAAGAAACTCTCCTCCCCACTTTCCGCCGAATTCTGGAGGCAATGCGTGTTGAATTGTCGGGACTCAACGGCGCGTTTTGCCTCTACACCAGAGAGAAGAAATGCAAATATTAAATATTTCATTTCCTCGAGTGAAGATCGATCCTGTGGGTTCGATGCAGATTGTGATCTGTTTCGTTTACAGGCCAAACAATAAAAATATTTGCCTTCCATTTGTTTATTTGTTTTCAGCTAGAACGAAGAAGACAATAAAAAAATACAATATAAAAATAATGATAATTAAACATATATTTTACAGTGAAAGATTCGGTCTGTACGAAGTAGACTTTACAAATCCTGACCGTCCCAGAACCCCGAGGAAGTCGGCGTACGTCTACAAGCAGATCATTAAATCTAAGCTTTTGGACCTGAACTATGAGCCCAAACAATTTTACGAAGATATGGAGAAGAATGGGGAAAAAATTAAACTATAAACATTGTGAACATTATTTCGAATAAATTTAAAACAGACATTATTCATTTTAATTTACACACATAAATAATTGTCATTTATATTCAATACATTGGTAGATATAGAAGGATTTCAATATGCATCTTTTGAAACATTATCAAATAATATATTTATTCAAAGAAACGTATTTTTTAATGAATTGATATCTTTAATAATAAAAATTCCGATTCTAAATATTGTCTCCATTACAAGTGATATTAGTAAAGCACGCCTAAGGCCTTAAATAAATCATGATTTTAAAAATTTCTTTCTTTTATCGTACAAAAATATAGACAAATGCTGTAAAATAATACGCCCAAATAGAAAATACTATTGCACTATACTAATTCTAAAGCTGAAACATATTTTACAATTTAGAGCATTAAGAGCGTATTATTTACTCATATCGTTATTAAATTGTGTGGTGTTAAAGAAATGGGACGTATTATTTTAAGGTAAGATTTTTTTTTATATGTGGTGAATTGCTTAGTGGTGAAATCGAAACGTGTCTAATTGCACGTGATGATTGTGATTTTGATTCTTGATCCGCTCAATATTTATATTGCAATATTTTTGTACCTCTGCAGAGGAACCATGTTTAAGTAGTAGTAGTTCATCGTTAAGTTTGGTCGTTTTTAATTTACATGTTCTTTATCTTGCAAAGGACAAATAAAAAACAAATAATCTCTTATAAATATACAATTTGTACCATATTATTCCTACATGAGGTCGTCGTGGCCTCAGGAGCACAAGCGTGCGACTGTAAACGCAACCTCCACAACGCGACGCGGTTGTAAGTTCGATTCCCGCTCGGGAGAATAAGATATAATTTTCACAATATTTATTTAATATTGTCGTTTTATCTGTTTAGTAAACATGCGAAGCACGGCGTTCAGTTTCAACATTCAATTCAATTCGGCGGAATTTGGCGGAATGTGGGAAATGGGAGTTTCTTAACACTAAGTTCTTCTTAACACTAGCTCTAGGTTAAACTCAGGTCCCCTCTGCCTACAGAAAATATTAAAAAATAATATTTATGACGACAACGTTAAGTAGCTTGCAAGGGTTAGTCCAATTCGATCGGCAATAATATTTTTATTAATTTAAAAAACATATATAAAAAAAATAAGGATCTATATAAAGTGTTGCCTCTATTTCTATTTGTAGCTTATTATTACTGAGCTGTAAAACAGCGTTAACAGAAAATGCTATAAGAAAATTCCCTGAAGGTTTTCAATTTGGCGCCTCTACTGCCGCTTTCCAAAACGAAGGAGCATGGAACGAAGATGGTAACGTTCTGCATTACTTGATAATTTTAGGAATCTATCTTATAATTATATAAAAAAATTTAAAAATGGGAACCTAGTTTTAAGACACTCTGTTCTCTATTTTCCGCCAAATTTAGGAGGCATTGCGTGTTGAGTAGCGGAACTGAACGCCGCCCTTTGCCTTGGCACTTTTTTTTTTAATTTTCCCTTTTTTTTTAATTTTATGAGAAGTGCCTTTTAGGTTCTGTTCCCTTAAGAGTTTCAAAATATAGCCTATTAATTTTGATTTTTTTCACAGCTCCAAGGAACAGCAGATATTAATATTTGATATCAATTTCAGCTCGATACCTCCACGCGTTCCTGAGAAAAGGGATTTTGACAGACGGTTTATTTAAAATAATTTATTTATATTTCATGTCAGCTCGATACCTCCACGCGTTCCTGAGAAAAAGGGATTTTGACAGACGGTTTATTTAAAATAATTTATTTATATTTCATGGCACAATAAGGATCATTGTCTAAAAGCTCTTCTACATAAACATCATTTTATATACGGAACAAACAAGTAAACATAATAATAATTATTTATTGTTAATAAATAATTATTGCAACAATTATTACATAAAAAGTCAGTTGTGGCGCAGAGTTACAAGTGTGTGACTGAAACTAATATTAACTAAACGCGACAGGTTGTAGGTTTGATTCAGACTCGAGGAAATTACATATTTAATATTTTTGAAACAAATTCAAAAAGGTATTAACCTTTTTACAGGCAAAGGTCCTTCGATATGGGATATTGCTACGCATTCACCTTTTGCGGTAATCGACGACAGCACTGCTGACGTTGCATCTGACTCTTACCACCTGTACAAGCGCGATATTGAAAAAATGAAAGAATTGGGCTTGGATTTCTATCGTTTCTCTGTATCATGGCTTAGAATTCTTCCTAATGGATTCATTGACAACATTAACCAAGCTGGCATAAATTATTACAATAATTTAATAGACGAAATGCTTAAAAATAACATCGTTCCCTTTCTTACCATGTACCACTGGGATTTACCTGAAGAGTTGCAGAAATTGGATGGCTGGACGAACCCAGCTATTGTGGACTGGATCGAAGATTATGCCAAGGTGTTGTTCGATCATTTTGGCGACAGAGTTAAACATTGGATCACTATAAATGAGCCGAAATAGATTTGCTATGAGGGATACGGCACTCGCAACAAAGCTCCTCTGTTAAATATGGGGCCAATCGCTACGTACCTCTGTGCCAAGAATATTTTACTTGGCCACGCTAAAGTATATCATTTATATGACGGACACTATAGGAGTACACAACCAGGATCAGTTGGCATATCTTTAAGTTTCACTTGGATTGAGCCATCTTCTGACTCTCAAGAGGACCAAGAAGCGGCGTCTTATATTCGTCAAGCCTATGTAAGTTTATAGTTTAAAAATATATTATGAAACATGTAATGATATTATCTCGTAATAAATTATGCCTTTTTCGTTTTTAAATTTGCCTTTCACAGTGGGGCATGTATATCAGTCCAATTTTTTCGAAAGATGGCGACTTCTCGCAGGAACTGAAACATAATATAGCTAACAAAAGCTCAGCGCAAGGCTTTCGTAGATCATTACTCCCAAGTTTTTCCAGAGATGAAGTAGAATATATAAGAGGATCATCAGATTTCTAGTTTAAATACATATACAACAAAAATAGCACATCGAAAAACAATCCAGATGGCCAAATATAATATGGCGTTGAATAATAATTATGCTTCGAATATACCATTGATCAAGAATTCTTCTTGGCCTCAAGCATATTCATTGTGACTACAGTTATTCTTAACTTAGTTTATTTAACTTTATATTTTGTATCTCCATTTTTAAGAATTTATTTAATTGAAATTTACTCCTCCAAGAAGTCCCGTGGGGTTTCAGGAAAGTTTTAATAGAAATCAAGAAACTATATTAATAATCCTATAGTCTATGTAACAGAAAATGGTTGGTCCACATCTGGTGGTTTACTCGATAATGACAGAATTCATTATTTAAGAAGTTATCTCAACGCTTTACTAGACGCGGTTGAAGAAGGATGTAATATCAAGGGTTACACAGTTTTCACTTTGATGGATAACTTTGAATGGCTTAGAGGATACACGTAAGAATTTTTTTTTGGTAATTTTATTTTGTACAAGTTAATTTATAATCATGCTTTTTTACTTTTTCATATACTTTTTATTATTCTCCCAAATCGAAGCCAGAAGCTGTCACGTTTATAATGTATTATGTACTTAACAATTGTGTGTCCATGTTATTATTCTAAAAATATATTCTGCTTGCTGGTAGTATTATAATTTAGTAATCTTTACAATTTTTTCAGAGTTAAGTTTGGTTTGTACGAGGTTGACTTTTCTGATCCAAATCGAACAAGAGTGCCAAGAAAGTCTGCATTTGTATACAAAGAGATAATTAAAACGAAAGCTTTAGATCTCAAATATGATTTCAAATCATTTTATTACATCAAATAACATTTAAAATTGAATTATTTATTTAAACTTTGTAGTCTCTAAATAATTAAAGTAATTTAAATTATAAAAATATTTATAATCATAATTTTTTAAATATTTTATTAAGTATTTTTTTCTTAATATACATTTCTTAATTTATTGCATTTATATTATTTTATTTATTGCATTTATTTATATGTTACGTATTTTTAAGTTCGATATTTCAAATTAGAATATCTTTAGGGTGACAAGTGTTTTAGGTATTTTTCACATTTTAAAACAATTACACAATACTTGTAATCAAAATAAAAAAAAAATTCTACATTTTTAAAGTGTTATTCCACATTTTTCTTAATAAGTATAAATCAAATTTAAATTTTTTAAATTTAATTTAATAATAAACAACATTCATAATTATTTTTATGGATACATCACTATCAACAAAGAAAGAAATCGATACTATAATTGTATAAAGCGCATCCCTAACGTCAAAATTAGTTTGTTTATGTGTCACATGCCACTTTCTATACGTCCACACTTCTCGTTTTCTTTCTTTATTTTAATGGAAAATGTGTGATTTAAACGACAATCCTATTAAGATGAGTGTTAAGTGGAATGGAAAAGAATATGAAATACCTGAATTATCGCCATCGGATTCAGTAGCAATGCTAAAAATTGCAATCGAAAATGCTACTGGGGTTCGACCGGAAAGACAAAAACTTCTTAATGTTAAGTTCCAGGGTAAATAATTAGTTTCATTTAATATAAATTATTAGAATTAACTTAAAAAATATACATATTTTTAATAACATAATTATATGAGTTATGTTTTTGATTACAATCAAAATAATTAGAGCAAAGTAACATTATTTTAAAATAAAAATGTATCATGTCATCATTCACCTGCTTTTTAAATTATAAAAAGAATAGCATAAACATAAACAGTAAAGGATTTATTGTCGTTATTCAAACAGACTCGCTATTTTAATTTAGTTCAATCATTATAACTTTCAGTATTTCACTTACAACTAATTTACCTACTTTTATGTTAAATATATCTTTATTGATTAGTGTATCTAAAACGAATAATTGAATAATATATTAATATGACTTGTATTGTTCATTTATACTAAGACTTTAAAGTAATGCCTTTTTTTGTAGAAAATCTATAAAATAAATATAATATAATATTAATAATTAAAAACAATTTTGAAAGATAAATTTACTTAACATTAGTAGTAAAATAAATTTTTCATATTTACATTCAGATACCTGTGATGCTCTGCACCATGATGGCCTCTATTTTTTTCTCAACTAGTATTAATTTTTACTATATCACCCAAATTTTATGCCTCCCAATTCATCATAGGACAATTTATTCCTTTCTGAATTAGATACACTATTGTTGAGTATTGGAACTTAATGCTACATTTTATCTTATTACTGGTGAAATTAATATAATTGACTCCTCTAAATGAGACTCAAACCCATTATATTTAAATTCTGATTCTGTGCCACAATAGTCTTTAAGAACAAGCTGTAATATGTATCTAGAGTTTTTACTAAGCGGGACCTGGACTTTAGCTATGAACTGATATGTTCATGTAAATGTTGTTTTTAATTTATAATCGAAAAAATTGTGACATCAAATGTAAATGTTACATTTCTTAGTTAAATTTCTGGGGTGGGCACCAAATTCTAAGATGGGCACAATCCGTCCAGCCTCCCCATACCTACGCCTATATACCTTTACCCTTGTTGGATAAATTGACTATCCAATTCACAAAAGAATTATCAATTAAAACCAAGCTTAACTAAACACACTCTTTACCTGTATAATGTGATAATAGCTTTCAAATATTGTTTCTTAAAAAAAGTTCAATTACAGGTAAAGTGGCCACAGACAACTGCACTTTATCAGATCTGAATCTAAAGCCAAATCTTAAGATAATGATGATGGGTTCTTTGGAAGAGGCAATAGAAGGTGCCAGAACAAAACCAGATGTGGGTGATGAGGTTATTAATGATCTAGATATTGAGGAGGAGGAGGTTGATGTTGAAAATCAGGAGGTAATTTTTTTACAGTATTTTTCTTTATTTTCAGAGAGTATTTATATTCAGAGAGTATTTCCCATATAGCAAGATAAGCAGAGGGAACTTAGTGTTCAGACACTCCATTCCTCATGCAATGCCCAAATTTTGAGACAGTGCATAAGTGCTGGAACTCACAATGTTGCACTTTTAATGTTTAACATACTTGTGTCAGCAAGATACTGAAAATAGTTCAATAAACCATTATTACTGTCAAATGCTGTACTATTGCACCACAACCTTTATTACTTTCAATGATATGGTGCAGTTTTGAATTATTATTTGAAGTCTCAATATGATTATTGCAAGTTCAAGCCTAGCCTGGAAAATGCTTAAAAGCATTTTACACATTCTTTTTCTAAAAAGAACAATCTATTGTATCATACATTGTAATAGTTGGTTAGGTGTCACAAATTTTCTAAATCAGTTTTGTAATACTTAGTCATACATAAATGGAGAACAAAAATGTCTTATCATAATGATCTCTTTGAATATTTAGAAAGATAACATAATATATGAATATGTCAAGAATAATAAATATGATTATCTTCTTACAGATATATTTAACAAAAATAAACAAAAGGGTGAAAGATTATAAAATAAACATTCTGAATGAGCCGCGGGCCGGCAAGAAGCTGCTTGTACTAGACATTGACTATACACTATTTGACCATAGGTCTGTAGCAGAAACTGGTAGGTGAAAAGTTGTTTTCCATTTTATGAATATTAATAAATTAATAAATCTTATGTCATAAGAATAATAATTATAAGTATAGTATTATAATAAGTTAATATTTAATTAAATCAAATCAATAAAAATCTCATTTTTTTAAATAAATTATTGTATACCAAAGTAGTTCATTAAATGTTATTATAATCTATTTCTTTTCTAATGTATTTGTTTTTAGCTACAGCGACAATTTTAATGTTGTAGGACTTTTTTTTATTTTTGGAAAAAAATGTACTTACTACTATTGAAAATCTAAAGAGTTTATTTGAATTGAAAAATAGCCAGTCCACTTATCAAAGAAGGGCCACTAAATTTAAATCAAAATATTCTTTATTCATTTATACCATTACAAATACTTGCGATTCCCACTTTCCCTTGAATTCTGAAAGCATTGCGTGTTTTATTATGGAAATAAACGCCGTGCTTTGCCTGGTTACCAGAGTGAAGAAATGAAAAAAATATTTCTTATTGCCTAGTGGAAGTATCGAACCCACAACAGTCGCAGTCTTGTGCCCTACGCCACGTCGGCCACTGTAATTTCTCTCTACTTTTGAATAAAATTATTTGATTTTATTTGAATTGTATTCATTTATGTTATAAAACTTCCAGGTTACGAGTTAATGCGACCATTCCTCCACGAATTCCTAACATCTGCATACGGGGACTACGACATAGTCATATGGTCGGCGACAGGAATGAAGTGGATAGAGGAGAAAATGAGGTTATTGGGTGTTTCAACGCACCCGGACTATAAGATTATGTTCTATTTGGACTATTTGGCTATGATCACTGTGCATACAGCCAAGTATGGAACTATTGATGTAAGTTTTTCGGATTGTGGAGAGAGTCCATTGTGGTACAGTGAGACATAAATGTCTGTGAGTTTAATACCCACTTTAGGAATGTATTATTTTTATTATTCCAACTCTCATAAAACTAACCGGAGCGTTAAGTTACGCTATACGTCACGTAATGTGGTGGCAAGCGGAGAAAAGATTGTCTTAACATTGAAAAGAATAAACTTATATAATGGGATAATATTATAATTTTTTGGCCTATTAAAAAATATATGTAGCAGAAATCGTACCCGTACTGTCTCTTGGAAACTGTCCACAGACGGTCTTGTACGGTGTCTAAGAGATGCAACTTAAAGGTTTTGTAGGTTTTAAGTATTTTTCTTTTCTAAGTGTGGAATTAAACTTTAAAAATTTTTAGAAAATATTTTTTTTTTCACGAATAATGACAGGTGTAAAAAAATTACAAAACTCATAAGTAACGTTTAATTATATTTATTTATAGGTAAAACCACTCGGCGTGATATGGGGTAAGTACCCACAATACAACTCAAAAAACACTATAATGTTCGACGATATCAGAAGAAATTTTATTATGAATCCAAAAAGTGGTCTCAAAATACGACCATTTAGACAGGCCCATCTAAACAGGGAAAGGGACAGGGAGTTATTACATCTATCGACTTATTTAAAAGATATTGCGAGTTACTGTGACGATTTTGATTCGCTCAATCATAAAAGATGGGAGAAATACAAGCCGGATAAGAGGACTCATCATGCAGGCAGTAAACGAAAGGCAGAGGATAGTCCGTCACAACCAAAAGATTAATAATTAATATTAAATTAAGTTTTTTTATTTTCTTTATTATTATTCAAACATAAAAAAAATCTAAAGAAGTATTCAGTGCGATATTTAAATATCGATATTTTTTATTAAATGAATATGAGAGCTCCTTGAATTATCTAATAATAAACCTTATTGCTTAAAATAAATAACTCTTATATAATATCAGTTAATTTATTTAAAAGTTATTGTGGATTATTGTAACGATTTTGAAGCCCTTAATCATAATTAATCATAAAAGATGGAAAAATGTACAAGATCGATAACTCATAATGCGAGTAGTAAAAGGAAGACAGAGGGTACTCCGTCACAACTAAAAATTGAATAATATAATTTGGGATTTTGTTTTCGTATTTAATATTTAAAAGGGCTCTTTTTGTATTACGCTAGTTGAAACTTTAATTTTTGTATTAAAAAAATTATAAATCTATCATTAAATAAAATTAATATTATTTAATACTCTTAAAAGAGATAAAAATTATAAAGCAATATAGCTGATCGCTTAAAGACTGGAAAAGACTTGTATTCACATACCATTAATGTTTTGTAATTTCATTATAAAATAAAAAACAAATAAATAGAAAAAACCACTCATAAATTTTACGTTATTCTATTTATATTTATTTTCTCTCTAATTACCAATGTAATATATTATACACCATAAAAAATATGATTAATTTTAAATTTGTAAAATTAGCGTGGAGATTTTTATATATTTTTTTTATTTATCTTAATTGTGTTATAATTAAAATTATATGTAACATTTTATACATAATTCTTTTACATTACACAACCTAGACCTACTGAAATAAATTTGTATCACACCAGTGTTGCTAGCGTTAAGAATTAGTAAATATTAGCTCAATTAACCAGATATAGAGCTAATATTTACTAATTCTTAACGCTAGCAACACTGGTGTGATACAAATTTATTTCAGTAGGTCTAGGTTGTGTAATGTAAAAGAATTATGTATAAAATGTTACATATAATTTTAATTATAACACAATTAAGATAAATAAAAAAAATATATAAAAATCTCCACGCTAATTTTACAAATTTAAAATTAATCATATTTTTTATGGTGTATAATATATTACATTGGTAATTAGAGAGAAAATAAATATAAATAGAATAACGTAAAATTTATTACTAGAACTATAATTATAAACGTATTAAATTTTACTTCTCGATAATTTTACTCAATACGAAACTACATATGTGTAGAGAAATACAAAAAATATATGATTAAACTTTATGTTACTAAAACATTTGACTAATTTTAATAGAATGCTAGAATTGTTGTTTATGTAACTATTTAGTCAAGTATTTTTGAATATTTATTAAAAACATTTCATTATTTATTATTTATCTTTATAAAACTTCCAATTATTGAAATCGTGTTCTTCCAAATTTATTTTACCTATCTTCCAAGCATACTCTTCAAGCTATATTTAATTATAAACCTTTTTAAGCATTTACTAATTGTATTTGTTTAATTATATTATAGTCAAAAAATGTTATTAAAACTGTAATACAGTCAATTTATTCGGGCTTAGTTTTGTTGTAAAATTTTTTGGCATTCAAACAACAAAATTGTTTTACAAAATACTTAGGTAATTTGTCTACTTAACTCTTTGCTGACAAGATATAGAAAATAATAAGATATTAGTTTACTTCATTTTATTATCAGTCAACTGATAAATGAGCAGACTGTTTTAAAATTGGTATAAGAACTTTTTATACAAAAATATGTACATCGTAAGTGTTATTATAAACAAATAGTACCAACATTAGTGTGTATAGTGCCTTGAAAGTTTTTGTGTAGGTTTTGTAATTTGATTGTAAACGAATGTCAGAATAAATAAGCATTTATTAATATTTCTTATAACTTGGAATCGTGTAGAAATGTAATTTGTTATGAAGAATATAAAATTTGTGTATAATTTATTGTGAAAAATAAAAAATGAATCTGCTTCTTCTTGCTTCGTTTTATTTATAAAAATTTCAGTCCTTTTAACATTCAAATAAAATAATGCAATTTCAAACATTTAAATATATGTTTTAATTTTATATTCGAATAAAACAGTTTGACCTGTTAATTTAAAAAAATGCCATTTATAAAATTAATTTACGAAGGAAATACAATTTTTTATCACACACCGAAACAAATGAAGGAAAGAAAATTTTTCGCCGAAACCAAAAGAGAAAATTTTACATATATTTATAATAAATTTGTAATTAAAAAATGCTACGGTGGATATTACTACGATTTTATACTAATACTAAAGGTGTATATAATGGTCGAAGATAATGAATACCAAAAGCTATATGAAAAATGAATTTAAGCTTATCCTAAAAGCAAAATTATTTTATTAACGAAATAAACAAAATGTAGCCGCACTGGCAACACTACTGACAACTAAAGTCAAAGTTTGTTTCAAAGTTCATATAATAAACTTCAAATTCAAACAGCTAAATTTCAAAAAAAAAAAAATAAGTTTCACATTCCCACTTCACTTCATTCATACCACAGGAGTAGTTCGTCGTAGTGCGCTGCTTTTTTACTCATTTTATTTATTTTATGTGAGAAAATAGCCGGTGTGTTTAAATAATAACTAGAATGTAATATTTGTAAGCGGAAAAGTGTACATTTGTTTTATAAATACGTTGTTATCTTATACTTTAGGTACATACTAACTGCTTACACAACAATGTTAGAATGATAAGAGATACATTAACAAAAATATTAGACTGAATTATATATAGGTTAACTGTATTTAAACAATATTTATAAGTTAAAAATGTCACCAATAACGTCGCAACCGCGTCCAAATGAAATGTACAATATCGTGTCAACTAACGAAAGCGAAACAGGAAATAATGATGAATCATTAGGACAGGACGAAAATGATGAAAAAAATAAAAACAAAGTAGATAATACTGAAGATATCAAGAGTGTTATAGAAACCTGTTGCTGCCCAGAACCATGCTGGATTTTTGAGTTTTCTAATTCATGTTTTGAATGTATCGCCAGCTGTATACATAGTTGCTGTGAGGACTCCTCTAATGATAACATTGTTGATGGCAGTGAAGGTGACAACTGTGATGTAGATTGTTTTGATTGTTTTAGTAAGTGCTCTGATGACTGATTGCCTAAATATTTTATATTCGGGATCCTCATGCTTTTAATGTGACCTTCCTCAAGGATGTGAATTTGTTTGCCACATCTATGTTAAATGCCTATTATAATTGATTCAAAATTAATACTAAACATTTTATTATTCAGTTTCTAGTATTTGATTTGCCTCCTGTTTTAATTTTATTGTGATAAGATTTAAATAATAAGGAAAATATATTAGATGGCCCAAATACTGAGCCAATGTAACTTAAGTAAAATTAATGCTTTGGAAAAGAAATAACTAAGCTTTCCATGACTCAACTGTCATGTTGCATGATGAGGAGCTCAGATCAGTACCTTGGGACTCGCAATCCAAGTGTAGACATAAGGGACCCTTTTTAAATGCATGTTATACTTCCCCACTGGAGCTCCTATCTCAGCAATACCAAATCCAAAATGAGAATTCAAAGTCTGTGCAGGAAAATAAATAATTATGGTTCTAGATGGGACGGGACAAGCTATAGCAAATTATACTCAGATTTTCATGTTTTGCTTTTTATTCCTACTTCTACTGTGTACAAATTAACTTAAAAAAATACTAGAACAGTTAAGACTGTTAATAATTATAATAATTAATGTTAACTTTAACATAATATTATATAAGTACTTATCAAAATATGAAATTAAAATTGAGAATATTATTTTCCTATTATTATATCAATGAGCATGGTCTACAAATAAAATATTTAAGGCTTATTTGCTTGTAATTAATAATCATAGTCATTTTGATACATAATATATTTATTACATCTATTGTTGATATTGTATAATAAATATTTCATGTTAGGACCTTTGTTTCATTAAAATATTTTAGATCCAGTGGGATATTGTCTTGCTGGAGACAGAATGATTAAAGCCTAAAGGTTCATTTCCTCATAGCAAAATGAGAAAAAAAAATTAAAATAATTTTCTTAAATAGATTTAAAATATATATTTATCGCACAACAAATAGTTATGTACTTTGGTGAAAATAAAACAAATATACGTAACATATCTACATATATTTCCACATCAATCACAATACAATAAAATGACTAGACACCGACAAGTTATAAGAATCCATTAAAGTAAAACGAAAATACACCACTATTGAGTATTTATAAATAGTAGCTTAAAATGTTTTAACTAATTAAGCAGTTATCTTAATTACAAAACAACTATCGCACTAAAACCAAACTAATGACCATATTTTAGAGTAAGATAGAAATTACATATAATAGTTATATAAAATTCAATAATATCTAATATTATAATGTGGCGTGTAAACTTTTTAAAGTCATGAATTATTAATTTCACTCTATTTCTATGAATTTGCAATTTTACGATAAGCAAACGAATCGTTTATAAAAATATTATTATGCCGCGGTTTGATACGAGATGTAGCAGGGTAGAGGGAGCCTAGTGTTGAGACATTTCGGTCCCCACTCTCCGCCGAATTCTGGAGGCATTGCGTGTTGAGTAGCGTATCTCAACGCCGCCCATTGCCATGACACGAGAGTGAAAAAATAAAAATATTAAATATTTCGCTGCTCTTGAGTGGGAATCGTTTACCGTCATACACTTGTGCACAAGTGCCCTGCGCCACCACTGGCCTTATGGAATCTTAGGTATTTCTTTATCTATTCATGTTTCGTGTAGTAGGATCGATAGAATTCTACCGCGTACTAGTTTAACCTTTTCTATTTAAACACTAAGCAAATTCTTAAAACAATACTTATAGGATAAATTTGAAAGCTTTACAAAATATGACAAATTATATTGAACTATGACTTGTTTCTATCAATTATACAATTATTTTCTTTGTTGATAAAATATCTCTTTTAGTAAATAAGAATATATTAATTGAGGCAAAATATATTATAGAAGTTGCGAAATTTGCTTTATTTAATAATATTAAAACTTATACAATAACTAGATTCTAAATGAATCGTATTTTATAGGAACCACACATATCAATAATTTATTTTATAGACATCTATATAGATTTTTATTTTACTGCACATCAAAGTGACTTTAATATTTTTTTTTATAATTAACAATTTAAATGTGTTGTTTTTAATTCTAGAAAAAACATATTTATAGTTATTTGTAATTTTGAGATGATTGAAAGAAAGAAAGAATAATTTAATTATTTTCTATCGAATAATTTATTGGCTATAACACTGAACAACTTCTAGAGACTTTTAATTTCCGCTACATCAAAAATTCAAATACATATTTTTTTATAAACATATGTAGATACCTAAATACAACAATTGATACCAACTATTTAATTTATATAAATGCAATTATGAGGTTTTTATTATAACGGCAATATATATGAAGAGGTTATTTAATAATTATAAATAGATTAAATAAATGGATTATTTATTTGCTATTGACATAAGTAATTATTGAAACTCGGGATTTCAATTTCTATGCCAATGAAATAGGTTTTATATGAATGTAATTTTGATTACGCGAATTTATAATTATCTTTATATTTTATTACTATATACTTCATAAATTTTATTTAATTTTCATATGTGATTAATGTGTGTGTGATTAGCGCCAAACAAACTCTTTAGCTTAATGGTATTACAAAATAGATATTTTATTAACATTTAGAAAGAGAAGTCGATGTTTTAATATTTACAGTTATAGTTTTATGATTGGTAAGGGAAAATTGACACTATAGTGCCGGTCTCTGTTCGTCCTCGCTCCGATATCTTATTGTTATATGAGAAATATTCTTATGTGTGATTGGAATTTAACTTGAATTACTGTATGAATGCCCTCTGTTTCTTTATATGAGAATATTTATAACACAGAGATAGGGTCGAGAAAGAATTGTGACACTTTAGTGTGAATTCGCCCGAGGACTATGATAATAGGTACGATGCGATATTCAACGTTATTATTAACTCTATTATTAATATTTATACTAGAATTGTTATATAACCATAAAACTCAGTAAACAATGTTATATTGGAATGAAGTATTGAACTATCTAAACACTAAACATATTTTATACATAACGGCTTTAGTTTACTTATTTCATTATAGCTGAAAAATATTTTTATATATATTTTAGTTTATGCAAGTACCAATATTATTATAACTAGAATTTGCTATGGCTACGGTGATTAATTGAATATTTCTAAAGACGATATGAATTACCGTCTGTATCGTTGTAGTAGATAGTACTTGGAGCCAGTCCCCAGTCCCAGATCTGTGGCGACACAACGTCTAATATTTTTTTTTACTTATAACTTTCCAACAGGGCCCTCATTCACATTTATCCAGAGCCCCCATTATATATTCTAAAGCAGCCCTAATAAAATGGAGCTAGTCTTTAAGCTTCAAAGCGTTGAAATGAAATAATTTTATTGTTATTATTACTTTAATGTACGTACTAATTTTTATAATATTTTAAATATGATATTTAAAAGCTGAAAATAATTTTAAACTAATTAATATATGTTTATGTTTAAAGAATTTATTCTCAAAAAGAAATACAATTTCACTTACATGAGAACAATACAATAAATGTAACAATTTACATCGCCTTACAAGAACCCAGTTAACGAAATAAAATTATTAATTAACCATAGTTTTTACCATTAGCAAGTTGTTTATTCGCTGTAGAAATTGGTATTCTCTAAAATATATTTTGAAAGTTGAGACTTAAATTCGTTGACTGAGTTTACATTTTTCACAGATGCGGGTAATTTGTTATAAAGTTGTGCTCCATCAAAATTAATATTTTTCTTAGCAAGTTTGGTTCTTATTTTCGGAAGAACTAGTAAGCTTGGTCTACGGCTGCTACGGTTACTGTTTTGTTTTATAAACGTTAAATTAGAACGTATCAATTTACTTATATTTTTCTTTATAAAAATACAAGAATTATATACATAAAGTTGCCGCAGATTCATTATGTTTGTTTTTTTGTAAAGTTCAGTTGTTGGTGTCAAAGTTGGATATCCAAAAAGTATTTTAATTATTTTATTTTGTTTTCTTTGAAGTGCTTGTAATTTTGATTTACCAGTATTACCCCAAATTTCGATTAAGTACAATAAATGTGATTTTACTAGAGAATTGTAAATATTATATTTGATTTTTTTAGGTATGCATTTTGAAATATTGATAAGTGAACCAATTAAAGAAGAAAGTTTTTTATTTATGTAATCTATTTGATATTTAAAAGTTAAATGATTATCTATACGTAAACCTAAGTACTTTTCACAGGTTTTTTGTTCTATTGGAAAGTTATCAACAGTGAGTGGATCATGCGGTGCAATAATTTTATTCTTAGTTTTAAATATAATGTAACAAGTTTTAGAAGCGTTAATGGTTAACAGGTTACGGTTGAACCATTTGTGTAGAATATCTATATCTTGTTGAGCTTGCGCAATTATGTCATTTATGTTACTACCAAAATAAAATAAACAGGTGTCATCTGCGTATAAAGTCAAATGGCCACTTAGTTTCAAGGTTGCAATATCGTTTATGTAGATTAAAAATAGTAGTGGTCCTAAAATTGAGCCCTGAGGGACTCCACAGGTAACAGGCAACGCACTACTTAAGGTATTACCAATTTTAACGATCTGCAACCTGTTATTTAAGTATGATTTTAGCATTTCAAGTGCATTGCCATTGATACCAACTTTTTGAAGCTTATGTATCAATAGTTCATGACTTACGGTATCAAAGGCTTTTTTTAAGTCGATAAATAAGCCCAAAGCTATGTTCTTTTTATCTAGATTCTGTCTTATTTTTGTTACCAAATCTATGGTTGCAGTAGTAGTGTTACTTCTAGCTCTAAAACCATACTGACGTTCAGTTATGAAATTAAAAGAGTCCAGATAGATAGCCAATCGGCTATAAATTATTTTTTCTAAAATTTTAGAGAGAACGGGTAGCACTGATATCGGACGGTAGTTTTCTGGGTCCACTAAAGAACCGGATTTATGTATAGGTGTTATTTTTGCAATTTTTAATGAGTCTGGGAAAATCCCTTGGGACATAAGATTGTTAAAACACTGTGCCAGACCTTTTGATATTATAATGCTCAAACATTTTAGTGTTTTTGTGCTAATTTTGTCTATACCAGTACTTGCATTCGAATCTAGACTTCTTATTAGGCACTCAATCTCCCGGGAACTACAGGGTTTTCAAAAGCTAGAAGTTCATGATTAGTTGTTCATAGTTTGTATTGTTAAGTGTGTAATATTGTGATATTTTGTTGGATTTTTTGTTGCAAGAGGGAACCTATTGTTGCGAATATTTGTTGAAAACGTCACAAATACCTTTTGATAGTAATATTTTGATCCTACATATTTTCGAGGGAGCACCACTTTTAAATATATTATTATTGTAATTTATTAACTAATGTCCAGGTTCTGTCTTATTTTTGTTACCAAATCTATGGTTGCAGTAGTAGTGTTACTTCTAGCTCTAAAACCATACTGACGTTCAGTTATGAAATTAAAAGAGTCCAGATAGATAGCCAATCGGCCTATAAATTATTTTTCTAAAATTTTAGAGAGAACGGGTAGCACTGATATCGGACGGTAGTTTTCTGGGTCCACTAAAGAACCGGATTTATGTATAGGTGTTATTTTTGCAATTTTTAATGAGTCTGGGAAAATCCCTTGGGACATAAGATTGTTAAAACACTGTGCCAGACCTTTTGATATTATAATGCTCAAACATTTTAGTGTTTTTGTGCTAATTTTGTCTATACCAGTACTTGCATTCGAATCTAGACTTCTTATTAGGCACTCAATCTCCCGGGAACTACATGGTTCAAAAGCTAGAAGTTCATGATTAGTATGTTCATAGTTTGTATTAGTTAAGTGTGTAATATTGTGATATTTTGTTGGTATTTTTGTTGCTAAGAGGGAACCTATTGTTGCGAAATATTTGTTGAAAACGTCACAAATACCTTTTGTATCAGTAATTATTTTTGATCCTACTATTATTTTCGAGGGAGCACCACTTTTAAATATATTATTATTGCATAATTTATTAACTAATGTCCAGGTCTTTTTGGGATTCTTCGCGTGGTTTGTAAATAGTTTATAATAGTATACATCCTTCTTATTTTGTATTAACTTAGCTGTTTCAGTTCTCTTTGAATAGAATTTATTTTTTATATCTTCATTGTTAGAATTATTTTTGTATTGTGTCCATAGAAAGTTCCTTTGACTTAATATATCGATGATGCTTTTGTTAATCCAATCGTCTCGTATATTGTTCAAAATTTTGGTTTTTGTTTCCTTGCAGTTATTAATATGTTTATTTATTATGCTTTCGAGTTCTGTATAGTTCATTGTTGTGTTAATTATTATTTGTGAGGTTTCTAATGATTTGTACAGCTTAGTGTAGTTTATTGCTTCATAAGTAGTTCGCAGTTTTCTTGGAGTTTTAAATTTATTCATTTGTACATATATGTGTTTGTGGTCTGATAATGATGAATTAATAATAGCAACGTTAAAATTATTCG
Organism: Heliconius sara; assembly: GCA_917862395.2. NCBI lineage: Eukaryota > Metazoa > Arthropoda > Insecta > Lepidoptera > Nymphalidae > Heliconius > Heliconius sara. The sequence goes on along the minus strand of OU860798.1, from coordinate 2,143,115 downwards.
TTTTTAAGTTTGTGCTTACGTGATCTATTATAGATTTTTTTGTAGTCGAGTCCCTTGTGCAGAATGTCTTATTGATTTTGTTTAGCAATCTATATCCTGATTCATGTAATATTTGTTTATATTTGGTTAATTGTTTGTTATTCTCTAAGAGGTTTATATTAAAATCACCAAATACTATCGATCTTTTTCGTTGTTGTAGTTGAATGTCGTAGTCACTAATAAATTGTTCAAAGTTTGTATCACCAGGCTTGTAAACTAAACCAACATCCACGGCACATTGTTCAATGTGTACCCATAGGTAGTTGTTACCACCCCGGTAAGTTGACTCAATTAGGCTATGTTGTAGATTATTATGTACATAAGCTGACACTCCACCACCTCTAACGTCTGTTCTGAAATTATAGTAGTGTGTATAATTTTCTATTTGTAGCTGTGAAGCTTGATCTTCTGATGTTATCCAAGTTTCAGAGAGCAAGATGATATGTGTGAGCGTTGGTATGGAGTCGTAATTTTTTTGTAAATATTTCTCGGTAATCATTTATTATTTGGTAATTTATAGTATCAGTTGTATTTATATTTGTTGTTGTTAATCGGAGGAGTTTTTTGTAGGAGATTTGACAATGGTCGGAGTTCCGTTCAAGTATTTAATTGTTATATCAGTTTCGCCATTGGCTATTCGTTTATTTAACTCACTTTTTATCAGTGCGTAGTACTTATGCTGGGCTGGAGTTTGATCAGAAAATATTTTTAAATTGTTCGGAATTTGTTTCCGATTTTTAAGGATTAAAAGTGCTGTCTCTGGTTTTTCAAAGCAGACTTTAATTTTGCGAGCTTTCCCGGGATTATACTTACCAATGCGAAATATATGTTTTGGTTTTGGAACATTTGTAACTGTCTTTTCCAACGTTTTGAGTACTTCAGTCTCATCCTGAAAGCTGTCGTTTTCAGCGATTCCCATTATAATAATATTGTTTTCTCTATTCTTACGTTCCTGTAATTCATGAATCAGTTTTTCGTTTATATATAATATATCATTATTCTGGGTTGAGAGAGTTGAGGTATTTTTTAATTCTTTTATGTTGGTTTCTAGTAATTCTATTTTTTTGTTATCAATATTTAATTTTGTTTCTACCTTATTTAATTGAGATTTAATGTTGTTGTGCTCTAATGAAATTATCGAAGTTGATGATTTTATGTTCTGTATCTCGGAGCTGATTTTTGTTATATTAATGTCAAATGACTTTTTAATTTCATCGTGAGAAACTTTCATAGCATGTATTTCTGTTTTTATTGTACCAATACAGTCGTTCATTTAATATGATGAAAATGTCCTTCTATATTACTATACATACAGAATATCTAAACAGTTTATATATCTATAAACGACTATTATTATTTTTGGTATCTTAGAGACTTGTTAAAGACATTACCTGTGTAATGTGACTCTTGCTTATTAATATACAATTTTCATAAAATACTTAGTGCTAGATATAGAAATTAGATAAAGAGAAAAGAAAACAAAATAAATTGCGTATTTAAGCAATGCTAATAGTAAACGCTGAACAAACTCAGAATAATTGGGAAAATTGTCAGTTTTAATTATTATCTACTATCCATTCAAATTACATCAAATCTCCTGATATTTTTAACCGACTTAGATAAAGGTTCTCAATTATTTGGTATATTTTTTTAGCGTGCAGAGATGTTTTAAATGTGAAATATTAATACAATAATTATTATTAATGAAATAATACTAGTATATTTAAAAAATTTAGAGAAAAATATAAATTGTAATAACGTGTATAATAATTTTAATATAATATACATAAGAGAGACTTCTCAAATAAATATAAGCATTGAAAGTGATTTACCTAACTAATAAGACTTTAACTTTCTTAATAAGACTTTTTAAAAAAAATAAAAAAAGCACTTACGAGTTACTTATTAATATCAGGTCGTGTACTTTAAATATGTTCGCTCTTTATTTATTTTGCCATTTTTTTTAAAGGTTTTGAAATGTCAAAAATTTCTAATTACTACACTTAAGTCGAATGAAATATTTTATTGTGATTAGAAAAGCTACTAATTAGCTTAATAATAAATATTTATATTATGTAACATTTAAATCAGATACAACTATATAACTTTGTGGTTGTCTTTTAAAGATTTTTTGGAGATATTTGATTTAATGGCTGGATTTATGAATACATATATAAGGCTGATCTAGATTGTAAAAAAACGCTTTTTAATTTACATGTTTTGATATAGGAACTCAAGGTAGTCAATTGTAAAAGTTAAACTATTTTAATAGTAGGTATAGACAGATAGAATCCGAAAATAAATATTTTTCAATAGTGTTGTAATTATATCGGATTAATATTTTAAATCTAACGTACGTTACAAATTGACCTAAAAATACTTACCCTGTTATTTACACTGGCTAAAATTACCATAAGAATCATATTGCACTAAATTCGATTTTTTTTTCTAAAATATTTCTCCTAGAAAAACATCATTTACTTAAGAAAATTAATCAAGTTTATAGCAATTTATATAAAAACAATGTGAGTTTGCTTTATCTTATATGTATATAGTTACTACTAAGCTAAAGATATGTAGATTTTGTGTGAATGAATGAATAATAAAATATATTTTGTAATTAATTCAGTATATTCAATATTTTTTTAATACGGTATTAAAGTTAATGATATTTTTAAATTATTTATTTAAAGTTTCACATAGACAAATATCTAGCATGAAAAAACCATAAAAAGTATATAGATAATTCTTTGCATAACGTGTAATATATGTAAACATTATTTTTGAATGAATTTTTCAATCATCCTTATAACTTTCACATTTCAAGATATTCTTTTAGATAATATAAGTATATATAATAAATAGAACGAATAAATTATGCTACAAAGACTAGAAGCGGTTAAAATGTATAGTTAAGATTTAAAGTTGACTAGATTTTAAGTATGAAGATGAAATTTAAATATCATGACTTAACCTTAATACACGTAATCATTTAAGTTCGTGTTTTCTTTACTATAAAGTAACATATTTTTTAATGAATCTCTGACCTAATTTAAAATTCAATTAACACGACTTCAAAGTAAAAATATGATATTAAAATTTAGTAAGCATTAAATTTCGCTATTCATATAAATAAATATATATATTTTCAATATATTATTGTATATATTGCAAATTTTTTTTATAGAACCACATTCAAGCAATTCCTAACTGTAAAATAACCTATACTTGAATGAACCTTGTCTTGACTTAAATGAAAATTAAATCAATAATTTCAAAATTTAAAGTGTTAAATTGCCAAAAAATATAAAAATGTAAATATTTATATATCGCTTTCTTTGAACATTTTATTTTATGGACTGAAGGAAACTAAGAGTCCAGAAAAATTTTATAGAGCAACATTAAATAATTCTTAACTGTTGAAATAAACTATTTTAAAATTTATTTAACTATTCATATGTCAGTTATAACTATTTATATGTCAGTTTCTTTAAATATATTGTTGAATGGTGTTGCATTGAAGTGTATGAATCGCGTATTCGGGGTTTCCCCTTCCGTCTCAGACTCGTCCGTTGTCACGTGCTTAGGAGAAGTTTCTGAATGAAATTCATGGCGGAAATTACCTGAAATATTTGTTAAGTACAAGGAAATTATTACAATTGTATAGTTAAAAATAAATATATGCACTTATTAATTGATAATAAAGATAGTCGTGGAGCTGCGTCTGTATCTGACTGTAAACACAACAGATGTGGGTTCAATTGACACTTGGAAACTGTTGAATTATTTTCATTATCTTGTTCTGGCAACAAGGTAAAGGGCGGCGTTAAGTCCCATCACTCAACACTAAAAAAATTAGAACGGCAGATAGAAATTTCATAGATTTAAAAACAATAATTCTATCAGTAATCTGTTTGAGAATTACAAAAAAAAATTTTGCAACTTCGTCGATTCCAGATCAGTAATTTATTAATATTACATATTTATTATTAATATTACATATTTATTATCAAAAAGTACTTGACAAGGGCACACAAAAGCAAAGTGAAAAAACTAAAACAACAAAATACTTACAAGCGAAGCATACAGTGACAACTGGAACTAAATGGAAAACTAAGTACTACATAAAAAGCAATATATTACCAATATTTTAAATGTGCAAGTCTGTGAGGATGAATGTTTGTTCTACTTTCACACAAAAACTACTGAACGGGTTTAAATGACATTATTAAATACTAAACTCATCTGTGAAGATTTTGTTTAATTTCATCACAAAATAACAATAAGTATAAGCGGTGGGTCGGTAGTAATTTATGTAGTAACTAGCAACCCAAACGCGCCTTCGCCCGCTTAATATAAATGTAGCCTATGTGTTATTCTGATGTATAAGCTACTGTAAAGTGTCATCTGTATCCGTTCAGTATTTTTTGCGAAGAAAGTGGAAGAAACATTCATTCTCACAAACTTATGCATATTTATAATATAAGTAGGACGTTAATTCTAATATAATTCTATATAGCGTCATTCGATTTAGAGAAACTTCTTTTAAGCGTCGAATTTATTACTGGGCATGAGATTCTCTCGTTTTCGATACTACTGTGTGGTGTATGTTTGGGTGACACATAAATAAGGATAAACCGTTATTTCTAGTGCACACAAAAATAAAAATATCGCTCAGTCACTCTAAAAAAATTGCAAATTATAATAACTAAAAAATTATAAGCAATAACATTTTTTAGGATACATACAGTAAGAAGCAATAAAAAAATCTTTCAATCAGGAATGTTTATTTGAGTGAATGTCACCAATGACATGAAAATTTATTACATAAATACTTCTTTATTTATGCTTTGACTTAGAAAAAACTTAATAATATTAAAACTTTATCAAAACAGTATCAAATTTAATCCTATTCAAATTAAAACTAGTAATAATATGCAAGTTATTATTTTAAAGTTAATTAAGATTAAGTAATAAGAGTTTCAATATTAGTACTTATTTTTAATTTTGTTTTTGTGGCGCTATTATAATTTTTATAAATGCTGAGTTTAATATTATCAGTTTTATTTCTAAGTCCATATTGTTTTTGAAAAAAAAAAAATATGACAATAAAATAGCAGTCTTAAAATTAAAACGAACTTTGTATTAAGAAAAATACAACTAAAACGCAAAAACCTATAAAATTTAACCAAAATTAAAGTATCTATTGCCATTTAAGTTTTGATTTCAAGAATATTTATATAAGTTAATCTTTCTGTCACGTTCACAGATTGCAATATTGTAATTGTTAAAAAGAGACAGTAATATTCAAGATTCTCTTGAGCACATGAAGACTAGATTAAAAGACCATTTGGTACAAATTTACATTAAAAAAGTTACATCATATATAGCACAGCTTAATATGCTTAAACCTATTATGTACTATGATTGCATTAATTAGTTAAATGTCGGTAACAGCCGGCTTTAGACTAGTCAAAATGACAATACATCTATATAGGAGAACACCCTATATATATTATAATTATTAAAATAACCTACATTTGTATAATATTGCATGCTTAATTGTAATTAATACTCTAGTAAACATCCATGCGTCATACATTAAGTAAGCGTCAAAAAACACATATCATCATTTTGTTGGACTAACTATTATTAGGTGCTACAAAAAATACAGTACAAGCTTATGCTTTAGAACTAAAATAAAATATATAGAAATAATTTGGATTCGAAATTCAAATTTGGATACACAAAATTATCTGTGAAATGAGCCGAAAGCCAAAGAAGTCATTTATAGGTCCTTATAATATTATAAAGTGTAACATCTCAAGTCAGAATATTCAATTCTCAAATTCTAAATTCGTATTTTTTTAGCAAAAGCTAAAAGTAACATTTATAAATTCAAAAATTATTAAGTACAACATTTTTAGCCACTACATTTACAGTTAATTTTGAGTGGAATAAATTTAAAAAGTCAACTTCGAATTTCGAGTGCCAATTACTTTTCAGCAAAAGCCAAAGGTAACGTTGTATAAGTCCAAACATTATGAAGTGCAACATTTGAAGCCACTACATTGACAGTTCACTTTTCGCGCCCTTCTCCTACAGAACCCGTAGCATTTTAACGCGAAACAACACAATCCACTCTTAGTACCATCCGACTTGCAAGACTCTCTGCTGTTCAATCTTTCTAATTCCGGCACTTTTTTATCTTTCACTTTCTCTTTACCACTTAATAACATATCTAGTCTGGATTTCAATTGAGAAGGTGATACACTTCTGTCTCTTGTCAATCTATTGGCATCGATATTGGTGGTGGAATCGATTATTTCATTGAAATCGTCTGACTCATTCGATACTTCCGCATTAGGCGAGTGAGATTCTACACTTTCCGGTGTGTAAGGATCGAGACATTGCGTGGGGCTGAGCAGTGATGTGTCAATATCGTTAACGAAAATTCCGTCACAACTCGAATAATCAGCGCTAGTGATTTCAACGAATGGTATACCAGACATTTTTTCGTTTAACGAACCAGTTCTAGTGCGTTTCAGTCTATGGTCATCGGATAGTAATTTATCAGGATGGCTTGATGAATACTCAGTGAATTTCAATGATTTCGTATATAAATCCGGGTCTGTAGGTAGTCGGGGCATTTTCTGTGAGTAAAATCTAGCTGTAGAACACAAGGCACAAGGAACACTTTCACAACATTGTACGATACCTCGGTCACTCTGCAGCATCACACGAAGATAAACCGGCTGTGGAAAAAAATATCCTCGATTGGTAAGAGATTGTGTTCATAATAAATATTGTGTTTATTTAACTTAAACATTAACTAAGCATGTACAGCGTAATTAAACACTACCATATATAGTAAAAGTAATTAAATGCTACTGTTCAAATTACTTTAAAATCGAATGGATATTATTTGGTAGAGAACGGTAGAAATCTCAACAACGTAAAATCCAACATGCAGTGATAGTTTATCAACAATTAATCAACAACAAGTAATTCAATACAAAATTTGTTTAAGCGTTAATGGTAGAAAATGGTAGGTTTTGGTAAAATACCTTATGATCTCCCATACAAGCCGCGTCTCCTATGACGCCATATTCGCTTCTACGGCGGGTAGGAACATCTACTAGCCTTCTCAGCTCAGCTGAGGCCTCGCCGCCTTTGGGAGACCCTTCAGATTGATTCCGAACAAGCTTACGACGACCTGGCGATACTTCCGAATCTGAAACTCTGAATAATCGTATTTAGTTAATATTAAAATATAGTATCGATTTTTATTTGTATAGTTGCTAACGGCGGTGACACATTTATGGCAGTCGTATATAGAAGGAAACCAAGTACACATTTATGCTCAAACACTTAGGTACAATAAATATTTAAAAAAACAACCAAGGCCAAGACTTATAATATTATTTGGTTTATTTAAAGTAAAATATAAATTACAATAGTTAGCATTTTCAAAAAAAAAAACATTTTCATTTAATCCAACTATAGCATTAGCAAATAAAGATTAAAAATGCAATAAAACATCATGTTTAGTAAAATAGCCGGAGCTAATTAAATTTACCCTTTTAATTAATTTATTTCATTATAATCACAAAAATATATCACTTAGACACTGAACAACATCGACATTCCAAAAAAAATATACAAAAAATATTTATCATGTTTACTTAAATTTTATTTAGTCTGTGGTCATTCCTTATACAAAAAACACAGATAATATGTATAACGATTGTAATCAATTATATAATATCTGGGCAAGTCAAGGGTCACAACAACCGTACCAACAACTTACTGTTTTTTGTATCCGAAAAATTTCTTTTTAAATCTGTAAAATGTTTATATTTCTTTTATATTAGATATCATATTATAATATGGGTTATAAAACCACAAAGTAAGAATGTTGTTGCTAATGTTACTTACTTATTTGAAGAGTCTATCTTATATATTCAAACAAGTCACTGTCAATTACCAATAGCAATATGTGAATATCTATATCTATATTACTACAAAAATATATATTTATAATGAGTGATTGAGATGGAATAACTTAGAAGGTTACAGTTGTAGTACTTTTTAACTAATGTAAAAATAAACAGGAGTATATCAGTTCAAGATGATGAATGACGCGATATTGTTGATAATGAAAAATATTTGGGCATAGTGAACTAAAATTAAAGCACTTGTGCTTTTTATAATTGAATGTTTGTATGCTTCTTCTCAAATTTCTTGGAAACAAAAGTCATATCGAGATTATCCCCTCTACTTTAAATGAGATACATATGAATTTAAGTTTTTATCAAAATCGAACCCACAACCAAACGCTAAACAATCTATGAACATTAAAATCCAACAAATACAGCTTACCGTGAATTAATAGCATGTTGTAAACTAGTCGGATCAGCAATGCTCTTCCTACTGACATGTATACCGGGAACACTTAGAGCGTCGAGTTCCGCCATACTGCTTTTCTTTTCTAGTGTTTTGTTTGGACTCATCTGTTTTTTTTTAATAATTAAAGATTATATTATATATTGATTGCAGGAGGCTTAATAAAGTACGAAAATTTTGTATTATAATTATTTCTTAAATGTATAAATTTACACTAAAACTAAATTACTGTTGTCAATATTAGAAATATTAGAAAATAACAATAAAAAAATTGAGAAAAAATCTTTTCGCACCGTTATTTATCCTTTTTTTTTACCAGTCATTATTTTATTACGACATATGTCTACGTTCTAAGCTCGTTAGGTAACTCTCAGTGCATATTTTTTGAATTCCAGGTTGTTAGTCGTACATAGCAGGGTAGGCTCTGCTGTAGGTTACCTGGGAACTTAGTGTTAGATACTTCGTTCCCATTAAGACACTTCCAATGTAACGCCGCGCTTTGCCTGGTTATCAGATCGAAGAATTGAAAATATTAAATACTTAACTTGAACGAGTGAGAATCGAACCCACAACGTCGCGTTTACAGTCACGCTTTGTGCCTCTGGGCCACAACTAGCCTCTTTAGATTTATAATACTAAATATATACAATTATAATCATACAATACTTAATTAATGAATAAATAATATATACATTAGTATGAGACCGAGCCGGTGAGGCTGATCGAGCTGGACTGCTGTCTGACGATGACACTCGTCCGCTGCCACTGTCAGAATCACCTACGGATTTCCTAAATGTATAACAAAATAAACATTTAATTTCCACTTCTTTAGAAAATATGTAAAACTCTTAACGTAGCGGGATCTGAAACACGGCGTTTGGACACCATGCAAGTGCTCTGACCACTAAGCTATACTATCTAATCAAACTACGTCGAAATTCTTATACTATTTTTATAGCTTATTAGTGTTGTCTTTGCAGTCTCTTCACGAGACGCTTAAGTTCTTTTTACTACGTGTGAAATAACCTTTAGCCGCGGCTTTACCTCGATGGTCAAATGGATGGACCATTGAGAGGACCGCAGGTATTCATAGCGGGTTTAATTCAAACGTGATGTAATATAGCCTTCACCCTACATTAGTAAATGAATTGTTTAATAAAAAAAAGTATTTTTAACTAGTAAATCCTCAGATTAGCGTATTCAATCAAACTCACTTGATAGCTTTATAATATTAGCATAAATATACATTTTTCCTCGACAACACTTTGGACATGGGTATACCTAGAGATATTTTCTGGGAAGCCCGACCTTAAGTTCAAATCATGGTCTACATATATGTATTTTTTATTTTTATACGGCTTAGTTTTGTTAGAAAAATTTTTGGGGTGGGCAGGGACCACCTGGCCTCCCCTATTCCTACGCCCATGATATTGGACGGGACAATCCTTTTATTGAGCGTAAGGTGTAAGATGTGTAGGGTCCAATATATACAAAGAAATAAATATTACTAGATCAAATAATATTAATTATTTGCTTAACACAAAGTTTAGAAAAAAAACCACCATAAACAAAAACATGTACATACTTAGAACTATGCAAATGTCTATTCTCCCCGCTTCTAGAGTCAGCTTGTTGGATTAACAGTCTCGCTGACTGAGAGAGCAGCACTCTGTCACACCATGCTGGGCATCTGATGAAAGTGGTAAATGATGATAAAACTATAAGGCAGAACACGGTAAAATGGCAAAAAATTGGTAAAAACCATATGTTGAAAAAAAAATAAAAAAAGTAAAAATAGTTTCTTAAAAAAATATTTGACTAAAATTTTTTTAACAAACTATTTTTACTTTTAAATTTTTTTTTATTAGGTAATTTTTTTTCATGATTTAGCTTCTTTTTTGCTTATTGAGTAATTAGTAATAAGTAATGTTAAATTCTGTGAAAAGTCAAGTAACCAATAATAATGAATTCTTCAAAATATTTTCTTAAAATTTGGAGGATTCGATGTCCATATCATTTCTGTTTTGGAAAATAGAAAGGGCGGGGCGTTCGAATTCCGCCACTCAGCACGAATATCTTGATAATTGGGCAGTGCACGGAGAACGGAATGTCTTGACATGTTTATTCAGCCTACACTGCTGTATGCGGGATACAGCGTGAAACTAAAAAAAGCTTCATATATAATTTCTTTCACACATGTCAAAAGGGAAGAACAAAACCTTTAATTTCTCTCTACTGCTTATGTTTATAAACTAGTGACTAATAGTAAATACGGTACGGTCGACGATTCGTGGCCGCCTTGAACTTAAGGCTTTAATTTCTGATCAAAAGTAATAAATGTCCGAAAATCAAATTTACGCAGCCTTCTTCAACTTACTTCAGAGAAGCCACTTCTCGTCGACCGTACTGTATAAGAGTTACCTAGTTTTCATGTAATGTGTGGGCAGATGAACATCTTCTTCGAACGGGTATGTGGGTGGAAATTTCACTGGAAACTCATATAAATAAGATCTTAGTGCCTCCAGTTCACGATCGTATCTTTGTAACTGAAATAATTAAAATTAATTTTGTATTATTTAAGCCTTATTACAAGCTTGACTGGAAACAAGATGGTTGTAGGTTCGATTCCTATTAAAAGGAACGCTTGAATGACATTTAACTTATTTACTTTGTTGTATCCTCTTCTCTAAATTAGTTGACAACAGAGGGTTTTAACACTTGGTTCTCTCGATTGTAAAATAAAAAATAGGATTAATATTAAATGAAAGTTAATATTTGGTTAATACAAGTGCTAAATAAATTGCCATAAAATTTATATAAAATCTCTCTAAAATCTCTATTCCTGCTGTTCTTGTATATTGTATAACTCACCCAAGGCTCTCTAAATATCTTCTGGTGGTCGACATGAGCGAACTCCTTCTTGCCGATAGTAAGTACTATGCGATCGTCTGACTTCGATCTGTATTGTAGTTTGGACGTGTCCACATTGGCGCCATTTTGTAGACGACACGCTGTCAGCTCTTCTGTCACTTTCTGAAAACATTGCTTTTTCGTACACATACAGATGTTTACGTACAAATTGCAATTTGAGAGGAAATTTGGAGAAAAGAGTGTCTTAACAAAAATAAAAATTACCTTAACGACTCCTCCTGTGTCGGTCCTAAAATTAAAATCACCAAATATGAAGTACGGTGCCGCGTTCACATCCGAATGAAGATGGCGGAGCGTGTGTCGTAGCGCTCGACGACGACTACGACAATAAACCTTATAGGAAAAAGGAGTATATTAGTTTTTTTGGTTATTTTTACTTCAAAAGAAAAAAACACTGCTTATAGAACTACTAATTAAAGTACGATCGGCGAGTCGTGGCCGCCCTGAAGTAAGGTTGTTTTAACTATTGCGGACTCGGAAGATAAATATACAAAATTATTAAAAAATCATAAAATAAAATCTGCGCGTCCATATACAGCTCATTAGTACTGGCTAGTACTCTACATAAGCATTATAGGGCCGGAACCCTACATTAAAAGACAAAAACTACTATTAATATTGTAATATTTTTTTTTAAATCGAACCAATAGTTCATGAGGTCAATGTGTTAACTAAGCAAACATTTCAGCTTTATAATATTAGTATAGAACGTTTATTGTATATTATTATAATTATACTTACACAACTGCGGACAGTTATAGTAATGCAGGGGCACAAACGTGCGACAGTAAACGCAGGTTGTGAGTTCGACTCCCACTGGAGGAAACGAAATATTTAATATTTTCATTCCTTGGAATTCTTTCTGGTAAGTGAGGCAAAAGCGCGGCGTTGAATCCTGCCACTCAACACGCATTGCCTCCAGAATTCGGTGAAAAGCCGAAAACGGAGTGTCGAAACACTAGGTTCCCCCTGCCCACCCTACTAAACGCGGGATACAGCGTGAAGTAAAAAAAATACTTACAGAAGGAAAAGGCTCCAGAGCCAGTAAATTAGACGCATCGTGAAACAGATGTATGTTGATGAACTCCACCGAGGTGCCGCGTATAGTCCAGCGGGTGCGTAGAAACCCTTTGCGAGACCATTTACACTGAAATTGGAATAATTTGGTTAATTGATAATTTTGTTTAAGATATATATTTTTTATATGTGAAGATCTCGATTCCCATTTGAGGAAATGAATCATGTAATACTTTCATGTCTTAGCTCAGGTAACGCAGCAAAGCGAGTAGAGTTCCGACACTCAACACGCAATACCCCCAGAATTCGGGGGAAAGTGGGCAAAAGAGTGTTAATGGGAACGGAGTGTCTTAACACTCGGTTTTCAGATTTTCTTTGCCTTTCTTACTATGTGCGAGATACAGCGTGAAGTTACAAAATATGTAAAGATCCAATGTAGTGACCACAACATTTGCTGAATCCATATTACTTTTTTTATTAACAGCAATATTACCCATATTGCTACATATTTAAAAAATAATTTTAAACGCTCTTGCGCTTACCAGAGCGAAAAAATAAAAATAGTAAGTATCTAACTACTTCGGAGAGCATCCTACCCACAAACTATCGCGTTTACAGTCACTTGTGACTATGCGCTCATGTGCCACAAGTGACAAAATAATACCCAAATTGACCACCAGCTTACCTCGGGAAAGAAATGCTGTGGAAATTTCGCCTTTTCCTTAGTAGTGATTTTTTCTATGTTGCCACTGTTTATCTCCTTGCCAACAACATCTACATACGATTTCAATTCAAAGTCCCATATCTTGAGATCGGTTAGTGTGGAATGCGCGAAGTACATGTTGCCCAATGCCTAGAATGAAAGAAAAAATATGTTTATGTAATACATTAGGTACAGTAGGGCCGATGTGTTGTGGCCGTGGTGTGGATTAGATTTTAAGATTTTTCATACTTTTTCAGATTTTTTAGCTCCACGTATAAGACAGAGAGTTATATGTTAAATTATATGTAGTATAAGTTTATAATGCTATTTTCATGACAAAAATTATATATTTTTTTCATTTTACATTTTTTCATTTATTTGTACCGCAAGTTTGCACTTCTTGCCAAATTTTATAATTATCCAAGGGAAGTACTCTATATGGTTTTGATTATGTGAAATCAAATGAATGACGAAATTCATTCAAAATGCAGCAAAATCGATGCATAAACGCTCATATCTATTGATTGCGATGACTAAGAAGCTTGATTTTTCTGTACTTTAAGGGACCGCAGAATTGAATATTTCCACGCGATCTCGAGATATTTATCTTGTTCTTGACAGACGGACAGCAAAGTGATCCTATAGAGCTCCGTTTTTTTTTTGAAGTACGGAACCCTAAAAAATGCAATCAACAACAAGCATATTACTCTGTATCACGATGAAAAGCTTAATTTGTACTTTTCAATTCCCATTAAACCGCTAACGACACTAATACGAAAACCAATAAACATGTAAAGAGGAGCTTAACACGAACCAATATCGTTATATTAATATCAGATATGATATCGCGTCGCACACCATGTAATGTCAAATCGATGGCCATCGTGTGTACTGGCTACTTATTAACGTTTATTTTTAAGTAGGGTGTAGGTAGGTGTACTGTACAGGTATTACAGTAGGATCAAAAAGTCGTGGCCGACCTGAAGTTAGGTTTTCTTAAGTTTTGAGCTTTAAGTTTTATTCACTCGGAAAGAAAAAGTAAGAAAAATCCTAAAGTCAAATCTGCATCTATCTAAGACAAACTTTTAGGGCGACCACGACTTGTTGACTGTACTGTACTTATATAGTAGTTGGGACCTGAAAAATATTGTTCGTGATAGTGAAGAGAGTCAATCCATGACTTTATTTATTGAGAAGACTTTATTTGATGGAAACCAACGTGGCTCAGTTTCTGACTGTACACAACCGGCATAGCATGTTAGGTTGAGAAATCCTAGTTTTAAGACACTTCGTTCCCCCACTTTCCGTAGAATTTTTTGAGACATTTGTGAGTTGAGTGGCGGAATTGAGCGCCCCGGTTAATCGACCAGCGCGGAGAAATGAAAATAAATTAAATATAATCAATGCCCCGTGTGGCAATCGAAACCACAACCGTAGCCCCACGATGGCCTCGTGTTAATTGAGATAAATGGTATAGACACTAATTGATAGTCCATGATCAAAAGCGATTAGCGAAATATTAAAAAAACAAACTTTTAACAATGTTAACTATGAACATTGTTTTGATTTTAATGTAACATAATAGTAATCATTTATTTTTTTTCAGCTAAACGTAAATATTCATCTATTTCATTAGACTAATTTTCAAAAATTCAAGAAAACCGTTTGTAACTCGATCAAATCCGCTCAAATTTTTATACGTTTTCTAATAAATTATTTAGTAGAACAAACTAGAGCGAAGCCAACCCTTTTGCTAACCAGACCGAGTAAATACTTAAATTATACAAAATGCTCCCTCGAGTGGCATTTAAAACCGCAACGCACATTAAGGTCAGGGAAAGACGTAAACTTAGAAATATAAACAAAAAAATACTGTTAAAAAACAAAAACAAAAGAAAATTAAAAAATATTTCATATAATACTTAAAGTAAAGTATCAAACAGAGCAGCAAGCTTTTGAAATATAAATCTTAAAATCACAGCACTTAGTAAAGTAACAATATTAATAGATGAACTTTAGATAAAGAGTACCTACGCGTAGTAAGAGTTCTCTCGTAAAATAAAATACAAAAAAACCGGGCAAGCGCGAGTCGGGTTTACCCACCGAGGGTTCCGTACAAAAATTGGAGGTCTCCAGCTATTCTGAAATTTCAGCCAAATTTGTCGCCCTTTTAAGGCCATTATTTTTTTAGGATTTAACCAGAAATGTAGTTTTTCGATTTTTCCACAATTATTACTACATGTAGATGTCAGCTGCCAAATTTCATAATTATAGGTCAACCTCCGAAACCAAATTTTGATTCCGTTTATAGTTTCGAAATAAGCGTTTTTTTAAATGTAAACAGCAGTAAATGTAGAAATACGATTTTTCAGGAAATCAAGGGACCGTAGATCTGAGTATATGGTTGAATTTCAAATCTATATTTCCACCATAAAACGGCTTATTATAAGATTTTTAACGTATATTGCAAAAATTTGGATTTCGTACCACAAGAGAAAAAAAACTAATCAAGCAGAATTTGAAACCGCGCCTCTTTGAAATCGTCCAAGCGCTCTTAGTTGACAAACTAAGCCATACGTTCTCATCGAGCTACATCGAAATTCTTATATATGCGGGCGAAACCGCGAGCGGGTCGCTCGTATTTAAATAATAAACTACTTACGAACCTAGTTGTAATAATACTCGTGTATTATTTTGGTAAAAGTCTCACGTTATGTCGCTACCGTCTTAAGCTTTAATAATTCAAAGCTCAAGGTTATGCATTTTAACATAAATCTCTTTTAACCTGACCTAGATATGGTTTTTAATATTCTTTATAAAATATAAATACCATATTTTTTTAGTACAATATTTTGTGTGTACATAGCAGGGTATGCAGTGGGAATCTAGTGCTAAGCTAAATATTCCGTTCTCCACTTTCCTCGATCCTCGAGTCATTGCATGTTAAGTGGCGAAACTCAACGCCGCATTTTGCCTCATTCCCAGAGCGAGGAAGTAAAAATAATAAATGACATATAAACTCTCCAATCCCCACATACTACACAATTTCAAAATAATGAAGACTTGCAACATGATGCGTAATACTCATTATGTTGTTTTACTAGGACGAAAAAACGAAACTTATTCATTTTTAAGATTGGAAGCCGTAACACCCGCCTTTGCAGTGTGTCGCAGTATTACTGCGCCACGACGACCCGAACTGATTTTTTTTTTTTATAAACGGTCAAACGGTTCGAACCTTGTATTAAGTATGTCATGTTTTTCAATTTGCTAGTTTAGTTAAAGTATTTTTGATATCTACGCCATCTAACAAGTCCTAGCATTTGTCTTTCCAAACTCTTTATACAGCTGGTGCCTCGATCGTATTTATTAAAAAAATATTTTATATCTCAAATAAAATATATTATTGTTTAATAATAATTTAAGAACGATACATTTGAGGCAAAGTGCGGCGGTGAGTTCCGCCACTCACCACGCAATGACTTCAGAATTTGGCGAAAAATGGAATGCAGAATGTCTTGACACTAGGTTCCCAGGTACCTTTTACCTACTTTGCTAAGTATTTTGTGTGGGCAACAGTGTGAGAAAAATAATAATAATAGTATAATGCTCATTTCTTTTACCCACGAATAAAATAGTAAAACAAACAAACTTTATATAAACAAAATAAAATATACAATTGAATAATGCGTAAACGTAATCGTATAATAATTGTTTCATCTGCACATTCGTGATTATTATTAATATT
This sequence comes from Heliconius sara, assembly GCA_917862395.2. Lineage (NCBI taxonomy): Eukaryota > Metazoa > Arthropoda > Insecta > Lepidoptera > Nymphalidae > Heliconius > Heliconius sara. The sequence goes on along the minus strand of OU860798.1, from coordinate 2,126,271 downwards.
ATGATTTACTCGTTATTGTTCGTATGATTAAAGTAAACAACACCAGGATACGCCTTGAAATGTTGCATTGATGGAGGTATGTAATTGTAAATATTTTCAATTTAAATATCTTTAACTTTAGGCCAGTCGTGTGTTACTGGCACAAAGTGTGACTGTAAAACCGACTGGTTGTGGGTTCGATTCCCACTGGAGGAAATGGAATATTTACTTACATTTATATTCCAATTTCTTCGCTCATGTGTCGAGGCAAAGCGCAGCGTTGAGTTCTGCCACTTAATGCCTCCAGAATTTGGCAGAAAGTGGGGAACGGAATGTCTTAAAACTAGGTTCCCTCTACCTACACTGCTGTGAGCGTGAAACTGATATAAGTATCATTAACTAGTATTTACTCGTGAATTTGCCTGAGTAGTGGAACCAACCAAATGGAAACAGCGACTCGTTGTATGTGACACATGACATGTTCTAAAGCTGGTATTTATAGATCGCTCTCAACTCTTGATATCGATTTTGCGATGCCATTTTCGTGCATAGATTTTTAGAAACGGCATCTCAAGATCGATTATAGAATTGAGAGCGGTTTGTAAATATGTTATATCCCGCACACAGCAGGGTAGGCAGACGGGAACCTAGTGCTAAAACACTCCGTTCCCCACTTTCCGCCAAGTTCTGGAGGCATTGCGTGTTAAGTGGCGGAATTCAACGCCGCGCTTTGCCTTGACACCAGAGCGAAGAAATGTAAATATAAATGTAAATAAATATTTCTTATCCTTTTACCGAATGAAGGATATAGCGTAAAGCTAAAATATTAGATCATACATAATTAAGAGAATGTGCAGCTGGGTTTTGCTATTCAACTGTCCTCTACTCTGAATCCCACGGTGTATCTGTATTTTGAATATAAACTTTAATTGACCCGAGCGATTAACCCGAGTATTAAAAATCTACTGGTATTACCAGTTATGACGTGTGTCTGTCTGTGGCACCGTAGCTCCTGAATTAATGAACCGATTAGTATTCGGTATTTTTTAATACGAGGGCCTTATTCATTGCGGTAGTTCTTAGCTCGTTTTATGAAAATCAGATTAGTAGTTCAAGAGCTATAAGCGCATTGTCAAGATGAGGTAATGATATTGTGGTGTGTAATGGGGGCCTATAAATTGTTTTTTTCTAGTCCGTCTCCCACTTTCTGCCGAATTTTCGAGGCATAGCGTGTTGAATGGTGGAACCCAACACTGCGCTTTGTCCCGTTATCAGATTGAGGTAATGAAGATATTAAATATTGAATTTCCTCAAGTGGGGATCCAGAACCTGTCACGACAAGTCTCAATAATCTGAATAATAATACCAATCCTATATTAAACATATTTAAAAAATACTTACGTAAATGAAAAGAAAAACATGATTAATTATATAATTATTCAGAAATTACAATCGTCAAGGCGACGTCCATTGTGTGGACACATTAGCATTTTCGTGAATGATATTTTAAGATACCTTTTTAACTACAATATATGAATATATATATTTTTTTTCAATAAAACTCGTCTTGAACTTAAATTAATATAAAATATCAATATCTATAAGGCACCTTATTAATGTGTTATTAAGGTAACTTGTACACTGACGAGATAGTTTCATTATTGTTTAGTAAAGAACTATTAAAATTACCACAATTCCTTTAAAGGTGAGTGTTCAATGGCTTTACGTCATACATCCATAACGGATTTATTTGGTCCTTTGAGCGGCATTCCTTTCCACATTCCACGACTACACGGTCTATACATCTATATATATATATATATATATATATATATATATATATATATATATATATATATATATATATATATATATATATATATATATATATATATATATATATATGACAACGATATATATATATATATATATATCGTTGTCTGTACATGGAAGATGTATTATTGGGGCATTTATCGAAGTTGTATGTCCTAAATAATGTTTTTTAATTAATAAGTTCTTTGATATTTTTTTTAAACATTTTTAAAGTGTTAATCCACAATTAGAAATGATAAATACTTATTTAGAAAACGTATAAAAATTTGAGCGTAGCGGGACTCGAGCCCGCCCCTTGGTGGCCGCGCCGCGGCTTAGTGGTCAGAGCGCCTGGTCGGTTTCCAGGAGGCGCGGGTTCGAGTCCCGTTACGTTCATTTTTTTATACGTTTTCTAAATTAGTAAATACTATAATATTAAGAGACTAAAGTAATGTCTATAAAATATTTATGACGTAGTAGAATGATAATTACAATATAATCAAATGATAACATAACATCCTATTGCCTCTCTCTTTCTTAGAAATATGTATGGTTTGATGATTCATACAGTTTAGAATTAAACAAATCGGAAATCTAGATAATCTTTTAAAGTACTAATATAAAAATAAAATAAAATTCATTAAAAGTTAATGAATTATTAAACTTAGTAACCTTAAATGTGACGATGTTTTTATGTCTTCCTTATAATATATTTGTGCTAAAATAAATTAAGACGATGAGTTTCTAAACATATTTTTTCTTCTCATCAGAGTATCTTTGTGGGCCGTTGTGTCGTGGCGCAGGAGCCGAAGCAGGAGGAGAATTTTTATTTTTAACATTCGGCGGAGAGTGAGGAACGGAGTATCTTATTCCTCTCTGCTTACCCTACTTTATTTAAGATAAAGCGTAAACTTAAAAAAAGTAAATATGAAGAATAAAAGAATGCAAGAACAAATTTAATAATTTCATTTACGTTGCTCCGGCAATAAGGCAAAGCGCGACGTTGAGTTCTGCCACTCAACGAAATGCCTCTACAACTAAAAAAAATTCCCTTTGTTAAATGCGACGGAACAATGTTGACACAATTACTAATACTTGAGGTGAGATAACGTAATTAACGTAAATCTAATACATATGTACCTACGTTGTAGAAAATCTCATTACATGAGATACTAAGTCACAGGTAATCGTGTCTGTGTGGATTTCAACATTTCTATGGCATCCACTCTCAGAACGTATAGTATTGTATAGTATAGTATAGTATAGTATAGTATAGTAGACTATTTCATTTATTAGATCACGAGGCTACATAGATACAAGCAAATGCGCTACACTTTAAAAATATTAAGATTTTTAAAAAATATATTTTTAGGGGAAACCCAACTAAATGTATAAAACAAAAAAGATAATTTAAAAATAGATAGACAGATATTTTGATTTGTCACTGTTATTTTACAGGTGCGATATATTTTTATATGGGCGTAGGAGTCCGCACTCACCGCAGAATAACAGAATCAGAAGAAACGGAACATTAAGACTGAAAAATAATTTAAAAAAATACACAAAACAGATAAAGTCCACAAAATTGGGAAATCTTATATTTTAATTTGAAAAATAATTAAGTCTGTAATTTAGCACACTTTTGTATACATAATAATTATAATGGTTATCTATGTAATGCACTACATACAAGTCACTGGAAACTAGTCCTTGGGAGAAAGACACTGACCGAAGAGCGCTCATAGTGATTAAACATTCCGTGCTTTCAACAACAAAAAATTCCGTGATTTCAATTTAAATACTCCCAGTTTATTGATAACGTAATCACAGTAGTGTTAAGTCACTACATCCAGATCCAGTCACTACTTTCGTTCTCAATTGAAGTTGTGTCTCGAATTATAGGTTCCCATGTTCTCTCTGCCTACCTTGCTGTATGCGGGATACAGCGTGAAGGTAAAGGAAATAGGCATCTTCAAAATGTTTATGTCTTTAAATGACTGACATTTTAATCATAAAAATAATTAATTAAGTGTTACTCTTATTGCATCTGTGTGCCTCCTGTACCTCCTGTGGTGATGACCACAGGAGGTATTTTTTTTATTTTAACCCGTACTAATACTGTTTGTTTTTGCTGTTTAATAAGTGCAACGACGGGAATATTTTTTTTAAATGTTTGTAACGGGCCAGTGGGACAACGTCAGACTATAAACGCGATGGTTCTTTCCTCGATATGGTAGAGGATGTATAGAGTTCAGTTCCGCTACTTAATATGTAATATCTAAAAAATTCAACGGCCACTTTCAATTAAACCGACTGAGTGTTCTTACAATATGTAGCCGGCTATGCGAGAAAAAACGTAAAGCTGTTAACCGACTTCTGTAAAAGGAAGTTATTTTTTCAAATGTTTGTCTCTCTGTCGGACGGAATTGCTGAAAATTAGTCGAGATATCTACAATGAAAATCTGTTATTCCACTATTAATAACTTTAATTTTGGTTCCAAAACAAATATTTTCGAAAATCATTTCATAATTACGACCGACACCACTGACACTACGTTTATGCCAACATAAACTAATAGAAAAGAGGAGTTAGAGCAAGCTTCAAATGTGTTAAAAACAACTTATCTACATACAAAATACTCGCCTAGTCTATATTGAAACCGACGATTATTGATCGAACCAACGCGCATTCTATTTCCAGATTTATAATAAACTTCCAGTTAATTTACCCGCTTGGGGTGTGCACTGCGCTTCGAGAGGAATCAATGATATTTTTTTACTTATAAATAGATGCTGTGGCCAATTGTTTTATGTACGTCTTATTTTCATTTAAATTACAATTTGCTTCTGATTATTATATTTTTTGGCATCGTGCTAAAGCAATTTTTGACCAGTTGTTAACAAATAAATTAACTATTTATTTCAAACAAAAAATAATTTTAGTAAGAAAAAATCCTATTTTCATCAGAAAAAATTAAACATTTCACATGTTATGACGTCATATACATACATGAAGACGTAGATACCGTGTCATTTGAGACGCTTTATGTCTTGCATCATATTTTTCCTACAAAGTATAAAGAGCGATAACCACAATATCATCAAGTGTTTATTATTTCCACATAACGTGATGAGAAGGCTCATGGTGACCGCTTGGATGGTTACAAAGAGGCGCTGGTTTCAAATCCCATGTTCATTTTTTTATGTTTATCCAAAAAAAAACTTTTTTTTGCTAAATGTGAATAACATTTTAAAAATGCTTAAAACATTTGTTATCTCTTGTTTAAAATAAGGTGTACCCAAATGCGTGCTTATTTAAATAGGAAACTCCGCAATCGGGATTAGAATAACACAACACACGTAAATTTATATTCGAACAAATTACATAAATTGAGGTAAGTCTTTGTTTTTGTGGGAAGTAAAACAACAAACAATACACAAAGTAATGGGTACTATATCTACATATGGGTACTATTATATTGGTATTGCTTATAATATTAAAATAGGAGGAAGCAGCTTCGCGTTTCAGGGTGGGCAGAGGAAATCTAGTATTAAACATCCCGTTGCCATTTTCCACCCAATTTTCGAGACATTGCGTGTTGAGTGGCGTAACTCATCTACACACTTTGTCTAGTTACAAGAGTGAGAGGGTGAAATCAATTCATTCTCCCGAGTGGGAACTCACCCACTACTGTCACGGTTGTCTATCAGTCGCTCCGCCACGATGGCCTTTTTATATAAATAGATTAAGAAATAACATTTAAGACAGATATATTTTAACAAACATAATAAATCTATAAATATCAATATTTTAAGCACATTGCGACAAATTATGAAACAAGATTATAAGTTTTGTTAAAAGTAAAATTTGGACAATATTATATTATAATTGCGTCAAATTCTATAGCTTTGCCAAAATGTTCTTGTTATTTTAACCTTTTTACCTAGTAATGGAGGCCATTTAGAGACGGCTATAAAAGCGGTGACGGTAAGAAAAGAGCGGCGATGAGTACCCCTACTTAACAATCGATATCTCGGAATTGGCTGGAAAGCGGAAAACGGAGACTCAATAACACCAGAATCTCTGTTCATCCAGCTAAGCGAAAAAAAGTAGAAAGAACAAACCACATATTATACATAATAACGTTAGAAATATTACTTTAAAAAAAATTAAACACTTAATTATACGAAAACGCGATAAGAATCCATTAAAGAGTAGTTTTACTTAATAATATAATTATTAATTAGCATTTACCTATAAAGATTTAAATTTATGCCGATCGTATTACATTACTAAATATCAACGCCCTTGTAGCGTAGTTCTACGATGTCACAATTAAATGTACGTAATCGTTTTGGGTTCCAATACACATACAAATATTTAAATATTTCGTTCCAGTATTTAACAAAAATCGTACGCAAGGAGAACAGAGAAAACATGGATATCTCTGCCGACACCATGATATACTAATTGCGTTAAAAGGAAACAAAGGTTTTGGTGACGTAGTGGAACAGAGGCTGACTGTATAAGTATATACTAAGATTGTGGGTTTGATACGCATTTAGGAGAGTGCTACATTTAATTCACTGCTTTTATGGAGAAGTTAAAATTGATTTCTTTTTATGTATTAATTTCTCTGGTCTTATATATCGGCCTTAAGAATCAACGCGCAATATTTCTATAATTCAGTCGTAAGAGAAGAATGCAGTGTAATCAGACTACATATCTTCTGCCTACTCTAAATAAAGAGTAAATGAGTATAGTACGGTCGACAAGTCTTGACTGGCCTGAATTAGATTTTAGGATAGAATTTTTCTTAGTTTAATTATTTTTTGTCAGATTGCTCAATGCTCAAAAGTTAAAAAAAGAATAACTTCAGAGCGGCAACGACTTACTGGCTATACTGTAACTTTACTTACAGTAAATTTCTCCGGCGAACTAAAATCTTCATCCAGATATATTCTAATCTTGTCATACAGTCTCAACTCTGGACAGTCGCAGAGTCGTTGCACAAAATCTTGCACGTATTGCATCGACTTCTCGTATGCTTTGCCGCCAACTTCTTGCAAATGCAAGGCAATAAACTTGGGATCCATTCGGGAAACCGCTTGGAGAAACTCCGATGTCCATATTGGCAGCATTACCGACGGCTAAAACAATAGTTAAATTAAATGTTTATCGTAATACCTATTTTGATCATTTGGTAGAAAGTTTTATTTATTTTTTATAGAAAATATCAGAGATGCCAGTCGTGGCGCAGGAGCACAACCATGTGATTGTAAGCGCGACAGGTTTTGGTTTCGATTCCCACTCGAGGAAATGAAATATTTAATATTTTCATTTTCCCTGCTGTGGTGTGGTTCTTTATTTATAATTTGCGTCAAACGCAAACCACAGCGTTTAGTTCCGCCACTCAACACACAATGCCTATGAATTTGGCAGAAAATGGGCAATGGTCTATCTTAACACTAGGTTCCCTCTGCCTGCCCTGCTGTGTGCTGGATAAGTGTGTTCTCATTATATAATAATTATAATTATTTAGTTGTATCAAAAATGTATTCTGAAGATTTTTATAAAAGTACACAACTAGTTAAAATAAATAACAAGGAAAAAATCTAATGTTGAACTACAAAAAAATGTATAATTTTTTTAACATATGAGCAATTATTTTTGTTTTCCTGTTTGCGTGAATCATTGTATGAAGTTTGATTGACTGTTGATAAAGTCCTGACATTACATTACTGTTTTATAAAAATAATACAGCATTTGAATGTAATTGTGATGGTTATTCGTTTGATCCCCACTCAGAAGAATTACATATTTTCATATACTTGTTTTTATAGTGTGGCAAAGCACTCAAAGTTCCACCACTCAATGTGCAATGATTTGAAAGACGGTTGGAACATGAGGAATAAAATGTCTTGTGTACTATGTTTCTTCTGCTCTACGCTGCTATTGTAGGGTATAATGTGAAGTTTCAAAAAATATACTTTGTAAAATGTACATACCATTTGGATAAATTATTTTTAATTATGGGAGGTATTCAAAACATAATAAAAGGTTAGAAAATTGTAAGTTTAGTAGATTTTATTTATATTGTAAGACAACTATGTTTCATATTTTATGAAATTGTATGTAAATTTTGTTACTTTCATTTTGTGTGAATTGAAAAGTTATATATTCTGTTATATTATGACATTTATCTTGGATCAAATAAAAATTCAAAACATCATTCTATTATATCAGGCATGAATGACATTGAATTCTATAAATTAGCCAGATTTTTTATTTAAAAAAAGGTTATGTTATCAAAGTTTCAAGGTTTCACTTAAAAAGAAGCAATTTAATTTATGTTAAAATAAAGCAATGAATATATGACAAAATATGTAAATTATATTTAATTATAGTTATGGGAAATATATTTAAATTACTTTATAATGATAACGATCAGTGATTAGTTTCTTTTTTTTTATTAATAAAATGATTTTTAATTAAAAATATTTTATGAAATTATGTCATTATTTTCATTAAAATATCATAATTTAGTGAATTTTATCAATTACGGAACTCCATATTATTGTTAATTAATATATTAGAAATCAATAGCATGAATTGTTTTAATAATCATTTTAAGAAAAATATTAGCAATTTTTGACATTTGGACTGTTTTCTTTCAGCAACTAAGATTTGCAATAACTAAAAATGTTTTGAGTCAATATGAGTGAAACTTTGCACACATTATGTTAAGATATCTCTTGATAGTACAACTCTTGAGGTAAAGGATGAGTTTAAGAGATGGTGAAGATGAGGAACATAAAATTTATAAAATATATTATATAAAATTGGTTGAAAATAGAACTGGCTAAGTGAGCGTGACAAACGGCAATTTGCGTGCAATGACATGAAAAACATTAGTTTCAAAATTAGACCAGTGTCACATGCGCAACGTTTAATTAATATAATGTAGGCATAGTACGCGAGGGCGACAATTACGTGATTTATTGAAACAATACTTACGTCCTCGAAAATGGATCCTACGTTGGCGGTCACAAGCAACAACGGCACTTTATCCGAACCCATTTTTTTAAATTTCAACATTCCGATAAAGTAATGAAAACAATATAGCCCGGAAAAATAATAATTAATATGTTATATTCTGACGGATCGGTAAAATGGGCGCGTAAACGCCCAACGCGCGAGTCCGGCTGATAACATTATTATGGTTACAAATATTATTTTATTCTTTAAAGATTTTTATCCGATATCGCAAGATCGCCCTCCTCGCCCTTTCAAGTATATGACATTTGTAAATGAATGAATGGATGACGTTTAGTTTTATGTGCGAACTACAAAATATTTCATAGTATAAAATAATAAAATACTATACACATTTTATTGTACAGATTTTCTTGTGTATTAAATATATAATTAATTGAAGCTTAGATTTTTGAATTTTAAAAAATCACATATTTCACATAAAAAATAGTTTCTAGGCAAATATGTAGTGAGTCTGTGCCCGTAGAACGGAACGTAACACTCAATACAAAAACAGTCTGTCGCTAACCAATGACGTCGCGCCTACTTTACGTCACGCCCAGTGTTCAGGGACGTACTCGCTTATTTTTATCGTAAACGTAAATAAATGGGAAGTGAATAGTAACCGTTTGTCAACAAATACGCAGGTTAGTGACGAATGTATTATTTTACTTTATTTATAATTTGCGTTCAAGTAATTCCAATGTTATAGTGTCTATAAACGTATGCGGAAGATAATTTTTTTTCATATTTTTATTTTAAATGTGTGAAACGATAGTTTATTTATATTTTATTATTCTCAAATCATGATTATAAGAATATTGCTACTAATGTTTATTAATTTTATTATGATTTTAGCATAAACAAATTGAATACAACTCTGTAAGGCCGGTATCTTCTGCTCATGTGCGCTCGCTATTTTGTCTACAGCTGCACTACAGTCTAACCTTTAGCTGTAATATTTTAGCATGGAAATCGATAGTTTGACTATAATTGTAAATTAGGTCAGTTTCTTTCCACATCCAGCCGCCGGTAAGCTATGAAACATCTACACTATACGTAGCACCTTTTGACTATTTAGAAATAACATGGACATTCGTAATAGAACATCATTATTTAGAAGGAAATATAAATAAGAAGCGCTCAAACTTATTATTATTTTGTATAGTCAAATTACATGAACATTTGTATAGTCAAATTACAAACAAAATAATTACAAAATAACACAAATTCTACTTGTGTTATTTTCATAAGCTACATTATTGTAAATTTTCATCTAAATTCGTTAAGTAAATTTTGAGTGAAACAGAAACCAACATCCATCCATCCTCGCAAACTTTCTTTCACATTTATAATATAGGTAAAATTTAATCATTTAAATTTCAATTTGTTTCAGGAAATGACGTTGACATTGTTTTGTTTTTTATTATTTACAAAAGTGTCATTAGGTCATGTCTACAATGCGGTCGAGACGGAAATGTTCGCCATACCGATAAGTCCTAATTTATTTAACTGGACCTATCAAGGTGAGTCTAATTAACGTGATTTTTTTTTGTTGTTTTAGATAACCATTTTTTCTTTCTTTATTACTTATGTTGTGTTTTTGATTGTGTTCTTGTGTGACGCACATGCTTAATTTTAAGCTGCCTTATTAGGAACACGATGGTTGTGGGTACGTTTTTTGTTTGGATTAATATTTTTATTTATGAAAAATTGTTGCCTTTATTGTAGCTGAAGAAGACTTCCATTCTTTTAAAGATATTCTTTCTGCGAGGTTCACATTATTCAGAAGACACATATATGTAGAAAAAAAGATAGTGTTTTACTATTTTCTATCTGCTATATTTAAATACTAGCGACCCGCTCGCGGCTTCGCCCGCTTTAACCACTAAATTATTTACTTAAAACACTAACATTATATTCATGTTTTAATATACCTATAATGTATATTTTCAACGCACTTAAGATTTCTAATGTGAAAATTATTAAAACCTTAGGTAGCATTTTCGTACCTCCCATAAGAGAGATGCAGCTATCAATATATTAATTTCTTTAAACTTTTGGCTTAAGGAGTCCTTAGGGCCTAAGTGATGGTTATAGCTATATACATAGTTATAGTTATATCAATACTTACAATAAAATCCTAACTCTTCGGTGTCTAGACATGGTAGATATAGTAGAAAAATTGTTATTACGGACATTTAAAAATGTAATAGAATTTGGTCAGTTTGTCTGTTTATCTAGGCGTTCACGATAATCTCAGAAAGGGCTTAACCGATTTAAGTGCAGTTTTGTAATTTGGCTAACTTCCCTTAAATATTTAGTATTAGTTTAATTTTTTATCGGTTTACACAAAATTAAAACTAGATTCACGCTGTATCCAGCCTATAGCAGGGTAGGTAGAGGGAACTTAAGTGTTAAGATACTGCGTATGATAAATGACTGACGTGCGAAATGAAAATAGGATTAAATTACAATTCAATCCTCCAAGTGGGAATCGAACCCATAACGTGCAGGCACAATTTTGTGCCCCTACGCCACGACGGCCTTCATTATTTATACAGAATGGAAGCGTCAGCGCTTCTTTTACGGGGACAGTATATAGGATAAAATATTTTTAACCCATACCTAAAAAAATTAATCAAGGCACCTCAACAGTTTAGACGTAGGATCGATACCAATAAAGCTAACACATACTACTACAAAATATTACTACAGGCTAAGCAACTTTGAACTTTGCCACCAATACCTACGACTCGTATGCGGCGGTTTCCCTTTGATAGGCTTATGTCTGTTTGCTTCTTTAATGACAAACAGCGTTTTATTTTAATATCAACGATAATATATAATTTATTTTGTATAGAAAAATAACTTTTTCATTTTTGGGATTTTATTAAATTGCATTAGGCTTTTATAGAGTAGTTAAAACTATGGTTTCATTTAAAGTGGTGCTGAAAAAAATACTATATAATTGAGCATATTTAATATTTATAGTGATTTTTTTGTGAATACAACCAATAGTTATTAAAACACTTGCAAAAAAGGATATTTCAGGCATTTTTTAAATTCTTATACCTTTTGAGAAACTACCAACATTCTTATCGTTAATAAATTATTTTTTTCAAAATATATATTTTTTTTAATATTTTGAATATTTCCGCGCTACTATGACGAAAAAATTACACAAAATAGTTTAAATTTTTCGTTTAATTAAGTTCGATTCAAAATGTTCAAAATTAAAAGTTAAAAAATGTTGATCGAAAATAATTATACTGTAGGAGTATTATGTATCCTGTTTAAACTGGTTTTTTTATGATATTATGTAGAATAATATATTCTATAGAGAAATCACACAATTCCTCTTCACACTTTTTACTCTTTAACTATAATACGTAAATATATATTTTAGAGGTTACTCTGTGCTAAGATGGCAGCTCTATTCCCGCATTTACGTCCCTGATATATCGATATAAATAGTAGAAATATAAATCATTGGAAAGAAAAGGAGAAACGCAATTATATTGCATTTTTTCTTTTTTTCATACTTGAAATATATTAACAAATTTACATATAATTCATTTGTTTTGAATATAACATTAAGGTTGATTCATAAAATATATTTGGTACTTCCTTAACATGATTATTTCATGTATTTTTTTTATATACAAAGTTTTGATTAAGTTCTCTTGAGAAATATATGTACTGTAAATGAATGTAACGTACCTACGTGCCAATGATTAAAATGTATTGATATCCCCACGTGATCCATCTAAACCCAATATAAACTTTTATAAACTATAGCAACCATCTCGCGGCTTCACCCGCTTAAATTTGTAAATTATTTGTTTGTTTCGGTACAGGGAATTACGTTCCTGTTTTAATAAATAATGTATGCTTGCAGCGCACTTATGATTTCTAATGTGAAAATTATTGAAACCATGGTGGCATTTTAAATTTTCATTAGTAAAATTATTATTGGGGGTAATTAACAAAGTAATAGAACCAGAAACAATATTATTTGTCAATTTTGTTTGTTTGTTGGTTTTTCTGTCAGTCGACGCTTAAGCGATTTAGAGAGCTAAGACGTGAGCGCGGTGCGGGAGCGGTAAAATCGGTTTAATTGTTTTTATTGTAACATTCGTCATGTATGAATGGTGTAATGATTAAAAAACTGACCTTTATTTATATCCTCATAGAGAAATGATAGCTTTTTATTTGGGCACTGTAAATTTTTTAAGAAATAAATTTGATCCAAATACACTTATTTATCTATTTATCTATATATATAAAAATACATGTACCTGACGGACTGAGGTAAGACACACGCAGAGCCGTAACCGCTGATGGGAGAAACGTGAAGTTTGGACAGATGTTTATTTTAATAATTTGGACATCCATTAATTAGGGATTTTGAAAATTTTTTATCCTAAACGGATGTAATAGGGGTTGAAAGTTTGTATGGATTTTTGAAACAGCACCGATTTTCATAAAATTTGAAAGTAAGCAGACTCTTCAAAATATTTCATTGAACACGTGTTTCATGGTTTTTAGAATTCATCCTCTTAGGGATGAATTCTAAAAACAATGGACGGGGTTAAAAGTTTATATGAAAAAATATTTAAATCGACACCGATTTTTATAAAAGATTAAATTCAGACTGTTAAAAATATTTTATTGAACACGGTTTTCGTAGTTTTTTTAGAATTCATCCCTAAGGGTGTTAATAAGCAGGCGAAGTTGCGCGCGCCCGTTAATTTTAAGATAAAAATTAAAATAATATATAATATCTTATATATTATATTGTTATACTGTAATAACATATAATATATTTATCAAAATGTGAATGTATTGTTTTGTTTAATAGCTCCTGATAGTTATTACAACACATGCAAGGAAAGATCATTTTAGAAAGTTGTTAAATTATATTAGAATTATAAAACTACTTACATTTTTATGGTGAATAAAATATTGTCTGTGCTTTCCACCTGAAAAACACTAAGGGGAGAAAAAATATTATGTATATATAAAAATATAGATACGACATTAGTATCGATACTGTTGTACTGGTAATAAATGAAAAAAATGATATTTTACGTACAGATTACCTTTGTATGCAAAGTTTAAAGCTATTCATTATGACAGAATATAAAATATATATATTTTAGATGTCCCTCTGTACTACCTTTCCTTTGATAATTAGTTATTGTAACATAACTTTAACAGTTACACATGGCATCGTCAACTTTTTGTAGATATTGATGTCTTCTATGAAATTATAGTACATCAGTTTGCTCTATTGTCAATAATTTCCACAGCGTATGCGATATAAGGTTTTTTTTTTATATTGTTTTACACCTTAATCGTCTAATTGTAAAAGAATTTTCCAAATCGGTCTCGTAGTTTCGGGGTCTATTCAAATAAGGAAACTAAATAAGGAAACAAAAAATCTAATCGATTGTCTTAATAATTTTAGTGATATCGATGCACCTCCCCCTTCACCCCCGCAGAGTTACTCACCACGGTGCGCGAGGCCATACGACACACCGCATTTTTTATTATTACATTATTTTCTTTAGATTGATAGTTTTAAATTCGTTATATCTTTTGAATGAGATGTCCAATTTTATTAATTTAAAAAGTATTTTACAGGTATTGAAATTATCTTTAATAAAATATCACTTAATAGGATAAGGATTAATGCAGAGGTATGAATAATATGGTTTGATTATTATCGACACTTTTGTTAATTTATAAAATATAAAAAAATGGTTATATTGTCATAACTACAGTAGTTGGACATATGCTATCGCGGACTTTTATATAGATATTGATGCGCTCTATAATACTGTAGAATATTGTTTTGTTCTATCATCAATAGTTTTCGCAGCGCATGCGATGATAGAATTGTTTAGATCAATTTCTTCTCACCTTGGGTTACATTATTGCATTTTTATTATGGATCTCTATTTTTTTTGAAAATGTAATAAAGCCTATGCTGGTCAGTGATGCAGCTTTCTAATAGTGAAAAAAATATTGAAATCGGTCCGGTAGTTTTTGTGTGAAAACTCTACAAACATACACACATACATACATACATACATACATACAAAAATACAAATCGTACCTCTATAATATTAGTATAGATGACATTTAAAAGCAGTCTTTCAACGCAAAATAACAAAATTCAGCGTTGGATGCCACCCACGCTTAATATTTTTTTCTCAAGTTTATAAATTCAGAAGTGAGTGATATATGAAATTACAAATTTTCTAAATAAAATATCTGTAAACAAAAGTAGATTCGATATTTTGTTTAGTTTTACCCATGTTCCGCATACAATACAGTACAAAAAAATCTTGGAAAAACCACTTTTAGCATATAATTTTCGAGGTATTGCTTATTGTGCAGCATGTGTGGGGGACAGCTCGATTACCGTTGGTCGTTTGCCTCCATTTATTCCTCTGAGAGGGGATCAAACCCACGACTGGAGCTGTTCCACTTTGCCCCGAAGGTGCCTCCTTTTAATAATTACTTTAGTTTTATTATTTAAGATATTGGCTTGACTTTCAACAGAATTTGATCAGCAATATCGTTTCCACGCGTCTCTTATCGGCAAACCGGAGCTACCATCTTGGCTTCGATATATTTACAGTGGAAGACACCATTCAGGATTTATATTTGGTACCCCACCTAGGGGCACCGCCTCGCCGATTACTGTGAGTGTTTTAGTAATTAAGCTGATTATTTGTTTTTATTTTTTATTTGTATTTCCACTAGCCTTTATCTTCTGCTTCACAACATGATGTAATATAGTATATATACGTGTGTATATATATATATATATATATATATATATATATATATATATATATATATATATATTATATATATATATATTATATATATATATATTTCCTTGAAAAACTATTAAATAAAATAAAAGAAAACAATTCGAACCAGCACTCCCCGAGATTAGCGCGTTGTTGCAAGCACTCTTCAAGTCAACATCGAGCCTATTTAATAATGACAGGAGGCAAGTCGAATTTGTTTTTACATTTTTTTTTGTTTTATGGTGTATTCTGCAAATAGCTAGTAGGCAGATGGAACCTGGGAACCTATTGTTAAGACACACGGTTCCCATTAAGACACTTCTGTTCCCCAATTTCCGTCGAATTCTGGAGACCCTGGTGTGGGATGACGGAACTCAACGTCACACATTGCCTTGTTATCAGAGTGAGCAAATAAAAATATTAATATTTCATTTCATCGAATGATAATCGAACCCACAACCTATCGCTTTTACAGTCGCACGCTTGTGCCCCTGCACCACGACTGACCTGGGGCTACAAGACAGGAACAAATTATAACAAATACAATTTTATTAAATCATTTAGAAGTCCAATGCAGTAGTAATTTGATATTTTATACTACTAAGCAGTATAACAATCAATCGACAGTTCATTTTCTAGTACAAGGTTTGAATGCCCTCATTCGTTTATTTATTTATGTTAGGTATCTATTTAGTTTTGTTTTGTAAACGTCCTATTTTCTTGGATTTGCTTCTATACTTTGAATTTCTACGTGTAGTAGTGTTTGTTTCCATTTCATTTATTTATTAATGTTTTTTTTTTATATTTCTAATTTCTCGATAAATGCAAATATCGAATCCGAATTCTCACCGCGTATTGAATTGTGGGACTCAACATAGAAAATACTCCCTTTCCTCGAGTGGTAATCGAACCCACAACCTGTTGCGTTTACAGTCGCATTCTTGTACCATAGCGCCACGACTGGAAAGATTAAGATGTTTTTATTTTAAAAATTAAATAATTATTCCAGATAGAAGTGATAGGCTTAAACCGGCAGGATTATGAAACGAGACGAGTACTTTTAACTTTGACTATAGATCCCAAAGACAACATGGCGGCACACGAAGTGGAATTGAAGATCGATAATCTAAATGTAGAAGATTTATTGGACGAACATAGGTAAAGACAAATAGATAATATTTTGATAGTATAATATTTCTGAATAACTAAAACTCTATGTAGTGTTGTCGCCCCGGGGCCACGCGATGTTTCTGGTTTCGATCCCCACACGAGGAACTGCATGGGTTCTGTTTATACCTTACGATGTACCCTAAAAAAAGCGAGTGAGTCAGGTTCGCTTACTAACTGTTCCACATAAAAATTTGGGGGCCTGAGCTTTTTCTAAAATTCAAGCTAAGATACCTCACTAGCGGCAAAATACTAAATTTTGGCTCAATTTTAAGGCTATCATTTTTTTATGTTTTTTTTTTATAAATAAAATAAATCAGCTTCACGCTATATCCCGCACACAGCATCGTAGGCAGAGGGAGCCTAGTGTTAAGACACTCCGTTCCCCACTTTCTACCGAATTATGGAGGCATTGCGTGTTAAGTGGCAGAACTCAACGCCGCGCTTTGCCTCGATACCAGAGCGGAGAAATAGAAATATACATAAATTTAAGTAAATATTTTACCTCTTCGAGTGGCGATCGAACCCACAACCAGTCAATTTTACAGTCACACTTCGTGCCGCTGCGCCACGACTGGCCTCTGTTTTTTTAACGAGTAAATGATTTGAATTTCAACTTGATATCTCAAACCATTTCTGAAACATACGGACAGATAGACAGTCAGACTGACGGACAACAAAGTGATCTTGTAAGGTTTCCTCTCTTTCTCAAAACGTACGAAACCTAAAAATGAATGTTAAATTAGCATTTTTCTTTCAGAATGACACGTCTGAAAGACATATTAAGA
Source organism: Heliconius sara (assembly GCA_917862395.2). Lineage (NCBI taxonomy): Eukaryota > Metazoa > Arthropoda > Insecta > Lepidoptera > Nymphalidae > Heliconius > Heliconius sara. Next base: position 2,108,659 of record OU860798.1, on the reverse strand, counting down.
GCAAAATTATGGACTGAAAGCAGTAAAGACTTGTACCCGACTTTCCTCGCGTCAGCCATTGACCTCGGAGCCCGACTGCCTTTAAAACCCAGCGATGGAGAAGGGTAAGATAATATCTTAACATTTAACAGAGTATTTATAGATTTGTAGACGCCAGTCGTGGCGCAGGGGCACAAAGTGTGACTGTAAACGCGATTGGTTGTGGGTTCGGAACGAAACGAACGAGAATGGAAGTGCTTTAATGGGCCACGGAGTGTCTTAACACTAAGTTTCTAGGTACCCTCTGTCTGGCCTGGTTTATGCGGGACACAGTGTAAAACTAATAAAAAGCTTAATATAGAGAGGCAAAATTGTCACATGCTTTTCAACATGGTCATCATGCATGTACAGTGGGACAGCCTCTTACTGTTAACGCAATGATTGTAGGTTCGAACCTTGTGTGCATTGAATTGCTATCATTTCCTTTTTCCGAGACGAAGCTGAATATTTTTGAATTTAATTGAACTAAACATATTTTTTTTGTAAATTTATTTGAAAATAGAATTTGTTATCATTGATATAAAACATAACACATATTTTAACTAACGAACCTGTTTATTACAAGTTTATTGAGTAAATTTTATTGTTATTTTCATTGAATATTCAGTCTGGTGATTCGCCTTGGTTCTTCAATGCCCTTTTCATCAGAATTGAAAAGGTTGAGGGAAGAAGTTCGGCCACTGTCCCGCCTTCCAAGTTGCCCCAGAGAATATAAGAGGACGACCGTTGAAAGGTTATTTAGAGATGCTGGACTTACTTTGGACTGGTGTAGTTTTGAATTGGTAAGTATACTATTAATAAAATTAAATATAATTAAAGATACCTAGGACCCTGTATAGAATGCGGAATCTATTTTTGTCTAATATTATAATAATAAAATTCTTCGTATAATTTTTAATTACAGTACAACACAATTTACAAGCCGCGTACAACAGAACACGTGGAGTACCTCACACCCATACCGTCCAACAACGCGCACACCCATCCCCTCCCGGCCGCGGGCGCGTGGACTGCACCGAGCAGGGGGTCCCTCCCCTCCGCCAGCACGACTCGGCGCCTCGCGTCTGTTGTCGCTGCGCCCGTGCTGTTGTTGTTGTTGTGTGTTGGTGGCCTGTCGGCTGCCATGTGTGCCAAGTGTGCTAGGTGCGTACTCATATATTAGTAGTATTATTGTATTAGCTATAGTTACATGAATGAAAAAAGGTAAGTGCTATGTTAAAGAAAACCAAGATTTTGTTTTTTGGGGTACTGATGGGGAATAGATATAGATATACTATCACACGCTATGATTGTATTATATGGTATACTATCACACGTTGAACTCTCCGCGACTGCGACGCGGTGCGTCTGTTGTCGCGCCCGTAATTGTGTTGTGTATTGGCGGACAAGTAAAATTAAAGAAAAATAGGATTATGTTTCATGGGGAGTTCCTAGGTATAGGTTAGAATTATTAAGAATATTAATAGTATTAGTTTGTTAGATAAATGAAAATAAAATGAGTTAACATTTTTGTTAAATAAAAAAAAAGAAACCCGTTTTTATTTCCTAGGGATTTCCTAGAAAGACTTTCACGTCTTAAACTACAATGTAATATTGAAACGGAGCACGTCACTATGTTGGTCTAATTGATTCAGTACAGTCCTAACTGGTTCATCTTATCTTCTTACTACATATTAAAATACCTCATTTTATGTTAGGTAAGTGTTAGTTCTATACATAAACATTATCTGTAAATACATATTTTTTTAATTTATTCTGGATAGAAAATTGTATTTGTAAAAAAATGTACCATTTTCAGGCGTGATCCAGTATCAGACATGTTTTTAGACGAAATATATCATGTTTGTGAAGATTTTAGAAATCGAAGGTTTGACTTTTAAAACTATGACATTGAAAAATGTATAATAATTAACAATTTTACTAAAAACATGTAGAACGACATATTGTTTACCAACGAAACAGTTAAATTAACAACTTTAATTAACTAAACGGAATTAACAATTACATATATATTTGTCGCCAAATTTTAATATTTAACTTTTTTATGTTTTATAATTTATTAAAATAGTCAGTTTCATTGATTACATTTTATACACACTAACTGAATAACTTTTTATAATGCATTCTTGTTTAGTGTTCGGGAGTTTTAAAAACAATAGCACGTATGTTTTGTTTTAAAGATAACATTATTTTTTAAATGAATGTGTACTTGTCCTATTTTATGTCTATTAACAAAATTATTTAAGGTAAGCAACTCAAAATCGTAAGCAATGAAAAAGAAAAATATTAAAATATAAATTAATATATATATTTTTTTCTTTTTAGAACTCAAAGAGTGGCAAAAGTAGAAATATGTAGATACGGGACCGGCGACACGGAGCAGACGCAAGCAGATAACACCAGTCATAAGAGTTCGGGAATCAGGTGTGGAACATTTTATAGTATAATTATATGTTCAACATAAAACAATTAGATTGTGCCACAGTGGAACAGCATCTCACTGTAAACTCGACGGTTGTGGGTTCGATTTCCACTGGTAGAAATTCGATTTTTTTTTAAATTTTCATTTCTGCGCTCTTTTAAAAAGACAAAAAGCGGTGATGAGTTTCACCAATCAACACGTCATGTTTCGAATTGAAAAACGGAGAATAAAATGGCTGAAGACTAGGTCGCTGCGCTCTATGTGGAATACAGATTTCAAAATTAATAAAAATATAATAAATAAAGATTTAATTGAAACCTATACTCACAGAATATAGTTAGTTTTTACATAGTATGTTAAAACATACTATAAAAACTTGAAAAAAAATAAAGCTTGAGAAAAAAATACTTTCATTAAGTATGAACCTTCCAGGCAGTGTAATCGAACCCGCAACAGCTTATATCGCATATCGTACCCCATATTTATATCGTATCAAGTTTATTAATTTTCTTTCTCAATAAGTTTTGAAAAAGATTTTTTTTTCAACTTCACGCTGTATCCCGCAGATAGCAGGTTAGGCAAAGGTAGCCTAGTGTTAAGACACTCCGTTCCCTATGCACGGTCGAGTTCTGGATGCATATGTGTGTTGAATGACGGGACTCTTGCCGCGCTTTGCCAGAGCAAGGAAATACAAAATAATAAATATTTCATTTTCTTGCGTGGGCATTAAACCACAAATGTGTCCCTGCGTGACGACATGCCTCTAAAAAGTTATTAAGATTAAGAATTAAAGAAATATATATATAGAATTTATAAATTATATAGAAGTAGAAAGCCAATACTTAATCTCTTACTCAAGTAGTTCCCATAGGCGCCGGTTCAAATCGTTGCCTTACATACGAATTTAATTACCAAATGTAGTTGTATTTTAAATAATTTAAATAAAACAAATTTCAATACTTACATTTTCTCATATAATATTTATCATTACAGTCCAAACAACAGCCTAACTCGGCCATATAGTCCGAAATCAACCACAAATTTAGCTGCAAACTACAATCGCCCACAGCCGCCGCCGTACTCCACGAACTCCCTACATCATAGAAAATGTGACAAAGGCAGACATACACCCGACACCCGTTCCCATTTGGCTTTAGAGGAATCGCTGAAACTGCTGAACCAAGCTAATATAAACAAATATGATGATATATGCGATAAAATATTAGATTTGACTGACGGCACTGACGACTACGTGCCTATAATGACTGACACGAATTATATTAAGCCTGAAATTGATACTGTATCCGAATTGGCTAAATATGCTGTGGGTCCAATTTGACAAGACACTGACGGTTCTAAACCACCCGTTAAAACCTGGTTTTGCTAAACTTTCTTTATAAATAACTTGAATATTTTTTGTTAGTTATTATTGCGAAAAAAAAGGATTTTTTTATTTATAGGTTGTGTGTAACTTGAAATGACTTCAAAGCTAATATTATAACATAATCGCGGTGTATTTATTTAAAAGAAAATTGTATTTTAGTTGATTACTTATTATAACTTAGGAAGATTAAAATTGATGAATCTAAAAATAAATTTGATATTACTTAAAATAAATTGTTTTTGTTTCAATAGTAAATACAAATAGTTTTAATAGAAATTAGCTAATTCAATATAAAATGTTGAATAATGGTTTCATTTATATAAAAATTTCGTCACGCTTTTATAAAACAACACTAAACCACTATAGATATTTAGTTATTTAAAATATAATTATATTTAAACCTACTATCAAAAGTCGTCGTGTTTATTATATATAAGATTAAATATTTTTAGAAAATTAGATTATTTTATTCTTACGCATTTAACATGGAGATTGGAAAATAGAGAATCTTCTTTGAAAATGCCTTCTGGGAAGTTATTATTTAACTTTCAAGTATCATTAACATTGTATTTACAAAGGGCAACCAAATATATATAAGTATCAAAGAAAATGTATTAATAGTTTAAGTTAAATTATAATATAAATGTCATTGAATTGAATACACACAGTAGCTTATATTGTTTGTACAAGAATCAAATAATTTATTATAACATCATTTTTAATATAATTTTCTATCGAAAAGTTAAACTTGCTGACTTGTTTATTGTTTCATTCATACATAATATTTTAAAATGTTTCAATTTAATTTATATTTCTGACAATATAAACTAACTACTTAAAATTATTGGCAATTATATCTTTAATTTGACAGAACTGTGTGTATGAAATTTCTTAGCATTTATGATGTTTGTAGTAATTTTAGCTTTAACTAATATATAAACACTGACACCTTTTTAAGATTTGTAGTGAAATTCTAGTCAATATATAATGTGTTAGACTAATTGTAAGTGTCGATTACTATTTGAACATTTTCTAGTCAAGTTTCTTAGTTGTTGAATAAAGTCATTAAAATATTTAAAAAATCTTATTTATTTACATATCCTTCCTGTAAGGGTTTACAACGCCATCAAATAATTAAATAAGGTATGAGAAGTCCACGTGAGGCGGACAGGTAAAACATGTTAATATTAATTGTATAGTGTGTGGTTTGTATGTTTTAAGTTTTTAACTTAAATACAAATAAATAAAACGAACAAGGAAATTTCATCATTTATTAAACGATCAACATTGACAATAAACGACAAATACTAATTCGTTATTTTTTTAATAACATTTTTTGTCTTTAACAACGTAACCTACATAAGTAAAGTAATCATAGCTTTATCGAAATAACAATAACTATATAACTTCTTATTAATAAATTTTAATCTCTCAAGTATTTCGGAAATGGATTTTAATCTGAAATAAATTATTTATTTTATTTTTTTTATTATTTCCAATTGTTTATAAGAAAACAAAAAAAATCTTTTGAAAAATGGCAACACGCCAAGAAATTAAAAATTATTTTTTAATTAGATGATGAAATGAAATACTTATTTCAGCTACACAAAATTTTGATATTTGATTTCTTTTGTTTATTACCGACACTCGTGCCTGAGCACAAATTTATTGTGAATGTTCATAAGATTATGGAATGTTTCCTTCCTAATATTAATAATTTTAATAATTATGAATATTAGGTATAACTTATAATTTCAATCACACTGACCGAAATTTTGTAATATACTAGAAATAATATATACTAGTTTGTACTAAAACTAAATACAACTAACAACGATTATCACAATTCTCATAAGAAATACAATTACAATATTAAAATAATTCGTTATTAATATATTTAATGTGTGTAATGATAAGAACATTTTAATTAACTTTTACTCGCGTAAAAATTTGACCAAAATATCTTATTCTATTTATATTACAATGAATAGGTACGTTTTTGGTGCAGCTTAAAAATAAAATTATTTAAAAAAGAGATTCGTATTTAAAATGGTTATAATTTTGAAATAGTGATGTATATAAGCATAAATAAATTGAATGTATTGTCAATGTTTTTTTTTTAATTGAATGCTTAGACACGTTAATTAATAATGTAATTTAATTAGATTCTTATTAGCTATATCATCAAAATAAATGAGGTAATCATAACTGGTATAAAACAACTGGTTGAAAATAAAATAAAAAATATAAATTTGTACTACACAATTATTTTAGGTTTTGTATAAATCTAAAATCATAAATAATAAAATAAAAATAATGTTATGGAAAAAAGGACCGGATGTATGTAGAGTTTCATTCAAAAAAAAAAGAAAATTCTTAAATAGTTAACTACATAGATGTTCTTAAATAATTTCATATTACACATTTATTTCTAAAATGGAATGTTGAAAATATTTGTTTTCAATAAACTTAATTTAAATTACGAAATTAGTAACTTGTATTCAAATGAGTGTTGCGACGTTCCAACTAGGACGAAACGTTCCCAGTTTTGCAAAATGTACACGTACTGGGAATAATCTTTTTAACTTCTTACTTTTTTTTTAATTACAGACAATCTTAGAGATTCTGAAGACTTTACTGCCTAACTGGGTATAGGGTAAACAGTAAAACTATATAAAAAATATTACATATTCAATATTTTTATACCATCTATCACACAATAAATGGATAAGTATTAAAAACAACTGTTATTTATATTATATCCCGCTTTTGGTGCAATAATTCCAATTTTTTACTTTAACATAACTATTAACTTTAATATAACTATTCTTCAAATTAAAATTTGGCAACGCTGATCCAAATAAATCCTTATAATAAAAAGTACCCATAAAGTACTTATTTTGCGACATTCGCTAGAATTTTGTTTAAGAATATATAATCATGAAATATGTGACTTAAGTAACGTGTATCAAAAACAATTAAATAATCAAATTACAAATTTTTGTTAATTTTGAAAAATTACCAATTTTTTTAAGTAACTAATTTCATAATAGAGAAAAATGTAAACATGTTATAAAAGGGTTAGTTATATTAATATCAATTTTCTTTTTTATTCAACTGTCTTCCAACAGACGACCGCCCTCATGTCGTCGGGCGCTCGACCGAAAGTCCTTTCGCCGTTAGGATCGACATATTGGTTTATTTGATAGTCGAGTAATGTTTGAAATCCGAGAACGTCTGTGCCTAGTTGCTGTAGAATTTTAATTTTATTATATATTATTTTATATAGATAATCAGTTAGAATATACTCGTGACGGTTTTGGGTTCGGGCCTTTCTCAGTTGTATGAATTATTTTCATTTCATCGGTCTGGTAACAAGGCAAAGCGTGGCGTTGAGGTCTAGCACTCAATATACAATCTCACAGAAATTTGATCGTGTGTGAGGAACGGAGTGTCTCATTGCTGGGTTCCCTCTGCCTACCCCTTATATGTGGGATATGTGTTGGAAGATTTTTAAAACTATTAATATAAAAATATAACTAACCTGCGTCAAAGGACTAGTATTAGTAGTAAATACTCCTTTGAATCTCCTCTCTCTGGCCACTTTCTCCGTCGCTAGTTCCAGCGCTTGTATCGCGGAGACGTTGTCCTGAGCTGATAATTGAGAATCTGTCGCCATCATGAATGAATGGAGGATTGCACCTGAAGAGGTAATTAATAATCAATACTACAATTATTTAGTTGTTGGTTTTGAGCTCGATTCCCATTCCCGTGATTGGGTTAATAGAATAATGAACTAAGATTTTAATATTATCATTTCTTCGCTCTGATGAAGCGAGAAACGAGAACGAGGCAAAACCTTGTGTTGAGCTCCGATTAAAATCGAAATGCCTCACGAATACGCTAAAAGTGGCGAACGAAAATGCCATAACAGTAGTTTCCCAGGTTCCTTCTGCCTACCCTGCTACAGAGGGATACAGTGTGAAGTTAAACAAAACCATTCCAACTCACCCTCCCCCTCCGGCAGCACAGCGTCTCTCACCGGCCCCTCGATGAACTCCAGGAACGTCATGATCTTGGCGAGTCCCCCGCGCAGCGCGACGGCGGGCTCGTCGCGCGCGTCGAAGTTCAGCGCCACCGCCACGGGCGCGCCCGACGCTGCGCGGCAAACCAGTACTTATTATATATACAGAGTGGAAGGGTCAGTGCCCCTTTTACGGAAACAGCATATAGGGTAAAATATTTCCAACCTATACCTAAAGAACTTAATCAAGATACCTCAACAGTTTAGACGTAGGATTTTTATCTAACCTTATTTCATGTAACGCACACGTACTATTACAAAAATACTACTAAGCGTTGTCGATCTTCTACTTTTCATTCTACAACACATAACCGAACGAAAAAGAACGACATTTCTCGTTCTTTGTCACGCAATTACCTATTTTTTATAATAAATCTAAGAAAGGTTCAAATCTCTTATTGAAATTGTTTGATAAAATCCAACTTTAAGGCAATTTATTATATCTCCTTTATTATAAAATTATTTTGAAATAATGCACGTTTATTAGACCGCCAACAAAGTTATGTTCAAAATGACTAACACACAAAATGATATTGAACTACGATAGATAGGTGCTTACATTTAACATTAGTTTTACATCGTCCTCGTAGCATTTTCCTTTTACTACCACTAATATTTGTATCATAAGTAATATTAAAAACGCCACATTAGTTTGTTTGTAGTCTTAAAAGAATGTATTTTTGATGGGACACTCAATAGTTTGTCACACATGCCATAATCGTCACAATGATAAAATTAATATTATTATATAATTAAATTGCTTTACGTAACTTTAGCTTTCAATATATAAATGTTGTCTTTAAATGTTAGTTATTAAATCAAAATACGACACTAATTATGGTCAGTAAACAAATAATTGTGTAGTTTAAGCGGGCGAAGCCGCAAGCGGGTCTATATTTATAAATATAACTCACGATCCTCCAAAACAACACTCAAGTCGGCCACCAGCAGCGGCTCCCAGCAGGCGTCGATGCACATGGCGTAGTCCCGAGGTTCGATTTCGTGCCGTAAAAATTGTTCCAATTCGGCCTTCTCGTAGAATGACGATACTATCATTCTGTATAGAGGTGATTATTGATGAACATTATATTGATTATGTTTAAATTCAAAATAACAATTATTATTTTAAGTGATTTTCTTTAATAAAAACATTAATAAAAAACGACGACGAAATTATTTTATAAGTAAGATACCTATATACTATTATATTAAAAATGATGGCAAATTACAAAAAAAAAGTGGAGTCCAGTGCGAGTCGTATTCGCTCACCGAGGGTTTAATTTAAAAACTTCACTAATTTTTATTTGTCTGTCTTTTTGTTTGTTCGTAGCTCGAACAAAGTACTAAAGCTATTTTTAATCCCGAAATCCCGCGGAATCACGTATATGCAGGAAAACGTGTTTGCAGTGCGCGTGAATTGTAGCCTACCTCGATAGATGTGAAATAACTAAATAATTTTTCTATGAAATACGTCAATACTTGCGAGCAATTCTCGAAAAAATTAAATTAAGATTTATCAAGGGCATAAAAATATAGATATTGTTATTAAAATAATAAATAATAAAAACCTTAAATACTAAGTGTATTTAATTTTATAAAATAAAATAATTTAATAATATAAAATTAAAAATAAAAAAATAAAATAATAAATATTCGTAAAGTTAAAGCAGGCGAAGCCGCGTAGAGGCCACTAAAATACGTAGAATACTCACTCAATAACTCTGTCCTTGTGGTCCTGCCTCAGAGAGTGCACGGAGAAATTGTCACGTGCATTATGAGAGGAGTTCTCCGGATGTGTCGTCAGATGTGATAAAACCTCTCCCAGATCCTTTGAACCCAGGAAGTCACTGATTTCTAAAACAAATTAAATATTTAAATAAATAATAATGGCATATTAATAATAATCAAAATAAATAAGTAGATTTGAAACCGTCGTGGCGCAGCGGCACGAAGTGTGACTGTAAAATCGACTGGTTGTGGGTTCGATCCCCACTCGAAGAGATTGAATATTTACTTAAACTTATATTCCCATTTCTTCGCTCTGGTGTCGAGGTAAAGCGCGGCATTGAGTTCGCGGCGAAGAACTCAACACGCAATGCCTCTAGAAGTCGGCAGAAAGAGGGGACACGGAGTGTCTTAACACTAGGCTTCCTCTGCCTACTCTGCTGTATGCAGGGATACAGCGTGATTTATGATTTTTTTCCATATAAAAGAACTTCTCACCAATATAATATCCCTTATCTCTCAATCTAGTAATAGTGTAAATTGAATTCAATGAATTTCCACCCAATTCGTAGAAACCAACTCTCACTGACAGGACTCCCCTCACCGCCCTCCCCAGCACCTCTCCCACAGTTTCGAACAGCACTCTGGCTGTGTCCAGATCTTGTGGACTAACGCCCGTATAGTCCATCTCGAGGGGGATTTCTGCGTCATCTGAAAGTTTATTGAAAATAAACTAACTTATTTCATGTAGATAGATATTGTTGTACATGTAAAAATATTGTGTAGTCAAAATTTTGTTTTGAGGATTTTTTTTATTTGCATATGTGATTATATAATTTACAAAACTTTATAATATTTTTGGCGTACTAGTTGAGGAACCGTGATTTGTAATTTATCTAAATGAATCGAAAGCAAAGCAACAACAATCCCTACATTCATCTATATAATCCAGACCCTGTGCGAAGATAGAAAAACAACATTTTATTAACAAAGTCAAATTCAAATTTTAAATATTTGATGATATTTGTTTTCAAACTGGTAGTAGGTACTATATTTCTTTTTTTTTAACCTTCAATTCAATAACTCACGATTTTTTTGGCCAATGTAAGATATAATAAAACAGAATGAAGAAAAATATCAGTGATTATTTAAATTTTGTTTCAATGATTATTATTTTGTCTTTGTTATCCTTTTAATTTATTCCGTGAAAAATAGTCAATAAGAATTGTTTCTTGCTTCAATTAAGTAATTACAATTAATATTAATAAATTTATTTGTATCTGTATTAGAAGAACCAGATAATATGCCAATTAACACAGTAATAAACAATGGGACCGCTGTGAATGTAAATACGATGATTGTGGGTTCGATGTAAAATCGGTTGTGAGCTATTTTCATTTTCTTAATCTGGTCACAGGATAAAATGAGAAGTTGATGTCCGCCATTCAACAGGCAATTGTAACAACAGATAAAAATGAAACTTGGGCGGAGCCGGAGTGCAGAAAACGGAGTGTGTTAAAGTTCATCCTTCTATAAATGGAAAACTAAAATCTACAGTAAGTAGCTAAACATATGATAAAAAATCGTATTGTAATTTAATTTCAAATTACACAAACACTTGTTATGCCAATAATATATCACATTGACATTTTGCTATTAAACTGCTATAGGAGATCTTAGGTAATATATATTTTTGATAAAAAATATACATATTTTTGATAAAAAATATATATATTTTTGATAAAAAATATATATATTTTTGATAAAAAATATATATATTTTTGATAAAAAATATATATTACCATAGAAAAAAAAATTTTTAGTCTGATCGCTAAAATAAAAAAAAACATGAATCTGCTCATGATAGATTCAAAGTGGTAAAATCTTAAAATCTCTTATTTATTTTGTAAATATATGTATGTAAATTGAATATATATTTAGATTTTAACAAATTAAATGAAATCATCTTCGATCAACTTTACAATGTATAATTGATCAAAGGCGTTCAAATTTTAAAAATGTTTTCCAATAAAGTTTTATAAAAAAAAATAATAGCATGTATGTATATATGTGTATGTGTATGTATGTATCTATATATTTCTTACCATTATTGTTAGTATTTTCATACATTTTCAACAGACCCTGTCTGTCCACTTTGCCGTTGACAAGTAGCGGTATCTTGTCTATTACGATTACCTAAAAATAAATAATTATCTGTTTTAAATGTTTAATATAATTGAGTTCTTTGGGACTACTCAAAAAATATTTTGCTCTGGATTTTCCCGATGATTGTGGATCCACCAGACGATCTTTTCTCAGCTCATAGCCTACTATGAGCCGAAAAAAGACCGTCTGGCGGAGGCAAAGGGGAACCTGAGAACCTAGTGTTAAGATATCCCGCTCCTATTAAAACTACCTTTCCATACTTTTTACACAAATTCCACGCTGCATATTAATTTCTTCGAGTTTAAAGGTCCGAAGGTTGTGACCAGTCGCCTTTGCACGACTCGCCACAACTAGCCCCAATCATCACCAGATGATGCTTACATTAATTTAAAATGATTAGTTTTGGTAGCACAGAGACCAATGTTGAAAATAAAATATTTGCTTCTTCCTAATGCTAATAATTACTTAAAACAAAGTAGAGTGTTGAATGACTAATCAATAAGTCATATCCAAATACGAAAATGGAAAACGAACTAAGGACTAATATCACTAGATTTCTTCATAAAGACGTGAAAAAGATGATGTTATATGAAAATTGTTACCTGCGGTATCATATACTGCGTGAGAGAGTTCTTCAAAGCCGCCTCAATGTGGTGTGCGGACAGACGCGCGTTTTCTTCTATAGTGACGAATGCCAGTATTTCTGGATTTCCCGTTACTAGTCCGTAGCAGAGGACTACAGCTGTAAATAATATATTAAATTATATAAAATATTGTGTCTGTCTGGGGGGAACCAACCCAGAATTTTTACAAAAAGAAATTGTTTGAAAAATTAAATAAAAACATATCTGTTTACTTTAGACCTCATCTAGAAAATATCTCTAGATACGCCCACTATAATTATATAGTGTTTTTTCTTTATCAATTTATTTATTAATGTTACCTTTTTGTAAGTAAAAAAAATATTTTTTTTTATATGAAAGATTTATAAAATTAAACATCCTAATTATAATCTATTGTTGGTGTCGCTATTAAATGTCGATATCTTGCTTAACTTAACCTTTGCTCGTTAATTACTAACAGGAGTAAATGTTACTTAACCAAACTTATACAAAACTGGAATGAATTTTAAAAGTTTAAAAGTTGATTTAAAGTACTAAGGTTCCTATTTGTAAACCTAAAAAACTCTATATTCTGAGATCAATCTTAACAGCGATCTTGAGATGCCATTTTCATTCACAGATTATAATTTCTGATTAAAATAAAATCTCTTCGTATGAAGTTTACCCTAATCTGGGAAACAAATTAAGATTGATTACCTTTTTCCACGCCATTAATGTTCTGCACAGCTCGTTCCACCTCCGTGAGGTCGACGCGGTGTCCTCTTATCTTCACCTGCGCGTCCGTCCTGCCCGCGAACAGGATCACGCCTTTGTGCAAAATACCGAAATCTCCAGTACGGTAGAGGCGACCAAAATCTGTATGGAAATGACATTTTTTTATAAATATTTTATATTATGTATACGTTAAATATGACCCAATAGAATATATTTGGCCAATATATGTAATTTTATAATAATTTAAAAGATTTGAATGTATTTTTAATTGTTTATTGCGAGATTGCAGAAATTGAAACTGTAGCAATAAATATATCACTAATAAATGTTCTTTTTAATTGCAACATATTTTTTTCAACACGAATATTTCATCTCTTAAAACTTTTTATTAGAACCAGCGCCTGTTGGAATGGGGCTGACTTGTCGTTCCTATTATAGCGACTGTTATATTTCCATTCTAAAAAAATATTTAAGACGCCACACGTACCAGGATGAGAAGCGTGGGGGTTGTCGCAAAATTTATCCGCTCCTTGTCCTCCAACGTATCCTCTGGCTAGGTTCCTCCCGGACACCCACACCTCTCCCGGCTCCGCCTCCCGGGACGGATTCATCTCTTCGTCTAAGAGGTACACTGCGCAGTTATCTAACGGTGCTCCTAAGAATAAATGTGTTTTGTCAGTTTCTGTACTGTAGAACTCTACTGGTGTCGTCTGTCGCAGCGCCACAAGGTTGTTGGTGCAGTTCCCACTCGTGGAAATAAAATATTTAATATTTTCATTTATTCACTCTGGTAACGAGGCAGAGCAGAAGCAAAGCGCGGCGTTAAATTTCGCCGCTCTACATACAAAAAACTCGGCAGATACAATGGAGCAAAAAAATAAAGAATGTCTACTTTATATGTAAAGAATTACATTAAACTCAGGTTAAGGCTCTGAGATGCATACATATAATAAACATAATACATTCCATAATGATTTTACTCATTAAGTGTGAGAGATACTCACTCATAAAATGTATGTTATAAGTATAGAATTGCTTTCCATTACAATAATGTATTAACTTACCAATCGGTATAGTAGGGAACATGTCCAACTGACTAGCCTTCTCCAAAACAAAATAGGTGACATCACCCATAACTTCAGTGCTTCCATAGAAATTGGCCAACTTATATCCATTCTGATCACTAAAATGTTTGAAGAACTGCGCTGCCAGTTCCTTGCCGAGCGTCTCTCCGGAGCAAACCCACAATTTGAGATGCTGTAGCGGCCTTTCAGATGGACTCAATGATAAATACATCAATATTGATTTTAGAAGAGTCGGCACTAGCACTAACCGTTTGATCTAAAAATAATAAATAATTTAATTATTAAATATTTAGTACCTATCTTATTATATAACTATAATACGTAATCAAAAAATATATTAAACAAGTACGTTGTAAAAATTAATTTATAGCATATTTCTTTAAAAACGTGAATAAAAAAATTTAAAATAATCATTTTAGAAATAAACGTTTAATTTTTAACATTATTAAATGTAAATTAATATCGGTAATGCAAGAACAACTATAAAGTCTTAAAGTATTAGATATTGGACTCATTTTGTGCCATATTATGGTTCAAAATAAATATATCCCGCTGCTAGGGTAGGCATAGGGAACCTAGTGTGAAGACACTCAGTTCCTTATTGTCCGTCTAGATTTTAAAATATTGTGAGTTGAGTTGCGGAACTCTACACCACGGTCTGTATTCTTACTAGAGTGAGGAAATGAAAATAAATAATGTGAAACAATTAAAAAATATTAGTAATCAATGATTTTTTTATATTATGAGCTAGATTATTTTATTTATGATTCCAAATAAGGAAACAAATGAATAAAAAAAGCGATTATTTTACTGATATCATATAATGAAGATAATATTTTAATTGTAAGGTAATTAAAGGTAAATAAAAGAATATATACTAACATATTTTTATAATTACAACATATTATTTATACAATAAAAATATTTAAAATGAGGAAAACAACAAACAAACGAGGTAGATGTGTTCTGAGCTATTTTCTGAAGTAGGATAATAAGTTGATACCAAAAACCAATCGCCTAGATGAAACTAGATGAACCACGGACTACTGCAAAGTGTTCGAAACGTCGGGTTTCCAAAAATGTATGAAAATACAAAATATACGCGATTAATCGGGTTAAAATAGTTTCATTTAAAATATGTAATAATAGTGAAAATCAATGAACTTATTAAAGAACTTATTAGATCAAACTGTTGAACAGATAGGGGAGAGTATGCTCCTCGCATTAAGAGAGGATTTCTCGGAATTACTACGGGGACGGGAAGGATCGGAATTAAACGTCAAAAACTCCACTTACACTTTGTGTACGTGGAGTGTGGACGGTGGGAATTAGTATGTATTTGAATTTTTTTTGCTTCACGTTGTATCCCACTTACAGCGGGGTAGGTAGAGGGAACCTGAGAAACTAATGATAAAACACAGAATTCTGGAGGCCGCGCTTTGCTTCTTTACCAGAACGAAAAAAAATTAAGATATTAAATATTTCATTTTCTCGACTGGGAACCAAACTTAGCCTGTCACATTTAAATCTCTCGCCTGTGCTCCTGTGCCATGACTGGACCCACTATTTATATATAATAAGCTCACTATTTAATTGACAATTTACCTGATAATCCGCCAAAATGCGCACCAACTTTTGCGGATCTCTGGTGGTCTCTCTGGACAGTATCAACAAAGTCCTGCCATGTAGAAGCGGCCCCCACACTTCGCACACGGAGTCCACAAACGTCAGTGCCGTCTTCCAAACGCAAACGCTCTCTGTGTCCGAGAACGGGAAGTTTCGGAACTGCCACCAGAGACGATTGCATATCGCCGAGTATGGCAGACGTACGCCTGTAAAAATGTATAAATTGTATTTTTTTTAATAATTTTAGTAAATTTTTAATTATAGGATTTTTCTTGATGAGAATCGATATGAAAAAACATTTTGTACCGTACCCTGTTCTCATCAATATCAGCACACATGTCTATATCATTTTTTTAGCGTTTCGTTTGATCCCGCATTTATCAATTTTGGTAACATGTTGAATGATGGTACTCAATGCTTTTTACCTCGTTTCCAGAGCGAGGAAATGATAATAATTCATTCCCCCATTAATGGATCGAATCCATAACTGTCGTGTTTACACTATAGGTCGCTAGGTCGCTATGCCGCTGTGCCACGAAGGCTCACTATTATTATACGTACTTTTCAGTACTCCCAATATTTTTTTTATAATATATTAGGTAAATTACGAGTACAATGCTGTGTGTGAGTTTTCACTAGTTTTCAAGTTATAGGTAGTGTTAAAAAAGAGATTCAAAGAAGTTGTTTTTATTGATTGAGGTCACATAATTAAAGTATTAAAATAATCCTTACAATTACTTTAATCGATTAAAAAAAATTACAGTAAACAGTTACCACAAGCAGTTAACGGTTAAGTAGGAAATAAACAATATGCGAGTACATTTAACAATATTAAATGTACACGCATCAATCTCTAACAATAATTACAAATCTTACTAGTCATTTTTCATTCAAAATGAAGGTTAATTGCGAAATCCATTAAATAATATAAAAAAAAATCGGTCAAGTGCAAGTCGGGTTCGCCCACCGAGGGATCCGTACCAATTTCATGATTGTAGGTCAACGGGAAGATTACTTATGGCATACGTAAGTTTTCGGGAGTATGAATTCATTTTGTATAAAATCAACTATTGGGGGTCCAAGATGGAAGGCTTGCTCGCAGCGACCCCTGCCAGCCCTTACGAGGGCTGCAACGTTCCATCCGCCACGTGCACCCCGAGAGAGCGCACTGATAGGGCGTCCCCCCAAGGCGACGCGCACCAGTGCGTCCCCACTGGTGTGTCAAGTGGCGACGAATGCGGCGTTGGGGACCGCCACCCAACACGCCATGTCCGGAACGGCGGGAGGTGGAGGACGGAGCTACAAATAGCTACGTGGAATGTAAGAGGAGGGATGGAAGAAAAGATGAATGAATTATTAGATGTGATGGATGATAGAGATTTAGATGTCGTTTGTGTGACTGAGACCAAGCGAAAGGGCAATGATACAACTGATTTGCCGGGCAGTCGGGTCGCTTTCTGGGCTGGCGTATCAGAGAGCGAGCGGGGCTGTCAAGGTGTAGGTGTATTATTGTCCTCTCGATTGGTTAGTGCAGCGGTTGAATACAAGGCGATCAACCCGAGACTGCTCTGGGTTCGCTTCAAGCTGGGGTTAACAAGAGTATTCTTGTTAGTGGCGTATGCGCCAGTATCCTCAGCTCCATTAGGCGAACTCGAGGAGTTTTGGGAGAGTGTCAGGGATGTTCTAGGTAGCGTTAGAGGGAATGAAAAATTAATAATATGTGGCGATTTGAACGGATGGGTCGGAACTGCGCGAAGCGGTTACGAGGGAGTGCTAGGTCAGTATGGTGACAAGAGAATAAATGAGGCTGGAAAGCTTATATTGGAAATTTGCAAGGAAAGGAATTTGTTTGTGGCAAACACTATGTTTGACCACAAACAAATTCACATGTATACATGGGAGTGAACGGAAGGGAAAAGTATGATTGACTTATTCCTAGTGGATCAGCGTATTCGAAGCCAAGTCATGGACACACGAGTGTTTAGGGGTTCTGATCTGGGAACAGACCACTATCTAGTAGTTGCTAGAATAAGGGGTCTGTTCACAGGCTGGCGCAACTACACGAGGTGTCCAGACTTGGAGTCGAATTATCGCATAAGAAGCTGGAAGCTTCAAGATCCACCAACTAGAAAGGAATATCAAGAAAGAGTTTCCAAAAGGCTAGACAGCAGTGAATCTGGAAATGGAAATATTGAAGTATGCTGGCAGAACCTTAGGGATTGTATGAAGGAAGCAGCGATAGAGGTATGTGGTAAAGTTAAAAGGGGCTTTAGTAAAAAGCGTGATGAATGGTGGGATGATGAAGTGCAAGATGCTGTAGAAAGAAAGAAGAAGGCATGGCAGGATTATAAAGCCTGTGGCAAGGATAAAAGTATGAGAGAGATAAAAAAGAAAGAGTATAAGCTGCAAAAGCACCAGACGAAAGTACTGATAAAGATGAAGCGCGAAAAGTCAGAGAATGAAAGAGATGAGAGGTTAACGAGCAACTTCAGGGAAAACACGAAGCTTTTCTGGCGAGAAGTTAGTGTTTCTCGAGGTTGCTCGCTAACTTGTAGAATGAAAGGGGTGCTTTCGAAGGACGGTGAAATTCTAACAGAAAAACCACACGTTTTGCAGCGATGGGCGGAATTTTACAAGGAGATGTATGAATGTGATGACGCCTCAGTCTCAAGTAGCAGCGAAACGCTGAGTCTTGATGTAGCTGATGGCGAAATCAGTGTAAAAGAAGTTGAGTGTGCAATACGAAGTCTGAAATGTGGTAAGTCAGCGGGAGCAGATGGAGTTACTGCCGAGATGATCAAATATGGTGGGCCACGCGTCTTGGACTTGTTCTGGTTTTTGTGCAATTTATGCTGGAAATCAGGGGAGGTCCCAGACGATTGGCGAGGTGCGGTCATCGTGCCTTTGTATAAAGGCAAAGGTTCACAGATAGACTGCGCAAACCATAGGGCTATCAGTTTGATTAGCTTAGGTAGTAAAGTTTATGCTAAAGTTTTAGCGAGAAGAATGCAAGAGAGATCTGAAAGGCTGTTGTGGGAGGCCCAAGGAGGCTTTAGACCTGGAAGAGGGTGTATGGATCAGATCTTTTCCCTCCGCATGATCACGGAGAAATTTTTGGCCGTTAACCAAAAAGTTTTCTGTGCTTTTGTGGACTTGGAAAAGGCGTTTGATAGAGTTGTCAGAGCGAAATTATGGGAGATACTACCCCGGTACAATGTGAGTGGACCCTTGTTGCAGGCTGTAAAGTCTCTTTATAGAGACCACTCAGCCTGCGTGCGAGTAGGAGCTGGCATGTCGCCCTGGTTTGACATCCGATCGGGTGTTAAACAGGGTTGCGCCATGTCAGCTTGGTTGTTCAATTTGTATTTGGATAGCTGTCTCCAAGGAGTGAAACAAAGTGATATAGGAGTGAAAGTAGGTGACCTGAATGTGAATTGCCTGCTGTACGCAGATGATGCAGTGCTTATTGCATCATCAGAGTGCGAGTTGCAGGCATTGGTCACCACTCTGAAAGAAGAGTGTGAATATAATGGTCTAAGCCTCAATGCGAATAAGACAAAGGTTCTGATTTTTGAACGAGTTGAAGAAAGGACGGAATGGAAGATCAGTGTAAATGATAAGATATTAGAACAGGTGAATGAAGTGGTATATTTGGGAAGTATGTTCAGTAGAGATGGAAGATACGAGATGGATGTGGAAAGGCGTATTGCTGCCGGTAACAAGGTTAACGGGGCCTTGGCTGCATTGATGAGACGGCGAAACGTCAGCACAGCTGCGCGTTTGGCCGTACACAATGCAGTTTTGGTACCGACCCTGTTATACGGCAGCGAAACGTGGGTATTACAGAAGAAGAATGAAAGAAAGATGAATGCTGTGGAGATGCGATCTCTTCGTAGGATATGCGGAGTCAGCCTAGCTGATCGAATCCGCAATGAAGAGGTACACAGAATGGCAGGTACCAGCGAGGATGTCACGGTGAGAATGAAGAAGAACGTGCTCAGCTGGTTTGGGCACGTCGAACGAATGAGCGAGGAAAGAATGGCAAAAAAGATTTATGATGGAAAAGTGAGTGGTAAGAGAGGTAGGGGGAGACCTCGGTTGACCTTCGAAAACACAGTATCAAAGATACTGGAGGAAGGTCACGTAAAAAGCATGAGGATCCCCCGGAGGGCATGTATGAAGAGGTTGATGACAGTGGACGAGGCGAAAGAGGTATGTAGAGACCGTAGCGTTTGGCGCTCCGTTCTCTCTGACTACCCCGCTAGGGATAAAGCGTGAAGTTAAGTAAGTAAGTAAGTAAATTTCACTTCTAGGCAAATTTCTTAATTATAGGTCTACGCAAATTAATTTTTTCCTCTTCCAAAGGACTATAGACCTAAATATTTGATATTAATTTCAACTATACCTCCACAAAATCTCGATATGACGCTTCCATTTTTTCCTAAAATACGGAACCCTAAAAAGTGTAACAATCAAATCGAAGTTTAATGTAAACCTTGTAATTTGATTGATAAATTGATGAAGCAATTAATAACCGTGACCTTCGCGTAGAGCATTATGCATCTCAATACTCGTAAAAAGCCTTTTAGTACTGACCGAGTTTATTTTTTAGGTTTATATGTTTTTAATTATTGTGCTTTATTATTTTATATTCACGCCTTGTTTGGTTTTTATGCGTTGCGTGGAGATTACTTAGCGATTAATCTTTGTTGTCTACTTACTATGTATATTTACAGATAGCAGGGTAGGCAGAGGGAACGTGGGAACCTAGTGTTAATACACTTCGTTCCTATTACGACACTTTCATTCCTCACTTTCCGCCGAATTCTGGTGGCACTGCGTGTTGAATGGCGAAGCTCAACGCCGCGCTTTCTTGTATCAATTGTATTTGTACCAATTCGGTTCTACATTATAGGCTTCCTATATTGTTTTTTATAATCGTTTTTTTACTTAAGAAATTAATCATTTAACTTTAAAAGTATTATTATTACTATGTATTCATTTGTATAATTAAAACGAATTTTACAGCGGATACTATAATTTTAGGGATTACACAGAAAGATTTTTAGTAAAAAATAAATTCATGTCTTTCTATTCAAATTTCTAAACCATGAAATTGGTTGGAAACCTACTAAATAAAGCAATAAACGATTTAATTATTATACCATTAAAGGTTTAGGTCTAATTTGAATATTATGTGTTAAATTGGCCGGAAGTTACATTTTATATTTACGTATGCATATTTCCTTTGAAATATCTTCACATATTAAGCTTTCTTTGCTTGCTAAATTTGCTTTTTACCATATCGTTATAAAAACCAAAAGAAGTTTTATTAAAAAAAGACAATGACTGAAAAAAAAACAAAGAATGCCCACTCGAGGATTTTTATATTTTCATTTTTCCGCTCTGGTGCCAAGGCAAAGCGTGGCGTTGAGTTCCGCCACTCCACACGCAAAGCCTCCAGAATTCAGCAGAAAGTGGAGTACGAGGTGTCTTAACACTAGGTTCCCTCTGCCTACCCTGCTTGGTGCGGGATACAGCGGGATCAGCGATGAAGCTGATTTAATTTGATTTAATTATAATATGTTTTACATTGTTTACGAATATATGCAATTCGAAGTCTGGGTCGAGTAAAATGTAGCAAGGTCGAGTGAAATGTAGCAAAAACGGAGCCTAGTTTTAAGAAACTCCGCTTCCCACTTTCTTCCGAATTCTGGAGGCATTGCGTGTTGAGTGACGAAACTCAACAATTAAAATATTCAATATTTCTTTTCCTATAGTGGGAATCGAACTCACAACCTGTCGCGTTTACAGTCATACGCTTGTGCCCCTGCGTCAGTATTGTCCTCACTAGTTGCTGTATAAAGGTAACAAAGAGAGAACACTTTTCTGGTAACAAGACAAAGCGTGGCGTTGATTTCTGCCAATCAACATGAAATACCTCGAGAAATCGGCGGAAAGTGGTGAACGAAATGTCTTAGAACTAGGTTCCCTCTGCCTACCAGCAAAGCGGCTAGAGGGAATGAGCGATTATGAAGAAGCTGGCCTCTTCGCAGACCGAAAAAATGGAAATATAATTTAAAATAAATATTTAATTTCCTCGAGTGGGGATCGAACCCACAACCGGTCCCGTTTACACTTCTTTAAGTGTGAAGTGTGACTGTATACTGCACTTATTCACTGCACCAATTGGCCTTATTCTTCTTCATGATTTTCGTTTAGTAAGAATTTATTTAATTATTTATGAGTCCATATAAAATGTATAAATCGATTAATAATATCGATTAACATGAGCGTGTGCAAGTGTTAGATCGTTTATAGGCATTAAGACTAAATAAGGAGTCTAAACTAATCGCTAGGATTTTTTATAAAATAACTTAAGATTTACGAGTACTGATGTATTTATGAAACGATTAAAAATAAATCCTTATGGCGTCATATATTCTTATAAAGTTCAGATTCTACTTAAAATAATGTCATAAATATTTTTTTTTACTTAGTTTGCTTGGAAATTATATGGTGTAGGCACTTATTTAAAAAGATGAACGTTAAATCGGAATAACAAATATATTAGAAACAACATTTGTACATACTGAAAATGATTACCGTATCCTTGACATCCCTAACTCGTAAATTGAAATAATATTACCTATGTTTATATAGTAATATACTTAGTAGTTTATATAGTTTATTTTGTTTACGGCGTTG
The DNA here is from genome assembly GCA_917862395.2 of Heliconius sara. Taxonomy (NCBI): domain Eukaryota; kingdom Metazoa; phylum Arthropoda; class Insecta; order Lepidoptera; family Nymphalidae; genus Heliconius; species Heliconius sara. The sequence continues at coordinate 2,086,083 of OU860798.1, read as the reverse complement.
AGTTCCGCCACTCAACACGCAACGCCTCCAGAGCTGAGCGGTAAATGGGGACCGGAGTGTTTTAACACTAGATTCCCTCTGCCTACCCTGCTGTGTGCGGGATACAGCGTGAAACTGATGATTATTATTTAGTTTCTATAGTAACTTTATCATTAGGTCTTCGTCATTAGGTTTTTATGGCGATTTTTTCTTAGCTTTACGTTCTATCCCGGAAACCTGGCAACCTAGTGTAAAGAAACTTCTGTTCCAGTAATATAGATTTCATAAGATTTCGTAATCATTAAATACATTATTATAATTGTTTATGTAACATTATCTATATTCTTTAAAAGAGGAAACACGTTTATTTGTTAAGTTATACATATATTATGAAAAACGTGTTTAAGCCTTATAATCCAGATTATTATCTGTGAAGAATTCCATTAGCTCCAATTATATAAACTGGAATGCCCATCGAAGCATTCATTCTCTACGTGTCGAACACAAGGAAAACGGTCTAAATGCTTATCGAAATTCTCAGAAATAATTATTTTCATATATGATCCTGATGATGAGGTATCTATCGGCCATTTCCCTGTCATCGCATATCTGCATTTTGAGGAAAAGTATTAGGAATTATATCAACTCTAGCTATTGCCTGCGGGTTCGCTTCCTTAATCATATCTTAGTTAAGTTAAAACATCCAATGTCCAATACAAAATAATTTAAGAATTCGAACTTGTTCTTTCTGAGATTAGGTCTTCAACAAAATAAACTATTCAGCTTTGTAATATTAGTATAGTTTAGATATATTTAAAATTGTGGCGATTCTTATTATTTTTTTACCGAGTTTTGGGGTTTTATATTTTAAAAACCATAGTTTTATTAAAGTAAGTATCATATGTAATTTTCTTTCAAATTGCTATTCTAATATCAATATTATAATAATGAAGGGGGATGGATGTCTGTTTGTTTGTTTCACATAAAAACTACTGAACAGATTTAAATAAAAACGTACAATAATATAGATTATACATCAGAATAACACATAGGCTAAAATTTATGTAAAGATTTTGTATTATGTGGATAAATTCTACAAAATCTTTACATAAACATCTTAAGATGTTGGTTCGCCTAGCTTTGTGTTGTTATCGCTTACCTGTCGGATCAAGAATCGGATGCAAAGGCAATTTTACTTCAGACTCTTTGGAGCCCTTATCTGACCGTCGGGATGGTATTTTTTTATATTTTTTTAAAGTATTTTTATATTAATTTCCATTAAAAAATGTATGTATGTAATTTATTCCTCTTTCATAATAAAAGTCACGATGATACAAGACAATAAATTTAACTCACCTTTAGGTATTCCAGTACTGCCAGAAGTATATAAGACGATGGCAATAGTGTCTGCATCAGTTTTTACGAGGACTTCGTCTTCGTTTGGCCTGTCTGCTGGTAGAGCACTGGCCTCGAGAGACAACTCCTCAAAGGATATAGCTGGTACACCGCTTCCGTTGAACATTGCAGGATTTGCTATGAAATACGAATAACCGTTCAAAAAATTACGTAGTAATTACAAAATTAGGTATGCTGTAAAAAGTAAGTACCTACTTACGCTGAAAAATTACGAAAATATAATATTAAAATCGACAAGGACTTTTAGTAAAAATGAAAATATTTAATATACTCAGGTGACAATTAGTTCTCCCGATTGGGAATCGAAGTCATAACCGTCGCGTTATACAGTCACACGCTGTGCCACTAGGGCACAACGGCCTCTCAAATATAAAAAAAGGCAAATTTTGTAAAAAGTATATATTGCATTTTGTCCACTCAGGCAAAACCGCGGTCGGGTCACTTACTAGTTATTAACAGAAATAAAAAATAATTATATAGCAATCCCACATTTTTTGCGCCGACATATTCTTATTATGATAATATATGTGAGGAATTGATAGACAATTAGCTCACGCAGTTCTTTATTCTATGAAAAACTTGATATGTTCGCCTACCCGCCTGTGATAATTGTAGGTAATGTCTTTTTTCTATTCCTTATGTATGTAATATATTGTACCTATTTAATTTTTTTTATCTGTTTACATACATATGTAGTTGAACATACATACATGTAACTTAAGTCAGGAAAATACATATGTAAATTATCATTTTTAGAGACTATTTCTTTTAATCGAATACTTTCCATTAGAGGCCTCTGTAGGAGAGGAGGTTTGACTGTAAATGTGATGGATATGAGCTCGATCGATCGAGCACATGGTGATGTGGGGTAATTAATTATTCTTATTTTTTCTTATTCTTTATGTATTACCAAAACAAAGTGCGGCGTTCAATTTGCCACTTAACGAGACGAGAAAGGAGTGTCATGACATTAGGTTCTCCGCTAAAAGTATAACCTACAAATACCTTAACATCCTCCAACTCCTCGACGCGGAGTTTTATTGTATTAAATTTATGATTTCGCCTTAAGTAGTAATATAAAGGTAATAATGTAAAAGAGGTGGGCGTTAATGACTTTATAACATAGACAATAACTGAAATAAACAATTAAGCATTATTTTATTTGATTTACTAAAGTCTCATTACAGATTTTTTAGAGAAGCGGAACGGCGTCTGACCTTAATGCGATGGCTGTGGGTTCGATTCTCATTCGGAGTAATTAATCACTTACATTTCCTTGCTCTAGTAGTAACACAAACCGCGGCGTTAGTACCTATTGCAACTCAATAGGCAATGTCTCGAATATAGGGCGGTGCGTGAGGGAACGGAGCGTATTATCACTAGGTTCGCTCTGCCATTCCTGCTATATGCGGGATAAAGCGTGAAGCTAATCTAAGTTATAAAAAACACACCTGTATCATCGTATATAATCAATGAAGGTTGGGAGTCCTTTAAAATGTGGCTTATTCTTCCTTGTGGGAAACTTGGTTCCATAGGTACGTACGCAGCTCCCGCTTTCCAGGTAGACAGGAGGGTTATAATGGTACTGAAAAAAATATATTTGTTTTAATATAAATAATAATTAAATGATCACCGCCGCCTTCAATTTGTATTGAAGATCTCCATAAGGACACGAACGTGCGACGGTTGTTAATTCGGGAAAATGGGGAACGGAGTGTCTTAATACTAGGTTTCCTCTGCCTACCTACACGTGCGGGATATAGTGTGAAGCTAAAAAAAAGGCAGATTTTTCCGAATGGCACGACAGAGAGAAGCTAGTGTCAAGACACTGTGTTTTTCGGTTTTAGCCAGAATTTGAGGCGAAGGCGAAACTTAACGCCGTGAGATGAAGGAGTATTTAATAAAAAGCTAAGCGTTGCTTTTGCACGGTAAATCTGCTTTCTATTTTCGGCTGATACAAATCTTTTATATAAAGTAAGTAGTTATTACTAATAGTAGTCCTTGAATTTAGTAGAAAAATTAAATTGTATTAATTTTTTTATAATTTTTTGACTGAACTTTTTAAAGTTATAAAAGTAGTGTAAGATACATCCTACGTAAGCATAGACTACAAACATATATATATATATATATATATATATATATATATATATATATATATATATATATATATATATATATATATATATATATATATATATATATATAGTATTCAAATATAGTTGTTAATAATAAAAATATCAATCTCATAACAAAATACTTAGGTGACTTTAAGTAAATAATTAACTGACCTTTATAATGTTTAGAAATGTGACATTTGTTAATTGATTATATTATATACGATCAACACGCTCGAGGCTTTGTCCGCTTGTAGTATTATTTATTTCCTAATCTGAATTACATACGTGTTCTAATAACATTATATTTATAAACACAATATTGCCAATTCAATAAAACTGTTTATTTGGAGCAATTTTGTAAAACCAAATAAATACTTTATGTTGAGATAACTTTATTATTGATGAATCGATTTGAATAAAAATAATACTTTATCTAATGGGTTGCATTTAAATCCGTTAAGGCGTTTCTGAAGACAAATAGACAAATAATTTAAAAATCGTTATTTTGCGTTACATTAAACGCCGTTAATAATAGATTTTCTCATATATACCTAATCCGTGTACAGACACCGACCACACAGACCACTGTGGCACAGTGGGACAGCGTCTAACTCTAAACGCAATGGATTTAATCCTCATTCAGGGGAAGGAATTGTTTGTTCATTTCTCCATTCTTTTAAGAACAAGCGCAGCGTTGAGTTTTACTACTTACACATAATATTTGGTATACGGTTGGAAAATGTAGAACGGACTCGTTGTGTTGTCTTTATATTAGGTTCTGTCTCCCGACTCTACAGCGTTATAATAAATATATTTTGATAAAAGACAAAAATGACAAAAGACATGATACAGCGTTATAATAAATATATTTTGATAAAAGACAAAAATATGTATATAGATACATATTTTTGTTAAAAGATAAAAATGGTTGTAAAAAAGAAAGAATTATTACTTAACATAATCATTTGTTAATAATTGTGAACATATATAGATGGACATGTTAAAAATGAAAATAAAAATTAACTCTATATGCATATTCCAAAACAAAGCCGTCGTTGTCATAGAACAAAAACAGGTGAAGTTTTAAAATTATTGTGTCTTAATTGACCTTTTGCGGTTCCTTCTTCTTCAGAAACGAGTCTTGTTAGTCGTATAAAATGTATTTTTGTATGGAAACTTTCAATGTATTAGTTTAACAAAGTGTTTGTGTGTCTGTTTTGAGTAGCGAAACTAAGCGCCATCTAGCGAGCAAAACTAAACCAAATAGTACTGACTTTTAAAGTAATAATAAAATATTTGCTAACAACAAAACTGATTTCCAACAGTTAACTAAAAAGTTGAAATTGTGTTATTTGTAAATGAAAACGGGTCCCCATTTTCATTTCGTCCAATTCTGACAATGCCAGCCATGAGAAAATCCCATAAATCTTAAATTTCCATTAAGTATGTTCGCGACAAATGGACAAATAACCCATTTGCCCAGTCCACCCAGTTGAAGTTCTGAGGTGACAAACATATCCTTTAACAGAAGTCGGTTAAAAATTAACTTCGATATACTCACTTGTGTGTCGGCTTCATACATACAGCGATCACATAGTCTTGATCGCTATTAGGGCCGGTGGGCCGCGCGTGCGCAGCTATAGCTCTGGCCATAGCGTTGCTGCGGCCGTCTAACTCTGCGTAGCTTACCCGTGCATTACTTGTTTCATCTGAATCAAAAAAATATATATTTTGGATTTAAATTAAAATGTTTAAGAATAATTTATATTTAATTTGTGAGGGAGTCCTGGCGTGACGTGACTGTTTACAGTCATACGTCTTCCTACGCCGTGATTATAGGTTCGATCCCTACTCGGGGATAGATATTATTTTAAGCTAATATCCCACTTTGATAGACAATGCGTTAAGCTTCACCATTAAATTTCGTAATATCTAGAAAATTAAGCGGAAAGGTGGGGACGGAAAGTCTTAACTAAGACACTCGGTTCTCCATTTTACCAGATGTGGAGACATAAGAGAGCACTGAGTGAGCAATATTATTGAATGAATTTTACGGTTCCGGTATAGCAGGGAGGACTGAGGAGACCTAGTGTCAAGGCACTCCGCTTCCCGCCAAGACCTTGCGTGTGGGATGGCGGAATTCTCACGACCAAAATATTTAATACAATCTAAAAGTTGTTTGAAATCTATAATTTTATTGTACCTACTTAATAGTATGTTTCAAATATCTCGACTTCGCTTTATAAGTGGCCAGCCGTGAGTAAATAATTTATATAATAAAATTAATACTGCAGTTAAAGTACGTGCCTACGTGCTCAGTTCAAATGATTACTGCCAATTTTCGCAATTTACTTGTCTATAAGGGAATATCGAAATTATATAAATTTTGATCAGATTCTAAGTTTTGCAAAGCCATTCTAAAATTTAAAAAAAACTTCATGTTTTAACACGCATGCAGATGGATCCTTGTGTTATGAGTTGAGTGACGGAACACAACGCCGCGAACACGGTGTCACGGTGACGGAAATAGTTTATTCCTTTTAGTGGGAATCGAACCCACGACCGGTCGCATTTACAGTAACATTTTGTGCCCCTGCGCCACAACGAGCCTCTTTAAATCAATGATTTACGTATTCATGCTTTTTTTAATGACAATGTAAGCAAAGATAGTTTTAAAATAGATTTGTTGGGTATACTATTTAGAATATAATTTCTTTTATACCTGAGTAGATTAAGGCTGTCCTATCAGCGGCGCCCATACGTTCCAAATGCTTGGTGAGCGGCGCCGCCGGGACTGGGACCCGGTTGCCAGAGACCACGGACACACGTGGTATAGAACCCATTGTTCACCTGTGAAGTGGAAAAATATAAAAATTTAACTTAATTTTATATTATATATTATATTTTATATTATATAATAGTATTTTGCTAAATAAATTGAAAAAAGGTTGTTTGTTCGATATATTTTGTTCGGTTATTTCAGAGTACATAAATTATTTTATTTTTTTGTGATTCTTAAACGTCAATGTATTTACGTATTTTAATATATTTTATTGAAATCGAAATGTATGTACATTTTTCACATTGTTTTAATTAAATTATTAATAAAAATCTCTGGTTCTTCTTCTATCATATCAATCTTTGTTTAACTGGTAATAAGGGAATGGATATTTCAATAATTTAATTAATTATTCATTTCCATCTAGATACGCAGTTAAATACAAGATTATACAGATTACCAACAAATTTAGTCTGATGAAAACGCTATGAGCGGCTATAGAATACAAATAGATTTTTGTTCATTTTTATGTTCGTCTGATTCTTAAATTTTTCGTATAAAGGAACTTGCAACAATTTCTGTTAAAAATTGCTTTATAGTGACCCACTTTTAGCTTTATTATGGTTTAAGAAATAAAAATAAATAGTATATGAAATATTAAAAAAAATGTATATATTATATCTTTTTTTTAACTTCACGTTGTATCCCGCACATAGCAGGGTAGGAAGAGTGAACCTAGTGTTAAGACACTGCGTTCCCATTAAAATAATTACGTTCCCTACTTTCCGCCGAATTTATAGAACAATGTTATTTCAGATTACAGCAGTATTTCTTACATTACATTACTAATTTATTAAGGTGCGACCAAGTTGTATATGCTTAAGATATTCATCATTGGTGGTTTTTTTTTTTTTAGAATCCTCTCTCTTCTTCTCTCTCCGCAAAATTCTGCAGACATTGCGTGTGGAGTGGCGTAACTTGTGCTTGGCCTCGTTACCAGAGCGACGAAATTAATTAAAATATTAAATATTTCACTTCCTCGAGTTGGACCGAACCGAGAGCCTGTCGCATTTACGGTTCTTATACTTCTGCGCCACCACTAGCCTCCTATATTTTTCTATTTTCTTTAGTTCTTTTTCATTACTTTCCATTCCACATATAGATCTTTATTACCTGATTGGATTCGCAGTAGCGTTTAAAAAATGACCCAGTACTTTACTGATGTATTTTTAGTCGACACCTCCGTCCGTGGAGATGAAGCAATTGGTTTCATTAAACGACAATGGGGGCTAGCTCACAGCCGCATACAAATAGTGTTAGGTGCTAGGTGAATAGCAATTTTTATATGGAGAATGGAATGTTTTTACATATTTTGAAGGTTATTTTTTTTGTATTTTTGGGTCTTTACTTTAATTATTTTTCAATGTTTTGTGTCGATGATTGGGGTTAATCGTTAAAAAGTGGATAATCGTAGGAGATCACTTTTTGAGATGCGTGTTGAGTAACAGGGTTCAATACCGCAACAGCGCGGCGAATCTTAATGAAAATAATTGTTCCACCGAATGGAAACTCAACCCAAAACCGTCGCGTTTGTAGTCTGATCACGTTCCACTGCTACACGATTGCGTCAATTCTGTCAGAGATAGATTATTGATGTATAATTAGAAAAAATAACGCCTATGTAAAAAGACCGAAGATGCACGAGTTAGGCTCACCCACCGAGGGCTCGGTACAAAAATTGGAGGTTTCGAGCTTATTCTGAAAATCAAGCTTAGCTTAGCCAGAGCCCTTTTATCTGATGAATATCACTTGAACTAGCGGCCCTAATACCAATTTTTTCTCCCGTTTTTAAGGCTATTATTTATTAAGATTTTTTCCAGAATTAGTACTCCTGTAGATGTTAGCTGCCAAATTTCATAATTCCAGGTCAAAGGTTAATGTAAAAACACCGTTTATTCACGAAATCAAGAGACCGTAGATATGAATATATGGTTTGAATTTCAACTCAATATCTCCAAGCATTTCTGACATAAAGGCTCTTGACAGACATACAGACAGACGAACGGACCACAAAATGATCTTAAAATGGTCCCTTTTTCCTTAAAAGGTACGGAACCCTAAAAATAAAACAAAAACAATATAAACTTTGGTACATTCCATTTACGTCAAGATTGTGGCATAAGTAGAGCAATCACCTCCTACAATCTGTGCCACAGTAAGCGTCATAGTTCAATGAAGGGCGAAGAGCAGTTACAATATAAATAACAGATATAAATCGTAAAAAATATTACATACCCCTTAATGCAATCAAAACAAATAAATATAATGTTTCCATATAGTTTTGTATCTTATTATGAGTAGAAGTAAATTGAGACTAGCTCGTCAGTTTTTTATTTCTGTTCTAAATTGAATCCCACGCTATCCGGCTTTGTGATTAAATCGAGAATAAATAAAATAGTACAAATATAGGCCAGTCGTGGCGCAGGGTCACTGGCGACCTGACGTAAACGCGACGGTTGTGGGCTCGAATGCCATTCGAGGAAATGAAATATTTTGTTCCGCATCTCAACACGCAAAGCCTTAAGAATTCGGCGGAAAGTGGAGAGCGGAGTATTTTTACACTAGGTTCCCTTTGCTTACCCTACTACATGCGGGATACAGCGCGAAGCTGAAAAAATATTATATATACTAAAAAAATAAGATTACGCTCGAAAATTATGAAAAAAATATTATTGAAAAAAAAAAAGATTTAAAAGCTACAACCTTACTGTTAATGAGCCAAATTATGTTTTTCAACTATTAAAAAAAACTATTTATTAATAATAAAAATTGACTGTGAAGCTGTAAATTTTGTGCCTCGTTAAAAATGTTTATGAATGATATATCTTTTACATTTATAACTAGATTAAGTGGGTAAAAATGTCACGCATAAAAAAGATTTATTATTTAAGGACAATAAATACAATTTATATGAACATAATATTATGACAATCTCTTTGTTTCGACTGTATCCCGCACACAGCATCGAAGGCAGAGGGAACTTAGGGTTAAGACACTCCGTTCCGTGCTTTCCGCCGAATTCTAGTAGCATTACGTGTTGAGTGGCGAAACTCAACGCAAATATGAAATATTGCATTTCCTCGAGTGGGATTCGTATCAACAACCTATCACATGTACAGTCACACTTTGTGCCCCTGCGCCACGACTGGCTTTTTTGACGGGCTATTAATATATATCTTAAAATCTTGATTGATGATAGCTTCATGAATAACTTAAAAGTTCCTAAGCTTTATTCAGTCTAGGGATGGGAAACAATCTGATGCAATAAACCAGTAGTAAAACATCAGCAAGAAAAAACAAAAGGAAACAAAGCTCGCAGACACTTCACTATTGTAATAAGAAGTTAGTTTTTTATGTTACATACATACAAATTATTATATTTAAGGCTCGGTATTTTATATGTTTGTATAAAAATAGCAATTTTGACACTTCAGAGAAAATGTGCCTGTCTTATTGTAAACGCAGCGGTGGTGGGTTCGATTTCCACTCGGGGAATTAATTATTTTCTCGTTTCTCAGGTTCAATAATACAACAAAACGCGGAACTGAGTTTCGTCACTCAGCACGCAATGTCTCGAAAATTGGGCGAAATGTGGGCAACGGAGTGTCTTGATACTAGGTCCCCTACTATCGCACCAACAACGACAACTGGTCGCAAACGGTAATAGCACGTCAATTGTGTTAACATCCACGCAAACGAAGTCACGAACAGCCATTAGTTTACAATAAAACTTTATATATACTAGTGTAATATGAACTTTACGGCAGCACAGTGTTGTGATCATAATTATAAAGGGCCATAACAATGAAGTTGGCATTTTACTATAATTATGACTTTTATTAATAGACATTTACAATTTTAAAGGGCTTCATTACTATAAACATAATATTTAATACTTGAACACAGATGATCATGAAGCTTAGTCAGACTTAACGCGGATATTTACTCAGATCTACGGTCCCTTGATTTCCTGAAAAAATCGTATTTCTACATTTACTTAAATAAATACATGGCTGTGTATATAAAAAAATGCATGTTTTGACCCTATAAAGGGATTCAAAATAAAAGGATACTTCCAGTTGAGCTATATTTATGAAATTTCGCAGCTAGCAACTACAGATAGTACTAGTTCAGGATGAAATTTGAAAAGTATACATTTGTGATTAAATCCTAAAAAAATTATAGCATCAAAAGGGAGCAAAATTTGGTATTGAAGCCAAGTGAGGTATCAGGAGAAAGGGCTCATGCTAAGCTATGCTTGAATTTCAGAAAAAGCTCAAGATCTCCAACTTTTGTATGAAAGCTTCGGTGGATGAGTCCTACTCGCGCTTGTCCGTTTTTTAAATAGTGCCTTCCTTCCTACCTATCTGCATTATTTGCGTTTTCAAGTATAATTTAATTAATTTTTAAAAGATATGAGGACAAATTTACGTTTATTTTATAATTTATTTAAATAACCTTGAATGAAGCTTAATAAATGATTACGTAAAGCAAAAGCTTTGAAACCCATTTTAATGGAAATTACAACAACGTGACGACGACGTAGACATGGACATATTAATGAATAATAATCCATTCCCCAGAAGTGGGAATCGGACCCCACAACAGTTGCATTGCAGTCACACGCTTGTTCCCCTGAGCTACGACAACCTCCTATGATAAATTTGTGGTATTTTACAAGTTGCATAATTCAGTAAGTGAAAATAACAACCAACATTAATAATCAAACCTACATTCATCGTACGCGTGTAATGTCTTCTCAATTTCACCACGATGTCATACCAGTATAAATTAAATATTAAAAAAGAAATTAACTGTTTTCAATTTTTTTTGCCCACTTTATGCATTACTCATCAGTCGTACCATGTATGTATTTGTATGCCATGAACATACAAATAAATACAAAAATATAAAATCATCTGAATCCTGTTCTTTTGTGTCTAAAGCGACTGGTTGATCTTTCGTAATATCAAGGATATGTATTGTTTGTAATGTTGATCCTTCGTAAAGAACATATACTCGTCTGTTTGCAAAAAGTTAAATTTATTTGTGTTTACCTTTTTTTTTCATCATATCACGAAAGAGAGAGAATGCAGTGTTAAGACACGCCGTAATTTAATATTCCATTATTTAATTTCGTAAGTGAGAATTGAACCAACAATCTGTCACGTTTACAGTAACACATTTGTGCCTCTAAGCCATGACTGGCATTTCGTTTACCATTATATAAAGATTGATGACAAATATAATCTATTATATTGACTTTACTACATAAGTTGATTCTTATTCTCTGTACATGTATCATTTAATACTAATAGATATTTATAAATTAATACAACATTTTAATTTAATTATCTTATATTTTAAAATATTTGTTATTCTATCATGGGACTAGGAACAGAGGGTCTGATGGTCCGTATCCCATCCCATAATAGAACTCTTGTATCAATCCCAAAAATTTTATTAAGAAAATATCTCTAAAAATATCTCGCCTATGTGGCGTATCCTAATAATTAAGTTAATAGTTATAATACTTAACAGTCCTTTTTAATGCATAATTTTATTTTTACTTCCTTATATGATGACTTGGAACAAAACAATTTATGTTCAATGTAATATGCAAATTAGTTTTGTTGTTATACTAGTGACCCGCCTTCAGCTTGACCAGCTTAAATCTATTGTATTATTTTTAAAATACATAAAATCTTAAAATAAATTGTAGCCTGTGTTATTTTTATGTAAAATCAATAAAATAGTAAAGTTTCATTTAAATTTCTTAGTAGTTTTTGTCATGTTTCAGATGAACAAACATACAACACTTCTTTACAAACTTTCACATTTAATATTAATTTAATGTTAATAGAATTATATCAACTGGTGCCTTCGCTTTTATGGCCTATGTTGTTATATTATATACTTTATTGTACACCACAAATGAGAACACAAAGAATTATTTAACTTAAATTGATTTCTTTTTAAGTTTTACGCTTTTTCACATAGCATGGTAGGCAAAAGGAACCTGGCAAGACACTCCCTACTCCGCAGAATTCTCGAAGCATTATGTGTTGGAACTCAACACCCCGATTTGCCGCGATATCAGTGCGATGAAATTAAAATAATAAATATTTCATTCCCCCGTGAGGGAATCGAATTCACAAACTGTTGCGTTTACAGTCACATGCTCGTACTCTTGCGCCACAACTGGTTTTTAAAAATAATTATTATTCTTTATTCAAATAAATTACTTTTTTTATTTAAATTGAGATGTTTTAGTTAAATTGAGTCTGTTATTAACATGACATTTCTTACATTGTTATAACATAAGTTTGTATAATAACTTATCATTAGACAAAAATACCTTCTGTCAACATTGTAGTTGTATTTATTCTATTTTATGACAGTTAATTTTATTAAAGCCCATTGCTATTACACTGGAGGACGAAAAAATTAAATAATATTGCAGCGGCGGCGGTTCGCAGAATAAACATAATTTTCCAATACACGCAGGGTATTGAATAAATGATTGTTATTTTTGACTATCTGTTGAAATATATTATTTTATCTGTTTGATTTTTTTTGTAATTATGTATTATTTTTGTCAAATTCCGCTATTTAACACGCAGTATAAGTATCGGTGGAAAGTGCGCAATGGGCAAAAAAGGCAGAGGGAACCCAATGATAAAACGATTGTTTTATCATTGGGTTCTCGCTGCCTTTCCTGCTATATGTCGGGTATAGTGTGAAGCTAAAAAAATAAATAAAAAATCATATAGATAAATAATAAGCTATCGTCGCATTATATTTCATTAAATCGTATTCAATTCGTATCGTATCGTATCGTATCTCATTTAAAAAGATTCCTCAACTAGTTGTATCCTTTTGTGTTAAAACACTCCGTTAAATCCAACACCAATCATGGGCAAAGGCCCCAAAAGATAACCATCGCTACGTTGTATTCCAAATAAAGTATAACTAGAAGGGCACATTTGGTAAGGTCGAGGTATGACTCCCTTCTAACGGACGCGTCGGAACCTTGGTTTGATTTAACATTATGAATTACGAAATTATTGTTTACGTGAATGTGTTTAATAGAACGGTTTTACTTCATTATGTGGTTAACTGCGGCTACATCGGATTACAACTAACATGAATCAGTAGTTCCTGAGATAAGCGCTTTGAACCAAACGAACTCTTCAGTCTTCCAATAATAGTGAATAATAGATTTAAAGCCTGCACCGTAGCTTGTGCTTGTGCTATGTGGCTTAAGATTATAAAAATAATAATTGTTGTTGTTGTTGTTGTTTGTTTATGAAAACAAATATGATAAATTAATTGCCGTACAATCCCATTTTTTGCCATCTCTGGAATAATTTCCGGAAATTCTCTTTCCTATACTTCTCATTAATACGTACCATATTTAGAAAACTTTCCTTTTCTCTTTCGTTATCGGCACATAGCAGGCTAGGTAAAAGGAACCTGAATACTTAATGTTAAGACACTCCGTTCCCATTATGACGCTTCCGTTCCTCACTTTCCGCCGAATGCCTCCAGGAATGGGTGGTGAAACTCAACGTCGCTTTTTGTCTTGTTACCAGGCCGAGAAAATGAAAATATTAAATATTTCATTACTAGAATGGGAATCGAGCCTACAACCTGTCGCAATTAAAGTCGCAAGCGTGTGCCCCCGCTCCACGATTTGCTTCAATTTTATTTATTTGTATTTGACCTTTCACACTACACTGCTGGTCTCTGTCTTGTCTGTCAGTCACTCCGTAACGTCCGGAATGGAAAAAATCTCGTTTTTCCCATTCCTGTAAGAATTTCGAGACATCTTTTACTAGTGCACACCTTACACGTCAAATTTTAACTAATCTCTAGCGAAACAAAACAAAAGTCTAACAGTTTCTTTTGTGTTTTGTCTTCTCTGTAACTCGGTAACCGAAGAATTTTATATAGATAGGTTATAGTATATAGATAAGTAGGATAAAACAATTGATAATTGCTTACTTTAAAAAAAACGAAAAAACATAAATTATATACTAGTTCATGGCAATATTTCATATTAAATACATTTAAAATCACGCAAATTATTTTTTTAGAAACAAATTATAAAGTTCGTGATTGTAGCTTGAATATAAATAATTTCTTGTTAGGTTTTACGGCAATTCATTATCGTGCTTTATATTAACATTTAAATGAATAAATTATACAAGTATTCTGCGCCCTATTTCCTATGCAGTAATGCTTTTGATCTTCAAAGGAAAGAATATATTAGCATTTTTGTGGGAAAATATTGGTTATAATTGACCAATTTGATTGATTTATTTATGATATGGTAATGAACAATTATAACTGAATAATAAACTTATGGTATAAAGTGGTAAAATTAAAATCGTATGAGAAATACTTAATCTGGCCATAAATTCTGTTAAAATTAAAAATAAACTAAATATTACTTTTAAATTTGGAATCTGTCATTTTCTTACGATTCCTTATTGTGTTTCCTTATTTTCGCGCCAATAAATTGTAAAATATTTTGTGATATTAAAATGGAGTGAGATGATAAAGAAAACCGTCATAAAGCACGGTTCATCCAATCTAAGTTAGAAACGAACGTTCCGGAATTCACCAGAGCTGTAGACTGGCTGTCACCTGCGACTGATCTTAATACATTGGATTATGGTTTTTGGTCAGTTTGAGGGAGTAAAGCTTGCTCTACACGACATGATAAATCAATTCATACGTTAAAAAGAGTGCGTGCTGTTATTGATAACTGGCCTCAACTTTTAAAAGACTATTGCAGCCAACGGAGACCACTTCGAATAAGCTTTATGTTTTTAATGGTTCTATATTAATGTATTATACTAACATGCTGTTATAGTAATAAATTTCACGTCAACTACAAAAAAATAATAAAATTTTCGTTTGTAACAATATTCATGGCAAAATTAAGAGGATATAATTTGATGTAAAATTAAACTGAAAATTTTAAACTTGTGTTTAACTCAATAATTAACGCCATTAATTAATGACATTTGACAAGCTTAATAGTAATAACATCAGTTTTTCATCATTTGTCCCCATAAGTGTTTCATACATTAAAAGCCAAAATAAAGCTGAAGTCACCGATAGTGTACTTATTTTTAAATCTTTACATAATTGATTGCGGAAGCTAATGGTTATTACAAGAAACGATTCTTATTCAGAAGTAAATCTGTTTTGCAATTTAGCAAAATATATAAAATTTGTATCTTATTTCAAATTCCCTTTTCTACGTCCAAATACATTTATGAATTTACTACATTTGGTATGTTAGGTGAGTATTGAATATTCACTTTGGAATAAAGGTGTTTTGACCCAGTTAATGAAGCAAATGAATAATCTTAATTCATTACTTCATTATATATTATTATAAAAGATTATTATATATTATTATACAACATTATTATAAAAGATAATTTTATGAGATACAACAAACATCTTGAAAGTACCAAAGTATTGATTCAATTCGTTTGTTAATTTGGATGGGTGTGAGTCCACAAGAAAATACGCGATAACTTTAAAAACAAACCAATACGCATATCCAATGAATATTATTTAAATTTTAACATTTTCATATCAAGCCACAACAATCAGGATACAACGTGAAGCTGAAAAGCATACAGTCAAATATCTCAACGTATTTAGAATTATATAACAAAAAAACGGTGTCATAAATATATTTAATAATAGTTTGAAAGTTGTTTTATTTAGTTTTACATAAGCACATTAGTTCCTAGAACGATATAGTGGCATGTGTTTTTTTTTTTTTTTTATTCTACAATAGAATAATGTGGAGTTTAATAAAAAATAGATATATCATAGTAATATATTTCCTCAATGTATGACATATATTATATCTTACATATATTATATAATAAATATTACTTCAAGTTCTGTAAACTCATTCACACATTATTACTGTTGTTAGTTTCATCCAAACAGATCAAAACAGAGAGACGCTGTGGAAAGGTTCAATAAGCAGTGTCGTCGTGGCGTTGTAAAGTCATTTTTTATTCTTCTACCGCTAATAAATTTATATTATATAAAAAATGTGCTTTGCTATGTAGAAGTGTAAATAATTTTGTGCAATGTCGTCGAAGAAATTATAGTACTCGTATAAGCACAAAATATATTATTGTCATTCAAAAATTTCTTTATTTTTATGTCATTAGAGCGAGCGAAGCTAGAGTGAGCAGTCAAGTGAAGTGAACAGAAGCGAAAGCTTCAAAAATTGACATATCTTTAGGTTGCGTTAAAAAATATTTTTTTATTCGTACAGGTAGCGTAAAAACACTCCGTTCCCCACCCTCCGCCCCATTTTCCAAATATTACATTGAGTGACGGAACCCAACGCCGCACGTTGGCTTTTTTCCAGAGTGAGGAAATAAAAATATTTCATTCTATTGAATAAGATTCTAACCCATGGCCGTCGCGTTTACAACCATACATTACCTATGCCTCTGCGGATTGCGCCTTTAAAATATATTTATATATAAGTTTAGGAAGAATTGAATTTGTATAGAAGCTTTGAAAGAGTTAATTTGAACTAAAAATCTCCGATTGACATCTCTCAACTCCGCTTTTATAGCGTCACATAATATAAAAACATTATGTTTATGTGAAACGTGACGTAGTCGGTTACTGACCTAGCACAAGTCGTACGACTCTCGTTTTCATTATGACTTATGACGCCGTCAGGTCGTGCGGTGCACAGTAACGAACATACATAATTAGTTTTCAATTTGTATTTGTTGTGTTTTATAATGTGGAAAAAATGATAATCTTTAAATTTATCCTCGGCGATTCAAATTATTTTAAAATAAAGCCTTAATTTTTTTCCGTTTCAAGCTTAATCCCGCATATAGCAGAGTAGGCAAAGAGAATGTAGTGTAAAGTCTATCTCCGACAGAATTCGAGAATGGAACGGGAACTTAACGCCGCACTTTGTCTAAATAAAATATCTTGTCAGAACTTGGAGTTGAAAATAATTCATTAGTGGGAGGATAGAATTCACAGCTTTCACATTAACAATAACATGACAATACTGACAAAAAAATAAGTTTTTTGGACTGCCTACAAAAAGCTTTTAAAAGTCACTGGATACCGTCGTCACATCCCTCTACTGTAGAAACATCAAAACATTAAGAAAAGAGTGTCTTGACACTGTTGTTTCTTATCTAAGTTACAGAATATTTATTACCCATTACTCTTATTAAAATAAATAAAAAAAATGCTAATCGAAATCAAAAATCTAAATTGCTTAGATTTTTTTGATATATGACTCAGTTATTTTATATCTTTTTTATGCTAATATGTTTGAACGGATTCGAGAAATAGAATCTGAAAATAATTTATGACTTACAAATTATCTCAATTAAACATTAATATAACACATATGTATAGATAGTCTTATCAAAATTTGAATATAAAAGACACACATCACACAACATTGAGAATATTGTCAAAAAAATATGTAAATGCTTACAAATTTTAATATGATCATTATATTCAAAACAATTTACGAAGCCGTCGTGGCACAGTGCATACATATGCACAGTGTGCATAGTGCGTGTGACTGTAAACGCGACAGGTTCTAGGTTAAAATACAAATTTGAGGTCGTCGATGCTTAATAACACAGCGTCTCATTGTAAACGGGTATATATGTATAAATTATTTTTATTTCCCTGCATCGGTGGAGAAAGTGCGGCGTTTAGATCAGCCACTTAACTTGCCATGTCTTGAAAATCCGGCGGAAAATGGGAAATTGCTTTTTTATAATAATAGCTCTAGCATTAAGCGAATTTTTCATTGAGAACCTTTTGGACCATCAGTTTGCACGTGGAATGAGTACGATGGTCGTGAAATCGAATTCACTCAAGGGAAAGTGTTTGTTTATTTCAGTAGACCGGTTCAATTGAATAAATATCCCGGAATGGCTGGAAAAGGATATAACAAAATGATTTATTAGTGAAGAAATGCCAACAAGGCCATCATCACAGCGCTGTGAGACAATATTAAAATCTCATGAGAGGGAAAATTGTTTTCCTTTCTCTCCTCGTGTAAAGCACTTCGTACTCGAGCTGCCAGTGGACAAAATAGGGTTTCCTCTGCCGACACACACACACGATAAAACGTACAATTCTTCACGATTTTTTTCAACCAAATGTAAATTTAATTGAAGTGACATAATAAATAACACAATGAAGATAATAACTTTAGGGAACCGCCGGTGCGTGACAAAGTGTCGCGATTACTCAATTTTTTCTTAGAATTTTGTAGGTGAAGGTTGCCATATAATCGACTGGGCCACACGTTTTTTAAACTTTATTACGTTAATTGTTATAACCGTCGTATAACCTAGTTAAATCTATCGTCGCCTTTTTTTGGCTTAAAATGTTGACAATAAGGTTGGTTTTCGATATTGATATTGTTGTATACAGTTTAATAACTAATAGTCTACTTGAGGTTGTTACATAAAATGAAAATGTTGATTAATTTGGCTGAGACTCACTCATTTGTTCCACAACAAATATGCAGTTGTTCTTCTCTACCTTATGCTTATTATCCCTAAAATGTACTTAATATCTAACGAGTTAGTCGTCACGCTTCATCCCTAGTGAGATTGCTAGAGAGGTTTGTATGTTTTAATCCTCATACCTGTTATCGCAATTGGATGGAAAATGGAGAATAGGGTAAAAGAATAATTTCTCTTTTCAAATAATTTTATCACGAATATGAATGATTCTACATTATACAAAAAAAACTTGGTCAAGTGCGAGTAGAACTCACCCACCTAGCATTTCTTTTTTCGTACCAATTTCACTTTACAAATTTAAGTGTCCGGGCGTATGCACTCAACTGTAATTGTAAGTTTTTCATATTTTTTATCTGTAATATGAAAATAAATTTCCATATTTAATGGTTTGTAATTATATTTTTCTATGAAATAATAACAAATTTTCAATTTTTCGACTTTATTTTTTACTTGTATTATAAGTTCTACGTTCGTGCCAAATTTTATAACTGTAGGTCCACCCTATGGTTTTTGATGACGCGGCGAATTTCATACAAAACGCAGTAAAAACAATGCATAATTGCTCGTATCTTTTGCTTGCGATGATATAGAAGCTTGATTTTTTCTGTGCTACAAGGGGCCGTAGACCTGACCATTTTATATTACTTTAAGCGTGATATTTTACGAGTTAAATGGTCTTAACAGACGGACAGACTCACAACAAAGCGATCCTATAAGGGTTTCGTATTTTCCTTTACGATACGAAACCCTAATTAAATAATTTACTTTTTGTCGATGAATAAATAGTTCGCAACAATGTAACAAATTAATTCTCACGAAAGGCATCATTATTCACTTGCCTTGTGGTAAAGGCTGTAGATATTAAACTTTTTAAAAATATATAACTATTTTGTAGATAATCAAATTTCAATTTGAGTTAAATTACGTTTGATTACAACGAATGCGAGTAACTGCATGTACTGCGACCACGACTCGTTGACCGTACTGTACAGTCACCTGCCAAGGCTATTGCACTTGAATCTAGTACGTTACGTGAATATGAGCACACCGTGCGGTCAATCTAAAATGTTTAAAAAAAACCGCCGTCTTACTAATGAAAAATGTTATTTAACTAACTTTTGTAAACAAAATATATGTGACAAAATATAGTTGAAAGTTGATAAATTTTTGACTTTGTATAATAGGGACGTCTATAGGAAATCGTAATATATATATATATATATATATATATATATATATATATATATATATATATATATATATATATATATATATATATATATATATATATATATATATATATACTATATTAGTATATTATTTATAATATTACATAAAATTATGTAAAAGCCGCGAAATAAAAATAACATTATGTAGCATCACCCGCGTTGGCAAGATGAAGTGAGTTGTTGAATTCCGCCGGCGAAAAGTAGAGAATGGAGTCTTAACATAAATCTTTGATTATTCTTCTAA
Source organism: Heliconius sara (assembly GCA_917862395.2). NCBI lineage: Eukaryota > Metazoa > Arthropoda > Insecta > Lepidoptera > Nymphalidae > Heliconius > Heliconius sara. Next base: position 2,065,678 of record OU860798.1, on the reverse strand, counting down.
ATATTTCTATCATCGTGGAGTATAGTATGAGCCTAAAACAAAATTTTCGTCAGACCACTATCTATTATTAGTATGGATCTATTAGAAAATAAAGAAAAAATCACATCCGTTCCCCACTTTTCTGGAAGCTGAATTCTGACGCCATTGCGGATTGAGTGGTGGAACTCAACGCCGCGCTTTGCCTCGCCACTAAAGCGAATATATATTTTTTAACTATTTCATTGTCCTGATTGGGAATCGAAGCAACAACTGTTGCTTTTTCAGTCACCCTTTCGCCCACTGCGCCACGACGACGAATATACCTAATAAATAGATTTATCTCTATTACATATTACAGATTAGCTTCGATAAATATTTTATTTATATAAATTCCCCGATTGAGTTACGTTAGCCATACAACCTTGCTTATTTAAAACGGTCGATTAACCGTTAATTGCATCAAATGAAAGCAAACTAAGTATTGTTTATAATTGAAATAGATTTATATCAGGTAAAATGCGTTTAATAATAATAATGGATTCTTCGACAATTGTCTGACGCAATTATTAATAACGCGACCTGCTTGCGGCGTCGCCCGCTGGTACTACCCAATTATTTGTGATCTAATACCCTTTTGTGATCTAATAACATTATTATTTTTAAGACATCATTCATACATTGATACATAGAGCTTCAGCTAATTAAATAAAACACTTAATTTGTAACAATTTTGTCGCATGCATTTTTTATATTGGCATAACTTTATAATTAGAAGTGAAAATTGCAAATTAAATCGATTGAGCCGTTTCTGAGAGAAACGTGAACACAGGTCATATTTCGCCGTTTTTTATTTTACACAGATATTGAAACTTACGAGTGAAGCTTATTTCATCACCATGGTTTTTATAGTGTGTAATTTGGACGTATAACTTCGAGAAAATGTAACATTAAAGCACATAAGCACAAAACACTCTGTTTACGGCCGCAAGCCCAGGCTCGACTTCCGCGGGGGGCGCCCTTGCCACCGATGACATCCTCGCATGCAGCCATGCAGCCACATAGTACTTGCACTTTGCTGAACGTATAAATTTTATAATCTATTTGGCAAATGTAGCAAAATAAAAGAATTATAGGTTATATGCGGGCGAAGCCGCGGATGTGGCGCTGGTAAATAAATTAATCTAATTTCATATATCTTAACAGATTTACAACATAAACTATAATAGCAGTTTCAAGTATTTGAAGACGCATAACAGGGTCGGCGGAAGGAAAAATATTAAGACACTCCGTTTCCCACTTTCCGCCCCATTTTCAAAGCGTTGAGCGCTACGTGGCAGAACTCTACGCCGCGTTCTATGTTCGAGAAATTTCGAGGCATTGTGTGTCGTGTAGTGGTACTCTACCTCAACTTGTTACCAGAGCAACAAGAGGAAAATATTAATAACTCATTCTCCAAATGGAAATCGAACCCACAAGCGTCGCGTTCACACGGCACACGCTTGTGCCACTGCACCATGAGGACCTCATATAATATTCTTAGTATTATTTATTTAAATGTATTTTATATATATTTTTAAGTTTAAATTGATGTATTTTTAAGTTTAACTTTATATAGGCAGTGATGGATAATGTATCTTAGGTTTAAAGTTTCGTAAGTGGTCGTTAAATTCATGAAACGTAGCGGCCGACCTTCATGCGTTACTCAATACTTTTGAGGGCAATCGCTTAAATACTGTACTTAACATCTAACATTTTCTATCTAGTAACTAATTGTTCCGTTTTTTAGGGTTCCATACAGGTAAAGGGAAAATCGGAACCCTGGTAGGATGACTTTTTGTCCGTCCGCCGAAAAAAATAATTAAAAACTTATTTATATATGTATACATCTTATTATACAAAATGGGTGCATATGCCCGCATATTTAAGTAACTTAAGTAAGTTATACTTCCCTTTCCCAGTTAACATAGAATCCTGAAGTTGGAACGGAAGTCTCGGTGCGCGGGTGGGACTCCCACTACTGCCTATAGCAAGGAAGCTAGGAGTCTAGTGTTGAGACGCTCCGTTCCCATTGAGACACTTCCGTCCTACACTCCCCGCCGAATTCTAGAAGCATTGTATGTTGAGTGGCAGAACCCAACGCCACGCTTTGCCTCGATACCAGAGCGAAGAAATAAAAATATAATATATTTAATTTCCTCGAGTGAGAATCAAATCTAAAAGCTTTGGCGTTTACGGTCACACGCTTGTGCGCCTGCGCCACGACTGGCCTGATTGCTTATTTGACACAGTATATATTGTCATTATACAATATAACAATTTCAATAATACTAGTCCAATTAAGTTTCAATTTTCTTGCAATAATTATTATCTTATTTGGAGCTGTTAAGTCATGTTTAATACTTATTACAGTGTTTAGTTGTTATTATTTTAGCTGATCTAAGATTTCTTTCGCTAACTACACATTCCTTGTATTTATTAGTATTTATGTCTATTATTTTTTTTTCAGCTTCATGTATGTTCTGTACCTCGTATATAGCTGGTCGATGTCGACGGGCGTGGGTTCGATTCCCACTCGAGAAAATTAAATAGTTAACATTTTCATTTTTTCACGCTGGTGTCGAGTCAAAGCGCGCACTCCGATACGCAATTCCGCCAGAATTGGGCAGAAATTGGGGCACTTAAGTGTCTTAACACTAGGTTCAAAGGCTCCCTCCGGCTTCTCTGCTACGTGCGGGATTCAGCGTGACAGCTAAAGAAATTAAAAAAAATAATACAGCCATGTAACCGGCAAGTAGGTAAAGGATTTTTACACAATCTGAACATCGATCGTATCGGCAATGTCAATTTGTTTTACGAAACATAACATGTGTATGTATATGTATGAATTTATTTACACTACATAATTTACTTTTAATTACGTTACAATTTAAATATTCAATTTTAGGCCAGTCGTGGGTGTGGGTTCCATTTCCGCTCGAGGAAAGTAAATGTTTAATATTTTCTTTCCCCCGCTCTGTTATCGAGGCAAAACGCGGCGTTGAGCGGCGCTGATGATATGTGAAGATATATGGAATTTTATTTTCATATCTTAAATTAAACGTTTTTTTTAATTTTTTTTATAAAATATCAAACTTAATCTGATTAAAAAATCATTTAAAATTAAAAAGAATCGCAAATGTGTTTTTTTTTATTATGATTATTTATCTATTGTATAGTATTATAGCCATTTATGTAATACTAATACTACACGATTAACACTATTTTGGCGGGAAAGCATATATAAAATATTTTTTTTAACTTCACGTTTTTTTCCCGTAGACCAGTGTAGGCAGAGAGAACCTAATGTTAAGACTAAGACAACCTCTTCCCCACTTTCCCCCCCATTTTCGAAACAATGCTTGTTAAGTGGCGGAACTCAACGTCGGGCTTTGTCTAAAATGAATACATTTTTGCTTAACTACATTAAAAATCTATCTTTTTTATAATAAGCGTATAAAAATTAAATAAAATATATTAAATACCTAGTAAAATGAAGTACTTAGGTACCTATATTGTCCGACTAAAATCACCAGTCAGGCCGATTACGTACGGTTAAAACTTTTCAAAAACCTTCTCTGGTTAATATATTATTATTTATATATAATATGTTTGTATATATTTGTATAAACTTGATATTGAGACTTGGAAAGTAGCCTTGGTGTCCTTACATTACAAATAAAACATTGAAATGCACTTGTTATTTACGAAATATAATAGAAAATGTAATATAAAAATTGTTTACTCTTTAAAGTAACTGAAACTTAACATGGAATGATAAGGATTTAGTGGAGAAAACGGAAGACTAGGTCTATACTGATATGTGCGGGAAATTAAGACAGGAATATAACCTGCACTTATTAAGTTATATTAATACTTATTAGATCGCTCTTTCGATAGTGTTTATTATCTAAACAAATTCAATTTCCTATAGTGTACAAAATTAAATAAGCCGTGACCTGTCTTCGACAACATATGATATATTTGATTTGAATAGATCCCACATTACGAATAACATTTCGCCTTGGGCTCTCGGAAGTGAACGGTAGGCATAAAATATACTACTTTTGGTGCACCTAACAAAATACACACAAAAATAAACCTTACTGACAGACACCATTTATTGTTTTTAGGGTTCTGTATCTTTTAAGGAAAAAAGGAACTATTATGAGATCACTTTGTTGTCAGTCTGCCTGTCGGTCATGAGCCTTTATCTCAGGAACGAGACGTGGAGATATCAAGTTGAAATTCATACTATATAGTCAAATCTACGGTACCTTGATTGAAAAAAATGTATTTCTACATTTACTTAAAAACAGATATGCTATATCCCCCACATAGCAGGGTAGACAGACGGAACCTGGAAACCTAATGTTTTGACACTCTCTTCCCATTGAGACACTTCTGTTTCCCACGATGCTTAGAGGCATTATGTGTTGAGTGGTGAAGCTTAAAATATTAAATATATCATTTCCCCTAATGGGAATCGAACCCACAATCTCTCGCGTTTGTAGTCACTAAATATTCTTCAATTAATAGTTTAAAACACCTTCCAGTAGATATCTTTTTTTTTTTTTTTATGGAAAAGACACGGCAAACGAGCGCGCGGGTCACCTGATGGTAAGTGATTACCGCCGCCCACGACCCCGTGCAACCCCAGAGGAGCTACAGGTGCGTTGCCGGCCTTTAAGATGGGTTGGGCGCCGGGGCCCGGCATTACCTGATGCGAAACGCAGTGGCATAAAGCCACTACTTCACGCCGGTTGTAAATGCCGGGGGTGGTAATGATCCGGTCTAGTCTGCCCATGCGTGTTGCCATTGCTGGCGACGTGACTCTACCACACGTACTTTAGTCGCCTCTTACAACACCAGCAGTACCACGATGATCCTATTCTAGGCCGGGATCACACGGCACAAGATCATGCCCACTATCATAGTGTACATTCATACTTCAGATCCACTGCGCCACGAGGGTCCTTAAATTTTGTGTTTTACTAGTACCGGCTAGGAACATTGCTATAGTGAAATATAAAACGTAAAATCTGTTCCGTTTCCGTGGGAATTTCTAGAATACCGCTCTTAGTACTCTCCTGCACTCCTCAAGGAAAATGTTAATTCCAGCAGTGAGTCGTCTGTCAGTCACTCAATAAAGAAAAAGTGTTATTTATATACATATGTACGTGGATATAACATTTGATCTAAAGATGCTTCTAACCAATGTTTGTTTGTTAGACCTAGAGAATACTTCAGGATATATCCAATTTATTCTTTGACACCCCATTTTAGTACTTAGTATCTGTACTATAAGATTCAAATTAGTAAAACAGCTTCAAAGTTCTATATAGCGAAGTTTCTAGTCATATATAATGTATGAATGTATATAATGTAAGGTTGACGACCGTTAAGTGATTGTATAACACACTGCGTTCAAGGTAATCATGTTAAACATCTAAATTACATTGCTTGGACAATAGATGCGGGTTCAATTAATTTTTTTAGTAATATTTATAGTAGTCGAGGCGTTGACTTATCCCAATCAATTATTTGGGCGTAGATAGGACTAGTCCTACTCCCTCTGTGAGATGAAAACGTGAAGCTAATCTTGTAATAGTAAATGAAATAATTCCCTATACAATTTTTTGGTTAATTCCATAAGAAAATAAGTTTTAATATAAAAACATTATAGACAGGCAGACATGCTTTAATAATTAAAATAGTTTGAATTCGTAGATTCGTGTAACCTTACCAAATTTTTTCAACGCAGCCTTTTGGCGGAAGCGAAACGAGGTGCATAAAAAAGCTTAAAATAGATATAATTATATAATACTAGAACAAAATTAAAATAAAATTATCAAAAAAAAATTGTTAACAAAAACCAGAACTAGACTAATTTATGTATAAATTTAGTGCAAACTAGTTCAATTTGTGGGAATGCGTGATTTAAATTAAAAACTATCTTCATACAAAAATCTAATATATACAATTTTATAATTTGATTAAATCGTTTAGATTAGTAGTTAAAATTATACATATTTAATACGATTAATTAAATTTTAATTAGATTATTTAAAACGCTCGGTAAAACCCATGTTTTTTTTTATATACATTTTTATTTAAAAAGGAGGCCTTCGTGGCGCAGTGGCGTAACGTGTGATTGTAAACACGCTTGTAGATGTGATTACCGCTCGGGGAAATTAATTATTTCATATTATCATTTCTTTTTTCTAGTAATAAGATAAAGCGCGTCGTTGAAATCCGCAATTCAATTAGCAATGTCTCGAAAATTGGGTGATGCGTGGGGAACGAAATGTCTTCGATGATTAGTAAAAAATAAATGAAATAATGAAATAAGTCTAACTTTTTATATTCAAGTCTACAATGCTATGAGTACCGAGATTTTTTTGTATATTACTTATCAATAGATTTTTTTTGTTATATTCTTTCCAAAGTATTCTCTTTCATCTGGTGATTGATTGAATAATTTAGGAGATTTAATAATTTAAAGCGTAACAAACAAACTCATTTTTAGTGTCGTAATGAAAAGATATTCAAGAATTTCAATAAATAGATATATACTTACTCAAAATTTTATATAATAAAAATAAAGTTGTAAAAATTCTGTAAATTTTCCATGACTTTTCATAATTAATTAGTGCGCGAGCTGGTCTTTAAAGCAATGATTACACAAATTACATTTTAATTAGTTAATACTAAAACAATTTTTGTAAGCCTGGATTTTAATTTTATAGATTTTAATGATAAGGTTACATTTTTTGCAATTCATAAAAATTAAATAAATACAGATTATACATACTTATATGTACATTAAATACAAATTATACATACTTATGTGTATAAGTTTTATAGCTTCACGGTATAAGCCCACAAGTAGCTGTAGCAGGATAGATAACCTTGTATTAAAACATTCCGTTCCCCACTTTTAGCCCAATTTTCTAGATACTGCGTGTTGAGTGGCGGAATTCAACGTCACGCTTTGTCTCTTTAGCATAACGGGTAAAAGAGAATAATTCATTCTCCTGAGTAAGAAGGACCCACAATCGTCACGTTTACAGTTGGTCATTGTGCCAAATTTACATAAGTTACAAAATAGATAGAAAAGGAATAAATATTTTCAGTTTTCATTGACAAAAATGAAATACTTAAATAAATCACATAACCTATCTTCATGTCACTGTGACTTTTAAAATAAAAATGAAAACAAATTGCTCAAGAAAACAGCAGGGCAGGCAGAGGAAACCTGGTGTTAAGATATTCCGTTCTCCACTTTCCGTCGAATTTTGGAGGTAATGCGCGTTGAGTGGCAGAACTCACTCTGGCGCCTGGACTCGGCACCAGAGTGAAGAAATTAAAATATAAATTTAAATAAATATTTCATATCCTCGAGTGGGGATCGAAGTCACAACCAGTCGCGTTTACAGTCACACACTTGTGCCTATGTGCCACGATTGGTCTTTTAAAGTACTTGCTTTTATTACATTTCTTTGTGTTATATTTCTTTGACTTTACGTTCTTTTCATTTTTAGGGTTTCACACTTGTATCAAGTATCAACTTTTATAAGTTGTATTTCCTGTTGACCTTTTACGTTAAATCTATAAATAATGAAATTGGTGCGAAATTCCCGGTGGGCGATACCAACTCGCGCTTGGCTGGTTTTTTTATGTGATTAATACATATATATAAAATTAAAAAGATGGAAGCCTTAGTAACGCGATGGTTGTAGGTTTTATTATTTGATTTGATATTAAAATTATTTTCATTCTGTCCGTCACACAAAGTCTCGAAAACCGGGCGCATGTAGAGCTTGAATAAATGTAAAATGTAAATGTAATATTTTTTTTACGTGAAGGTAAATTTAAATTGTATTTATCCCACAGCAGCACAGCACGGTACACATAGGGAACCTGAAAACCTAATTATGAAACACTCCGTTCCCATTAAGAAACTTCCGATCTTCATGCCATATTCTGAAGGTATTGCGTATTGAGTGGCGGAACTCATTGTCTCGTTATCAGAGCGAGGAAATGAAAATATTAAATATTTCATTTCCTCGAGTGGAATTCGAACCCACAAACCGTCGCGTTTACAGTCGCATGTTTTTGTCCCTGTGCAACGACTGGCGTCTTGTAAATTTAAATGAACAAAACTACTAAATAATTAAATATGGATAAAGGACAAGAAGCAATAAACAACCAGAAAATACGAGAACCAACATCAAAAAATTCTATGAATACATTTCCAATTTATGTAAAAATCCTTTGAAATCATGTTAATTTATACCTTTGTACCAATTTGTTTTATTTATTCTCAATTATAGACAAATTAAATTCTATTGATATCTACTGTGTTTAATAATGGTTCAATTTAAGAAAAATTAAGCTACGTAATGGTTGAGGCCAGTTGTTGCTGGGCACAAAGTGTCACTGTAAACGCGACTGGTTGTGGGTTCGATTCCCAAAAAAAAAAATTAAATAAATATTTATTTAAATTTATATTTCCATTTCTTCGCTCTGTCGAGGCAAAAAACACGGAGATAAACTTTGTTCATCTAAATCCGTTAAGTAGTTTTTAAAGGTGGAACAAGCATCCATCAATACTCACAAAAAAATGCAATTTATATTTTTGCGTAACAATTAATTATTTTGAATATTTTGTATGTCGGTCTTATTCGCAAGGTCTTCTCGAAGTTACCACGCGACTGTGGTAATTTCGTGTAGACCTTCTCGCGAACGAGAGATTTTAATGTAAGATAAGTCCATCGAATTTCGAGACATTGCGTATTGAGTGTCGGAAAAAATAATATTAAATAATTCATTCCCCCGAATAGAAATCAAACTCACACCTGTCGCGTTTACTATCTCAAGCTGTGCCACTGCGTCACGATCACCTCTAAAAACATAGCCCTAAGTTGTTTTGTATGCCTTTTGAGTCTTAAACATTAACTGAGACGACACATTTTGAATATATTAATGTAGTCTGTAAACTTATCGAAACTTCTCGCTTAAATGTCATTGCTAGATGCTATATATTTTCGGTGACCCTGATATATCGAGTTAGATTTTTTATAAGAAAAACAAATACTTCATAGTTTTCGAACTACAAAAAACTTTTTATTCTTCTTTTAGTGTATAATTGCTGAGGCTAAATTTTGAGTCTGACGTACGTTTAGAAGTGAGATACAAAAATAGATTTAAAATTAAAACATTTGTTTTCAAACGTTTTATCGTTCATTCAAAAATATTGTCTACATTGTGCTACATTATTAAAATTAATTTATTCAACCAATATATCATTGTATTTAATTTGCATCTAAACAAGTCTACAGCTTACAGGCTGTAGAACGAGGTCTTGGGTGCTAGAAATATATTCACAATACGTGGTTTTGCATTTATATGCGGACCGCCCCTGGGCTTACTACACATTCACACTATTCTATTTCTGATACAGATTATAAATAGATAATACTATCAAATGTCGTTTTAATTGTTATTTATGTGTTTTTTTATGGTTTTCGTAAATGGCCATGTATTTTCTAGCTTTACAGGAAATTGAACCTCGCTCTGGTCAAGACTATCGAGTATAGTAGTCTAACATAATATTATATTTTCTAGTGTTGTACGTACATCACTATGGTTTCGATTTTAAGTAAACGTAAAAATTATTTTTAGTTTACACTGTATCCCGCACTAGCAGCTAGGCAGGCACAGGGAATCTGGGAGCCCGGCGTTAAAACACTCAAACGTTGTATACGTTCCAATTAAGGCCGTACCGTTCTCCACTTTCACCAGAATTCTGGAGATACTGCGCGTTGAGTGTTGAAACTCAACGCCGTGCTTTGCATAGTTACAAGAGCGAGGAAATAAAAATATCTCATTTCATCGAAACATCAACCGCCATGTTTACATTCACACCTGCGCTATACGTGGCGTGACTCCGGTCACGAGTTAAAATAAGAAGTAGTTAAAAATTATATTTAATATATTTTAATTTTCTCTTTCTCTCTCTCTATAATATCCAATGCGCTATGTTTCTTTCACTCTTTCACTCGGTAAATTTCTGTAAGTTATGTTTACCTAATCTAATAGATATGTATACCCGGGTTAAGATAAATCAAATGCAGCAGTAGAGACTGTACACTATCTTTAAAATGGGCTATAAGAGTACAACAGAGTAAGATACCGTTCTGCACTTATAGCTTATTGGAATTCAAAATTTAAATATATGAAAAAAAAAACAAAATATACCTATAGCAGTTTTAACATTTTTGAAGCGTTATTGCTCACTTAGGAAAGAGAAACTTTAGAACTTTTTAAGAAAAAGAATAAAAATTTGAACGAAGCGGGATTTGAACCTACGCATCTTCGGAAACCGTCCGAGCGCTCTGACCAACCATCTGAGAACGTATGGTTTATTTGAACACAGCGCTTGTTTGGTTATCGAATAGGCGTGGGTTTAAACGTTAATTTTTTATAAGTTTTCTTAATATATAAATTTCACAGTATGGTATGTTTAATTAGTGAACGTCCTTTCATTAATAATAACAATATAAACTATGTTGTATGAAGGCTATGAGTCGATCTACATACTATATTTATGATTTAGTAACGTCATAGGCAATGAAATTTGACTTACAAAAATTGTATACTCATTATAGCTAGGAGGCCATCGTAGCGCAGGAGTTTAAATGTGAACGCGACGGTTGTGGGTTCGATTCCCATTCGGGGAAATGAATTATTACTTATTATAATTTTTATTTCTTTCCTCCGATAACAAAGCAACGCTGAATACTCAACGTGGAATGCCTGTAAAATTTTGGTGAAAAGTGGGGAACGGAGCCGCTTAACATTAGTTCCCTCTGCCTTTCTTGTTATATGTAGGAGGAGGAGGTTCAAAAAAAGATAACTACTACTACTTTGCAGTTCATGTTCTGTGGGACCGGTAACCCAGATGCAGCTTTAAGGTAGTTTTAGACTTAATGAAGACAACATTTATTGAAATAATAAACAAATATAAGAGTTTAATTAATATTTTTTGCTTAAAATGCTAATTAACGAGCAATGAAAAAACAAATAGATATTAATTACCACTCTACGTAATCTTAATATGATTTGTCCAAGTCAGATATGCAAATACAAACGTAATATGTAATTTGCCGTCGTAGCGCAGGCGCACAAGCGTGTGACTATAATGCGGTGGTTGTCGATTCGAATCTTACTCGGGGAATGAATTATTAATATTTTCCTACCTATTATACCTATACCTATTAATATTTTACTACCTATACCTATTAATATTTTAATTTCTGTGTTTTGGTGACAAGCCCATAAGCGCGCCAAAACGCAAATGCCTCAAAAATTCGGCCGAAAGTAAGGAACTGAGTGTTTTAGGTTTAGGTTCCCTTTGCCTATTTTGCTATATGCGGGATACAGCGTGAAGCTAAAAAGAATTTAATTTGCAATTTGATAATTGATGTGGTGAAGTAAAGCGAAAAATAAAATTTATATTTAATAGCCTGTCATGTTAAATTTATAATTACTTGAAGTATTTGATAAAGTATCTGAAAGGTGGTAATTAATATTTAAAGTAGTAAATTGGTTATCAATTTTATTATATATACAAATATAAATGAATCTAACATACGTAGCGCTTACAATATTCTAAATATTTTATATTAAATTAATAAATTTTCTTATTGGGCAGTAAGTGTGGAGCAGAGTGTCTTATCATTAGGTTTCTCCTTCCTGTCTATACTAACGCGGGATACAGCGTGAAGCTCAAAAAACATATATGGCACTATCACTTCAATCGGCACTTGTTCATACTCCTTGAGCGTGATCAAAGTTCACTACGATCGTACTTCAAAATGTATATATGAATAGAGTCTAGAATAAATTAAAATCTCGTTAAATTTATATATAATAATATAATTTTACAACTTGTTGGCTTTTTACGTTAAATTAAATTTTACAACGCCTCGCTCTGCCTCGACACCAGAGCGAAGAAATGATAATATGAACTGAATTATACGACCGGAAGCCGGTCGTGGTGTGCGCCTGTAAACGCGAGGGTTAAAATTCTTCAAAATCCCTTCTTAGTGGATGTCCAGATTATAAAAATAAACATTTGGCCAAATTTCCCGTTTTTGACATAAGCGGTTACGGCAGTGCGTGCGTCTTACCTCAGTCAAGTCAGGTATTAATATTTATGTGTTATTTTTTCATAGTCACGGTTTATTCCCCATAGCAGTCTAGACAGGAAGAACTTAGTAGCAAGACACTCCATACTCCACATTCCGCCCAAATTCAAGTAACTATGTGTCGAATAGCGCATCTCAACGCCGCGCTTAATCTTTTTAGAGCATTAAAATTAAAAAAAATTTTTGCCGTGTGATCCCAGCTTAGAATAGGATCATCCTGGTACTGGTGGTGTCGTAAGAGGCGACTAAAGTACGTGTGGTAGAGTCACGTCGCCAGCAATGGCAACACGCATGGGCAGACTCGACCGGATCATTACCACCCCCGGCATTTAAAACCGGCGTGAAGTAGTGGCTTTATGCCACTGCGTTTCGCATCAGGTAATGCCGGGCCCCGGCGCCCAACCCATCTTAAAGGCCTGGCAACGCACCTGTAGCTCCTCTGGGGTTGCACGGGGTCGTGGGCGGCGGTAATCACTTACCATCAGGTGACCCGCACGCTCGTTTGCCGTGTCTTTTCCATAAAAAAAAAAAACAATTTGTCTTTCTCTTCGACGGTAATCGAACCCACAATCATTATATTTACAATCTTACATTGTATCTGACATTGGTTTTATTTAAAATATAGCAATAACATACAAGTGTATGATCGACCGGACACGTAATGTATAAATATTTTTTTTCATGTCCTCGATCTGATTATATAGAGCGCGACGTTGTGTTACGCCACTTAACACACAAAACCTACAGTGAAATTAATTAAGAATGGTATGTCTTAAGACTTATTCCTCTATCAACAACAAAAACAAATAATTACAGTAGGTATATATTTCGTATTCAATAAAATATGAAGCTCTCGTAGCCCAAGGGAAAGAAGTGAGTGCGATGGTCTTGGGTTCGATTCCCATTCAAGAGGAAGAATTGTTGTATATTTATTTCCCCTGCTTTGGTAAACCAAAACGCGACATTCCGTGATTCCGCCATTAAACATCTAATGTCTAGAGTAGGGGCGGCTTACTCAGTTATACAGTGTGAAGCATGAAGCTTAATAAAATAACGTTATTTTTTTTATAGCTTTATGCTGTCCCACACCTTTGAACCTAGTGTTATGACACTACATCCCCCATTTTCCCGACATTGCGTGTTGAGTACCGTACCTCAACGCCATGTTTTGCCTGGTCACCGGAGCGAGAAAATAAAAATATTAAATATTATCTGTTCCTAGAGCGGGAATCAAACCCACAGTCCTGTGGGCCTGGACCTTTAATTTGATAGTACAAGTCACACCATACGTAAGCTCGTATGTCGTGCTTAGACGTACATTACGACACAATGAAAGGTATAGAAACAAATAGATTGTATTTTCAAGTGACATGTTGAAGGGAGGCCGGTCGTGGCGCAGGGGCACAAAGTGTGACTATAAACCGACTGGTTGTGGGTTCGATCCCCACTCGAGGAGATGAAATATTTACTTAAATTTATATTTCCATTTCTTCGCTCTGGTTTCTAGGCAAAGCGCGGCGTTGAGTTCTGTCACTCAACACGCAATGCCTCCAGAACGCGGCAGAAAGTGGGGAACGGAGTGTCTTAACACTAGGGTCCCTCTATCTATCCTGCTGTATGCGGGATACAGCGTGAAGCTGATAATATTAAAAAGCTTAAGGCTTTGTTTGGTTAAATGCGCAAATTTTAGGAAATGGTGGTTGGAATTGAATACAATAGTATTGTATTGGATACTCCAATTATCGGGAAAGGCTATATTACATGAAATCGATCTATATAATGTTATCTGTGGTCATTTAGAATAGCTCATCTCGTACAAAACTTACATCTCTCATTGTGTCATAACTCTCTGTTATTTTTATTTGACAGTTTAAGTATATTACAATACATAGTTTGGATTATTTCTCTCAATATCTTAACTTAAATGTTATAACTTGATAATGTACCGAAATATATAAAGGTGGCTTTCAAACGCAGTGATTTATGCCTAATATATGCTAATTACTGAGACAATCGTTACAAAGGAGGAAGCTTGTTAGTCTAAATATTATCTATCCATGTGTTTTATTTCCTATTTACATATCCGGAGATAGATAACAAACAGTTCAAGGTGTTAAAAATGTCTTAAAATTATAAATTTGTTGTTTTTATGCCATAATAAACTAGAAAATTGCATTTTTTTACCTTCATCTTTCAACACGCACAAATTCCTCTAGATTGCTACACTTCAACGCCTTGTTTTGTCTTGTCACCACAGGAAAACATCAATTTATACCTCCGAATGGGAACAAATTCCACAACCATCACGTTTTGTCAGACGCTGTTCCAACATTAGATTTTTTTTTGTATATCCAATTCAGCGTTGCAATAGCAGGTTAAGGCAACAGCGACCTCCAGTTGTGACAATACAAAAAAAATATATTGTATAATAACAATCGATAATAACCTAATAGACATGGCCAGGGCATATAATCTTTATTATTACAGCAAAGTAAATTTAAGTCGTTAGAAAATTGTATTTACATAGTATTCTGTATTTTGTAATATTTCAAAAAATAATTTTTATAGTCCATAGTCACATTTAACTTTAGTATTGTCGTATTGGTTAATTTATTTAAAGAATTAATTAATTTAAAAGAATTTATTTAAAATAAAAATAATTTATTTAAAAGAAAAATATGTAAGCAACAGTCATTTTAGGCCACTCGTGGCGAAGCGGGGCCAGCATACGACTGTAAGTGCGACAGGTTGTGGGCTCGATTCCTACTCGAGGAAATGAAATATTTAATATTTTCATTTCCTCGCATTACTAACGAAACAAAGCGCGGCGTCGAATTCCGCCACTCAACACGCGATGCCTCCAGAAAGTGAGGAACGGAAGTGCTCAGGTGCATTCTGCCTACCTTGTTATATGCAGCGGATGGCAGAGATACAGCATTAAACTAAAAAAGGTGTTGTTTTATGTATTTTATTTTATTAAAATTTTATATAGAATGAAAAATTTGCAAAAAAGTTTCATTACGAATTTATTTTTTTATACGAATCTACAAATACTTAATATTATAAAGGTAAACAATTTGATTGGTTGAATGCGCTAACCTTTGGATTTAAATTTAAAAAAAACATGCTAAATAGTCTGTTTATCCAGAAAGGCTGTGTTATATCATGTTAATAGTAAGATAACTCTAATAAACTAACTATTCGCAACCCACTGTCAAACTATTCGCAACCCACTGTCTGAGTTATGTCGGCACATAACAATGTGCGTTATATTTATTTCCATTTCAACCATGCGGTCAAATACGCATGTAAAGTTATTCATAAGAAAGTTGTCATTTAAAATCGTAATCTAATAATACAATATATATTTAAGATATTGTACTTTAGTAACTTATATACAATTCTAAATAATATTATCATGAACCATATAATAAAAATCATTATATAGTTATCAGAAAAAGCTTAATCAGAATGAATAGAGTTTTTACAAATCACTGTTTTTAAAAAGCTAGATAAAATTTAAAATAAATATATTTGATATCACTATAATACAAACAATAAAATATGATTTGAGAAAAAAAAAGTTGCTTCTTAAAATCGTCTGCAGACACCTTCCGATTATATTTGTACCTTACATTTGATTCACAATGAAAAAAAAATCTATATGAATTATATAATAAGTAATAAGCAATACGTCGAAATTATTTCATCATAAAATCTTCATTAGAACCAATAATGACAAAAAGGCCTACAAGTATGTTACATGATTGACAGGGTCGATATAAAGTTTTGTTATTCTAAATCAATTTACTTCCTTTTCCTATATAAATTTACATGATTCCAAAGTGTATAATAGTATAGATTATAACATACCCGCCATGGTGCCCTTATTACTTGTTGAAACTTCGTGATTTACATATACAATAGTAATTAAACTAAGAAAATATATTATAGTACTTGAAATAGGAAGTTACAACATCAGAAGCATATAATGATTTTTAGACTCAAATAATGTTATTAGTTAATAAATAATGATCAAAAACTATAATTAAATCACATATTATTGTTAAAATACATTAAATTGTGTAGATAAACTAACTTTTACAATTTAGAAATATCTTTGTTACTTTTATACATTTTAAATGTAATATGGTTTGATAGCCTATCCAACATATTTTTTTTTATTCAACCAGAACCAATAGTTTCTGAGATTGGAGCTTTTAAGCCAAAGTAAAAAAAAGCATACTCTTCAGATTTATTTTTTAAGTATAGATTTATTTTCGCCTATTAATTTAAGTGTCGTCGTTTGTACGTCAATTATATCTTTTGGAAGAACCTTCGTTCCCTGAATTCAAATTGATTTCGAGACATTGTGGGTTGAATGGCAAAGCACAACGCTGTGTTATGTCGTACCAGAGCGTACGCTTCGTTGTCACAGTATTAAATACATTTATGTTTTCTTAAAAACTCTACAATTTTTTCGCATGCTACGCCAACAATAACTCATTGGTCAGACGTCCACTTAATATTGAATTAAGAAGAAGGTCATATCCGGTTTATCTACAAGATAAACACAATAAAGATTTAGCTAAGGCGGATGCTGTAGGTTTAGAAGGTAATATGAGATCGTCAACCTATATAGTCTAATATTTGACATAAAAAAATTTTTTAGAAAACTTCGTGTATAAATGTACATTTGAATGACAAAATATAATAATTATGATCGACTTATCTTACAAATTTACCTATAGTCAGTTCATTATAGAAACTAATACACTCGTACTACTCGTACTAGTATCTTTTTATTTTTCTTCGATTTCGTAGACTTAAATATTTGATATAAATTGTAGTTTGATACCTCAACGCGATCTCCAGATAAATGGCCTAGACAGACAGACAGATAGACAACAAAGTGATCACCATAAAGGTTCCGTTTTACCCTTTTAAAAGAGTACAATACCTTAAAAATTAACGTCTAAAGGCTAACGAACAGAAACCTTACAAGCAACTTACGTTTGGCACCAAACTAATGACCCGTTGTAAGTGTGCCACAGACCTTGTGTACTTTTTGTGATATTAAATTCATTAAAGAACAATGAATTTTATTAAACATTAGGCTTACTTTTATGGATGCAAATAATGTTCTATTTGAGACCCTAGTGGCACAGTGGCGCAGTGATTGTAAGCGCTATGCTTATCGGTTCGATTTGAAAATTTTTCAAGTAACAATGTAACTTTTAGCTTAACACTGTATCTGGCACATGTTGGGGTAAATCTAGTGTTAAGATACTCCGTTCCCCACTTTCCGCTAAATTCTGGAGGCATAGCGTGTTGGGTAGAGGAATTCAATACCGCGCTTTGCCTCGAAACCAGAGCGACGAAATGGAAGTATAAATTTACGTAAATATTTCATTTTCTCAAATGGGGATCGAACCCACAACCAGTCGGCTTTACCGCTGCGCCACTGCCCTGATATATATTTTTTAACTTTACTTTTAATGATAACGGCATAGAGTTATCATTAAAAGTAAAATTAAAAAATACATAAAATATCTATTTTTTTTAATTTACTATTAATTTATTAATATCAACTTCTCTATATTTTACAATGAATAACTTGTCAGAAAATAAATATAAGAAATTAAAGCTATCAAGCACGTTTTCTTAAGACCAGTTTTTTTTTATCTTTGGGTATTTAGCCATATTTTGATTGAATTGGTAGTAAAATTGATATCTATTTAAATGAGTCATAACATAAAAACTTTAAATCAAAAAATAGTCAATATGTTCATATTTTTATAAAATGATTGATAAGTATATTATGATTCCGTCATATCGTGGCGCAGGAGCACAAGCGTGCGACTGTAAAGTTGTGGGTTCGATTCCCACTTGGGGTATGAAAGATTTTAAACAGTACCTCGCTCAAGTAACGAAATAAGCTGCGCTACTCAACACGCAAAGCATCAAGAATCCGGCGGAAGTGAAAAACGGGAAAAGAGTGTCTTAACACTCTGCCTACCTTGATATGTACGGGAACAGCGTGAAGCTTAAATTCTCTAAAATATTGATTCAAACACAGTACAGTATTTTAACCCAGAAAAAAAAACACAGGCACTAAAATTTTTTAAATACGAGCGGCCTTGAAATTAAATATTTGCTAAAAAAGGAAAGTGAATTTCGAGTTCAAGTTATCTTTTTTGTTGTTCCTTGTTAATTATAATAAGTTAAAAATATTATTTGTTACATATTAATATGGTTTTGTTTTTATTATTCGTTAATATACTTAAGTAAAGGTTAAATTTTTAGACAATGAACTAAAATAATGAGTAAGGAACAATGAAAATAAATAATAAGGCTATCATGGCGCACTGATACAGCGTTTTTATGTTAAAGCGATGTGGTTCAATATCTAATTGGTGGTATTTTATTACTTTACTTATTCCTTTCTAGAAAAACAAAGAGCGGCGTTGAGTTCCGTCAACCAATTCATAATGTCTCGGCTTCGGGAGGAAACCCGGGACAAATTTTTCTTAGAACGAGGCAACATGCGGAAAATGAAATTAAATATAGAGTCGAGGTCACAGTAACTCTAAATTGAACATCGCTGAGTTATCTACGAACACAAGAAGAACTGCTAAATCCGCAACTTGGTGAGGTCAAAAGCTCTTTATTTTATCAGAAGGGCACTTGATCGAAGGCTACCTATCATTCAGGAATATATTACTATTAGTATGCTTTTTGTGAATTTTTATGTACGAGTTAGACGTTTAGAAAATTTTGGTGCATCAAGCTTAATAAAAAACTAGCCAAGACCGAGTCGGATTCGCGCACTAAGGGTTTCCGTAGCAATATCTATGTAAAATAACGGCAAATCAATTAATACAAACTTATAGAATGTGCTTCTAAACAATAAAAATATAATGGAAATATAAGTTTTTACAAAAAAAAATATTATTTAAGATTTTTAATTTACATTAAAATATTATGATATAAATATATTATCTCGCTAACTGACTTGATTCGTTTAAGCTTGACCCTGACATAAGATTTGTTTCTTTGTTTTCATTTGGAAATTATACAAACTAAATATATAGAAATTTTACAGATATATTTTAATATTATAGAGCTTTTTTATAATATTATTTTAATATTATAGAGTTTGCTTTGTTGAACGCTCTAATCTCAAGAACTGTTGGTACAAATAAAAAAAATATATTTCATTAATATATTTAATATAACCCACTGCTCCTGCGGATAGAGTCGGCCATTTAGACTGTGTCATGTAGCATACGCAACTATTAGTTATAGCTTTCCTGTTATTACACCCTAAAGAATATGACACGATATGACATTTGACAAATGAAGAAAAAAAATAAATCTTTTTATTAATAGTAGCTACTAGTTATAGTTAATGTATAATAATACATTACAACAATAATAAACAAAACATCAAAGTATGAAGGTTCAACATCCGCTTGAGGTAAATTTATAAAAATTCTGTACAAAAAAATACCCACATTTCCATATTTACATTTACGCTTACGTGTATATGACGTTTATTTGATCTAAAACGAAATCTCAATACTATCCTGTATTTGACCATCGATGGTTTGGCAAAATACTAATTATCATATCCTAATACAATTTAAAGTGCGTTAGAAATAAGGATTTTCCCTGTATGACAGTGCAAAATGATTAAGTTATTCAAGTAGGTCAATAGATATTAGTTAATTTAATCTTAGTAGTGAGATAAAATTAAATTAAATTAAAGTTCATGCTTATGGGCGTATTCTCATTAATAGGAAAGACGGATAAGCCGTGCCTTAAAACAATCTTGTGCCCATCCCATTGTTTTTACTACCAAAATTTAAGCCTGAAAAATTTTAATTTTTTTTTTAAATTATTCACATATTTAAATTATCCACATTTTAAATAGCATTTTCTTATTCTGATCTTGAGGAGTCGTGGCGCAGCGGCACGAAGTGTGACTGTAAAACCGACTTGTGGGTTCGATCCCCACTCGAGGAGATTAAAATATTTACTTAAATTTATATTTCCATTCCTTCGCTCTCGTTTCGAGGCTAAGCGCGGCGTTGACTTCTGCCACTCATCACGCAATGCCTCCAGAATTCGGCAGAAAGTGGGGAACGGAGTGTCTTAACACCAGGGTCCCCTTTGCCTACCCTGCTGTGTGCGGGATACAGCGTGAAGCAGATTTATTTATTTCTTATTTTATTTTCTTATTTTAATGTAAAACAAATCTGGACCTCAGTTTGAAAAACACGATAAAATAATTAATGTGGAAATATTTATTTCTTACATCGAAGAGTAATGCATCTTCGATAAGATAAAGACTTGACGCAGGGACACAAGCGTGTGACTACAAACGCGATGGTTGTGGGTTCGATTCCCGCTAGGAGAAAAGAATAATGAATATTTAATTTCCTTGCTCAGGCAAAGCGCGGCGTTGAATTCAGCCACTCAACAAGCAATGCCTCGAGAATTCAGCGGAAAGTGTAGAACACAGTCCATAGACACGCCCAAGTACGTGCTGTTTAAATATAACTGGAATTTGTTTGTATTATTCTACATAAATACTTAGCTTTAATGGATATTTTAATAGTAAAGTTGAATAAATCAATGAGGTTTAAACTTTATAACATAAAACATTTTATTACAACTATGACATTGATACAGAATTGTAATTAATTCAAGATTCAATTAATTATATAACAATGCTTAAATAAATATATATGTTAATTACGACGTTCATTACAAAAAAATATATATTTTGTCTATAAATTCGAAGATATGAAACAAAAAACATACCTTTTACTCAAAAATACTATAAATTTTAGCACGTGTTTGATTATCTTTATGTTCCTCTTTTATCGAAGCAGGGTATTCAGAGGGAACCTAGAGAGATACTTCGTTTCCCATTGCACCTCTCAATTTTCGAGACATTAAGTTTTAGTGGCGAAACTAAGCGCTATGCTTTGTCTCATTTCCAAAATAACGCGGGGAAATAGAAATAAATTATTCCACAAAATGAGAATTAAACCTACTATCGTAAGCGTTTACAGTGCTTTCAGTACAGATGCTGCGCCATTATTATACTGTAAAGTGTTGGTGTTTTGACCCATTTAAATAAAGCGTGACTT
Organism: Heliconius sara; assembly: GCA_917862395.2. Taxonomy (NCBI): domain Eukaryota; kingdom Metazoa; phylum Arthropoda; class Insecta; order Lepidoptera; family Nymphalidae; genus Heliconius; species Heliconius sara. The sequence goes on along the minus strand of OU860798.1, from coordinate 2,044,287 downwards.
GCAATTCGAACCGCATTTTCCTAATATAAGCGGAAAGAAAACAATAACGATAATTTTATAAAAAAACCCTAATGATTTGAATCCAAACTTACTGGATGTGAGATAAATATTTTTTTTAATCGAAAGTCTCAATTATGATTATTTTTACTTTAAGTACATTTAAAGAGTTCCTTACCCACATCTAATTTAAATTAAATACAGGTATACAAAGGCAATAACAATAAGTACTCGTGTATTCTTATTTTTTTGCTCCATTTTAGAATACTATATTGAGTGGAGCTTTTAAAAATATTTTAATATTAATATTCTATAATTATCTTTGATTGGGAATTGAATTCACAAACGTCGCAAGCATGTATTGTAAGATACTTCAAGATGTCGATTCAAATTTAATTTTCAAATATTCTGTAACGACTATAAAGATTTAGTGTCTAACTTCTGAATTCATGCATTTTGATTTCCACCCAAAAAAACTTTGTGTAGTTTAGATATTTACCTATTTGCAAGATTATTTGTTGAAACGAATAATGTCATATTTATAAAATATATTCAAATTTACATTACATAAAAATGTAAATATTATTAAAAAAAAATTTATTTACTTATATGTAACATACTAAATTTAAATTAATTTTAAATATTAGTATTAATATTTAAATTGTTTTTTTTCTATTAATTATAAACTTTACACAATTTTTGACAAGTGTGACGATATACAGAAAAATATAATCTATGATTATATCAAATAGATCGATCGAAGCAATCAAATTGATAATAGACGATATAAAAGAAAAAATATAATTTTGTTTTATTACAATTGCTTATTAGTTTATACTTCTTATTGCTATTCAAAATATATTTTTTTTAACTGCGTCCTTCGCGAAATTAAGAATGATTCGTTAATAATGTACCCTTCACTCAAAGTTGCTGTACATGCATGTTAAAAAAATTAAAACGCGTCATGAATGAACAATGAAATGCAGTATTTTTAAAAACATAGGAAATCATTTTTTTTTCTTTTGTGCTTATTACGTTCTAATGTACGTAATTACAAAAACAACATACATTTTAAATTATTTTTAAACTCTTGATTTTATAATTAACGATAAAATTCATTTATTTTCAAAATTCAGTTTTTGAAAATTATAAATGATGTAGTTGCTTATTTTTTTATCTATCTTCTATAATTGATCGAGTCTCTATACAGAAGTTTTAGAATTTAGTTTTTTACTTGTTCTAACAATAACTAGAAAAAAGCTGAATCACTTGTTAAAATAAATTTATATTAAATTAACAAAAAAAAAGAAATAACTTACGTCAAAATTTTAACAAGAAAACCACCAAAATTCAACACTGACAACTGATCACTTCACTTTTCCCGCGCTCTTGTCGTCGTAGCGCGCTGTCAAGCGATTGTTTTTTTTTTTCGACACTGCAAGTCTATGCACGGGTAACGGCCACTGCGCGGACTGCCTGCAGACTCGCCTCCAACTACTTATATAGCTTTGTTATGTCGCCCGTACCATTCACAGATATTCTTTGGCCTTTATATCTGTTACAGTGCTGAAAAACTATGTTAGATTTTCTTATATTGATAGTTTTTTTTTCGGTGTTAATAAATTCCTATTTTAGGTAGTTTATTTTATTAAAAGTTTGTTTTACTTTATAATGAATTTTCTGTGTTTACTGAATACAGGAAATTCATTTTAAGCTTTTTATGTCACTATGTTCAACAATTTGACAACAAATAGAAAAAAAATCATTCGAACTATCAGCTTTCGCTCCAGTTAATACTTTACTTTAGAATAAACGCAGAACGCAGTTTTTGATGAACTATTATATATACTCGTAAATAAATATAAAAACTTAGTTTTTATAACTTTATCTTTAAAAAAGCGTAAAGTAAGAGTTCGTAAGAGAAGAAATAAAACAGTAGCAATTACGTATATTATACTTAAACTCTGGCTTTGAGCTTCTTATGAATAACATTGTAATATTCTCAATAGATATCCATTTAAACAACAGAGAATCTAAAAAATTTCGTACAGGCAAATAAGGAAAAATTTACTTTTTATTTATATCCTGCTTGCTATTTTTTTACTGTCTTAACAATAAGAAAATTGAATTATAGGCTCAATTTGTACTCGTGGTAAAGATATATTTAATATTTTCATTTCCTCGCTTTGGTGAGAGCGAGGCAAAATGCTGCCCTAAGTTCCGCCACTCAACACGCAATGCGAGAGAAAACGGCGAAATGTGGGGATCGGAAGTGTCTTAACGGGGTACGGAGTGTCTTAACACTAGATTCCCAGGTCTTTTGCCTACCCTGATACGCGCAGAATACAAACGTGAAGATAAAAAAAAAGTAAATTTGATATAATCGTGGGCAGCGCGATGGTTATGTATGCGATCCCTCTCGGGGGTATGAATTTCCCCATTCTCTTAAAAAGCAGCGGCGTTGAGCTCCGTCACTTACCATGTAATATCTTGAACTCGGACAGAATTCTCGAAACTGATCGGAAAATCGAAAACTAGGTATATACCTAACGGAAACACGTCATGCTATATAAAATATAGCACATTTAGTTTTACGATTTTTTTGATGGAATGTTGATTAATTGATTTTGCTTTTTACCTCACTATACTGCAATATACGAGTTAATAAATATCGGTACATTATTGTGTAGTTTCGGGAAATCCTTCGGAAAAGTTATTTTACATGAACAGTCACATAAAGGAAAAGAAGAAAAAATGTATGATCTACGAGTATATATAGGTATATTTTTTTTTAATTTCACGCTGTATCCCGTATACATCAGAGTAGACAGAAAAGATCTAGTGTTAAGACACGCTGTTTCCGAAATTTAATGGAACATACTCAGCGCCGCGTTCCGTCTGGTTGTTAGGGGTGAGAAAACAAAATTAATTCATTCCTGGAGCAGGAGCCACAATTATCGCGTTTACGCAATATCTCGAACCTTTGTTCGAGAAATCGAGATATTGCGTGCTTAATGCTAAGTTTCCACGGCACATTCTGCCATATGCGGGATACAGCGTGAAGCTGAACATGAAACTGATGCACACGTAATCATCACGTACATCGAACCTACTCTCTATAAAATAAATGAGTCAAAATGACTTTACGATTTAAATAAATATGTATGGATACTTGTAACCATATCTAGGTATTTTTTCGTCTCAATGACAAATTATGTTAATTGATTATAAATGTCTTATAATTACGTAAAATACAACATAAAAAGTATACAAAAATACGAAAAATGGTTTCTAGATAAAAAAATGTAAACAAAAAATAGTGCTATGATTATGTCGTACATTCATGACGCGTTTTAATTTTAATGTAATACTTAATTGCTAATTTGTGTCAACAATTTTTTTTCTGCCTTTCATATAGTGACCGTGGCAGACCAAAAAAATTATCATGTATATATTTCATCTTAATAATAATAAGAAAATAAAGATTCTTTCACAGCACGGCGTTGAGTTACGCCACTCGAAACGTAATTTTTCGAAAATTAGATGGAATGTCGGGATCGTAGAGTTCTCTAGATACAAATTTAAATAAATATTTAATTTCCTTGAGTGGGGATTGAACTCACAACCAGTCGATTTTACAGTCACACTTTGTGCCGCAGCGCCACGATTGTAATCAAACCAATGAAAGCTATTAAAAATACTAACACAACAAAAAAATACCTATTTACAAAACCGATTATATTTACACCGTAAACTGTTGTCGTTCGTTGAGACCATCGTGGCGCAGGGGCACAAGCATGTGAGTAACGCGACGTTATGGGGCTTGATTCCCATTGGGGAGAATAAATTATTATTTATGAATATTTTCATTTCTTCTCTCTGGTAACAAGGTAAAAAGCGTGGCGTTGAGTTCCGCCTCTCAACACGCAATGCAAAGTGCAAAGTAAGGAACGCAGTGTCTTACTCTAGGTTCCATTTGCGTACCCTGGTTTATGCGGGATATAGAGTAAAGCTATAAAAAAAACATTTGTTCTTTCCAGTTCAAAAGTAGCATTTTTTTATTATGAGTTTGAAAAATACATTTACTCGCACTCGTACATACATACTCGTATATACATTTTCTTGATATCATAACATATACGAAGATGGAAAAAAAATCCTTTTTCCTTGAGAATAATATAATTATACGACGAAATTTAAATAAAATTAATAATTATATTAAAATCTTGAGATATTAGATGCTACTAGATTCCTTGACATTCTATTTTATTCTATAGAAATTATTCAACACATTTTAAAACTTTTTTTAACTTCCGCGCTCTAAAAAGGAATAGGTAGTCGATACATTATTATTATATGCAATAAATAAAATCGTATTCAGGAATAAAGTAAATAAAACATTTTTCCTCTGATATAAGTGACTCAGTGTCCACAGCACAAATAAACCCACTACATTTAATACGTCAAAAACTATTAATCAATTTATATGAACTAGGTACATAATGCATATAGGCACGTAATGACGTATGCATTCAAAGCGCATGAAAACATTTTAAGTTCAAATATCTAAGTAAGTTAAAATAAAATAGCATCATGCTTTATCGTACCTGTACCTACAGCTGGGTAGACAGAGGGAACCTAGTGCTAAGACACTCCGTTGATGTAGGTATGTAAAGACGTGGTCGCTCAATGCTGCGCTTTGTCTGGTTACCAGAGTGACGGAATAAAAAATATGTTATTCCTAGAGTCGGAATTGAACTTACAACCGTCGCGCTTGCAGTCAGACGCTGTGTCACAACGGCCTTCGGAAACTATGTAAGTTGCTTCTATAAAAGATATTGTTAATTTAGAGACACTGCATGGCAATACCGAATGTCGCATTTTGTTTAGCCAGATACTGAATAAAAAAAAATATTCAAACAAGAAAGGCATTAAAAGAAATAATTATGATTTTTAACAAAAAAAACCTACTTCTTTAATTTCAACCGGATTCCATAATAAGAACCTAACTATAGCTTTATTAACAACACTTGAAGTCTATCCTTTCCAATAAAAAAAGAATCATCACAATCGGTAGACTCGTGATCGAGTTATTCTTCCATTTGTCGTGAACATATTTAATGCAAATTTAAGACTTATGTGTTTTTCTCATGGATACTATTGTCAAAATGAATCAAATTAAAATGAGAGCACACAGGAAGTACTAGCATTCAAATAAAAAAATATTATTAAATCGGGTCACTCAATCAAAAGTAGTGAGGTAACAAACATAATAAACGTAAAGTTAGCCCCATAAGCATTCAAAAGCCCAGCCCGGTGACGCTGTCAAGACCATACCAGGTCAACAGCATTAAGTCCATCAGAAAAAAAAAGCATTCGGCATGTCGTTCTTAACAGCGTGCTCATTACGTTCTAAAATACTGTAGAGATTATTAGATGTAGTATTAAATTATTGTAATTATATATAGAATTGGATTGTGTGTAACAAGAGTGAATAAAATGATTATAAAAGCTGAATTCTGTGTCTCATTTGTTGGGTGGTTCACTCGACATGATTATTTTCCTTTTTATCCAAAATAGCGTCAAATCATTTTTTTTCTCTTACCTTTGTAAGAGTTTAAAATATCTGTATGAAAGGAGACTGAAACGATTTCATATATTCTTGGCCCCAGAATGTAAAGAGACGAAAATTGTATGATTTGATAGAAACAGGTACAACATTTCGTCCCTGAAAATTCTGTCAGTACTTGGTAGGTGTGCTTGTCCTCTTGATTGGTTAGTGCAACGGTTGAATGCGATCAACCCGAGACTGCTTTGGGTTCACTTCAAGCTGGGGATAAGTTGTGTTGGCGCCTGTATCCTCAGCTCCATTAGGCGAACTCTAGGATATTTGGGAGTGTCAGGGATGTTCTAGGTAGCGTTAGAGGTCTCAGGTATGGATAAAAGTATGAGAGAAATTAAAAAGAAAATGAATAAGCTGCAAAAGCACCATTCAAAAGTACTGATAAAGATGAAGCGTGATAATGCAGAGAATAAAAGAGACGAAAGGTTAACGAACAACTTCAGAGAAAACACGAAGCTTTTCTGGCGAGAAGTTAGTGTTTCTCAAGGTTGCTCGCTAACTTGTAGAATGAAAGGGGTGCTTTCGAAGGACGGTGATATTTTAACGGAAGAAACCACACGTTTTACAGCGATGGGCAGAAATTTATAAGGAGATGTATGAATGTGATGACGCCTCAGTCTCAAATAACAGCGAAACGCTAAGTTTTGATGAAGAAGTTTAGAATACAATACGAAGTCTGAAATGTGGTAAGGCAGCGGGAGCAGATGGAGTGACTGCCGAGATGATCAAATATGGTGGGCCACGCATCTTGGACTTGTTCTGGTTTTTGTGCAATTTATGCTGATAATCAGGGGAGTTCCCAGATTATTGGCGAGGTGCGGTCATCGTGCCTTTGTATAAAGGCAACGGTTAACAGATAGATGCAAGAGAGATCTGAAAGGCTGTTGTGGGAGGCCCAAGGAAGCTTTAGATCTGGAAGAGGGTGTATGGATCAGATCTTTTCCCTCCGCATGATCAAGGAAAAATTTTTGGCCACTAACCAAAAAGTCTTCTGTGCTTTTGTGGACTTGGAAAAGGCGTTTGACAGAGTCACCCTGGTTTGATATCCAATCGGGTGTTAAACAGGGTTGTGCCATGTCACGTGCTTGATTGTTCAATTTGTATTTGGATAGCTTTCTCCAAGGAGTGAAACAAAGTGAAATGAGAGTGAAAGTAGGTGACCTGAATGTGAATTGCCTGCTGTACGCAGATGATGCAGTGCTTATTGCATCATCAGAATGAGAGTTGCAGGCATTGGTCACCATTCTGAAAAAAGAGTGTGAATATAATGGTCTAAGCTTCAATGCGAATAAGACACAGGTTCTGATTTTTGAAAGAGATGAAGAAAGGACGGAATGCAAGATCAGTGTAAATGATAAGATATTAGAACAGGTGAATGAAGTGGTATATTTGGAAAGTATGTTCAATAGAGATGGAAGATACGAGATGGATGTGGAAAGGCGTATTGCTGCCAGTAACAAGGTTAACGGAGCTTTAGCTGCATTAATGAGACGGCGAAACGTCAGCACAACTGCGTGTTTGGCCCGACACAATGCAGTGTTGGTACCGACGCTGTTATACGGCAGCGAAACTTTGGTATTACAGAAGAAGAATGAAAGAAAGATAAATGCCGTGGAGATGTGATCTCTTCGTAGGATATGTGGTCAACTTAGCTGATCGAATCCGCAATGAAAAGATACACAGAATGGCAGGTACTAGCGAGAATGTCACGGTGAGACTGAAGAAGAACGTGATCATCTGGTTTGGGCACGTCGAACGAATGAGTGATGAAAGAATGGCAAAAAAGATGTATGATGGAAAAGTGAGTGGTAAGAGAGATCGGGGAAGACCTCGGTTGACCTTCGAAAACACAGAATCAAAGATACTGGAGGAAGGTCACGTAAAACGATCACACGGCACGTTTTGTGTCATGTGATGAGGCCTAAAATAGGATCATCCTGGTACTGGTGGTGTCGTAAGAGGCGACTAAAGTACGTGCGGTAGAGTCACGTCGCCAGCAATGGCAACACGCATGGGCAGACTCGACCGATCATTACCACCCCCGGCATTTAAAACCGGCGTGAAGTAGTGGCTTTATGCCACTGCGTTTCGCATCAGGTAATGCCGGGCCCCGGCGCCCAACCCATCTTAAAGGCCGACAACGCACCTGTAGCACCTCTGGGGTTGCACGGGGTCGTGGGCTGCGGTAATCACTTACCATCAGGTGACCCGCACGCTCGTTTGCCGTGTCTTTTCCATAAAAAAAAAAGTATGAGGACCCCGGAGGGCATGTATGAAGAGGTAGATGACAGTGGACGAGGCGGAAGAGGTATGTAGAGACCGTAGCGATTGGCGCTCCGTTCCCTCTGACGCTTTATCCCGCTAGGGATAAAGCGTGAAGCTAAGCTAAGTTAAGTTAAATATTTTAGTATATTACGTACTGATGTCATTTGACACAGCAGCCTTACAAAGGGTAATCACCCCCCTAATTCCCTTACTGTTAGGGCTATACACAAAAAATATACAGTTATTCGATATACCTATATATTACCTTTGCGCTGTATACCCTTTGCTCTCATTTTATATGAAATGAGGTACCATAATATTTCTGTATAGTTTTGCCACAACAGGCTCAATTTATTAGTAAAGTATAATGAAATAGAATTAAGAGTTCTTTGACTCAACTAGGTTCTTTGTGTTGGAGCAAACGTGCCTATCAACTAAAATGTAGAAGATTTACATATATTAAATAAGAAATATTTTTTTATTCTAAAGATTGTTTTAAATAGTATACTTAACTAAGTATACTACTTAAAAAAAACTATAGAATAACATTATTATTTAATTTATGTAAATCTTCTAAATTTTAGTTAATTTGCACGTTTCCTCCTACAGAAATCAGCCAGCCTATTTTAATTTCTTTGTCAATAATGCAATGAACAAACAATCAAAGTACAATGAACCAACTTGAAAACACTCTCCAGGTTGGGAATCAAACTTACTGCCCTGTATATCTACATTTTAAGAGTTTTCTGAAGCGTCACGCTTTATTTCGCACAGCATCACAGATCGGAGGAAAAGCAAAACATTTCGTTCTCTGTTCAAATTTATACTCTTTTATTCCTAGATCAAACCAATCTTGATCGATCACGGCCACATCTATTAAACCCAACAACACATGTTTACTATATAATAAATAATAATACATAATAAATTTTTATAATGTATATTTTATTGTATTATATATTAGCTAAAATTAAAAATGTTAATTAGTATTAGCTACTATGCCACTTTATTACTCGTGAGGTTGGATTTTTTAATATTTCTTCCGCAACAATGCAGCTTAATTTTATTCATCCTTATAAAGAAGCGTTAAAATAAATCAGCTTCACGCTGTATCCCGCACACAGCGGGGTAGGCAGAGGAAACCAGTGTCAAGACACTAGGTTCCCCATTTTCTGCTGGATTCTGGAGACATTGCCTGTTGATTGGATGAACTCAACGCCACACTTTGACTCGACACCAGAGCGGAGAAATGGAAATATAAATTTAAGTAAATATTTCATTTCCTCGAGTGGAGATCGAACCCACAACCTGTCGGTTTTGCAGTCACACTTTTTGCCCCTGCTCTACGACTGGCGTTGTGATTGACTGAATTTTAATTTATATTTTTACGAGGTCATAATCCCTGGCGAGTCCTGGCGCTGTGGGAGAGCAGTGTCTGTAAACGTGATGATAGTAAGTTGAATTCTCATTGAGTAGGTATCAGCTAGCTGTCAGAGGTATTTATATATTACTAATCATATTTGTTTTATGTGCGTGAAATGTCTCAACAATTAATCAGAAAGTAGTGGGAAGTGTCCTTATTCTAGAAGTGGGGAACAGAAGTTTGTGTCGTTGGAGTTGAAGTGTTTTAATGATAAGAATGAAGCTAAAAAAATTGTTAATTTACAGGCCACCGTGTCGCAATGGCGCAACGTCTGACTGCAAATTCGATAGTTGTAGGTTCGATCTTTAATCGAAGGATAGAGTCCAGGATTGGGTTCCGCCACTCACAGAGTGGAAAACGGAGTGTCTTAACACTAGATACCTTCCTATCCTTCTATATGCAGGATACAACGAAATGTAAATAAACTTAAACTCTTCAGAAAAATGTTCAAATTACCAACAATATTAAATTTACTTCAATTATCAGTATTACCTTCCAACGTATTTGTATTTTATACAAATTGCAATCAAATGTAATTATGTAGCCTGGTTTCCACCGTGAGCGGAGCGAACCTATTAAGGACTACGTTGAACTCGTTGAAGAGTAAGCTGCATACTTGTATTTCCACTAATAAATAGTCGAGCGGAAAGGACTGAGCGAGCCAAAAGTATTGAAATGAACTCGCTCAGATTCAGGCAGCAAAGGAACGTAAATACAAATCACAATTTTTTTTTTGATAGAAATGTTTAAAACCCTATTTTATTAAAACGTAGCCCGTCCCGCCTAAGCATTACCCCCACATTTCTCTTCTGCGGTGGAAATCCGGCTTTAGCATCTAAAAGGTTAGTTAGGCATGTCGATTTGTTCAGCATCCAAAGCGCCAAATAAATCAATACACAATCTCCTTTCATTAAATCCTTTCCGATATAGTATTCACCTTTACCTAGAAATGTTAAATGATATGTTACACATGTTTATATTGTAAGCTAACCTTCTAAGCAGCAAGTCGTATATTCTATTCTACTGTACGTGTTGAGTGTTGTAACTCACCGCTGCGCACAAAGTTTCATCATCATCATGATCAGCCTGCTCTTCACTCAGAGAGTTCTATGTCCAGCAGTGGAGATAGAACTCTCTGAGTGGAGAGTGAACTCCAATGCCATGCCAATGAGCTCCATCTTCAGCTCTTCGCATCTAGCCATATAAAAGCACAAAGTTTATTAAAGAAAAACTTTTTTTTTACATAACATAGTTGAGCGACAACTAATTTAGCTATTTAGTTTACGTAGACTTTTAATCTGAGATTCCCTTTTCTGCAGAAATTTTAAGAATACATTTATTGATGCTTCCGTTGACCTGCATACCCACATGGAAAAGACCAGAGATGTACAATATAATGTCTAATGGTAATCGTGGGATAGTCTCTAAAGTGAATATTTTTAAAGTATTTCCTTATTAACAGTGAAATAAAAGGATACATATAATTTAAATATTTATTACGCCTGATTACGTTTTAGCAAAAATCAATCAAACTTTTAAATTGAGCTTTGTACTCTATTTAAATTAATTGAACTTTTTACATCTAAAATACGCGCCACTCAACGCGTGCATACAAAATGGGAAACGAAGTATCTTAATATTAAATTATCCATATTAATCCTACTATATGAGAGAAGAAGAGTTTAGCGAAAAAGAAATAGAGTAATATACTTTAAATGAATTTTAGTAAAAACAGAAACAGTATAAATAATTCTTAAGATAAAGTGATTGTTGCGATTTATGAGTTTTATGTTGACGTGTTTATTTACTTTATATGGGTCGTACAGTCGTATAGTACACAAACATGTAGTAGTGAGCATGAAGAACTATATATTTTTTTTAGAATTCCATACTTTAAAAGATTAAAACGGGAGCCTTATAGAATCACTTTTTTTGTTCGTCTGCCTGTATGTCAAGACCATGTGTAGGTTCCTCCGCAAGCTGAAATTAATGTAAAATGTCCAAAATTATTTTAAACTTAAGTTTATCAACTTTTATAAATTGGACTTTCTGTTAACATAAATTCTCTAATTGTTACGAAACCCTCGATGGCCGAATCCGACTCGCACATGATCTGATCTTTTTAGACTTAAGCTGTATAGCAGACCAGGTAAAAGAAACCTAGTGCCAGGACACAAATCGACCAATTTTCTAGTCAAAGCGTGTTTAGTGGCGGATTTTGAGCCTTTTCTGGTTTACAAAGCGAGGACGTTCTATGTTCACGTGGTGTATGAAAATAATTATTAGTGATCTCATACTAGTGTTAGATTTATATAAATTACATATAATTGTTTAGACATTGTTTTCGTGTACTTGTCAATACTTGTAGATTCAGTGTAATATATTATTATTTATCTACCCACTTAATATTTGTTTAAGATTTCTTGTAAAGTATTTTGTAATTGGTAAGTCAGTTCGGCTTGAGAAGTAGCAGTGGACGTACGAATAAAGCATTGTACTAAATCATACTTTTATTCTGAGCCCCTTTTATATCTCAGAAGTGGCACCCGCTAAGAAAGTACTCGGCTAATCACCATCAGTTACAATGGACACGACAAATAATTCTTATCAGGGCACAAGCAAGGCCGGCCATACCAGAGAAGATTTAACACCACCAAGAAGTGTACGTGAACCAACCAGGCCATCACGGGAAGGTACTCGTCCACATTTTTCAAGGCAAAGGGCGGTACGCAGTACTGCTCGTAGTAAATTACGACATTCAGTGCGGCGCCGTCACCAATCCGACGACGACAAATGTATAAGTAGTTCAAGTGATGTCAGTTACGCGCGATCCACTAGAAGTACGCGACGGAGTCTAAGGAATCACCATCAGAGGCGACATCGAAGGCGTCATCGCAGCAGCAGCAGTTGAGGGTTCATCACATTTGAGGAATGGCCGTGGCCGACGACGGCGCCATAGCAGTGAGAATATTGCCAACAGTGAAAGAAAGAGGGTACGTAGTAACATTGATAATAATTTACATGATACTCATTTACTCATACGTGAAATGTTGCAATCAATGAATAAGTCACAAAATCGTGATGATAAATTTCCGATGTTAGGTAACGTTATACCAGAATTTGACCCCATGTCAAAAGATCAAACAATAAATACGTGGATTTGTAAGGTAGAAGAGTGTTCACAAATATACGGGTGGTCTGATAGACAGATTATTCATTATGCTTTGCCGAAATTATCTGGTTTAGCTAAATCATGGTACGAAGGATTACCTTCTTTATTATTTAGTTGGACAGAATGGAAAGAAAAATTATTAGAATCATTTCCTAGTAGGGATGACTATGCAGAATTACTTACGGAGATGTTGTCGATAAAAGCTAAAATAGGTGATTCGTTAGAACACTACTACTATGCTAAAATAAAATTACTAAACCATTTAGAAATACTTCATTAGCGAGCATTTGATTGTTTATTATATGCGGTAGATGATAATCAGTAAGGTTAGGTGCAAAAGCACCTGGTTTTACAGAACCCGAACAAGTGTTAAAATATTTTAAATCCGTTAAGCAAAATTTTCGAGATATTGATCGCAATAAATTTTTCACAGAAAAAAATAAGTCAAAATTTACCAAATAATAATATTAATTTTAATAATAATAATAAGTCAACACGAGTACAAAATGATAGTACAATGATAGTCTGTTATAATTGTAATGAACCCGAACATTATAGTTATAAATGTACGAAACGTATTCTAAGATGTACAATATGTAACAAAGTAGGTCACCTGGCGGTTTCGTGCCAGAAATTACCAAGTAAAGCAATAAATAATAATAATAAGAATGTATTGAAAATAATTAAAGACTCTGATACTAATAATAAGTATATTCTAAATATGAAGGTGAATGATAGATTAGTGGTAGGTTATGTGGATTTAGGAAGTCAGTGTACTTTAATACGTCACAATATTGCTATGGAACTAAATTTAAAATGTTCTCAAAATAATTTACTTAATTTAAGAGGTCTAGGCAATAATCTTATTGTACCACTCGGTAAGACTGAAGTTAAAATTAACATACAAAATATTTGCGAAACCATTGAAGTGTTAATCGTAAGTGATAATGTTATCAGCTATCCTATATTAGTAGGTCATTCATTTACGGAAAAACCTGGTATTGTTATTACTAAGACGCCACAAGGTTTAAATTTTACAAGATGTTGTAGTGAAAAGTTACGTTTATTTTCGAACAGCAATATAAATATACCTGCGAAAACAGTTGGTATAGTGAAGGTTATGTCAGATAATAAATACTCTGGTTTGTTTTATGTACACGGTTCATTGCGATGTCAACAAAAACGTGAATTCTATTTAATGCCAGGGGAATACGAACTTGAAAATGGTCAGGGTTCAGTTTTACTACTAAATATTTCTCTTAATGATTAAAAAAAAAAATTAAAAAAGGAACATTAATAAATAGAGCTAAACCAATTATCGACGAAATACCTGTTAATATTTTAAATTTAGAAGATTTAGATGAACTTAATATAGGGGAACGTTTAAATAATGAACAAGTAAACAGCTTAAAACAATTACTAAATGAATTTAGAACTTGTTTTTCTTGTGGATTAAAAGATTTAGGTTTTACCGACATTGTTAAAATGGATATCGAGTTAACTGATTCTAAGCCTGTTGTATACCGACCATATAGGTTACCATATGCGGATAGGGAATTAGTAAGGGTAATGGTTCAAAATATGTTAAATGCCGGTGTTATTAAAGAGTCAAATTCCTCGTATGCCAGTCCCGTTGTTTTAGTAAAAAAAGAAAATGGGTGATATTTTAATTCCAGCTAAAACATTTTCGAAGTTAGTGAAAATGGTATTAGACCAGGCTCTCGAAAAACAATAGCTATCTCGGAATTTCCGTTACCGAAAAATGTACACGATATTAGAAAATTTATTGGTTTGGCAAGTTTGTTTAGAAGGTTCATCAAAAATTTTGCAATTATTGCTAAACCATTGACTGACCTAGCTAGATGGTGGATTCAGTTCCAAGAGTTTGATTGCGAAATAGAATATCGATCTGGTAACAAAATATATCATGTAGATGCCCTTAGTAGAGGGCCTGTTTGTGATTCTGCGTCAGAATGTGATTTAAGTATACTAGACGTATTAAATGTTAATACTGAAGATTGGATAGCTACCGTTCAAAATAGTGATTATGAAATAAGAAAAATAAAAGAAACTTTACTATTAAAAAACACAAAAGCTACCGTTGATATATATAATAATTATCAATTAAAAGGAGGAAAAGTTTATAAAAAGACGGATGATGGAATTAAATGGGTTGTACCAGTAAGAGGGGTTAGGTGGCAAATTTTACGCATGAATCCTGACGATATCGGTCATTTTGGGTTTGAAAAAACATTAGAGAGGGTTAAATCAACATTTTGGTTTCCAAAAATGCGAAAATTTGTTAAGAAATATTGTAATTCATGCCTGGAATGTGCCTATCATAAAATTCCGGGGGGTAGGAAGGAAGGAATGCTTTTTCCTATACCTAAGAAAGATATACCATTTCACACAATACACGCTGATCATCTTGGACTATTTGTTCGAAGTCGAAAAGGTAAAACATTTATACTAGTTATAGTTGACGCTTTTACGAAATTTATTAATATATCAGCTGTGAAGAATACTAAAACATCTACCACTATTAACGTATTTAAAGAACATTTTAGCTATTTTGGTAATCCACAAAGACTTATTACGGATAGAGGATCATGTTTTGCTAGCAATCAATTTAAAGCGTTCGTTAAAAGTTGTAATATAAAGCATATTCTTAATTCGGTGGCAACACCGAGAGCAAATGGTCAAGTCGAAAGATTTAATCGAACAATATCGGACGCGCTTAGCACACAATGCCATGGCCTTAAAGATAATTTATGGGATGAATGCTTAGGGGATATTCAGTTAGGTTTAAATACCACTATTCATAAAATAGTTAGTAGCACAGAAAATATAATTAACGAAATATTTGACGACACCGAAAAACGGTTGTCTGAAAATGAACTCGTAACTGTTAGGGATAAGGTTAGTGATCAAATTATAGAAAATCAAATTAATATGAAAAATAGATATTATCATCAATCAATCAAATTAATATGAATAAATGATAAAACTCGCAAAATCGCTCATTCATATAAAATTGGCGACTTGGTCCGCATAGAACGTAATTATTGTGAAAAGGATAGCATAGGTAAATCAAAAAATTATTACCAAAATAACAGGGTCCATACAGAATTTTTAAAGTCTTACCTAACGATCGTTATTTAGTTGAAGATACACCTTTAATACGTAAAAATAATAAGCGGTATGAAAACGTAGTTGCAATCGATAAAATACACCCATGGGTAACTTTTCAACGAGATGTTCCTAGCTACGAATCTGAAGAAAACAGTAATGACACAGAGTAATGAGTACCATGCGAATTATTAGTTACTACATTAATGTACTAAATTATGAAATTTAAATATGTTTCTAAGTGTTGTATTTCTTAAAAGGACAAATGAAAACTGTTTAAGATTTGATTACTGAGCTTTGATTTAAAAGTATATTATTTTGATGTCAGTGTATTTTGATGTTATATTGATATGGCTATATTTAATGATTGTGATATTGATATGGAATTTATGAATATGATTTATGAACATGAGAATGGTCAGTGCCGAGACACAGATGATTACAGTAGCAGACTACAGCGTGGGCTATTGGGCTAGTGCCAGAAGTTGGCACAGATAGTTTTTTTAGCAGACTGCGCAGATGTAGGCTACAGATGTATCAGTGTCATGATTATATGCACAGATGACAGAGGGCAGACTATAATGTTGTGAGCTGAGTGGTGAGTGAAATTGATTTCAAGGATATCCCCAGCAGATTGCAGCATTTATAGGCCCGTGATTTGGTCAGTGCAGAGGTAGAAATGGCGCAGATGACTATAGAGAATCGAAATGTTGCTATAGATGTGAATTTGAATAGTGAATGTGAATAGTGAACATTTTCTTTTGTTTTTATTTGTTTAAATATTAATAATGGTTAAAAATGAAAATAACTTCAATTGTTTTGTTTTTTTTTACAGAGTAAATAGTAAACAACTATTAAGTTATGAAAATGTATGTTATAAAATTTAAATTTGTGTGTGATGTTTAAATTAATAAAAAAAAACTTTAATTACTATTATTGTATTATGTAATATTAATCAGATAAAGTAATATTTGGTATAATGTAAGTTACTGTATGTGTTCATATAAGTTGCTTAGTTATTTAATGTTAATGCGGTTGCGAGAGGACTCGCCTTTCTTCAGGAAGGCCGAGCTGTTAGATTTATATAAATTACATATAATTGTTTAGACATTGTTTTCGTGTACTTGTCAATACTTGTAGATTCAGTGTAATATATTATTATTTATCTACCCACTTAATATTTGTTTAAGATTTCTTGTAAAGTATTTTGTAATTGGTAAGTCAGTTCGGCTTGAGAAGTAGCAGTGGACGTACGAATAAAGCATTGTACTAAATCATACTTTTATTCTGAGCCCCTTTTATACTAGCTTATTGTTATCTATGAGTGAGTGACTACTCATAGTAGCTTATTGTTATCTTCACGATTTACGGGGTAACCAGAGAGAATAATTGTTGTGGAGTTACTGTTTTATAACTTAACTAGCAGCCCGCTCGTGGCTTCGCCTGCTGAAACTACATGATTATTGATTTAATAAACAGAATTGATTGACAACTATAATGACTTCTAATGATATTTTTATACTACATTATCGTAATTTTTAAAAGAATTTTTAATTGTTTTGAATTAAAAAATACGACCAATGTTGATATTCGATATTTATAAAATACACATAAAGTTAATTATTAATTATACGTCCATATTTTTGTAACATTACGTTCTTTTTATTTATGTTATGTAAGTCTCATCATAATTTTAAAACTCTATTAAATGTGCTGATGTCAGTCAATAATTTAATTTACTGCTTCAGAGAAAGCCTTAAATGTTAAATTATTGATTTGGGTAAGAATTCATAATATTCTTTCTAAAATAACTGCAATGATTGCATATTAACTCCTGTACAGTTTTTAAATTAGTTAAATGTACAATTAATAAATATGTAGTTATTACAGAGTACACGTAGAAAGGATGTTTTAGGCATTTTTATATAGATTTATTACAAACGAAAGAACAAACCAAACAATCTATGTATATACTTGATATTTCACTGAAGATCAAATCGTTCTTTATCTGTGTTGAATTAATTACGACTTAAACTTAACTGTTATCTCCATTAACAAATCATTTTTTTTACTTTACTGTATAAAATATTATATATTAGTGCTTCAAAAATATATATATTTATCAACAGTCATATAACCAAGATGTTTCGAATGTCATTCTTTAGCCAGAAATCTTACCAGCACGATAACTATATAACATTCTCAGGCAAACTAATGCCTTGAATTCATTCAAATGACGATAACTTTTTTTTAATGAACCGATTTTGATGAACCAAACTTTAGTAGGTTAATTAAGTTAAAACAAAGCAATTGGTGAAATTTTCAAGTAAATCGGTTCAGTACTTTCAGACAAAAATGTGACCATACATATCGACAGACAGACAAGAAATATTTTTGCTTTCTATTATTCTTTTTAAGTGTCCCTCTAACCATTTCAGTCAAAATTACTAAATGTACGGACAAAATATTTTTACTGTCTTATTATATATAGAGATGAATGAATGTTATGATTATTATTATCACTTTATTTGTACCCGATTATATACTAAATATCTAAACTGTCTATTCTAAAACAACCTTACAAACACACACAAAAATAGCATCAGCAAAAAATGTGAATGATATAAATTAACGTTAATTAAGCATTAGTGAAGCGCAGTCAAAATAAATGTCATGTTTATACAGATTTATTAACATTTATGATTCTATTAACAAAAAAGCAGGTGTAACGCGAGTCGAAATCGTATTCCGAGGATTCCGTTCCAATTTCAGGACATCTAAGTTCCTTGCACAATTTAAAAAAAATTACGAACTTAAATTTACGGACCTATGTTCAGTTTTTTTTATTTATACTGTTAGCTTAGTTCTTGTAAAATTTCATAATTGTAGGTCCACGGAAAGGATACTTATAGGTTTCGATTACGCGGTGAATTTCATAAAAAATGCTTCAAAATCGATGCATACGCCTTATATCTTCTGATTGCGTTGACTTAGAAGCTTAATTTTTTTTATGCTTCAAGTACCGTAGACCTGAATATTTTATATTAATTTCCGATAAATGCATCCACGCGAACTTAAGATAAAGACCATACATACAATCTATATACAAACGTTCCGTTTTCTCCTTCTGAGGTATGAAACCTTAAAACGCCCCAGAATATTACTGAAAGTTTTTGAGTATGTATGTTTGTTACTCTTTCACGCATTACGATGCAATTTGGTATGTAGGTAGCTGAAGACCCAGAATAACATATAATTTTTATCCCGGAGTTCCCGCGAGATTGATTCCTAATTGAAAATAGATAAATTTATCCATTGTGTCCGTTTTGCGAATTTTCAGTTGTTATAAACACATTGACGTAATATCCAATTCCAAGGTTAGGTTATTGGCAGATTGTTTTTTGTATACTTAATTTTTTTTATATTAATAGACTCACGGAAGAGTGGTTTTGTTTTTAAATCGGCTAATTAGAATTGTTTTTGCCGATTAATTACTATTAAGCTATAATTTTAATTAAATAGATAGGTCTTGCATTTTAAAGGTATTACGTGTTTTTTTTTAAGAAAAGTATTTCATTTTTTTTTAATTGTAACGATAGGAGCATACTGCAGTAGCTACCGATAGACTTATGATTAGAGCTTTGCAATACTTAGTTACCATAATTCTTATGTTGATAATATTGTTACTTTATCATTGGGTTTCCACTCGGACAAATTTCGGGCGGCCTCTAGTATTACATAAAAATATTCAAAATTACCGATTATCAGGTAAATTACTGCCATTTTTTTATTTAGAGGGCTTTGTGAGTTGTAGTCCAGTGGGACAGAGTTTGAGCGACGGTTGCATGCTCAATTCCTGTTCGAAATGAATCATTTCTTTTCAAAATAAGCCGCGGCGTTGTATTCCGTCACTCAATATGCTATATATGGGATATTGGGTGGAAAATTGGGCGGAAAATGGAGTTTTTATTCTCCTTTTTTGTTCGTTCTATTCCGCATAGGGTATAGTTATCTTTTAACGTTACAATCACGGCACGTCTCTTTCATTACACTATATTAAGGACTTTTGATTGTTTTGAATTACAAAATAAAGGACCAATGTTGATATTCAATATTTATAAAAATATACATAAAGCTAATTATTTATTATACGTAAATTGATTGCATATTAACTCCTGTACAGTTTTTAAATTATTTACATATATTATTGGCTAAATGTACAATTGGTTAATATGTAGTTATTACAGAGTGCACGTGAAAAGGCTGTTTTCAGACATTTTTATATAGATTTATTTCAAACGAACGAACGACGTGAAGAATCTATGTATTTACATAATATTTCTTTGAAGATCAAATCGGTCTTTATCTATGTGTTGAATTAATTACGACTTAAACTAAACTGTTATTATTTATGGAGGTAACTAGGTTCACTAACAATTTAATTTTGTTTACTTTATTGTCTGTACTCCGAACAATAGTGCTTTACAAATATATATTTTTATCAACAGTCATATAACTAAAACGTTTAGAATGTCATTCTTTTTTAGCGCGATTGCTATATAACATTCACAGGCAAACTAATGCTTTGAGTTCGGTCAAATATATAAATGCCGATATTTTTTTAATGAACCGTTTTTGATGAAACGAAATGTTTCATCAAAATCGGTTCTTTAAATGTTAAGTTGAGTAAATACAAATCAATTAATGAAACTTTTAAGTGTATCGGTTCAGTACTTTCAGAGAGAAATGAGACCATACAAATAGACAGCCTTCTTTTGCCTCCTTATATTGGTACAATTAGTGATGATGATAAACTTCAACGATAACGACTACACACAATTGGAAAATACTATAAAATATAGCATAATAATGAGTAAAAGTAAGAACACTAAAAATCTAAATCAACCGCAGAAGGACTGGATATGTAAGAAAATTATAGATGGAATAAACGAAAAATACCGTATTTTTAATTTTTAACGAACTAAAGAGTAGACCAGAGGACGAAAAACTAAAGAAAGAATTTGAAACAAACAAAAGCCAACTAACCATACTAATTCAGAATACAAAAGATGACTACTGCTTTAAAAAAATTATTCAACTAATGAACAAACCTAAGAAAATGTGGAAGTTAGTCAACCAATTAGCTTGTAACAAAATTAAAGACGGCTGCGTGCCTTCAAAACTAAAAATAAACAGTGTGGAAATCATTGATCATAAAGAAATCTGTGAGGAATTTAACAAATATTTTGCTCCAATGGGACCCCTCTTGCCAGATAAAATACCAAAATTCCAAATGAGCATTTACATGAAATTCTTAATATAATTGATAAACTCGATTCATATTCCAGTTCCGGCCTTGATGGTGTAAATACTAAATCCATAAAACGCATAAGACATTTAATTATAGACATGCTTACAAATTGCTTTAATTATTTATTAAGTCAAGGTAAATTCCCTGATTCGCTAATCTTTAATTGCTAAATTTTTAAGTCAGGCCTTAAAACAAATACGGAAAACTATAGGCTAAAGATTGCTAAATTTTTAAGTCAGGCCTTAAAACAAATACGGAAAACTATAGGCCAATCTCTGTTTTACCCACTATCTCAAAAATTTTGGAAAAAATTATATATACCCGCTTGGAACAATATTTAAATAGTATTAACTATATTTTTGTACGTCAATATGGATTCAGGCCTAAGAGCAATACTTTGGCGGCAACGGTTGACCTTACAACTTAAATAAAATCTAATATAGACGGTGGAAAAATAGCCTTCTGTATATTTATTAACTTAAAGAAGGCTTTCCGTCCAGTTCCACACGTGCGGAATTCCACAAGGTTCAATATTAGGACCTTTGTTGTTTTTGATATACATAAATAATATTCACGAAATAGGCTTGCATGGATATTTATCTTTGTACGCGGATGATACTTGTCTCTTCTACTTTGGTTCCAACTTAATCTACTAACAATTAATATATCTAAAACGTGTAACGTAATCTTTAAATCAATAAATAAAATCATCCCTCCGCATAATCCATTAAAATTAGATAACTTAATGTTACAACAAAAATCTTGTGAAAAATATTTAGGCCTTCGAATTGATAGGAATCTAACTTGGAAAGCTCAAGTCGAGCACATACGAAATAAATTGTCCTCCCTTACAGGCTCACTTCGACGTATCGCCCGGTGTATTCCGCGTCACTTACGTTATATTGTCTATAATTCTTTAGTAAAGTCTAACCTGCTTCATTTAATTGAAATATGGGGAAATGCTGCTGAAACCAAACTAGCTGATATCCAAATTTTACAAAACAAAATTATTAAAATACTTTTTCATTATAACTTTTTAACTCCTTTCTCAATAATATATAAAGAAACCAATTTGATGACCCTTAAACAATTATATATAAACAGTACGTGCTTACTTATTAAAAAAATATTAAACAACTCGATCTATACTAACTTAGCTTTTGTTACATTAAAATTTACAACAAACCGTTCCTTGCGGTCGCGACGTGTGAGTTTATTGATTTTACCGAAAACCAGAAGACTGATTGGAAAAAAAATGTTTACCTATGAGGGGGCGCGACTATACAACAATTTGCCGTCTACTTTAAAGAATGTAGGCTCTTTTAATGCATTTAAAACACAACTATTCGAATACATAATCAAAAACTACACACTCTAAAAAAAAAAAACAAATGCATCAAACGAGTAAACAATAAAAAAAAATGTGTTACTGTATTTGACTAATGTACGATCGACAACTATATTTATTTCGTTAACCAATGTTTCCATGTAAGTGGCCTATGTCTTTAATGGAAATAAAATATCTTTAACCTTATATAAATTCTGTATAATAAATGAAATGTCGTATAATCTTTTGAAAAAAAAAAAGAAGGCGTGAAACTAAAAATAATTCACTCCCCCGAGTGGTATTCGAACCTACAAGGTCACCTGTCACAGGCGTACAGGCTTGTGCCCCTGCGACACGACGGCCTCAAGCTACTATAAAACAAGAGATGCACGTTGTCGTACGAGTTCAAAGATCATTCAAGGCCAACTTTACTTTCATTGTGAACTTGACATTCAATTTGGCCGATGTATACACAAGCTATATACATATTATCTTTTGCCTGCTGCTTGGCCCAAATACAAAGTAGACTCTGACCACAGTTAAAAATATTTTTTCGATTCGTATCAGTACAACCTGAGGTTAACGTGTTCAATCAAACAAATTCTACTTCATTATATTAGTATAGTTAGATGTAATTATATGAGTATGAGATTATAAAAAAAAACAAGAAATAATGTCCATATAAAACTATAAAAACATATGTATATAAAAACTATATTTTTGTTATATTAGGTAAGCTACGTATATTATAAAAATAAGGCGTATACAAAATATAGTATCTTTTATATCCAAGAAGTCTTTGAATAATAATTTTTAATGCACGCAATTTTACTTATACGAGTAGACTAATTTAAAAATAAATTTGGTCTTTTATTACTATATTTGAGCTTCACGCTGGACACAAACACGTACAGACACAAGGACGTACAGAGTAGGCATAAGGAATCCGGGATCCTAGTGTTAGGACTTACGGCACGTCGCACTACGACATTTCCGTTCTCCACTTCCCGTCCAATTCTGGAGGCTCTGCGTGTTGTGCAGAACTCAACACCTCGCTGCTCCTTGTTACCTTACCGCTCCTTATTATCTGAATCAGAATCGAATCCACAGCCGTCCCGTTTACAGCCGCACGCATTTGGCTCTGCGCCACGATGTCCTCGAAAAAAATATAAATAATAGTTTTTTATATTAACACCGCACTTATCTACCAGAGTGAGAGACAGAGAGAGAATTATCCACCAGGCTATTGAACATTATATAATAAATGATACAAAAATGTTAAAATTTTCAATCAATCTGCAGACCAAGGCCTGAAATTTCTGATATAATAAACAATACAAATTTTATATTAGCTACTTTAGTGATCTAAAAAAATCTAAAAAGAAAATAGTGGCCAACAAAGCACGCAGAAAGCAATACTGAGGAGAGTAGCCATCAATATATATTAATGTGTGATCTGTGTGAGTGAATGTGTGTGTGACATGTGAGTGCGCGTTCAAATCCCACGCAAAGCTTGTGCATTGTTGTTTACTTAAACGGCCTGACCTATAAGCACTATGAGCTACCATTCATTCTCGTGGTATTTAATTTTTTTAAAGATAAGTTATTACATGATTCAGCTTCATATCATTCGCATGACTAACAATAAAGGGACATCCCTGTAGACGATATTTATTTCACTATAAGCATGCGCAATAGGGAATAAAATATTATTTCATTTTATATTTTTTTTATATTTTTATTAATATAAATATGACGGCGTTGAGTTCCGCCATCCAATACGCAATCCTGGAGGCATTGCATATTGGATGGCTGCAGCAGGCGGAACATGGATAACAATGTCTTAGTACTATGTTTGTCCTCTGCATACCCTGGTATGTACGGAATTCAGCGTGAATTTGAAAACATAAAATAAAAAACAGCCTTTATATTAGTGTCAAGACACTCCGTTCTCCACTTAATTCTAGACGTGACACTTTGAGAGGCAGAACTCAACGCCGCACAAAAATAACAATAACAATTATATTCAATATACAACTAAACTAGGAATCCATTTGAATATATTACACAGTCATAAGCCTAATAGGTTCCACGTTCTTAGTTTTTGTAAAAATTACAAAGTAGTTCGAGACAATTTGGCTAAATTATGACAGACGCCGTCTGATTAAATAAACTTTTAAATAAAATAGTAAACGCGGTTGTAGGCTCATTTGTCAAAGGTACCTATAGTTTTAATTTTCTCGCTTTGGTAAGTAAAAAAGCACGGTGTGCAGTTCCGCGGCCTAACAAATAAAGAAATATATATAATAATAGTCATAGCCCGCACCTCTGTGATTTAAGATGTAAAATGTAAAATCCAGTGATTAATCCCGTTCACGTGGGAATTTCGAGAAATCCTCTTTTCGTAATCCCCTGTACTCCCTAACCTACCCTTAAAATCTTGCCAATTTTCAACTTTCCTCGTCCAGTAGCTTGAGCTCTAACATAACATAAAAAACATCATTTCAGTCACCTATAAAACAATGCATATAAGTAGTCACGTCGAAGCACGAGTACATTGTAGGAAATGAATAATTTTTCATTCACCGTAGTGTACACGAGTGTCGACGTCGAGTGTACGGTTGTATACAGTCGTATGTAGGTAGTACGTACTCGTACCACTGCGTCATACGACAATAGCTTAAATGACGTTAGGATAACGTTTTTTATACATTTATTTACGAGGAAATAACGGCTTCATTATATAATTTTTTAGACTTTACTTATAATAATAATAGAGAAATATAAGTTTCCTTATTAAGAAAGAATTAATAAAGCTTGATATTAGATTATTGCGTAAAATAATTTTGTGTGATTTTTTATCAGATTCAAGCTAGGTAGAGGAAGTCTAGTGTTAAGATACTTTATATTTTTGCCCAGAAAAAGGATTTGAAAAACAATATTGTGTCCGAAGTAAATTATTCAAAGAATCAAATCTAATATAGCGAGCTACCCCTAGCGAGGTAGTCAGAGAGAACGGAGTTTCGCCTCGTGCACTGTCATCAATCTCTTTCTTACGTGACCTTTCCCTTGTATCTTTGATACTGTGTTTTCGAAGGTCAACCGAACGACCAACAATCGTCACATATTATTATTTTTTCATTCCCTAGAGGGATTTTTCACAGGGTCACTATCAAGAACGTCCCTTACACTCTGCCAAAACTCCTCGAGTTCGTCTAATAGAGCTGAGGATACTGGCGCATACGCCGCTAACAAGAATTGTCTTGTTATCTTCAGCTTGAAGCGAACCCAAAGCACTAACGAATTGAGAGGACAATAACACATATCGCCCGCTCTCTGTTACACCGGCCCAGTGTGCGTCAAGCTAAAGGGCGTGTCCTTGCCCTTTAGCTTGATCTCAATCATACAAACAACATGCAAATCTCCGCCTTCCCGCCGTTCCGGATATGGTTTGGTGGGTGGCGGTCCCCACCACACCACACTGACACAACAGCAGGGGCGCACTGGTGCTCGTCTCCTTGGGGGGGGATATGTTCTCGCGAGTTGCATGTGGCGGGTTGAACGTTGTAGCCTCGCTCGTAAGGGCTGGCAAGGGTCGCTGCGTGCAAGCCTTCCATCTTGGATCCCGAAAGGAAAAAATAATTATCCTTCCTTTAATAAAATATTTTTTATTAAAGGAAAAAGCATAAAAGATTTTTATTGTTTTTATACAAGACGAAGTGAACCCTTTTTATATGTATGTACCATAAACTTTATTATACGGAACACGATATACGAGAAATATGTATTTAATACAAGGAAGTAAACACATGTGAATGACAAGTATGGTTAACTATAATGATAGCTGAATTATTATTGAAATTTATTGATAAAATATAGTAAGAATGTTATTATTATCAGGTACAAAAAAAATATGAATAAAATAGATAAAATTATTATATCAATTGTAAGATATTTTTGTGTTTGTGTGTGTGTGTGTTTGTGTGTGTTTCATATATATTAAACTACTAACTGTTACTAAATATTTATGTTACCGGCAATCTGTATAATTTGCTCCCGAAATCTGTACCTGCGGTGGTGTTAGTCCATGTGTAATTACCAATAAAAATCTGCATAAAATGCAAGCAAGTACCACCACGCTTATTGCCTGCCTTCCCGCACATCCCCCTTCCTTGCTCTCTCTTCTTATACTCTTACATATATTACCGGATGTCCATTCGGTTAACTCATAGAATACCTAGTATATAGGCAAAGTATAAAATATTCAATTTGTTTATTGCTATAACAGTTATTTTACACAACTGTTTTACTAAATTGGCTAAATCTTTAGCTTTCAATTTGCATAATGATAAAAACACTAAGATTTCAAGATATAGGATTAGGATAGGAGTTTACGTGGGAAAAACTGCGCCTTGCATGCATACTTACCGTCTACCTAAATGCCGTATACCAGTGGTTCCCAAGCAGTGGTCCGCGGACCACCAGCGGTCCGCAGAACTTAGTGTACTTTAGTCGCCTTTAATGTCTGGGGACGGTGAGGCCAAGTTTCTGTTTAATTTTCACAGTTAATTTTTATTATACCTATGTAGGTATGGTAGAATGATATAAATATTTAAAATTAAAATATTTTGCTTATTTCATTGAGAAATATTTTTAACAGGATTGCTTATTTTTGATGACTTAAGGGTGACCCTCCCCTATAAATGCAAAAAAACTGCGTACGTAATACTTGAACGGCTCCTAATATGTCAGTACGTTGTTCGACAAAAATATTCAATTTTATCAGTTCCAAAAAAAATCCGCGATACCATATATCTATGTCTTATAAATAAGGCATTTTGTGACAAAAAATAATTAAACATTGTAAGGATATCAACACTCTGTATCTCACTCTCTGCCGAATTTTGGAGGCATTGTATGTTGAGTGGCAGAACTCAACGCCGCGCTTTTCCCAGGCACCAGAGCTAAGAAAATAGAAAAATATACTTACACAAATATTTTATATCCTCGAATGGGTTGGAAAGTCACACTTTGTGCCCCTGCGCAGAGACTGGCCTAAATAGTATAGAGATTATTTACAAATAATAAATAATTAATATTTACAGATAAAAAATAGGAAGAGGACAACAATGTTGTTAAAAAAATGTTTATTGACGTCATTGTTATGTAGTATTTGGGATGTGCATGTATGTAATGGCCGTTTTGACTCAGCGGCATAGCGTCTGACTATAATCGTGATGGTTGAAGGTTCAATTTCCAGTAGTGAGAATACAATATTTACATTTTCTTGCTTTACTAACAAAACACACAATTGTAACAGATCGTATGATTTTACCCTTATATATAAATATATATATATATATATATGTGTTTTACACGCACGTAGACCGTTGAACCGTTAAACAGCTTTGAAATTATGCAGGAACATTGTTGAAATGTGACTGTAATACCGACTGGTTGTGGGTTCGATCCCCACTTGAGGAAATGAAATATTTACTCAAATTTATAATTCCATTTCTTCGCTCTGGTGTCGAGACAAAGCGCGGCGTTGAGATCTGCCACTTAACACGCTATGCCTCTAGAATTCGGCAGAAAGTGGAGAACGGAGTGTCTTAACACTAGTTTCCCACGGCCTACCCTGCTGTGTGCGGGATACAGCGTGAAGCTGATTTGATTAATTTTTTTTTATTTGAGGAAGTACAAGAGGCTACGCTCATGATGGTGATGACGGTATATTTCGTGGAAGATACCTGTATATCTTCCATGAAATTGAATAGTGCTTACCAGGTATCTTCCTTTACTGCTGATGTGATAAAAATATATAAATAGCAATGTCAAAGGGGAATCACCATTTTAAAATATTTATATAGTAACCAACTAACAAAGAACTTCGTTAACAACAATTCATCATAGTATATCGCTTATCATTAACTGCGTTGATGTGATTGGCTTAAATTATTATTTGTTATTATTAGATATTTATTATTTATAACTATATCCTTTATTGAAAATCAGAGACCATCGTGGCGCAGTGGAACAGCGTGGGTGTAGATTTGATATCCGCTCTGGGGAATTAATAATTTTTATTTATTTTTTTCTTTCTGACATGACAAAGCGTAGTTTTTTTTTAAATAATAAAACAACTTCCACAGGTCCCGCGTCTTTCTTACGTTTTATTATGAAAATTATCGTTTTCAGTTAATTTTTATAAGACCACGAATACATACTTCTTAGGTTATTTATAGCTGACTGACGTGAGTCCTTCACAGGTATAGTGTTAGTAGTATAACAATGATATTTAATAAATAGTTCAGGCCAGTGTGGCGTGAGGGCGGAAACATAGGATTGTAAATTCGATTCCTGCTTAAGTAAATGAAATATTTAATATTCTCATATTAGTTTGTAATAATAAATTAAATTAATTTCCATTCCATAG
The DNA here is from genome assembly GCA_917862395.2 of Heliconius sara. NCBI lineage: Eukaryota > Metazoa > Arthropoda > Insecta > Lepidoptera > Nymphalidae > Heliconius > Heliconius sara. Next base: position 2,015,604 of record OU860798.1, on the reverse strand, counting down.
AACGCAATATCTTGAATTGGGGCGCATATAATGTAAAACTTGGTGTTTTGACACAAATTTCTGTCAGCTTCTACTGCTAAACGCTGGGTACAGGGTGGAACAAGAATGTACATCCAAAATTTTTACTTCAAAATACGCAAAACGATATTTTCAAGACAAGTACTTGTGGTAGAGACACGTCGCTAGCAATGGCAACACGCATGGGCAGACTCGACCGGATCATTACCACCCCCGGCATTTAAAACCGGCGTGAAGTAGTGGCTTTATGCCACTGCGTTTCGCATCAGGTAATGCCGGGCCCCGGCGCCCAACCCATCTTAAAGGCCGGCAACGCACCTGTAGCTCCTCTGGGGTTGCACGGAGTCGTGGGCGGCGGTAGTCACTTACCATCAGGTGACCCGCACGCTCGTTTGTCGTGTCTTATCCATAAAAAAAAAGTACCTATTATCATTTAAAAAAAATACAAATTCCAAAGCAATTGATTTCCTTAATTTATAATTTAAAAACCAACACAATTCTTTTAAATAATTAATAATTTTACAAACAAATTTATTCGTAATAATGTAGAAGTAGAAGGTATTTTGTAACTTTTTTCGTTATGTAATTGGATTCGATTTGTTGTCCTTTAAAAAAATATGTTTTTTGTTCAAAGAATTTATAAAGTTACATACAAAGTCAATGTTTTATGACGCATTGTTGGAACAAGTTTTATTTAAAACCTGTAATCGTCGAAAAAATCGTTTAGTGATTGTATGTCCCCTTGCCGAAAATGTCATTTTTAAGAGGGAGGAAGTGTTGGGCTGCAGTTGCAGAGCAAGGTGATCGTCGATTCGATTTCCATATATGATAGATATAGAAATAATTTATGGTCATCATGGTAAAGAGGGGCGGTGTTTATGCGATGGGTGTAGGTTGGATGCCCACTAGAAGAAATTAGCTAGATAAAATAAAGCGCAGCGTTGAGTTCGAGCACTCCGTTTCGAATTTTTGCAGAGAGAACAGTGAAGAACGGTGTCTTATCACTACGTATAGTAGAATACGCGATAAGAGAACTTCACGTATTCTTCTATATGTAAATAGAGCACGATATAGTATAACGCTCAAAAAGTTTAATTATGAAAATTCTATAGGTAGGTTCCAACTGCCATTAATTTTGGAAATTAAAAATAATATTTTTTTACTATCACTTCTTTTAGTAGAGTTAATGCAAATAGCAATAACAAAAAAAAAAACCTATTTTCCCATAAAGCAAGGCGTCAAAACATTTCCTAGTCCATTTCCCACCAGAAGTCGAGACGTTGCGTGTTGCAACGTAAGTCAACACCGCGCTTAGTTTAGTCTGATCGGGAACAATTGTTCATCGCCCCACATGGGGTCTCTAACCCACAACCATGACGTTTACAATTAAACGTATTTACTTTTTTATATATTTTTCAAACTGTATCCCGTACAGAGCGGAGTGGGCAAAGGAAATTAGGAACCTAGTATTAAGACACTCCGTTCTCATTAAGCCTTTTTTCCGTTCCCTTATTCCGTCGAATTCTGGAGGCATTGCGTATTGAGTGACGGAATTCAATGAACTTTGCCTCTTTACCAGAACGAAAAAATATTAAATATTTCAACTCGAGGAGCCTCTACGGCGTACTTACTTATAATATTTCATAAGTTTAACAATTAAGTAACTTCAAATTCTTACTCCAAGCGAAGACTATTTTTCATTCTGCCCTTGCTTTCCATTAGAGGACTCTTATATCATTTAAATTTACAATACCTAAACGATAAATAAAACCTAGTCAACATTTACAAATGTATTGAAAATAATAAAATACTTAGCATCAGAATCATTACTTTGCTTAGAAAGCAAAAGTCGATTACATCAAAAAATTATTTAATATTAAAGTTGTTAATAAATCATTTTTATTTGTTAATTTAATATTTACATATTAAGCTACCTAAAATAATTAATAATACCGCGCAATTGCACAGCTGGATTAGGTTCGATCCCAACAAGGGATAGGAGTAGTTCGTTTTTTCGGCTGTGGCAAGGCAAAGTCCGGCGTTGAGTTCCGCTACTCAACACATAATGTCTTGAATTCTGAAAACAGCGAAAGGAGCATCTAGACAGTGGATTTACTCTACTTTCTCTATTATATGCGGGATACAGCGAGAAGATGAAAAAAAGTGAAAATATTTTTGGAGAATGTAAAAATGTAGATTACATTTGAGATAAATTTGTTTGTTAATACGATTTAATATACTTATTTTAGTTCCTTAAAAATAATTTATACGTGTTGCATAAATTATTTTCCGTTACTTAGCGCATAAATACGTCATATATTTTTTAAATATTTTCGTTTTGTTTATATCTTGTTTTTTTTGTTTATGTATATGAAAAGGTTTAATATAACTAATTTGCTGACGTCTCCTTAAATCATTAGTGACTCAGTACAAAACGATATTTAATAATACATACCCAAATAATTTACAATGTAAGTCATCTTAATGTAGTTTATAAATAATAACTCCCAAGTTTTATTTTGCATAGCAGGGTAGGCAGAGCGAACCTAGTGTTAAGACACTCCATTCCCACTTCCTAACGTCACAGGCAAAATATTAAATCAGCTTCAAGAGAAAATGAAAATATAAAATATCTCACTACCCCGAGTGGAAATCGAACCCTCAACCGTGGCGTTTACAGTCGCACGCGTGTGCCCCAGCGCCACGACGACCTCTGAAAATCTTTTAAATTAAAATGATTTATCGACGAACGACGACGTAATATGATGATTATTCTGTATATTTTTTTTTGGTTTCACACTTAATCCCTTACTGAGCACAAACACTAAGATCTCTGCATACCTCGCTCGCCTCGTGCGTATCGTGTCATCAATCTTCTCATACTTCATACTTCCTTCAAGCAGGTAGCTATAAGATAAATTAAAATGTTTTTAGGGTACCGTACGTCAAAAGGTAAAAACGAAACCCTTATAGGACCAATTTGTCGTCCGTCTGTCCGTCAGTCAAGACCATTATCATCCCTTAAAGCATAGAAAAAAGAACATATATTGCTTCATTTCGTATGAAATTCAATCAAAACGTAATAGGACCAACAGTTATGAAATTTGACCTACAGAAAAAATCTGTAAAGGGAAAATTTATGAGTTAAAAGTTTGTCAAATTTTGTAAGTTATACTTCCTCTTGACCTACAATCCTGAATTGAACTGAACTGAACTAGTGGAACTCGGTGGACGAGTACGACTCGCACTTAACCATTTTATTTTGTTTTAACGCCTTAATTTCTGTATTAACTTTTTAACTCCCAATTTTCCTTATGAAAGCACTTATTACAGTAAAGTAAGCATTTTAATGGTTGGGTCTTACCCAAGTACAAAACTATATTCATATATATATATAAAATAGTTATCCAATTCTCAGAGAAACTTAGCTTAGTATGTAAACTACAAGAACTAATTAAAATGATAGGCGATTAAAACGTGAATTACTCGAAATGATTTTATATGATATTAATGTATTTTATTTTTTATTTATATGGAATATTTTTTAATTAATTAGTATTTAAGTATAATTATTTCATTTGCCCACAAAAAAATGGCGTAGTGGGCAGCGTTTTACTGTATGTAACTAAGCGCGATGGTTGTGAATTCGATTCTTATTGGCAATTACCTTCACCAAATTCTTTATATTAACAATATTAATATAGAGGAATAGATTTCAGACAGAAACAGTCAATTAAGAGAAGACCTGCATTTCTCCAAACCGGTAATGGCACTTACGATCATATATTGTGAAGGACAAGAGGTCATTGTCGTCGAACTGGTTTAAACTGTATTGAAGTCATTGTATAAGTGGAACAATATAAAAACTTTTTTTTATGTATATAATTGAGTAGTTAATCAAAATAGATATGTATATTAGTTTTTAATATAAAATAATTGTTGAAAATTTGTTATATGTTATTAATATGTTGTTTTTATTAAAATTATAATAATTAAATTGGGTTATTTTTATTTTTGACTGGTAATACGACGGTGTTTTATATTTCTTATTTTCATTTCCTCGATCTGGTAACGAGACATAGCACAGTGTTGATTTTCGACACATTTTGCGTTTTTCTTTTTCATAGCATCATATATATTTAATTAGAAAATTATTATTAAAAAATCAATTTCATTAAAAAAAATATGATCTTTGTCTTGATGAAGTATAGACAGTCTCGAGCGTTCTTGTCTAGTCTATTAATTAACCTCTTATTTTGATATTCTATCCACAGCCAGGAGTAGCATTACACAGTAAAGCAAAGTTGGGAAAATGTCGATGGTATTTAAAGATTTTGTGCTCCCAGCCTAGAGTAGGATCATCCTGGTACTAGTGGTGTCGTAAGAAGCGACTAAAGTACGTATTTAAAAGATAAAACATCGAACGAATAAATAACGATTACTTTAAATGTGTCAGGCGCTTAAAATATTGCCTGAGCTACTATATCGTACGAAAATTTGAAAGTAAATTGCCATAAGATGGATTTTTAGTCAAAACTATTCTAAGCCGCATTCTGTACCTATCGGCTGATGTGTTTAATTAAATATTAAATATAACATTTTTTTACAACAAACTTGTTTTTAAAAAGGACTACGAATTCTGGAGAGATTGCATCTTGAGTGACGGAACTCAACGCCGCGCTTTGCCCTGACTCCAGAAAATATTTCATTCATTTCATATACTAACATACACACTAACACGACAAGTCAAATAAAAATTTGTAATAAGTGTTTATTGAACTTCTTATTGTCAATTCTACTGTAGAAAAATATATGACGCATGACCTTATCAAAAATTGCAAATATGTATCTATATATTCATTTAGATTCTATATCACAAAAAACTAACAAATATAACGTAACTGTGCGTCGTAAATGACCATTGCAGTCGACGCAGGATATTTTCGATATAATTACATTAACAATAATAATTTATTTACTTTTACATTTTGCACTATTTATAATTAGTTTACATATTTACAATTATATTATCATTTCACTTTACGTTTTCCAGCAATATCAGTCGTCGATCATACAAACACAGATACCGATCTAAATTCAAGTTATGTTTCTAGAAAGAAAAAGATTCAGTCACGTGGTTCAGTCAATTATTTTTCAATTAAACGCATCCAATATATAAAAGCATCCAGTATATAATATATCATATTTAGTAATATATATGTATATTAATAAACGGTAACACAACATTCCGCAGCATGTATGTCTATACATACATATATTAGGTCTATACATAGCGTCCGACCAAAGAATCGCACTACAATATAAGCTACAAAAGAAAAAATAAATCAAATAAAATCAAAATAAGGCCAGTCGTGGTCACAAAGTGTGACTGTAAAACCGACTGGTTGTGGGTTCGATCCCCACTCGCGGAGATGAAATATTTATTTAAATTTATATGTGTGTGGGGAACGGAGTGTCTTAACACTAAGTTCCCTCGGCCTACCCTATTGTGGGATACAGCGTGAAGCTGATTTATAAAAGTACATTATATATTAAATACAAAACGGAGGAGATTATGAAAATATAACCATCGCGATGTTTGAGGCACTTCTACACGATGTCCTAAAACTTATAAAATAATTTATTTATATATATCATCATTACCTCGCTCTGGTAACGCTTAGAGGCAATGCAGAGCTTCATCTCGTTAACAAAGAGAAAATATTAAACATTTCATTCCTCCATTGGGAGTCGAACCCACAATTGCCGCGTCTACAGTCGCACACTTATGCCCCTGCGCCACGATGGCCTCATTGGCTTAACAATAATTAAGACACGGAACTACCAGAGACATATTATGAAACATGACACTATCGGCATCTGTCGGGCGTGTCATCGACCTGGGGAGTCCCTCTGGTTGTTCTCATCTTACTAATGGTGACTTATCAAGTAGCCAAGATAATGCAACCAGCAACTTGCTCTTCAATATGGTCTTGTGGAATTGGAAGTGCCTTACTAAAGGTACAATACCACGTCTGTTCTTGAAAATAGCTGTGCTTTGCTCTACTGGGATCGGTCTATTATTATTGACAGGTATATTGTTGCCAATAGACCTGATATAGTACTAGTAAACCGAGTGGCGCGACGCGAAGTGATTAGTGTAGTAGACGTTACTATACCAATATGATGACAATCTCGTAAAAGCCGAAAAAGAAAATCTATCTAAATATTTGGACTTAGCCCGTGAGATTATGGCCATGTGGAAGTCAATGCGACTGTCATTGTCGAAAGTGGTTTCGGTTAACGGTTTAATAGAGAAAAGCCTCGACCAACAAATAAGGGGTTACCGTTTAGCTGATGGATCAAGAACCGAATGGAGAAGGCAGTTTTACTTCAGACATTGCGCGACAGATGCGTATTGTGAGGAGGTTCCTCTCTTTGGAGCCCTACCCACCACCGATGGCTTGGATCCTTGTCCCATAGATGAATTTTGTTTCGTAAGAGTGTTTTTTTTTAAATATATCTTTTAAAAATTAAAATAAATAAATCAATCAACTTCACGCTGTATCCCATCCAGGGTAGACAGAGGGAACCTAGTATTTAGAGATTCCGTTCCCCACTTTTCGCCAAGTTCTGGAGTCTGGCGGTCAACTAATTTTGATTAGAAAAAAAATATTAATTGTAAAATCTAATTACTACATGTTTTAAAATAGTATCTATATATTAATACAAGCAAATAGCGATAGCTATTTTACGTATAAAAATACCCTTTTTTGAAGAAAATTACGAGGACGGCGAACGATGAAATATGAAATTTGACACAGGTATAGTTTATGTAGAGTTCAGAATGCTTATTATATATATACGAGTATATTTAATAATGCAGATAAAATGTATTAATAAAATAAATACACACTAACACAAAAAATCCTGTAAAGAATCCCAAAAGACTGAACGACACCAGAATAACAAATTCCTTTCCTGTAAAAAAAATCCGACCTCTATGTAACATTTACAAGCGATATATAAATTATGATATTACTAATGCTAGAAGCATTAAGTTAAATATTCATTTATATCAGCTGTATATGTATGCCTATTGTATGTTGGATTACATGCAACAAGATTCTGCATTAAGTTTATTATGCTATTTTATGAAATTTTGAGTCTTTATAAAGTTTTTTACTAATTTATCCTTCCTAAAATCATATTAGAGGCCAATCGTGGCGCAGCGGCACAAAGTGTGACTGTAAAATCGAGTGGTTTTGGGTTCGATCCCCACTCGAGGAGATGAAATATTTACTTAAATTACATAAATTTTTCCATTTCTTCGCTCTGGTGTCGATGCGGCGTTGAGTTCTGCTACTCAACACGCAATACCTCCAGAATTCGGTGGAAAGTGAGGAACGGAGTGTCTTAACACTAGGTTCCCTCTGCCTACCCTTCTGTGTGCGGGATACAGCGTGAAGCTAGAATATCATCGAAGTTCACGAAGAACGAATGTTTAAACAAACGAACCTTTAAATAGTTATAAGTTGAGATGTAAAATACCGTGAAAGTTATTGGTAAAATTAATAAAATAAACGAAACAAACACATTTGTTTCTAATCTTTGAAAGAAAAAGATAAAAAAAATGTTACATTTAAAAGTACACTGAAAGTAACTAATTACATAAAATAATGCAACTTTTCATACATATTGCGTCATACAAATTATTCTATTTAATAATGAAACATATCTTATAAATCTCACATAAAAAATAGATATAAAAACATCTATAAAAAAACTCTGGCAGCGGTCAGTCTTCTGTCTTCTACATCAAATATAACAGACAACAATAGAATTGACGTTCTATGGTTTTTTTTCAGCTTCATGCTCTTCAGCAGCATAGGCAGAATTAACCTGGGGTCGAGACACTCTATTCCTGACTTTGTATCCGAATTCGAGACAATAGCATGTTTTAATTTCCGTTTGCGGTGAAGCCCAACAGGAGAATTATGTTTGTATTTGTATGTAGGTACATATGTCCCTTCTTCTTACAAGAGAACTTGTAACTGTTCCAGTGAACCCATTTTGATAAATGTCTTGTATAGATACTGGAAATAACAAAGTAGTTAATGCAGTCGATTTTTCTTTCTTTATAATTCATTTTTAAACACAGTTACAGAGTATATACATTTACAAATAAAAATATTAATTGAATTTGATTAAATTACGAGTAGTATTATACCTACTTAATATATGTAGATATCATTTTTTTAATACTTAATATATGTAGACACAGAGAAACAAAAAAAATCTAATTTTTAGGGTTCCGTACCTCAACAGGTAAAAATTAACTCTTATAGGATCATATTATTATCCATCTATTTATCTACAATTTTTTGTGTCAAGATGGCGTGGAGGTATCAAGCTGAAATTTATATCAAATATTTAAGTTTTTGATCTTAAAACACAAAAAAAAACAAGGCTTCTAAATCAACACTATCACAAATACGAGTATTTATGCATCGATTTTGCTACATTGGCACTTCCCGCGTACCTATAGTTATGAAATTTGGCACAAAGTAAGAATTCGAAGATGTCATTATACAAATAAAAGAAACAATCCGAAAAGTGAAAATGTATACTTGTTTCATAGCAAAAGATCATTACAAACTTATATTTATTCCATTCATGAGTGCATATGCGTCCGAAACCCGGTAATTTGTACGGTAGCCTTAGTGACCGAGTCCGACTCGCACTTAACCGGTTTTTTTAGTAGAATGTTTAATTTCCATTTTTTTTGTAACATTTTAATATTATTATGCCACGGCAAGAACAGAAAAATATTTTAGAAGACGTATACATTTTTACTATTTGTACTTATAATTGGTTAACTAGTTGGCGTGAAAGTGTAACAAGCAAACATACATTCACATTTACAATATGAGTATGATACTAGTATGTAAATATTTAAGTACATCTATAAAAAACATATTCCGATGATATTTAAAGTGTCATTGTAATAAAAATAAAACTGACGATCTACAGAACAACCTAGTTTTTTTTTCATGTAACTATATATGATTTGAAATGTCAGTCCTTTATGTGTTATTCACACAGTGGGGTGGCATGATCGCACCAAAAGTCGCGTCGTCGTTATGTTTATTAAATAATGAAAAAAATTGCAAGTAGTCTAATCTTTTAAACAAACTATTTATTTATAAATTTATTTATTTACATTTCTAACTTTAAATTAGATCAGCTATAAATTAAATAAATTACATAGACTATTACCGTGTGATCCCAGCCTAGAATAGGATCATCCTGGTACTCGTGGTGTCGTAAGAGGCGACTAAAGTACGTGTAGAGTCACGTCGCCAGTTATGGCAACACGTATGGGCAGACTCGACCGGATCATTACCACTCCCGGCATTTAAAACACCGTACTGGCTTTATGCCACTGCGTTTCGCATCAGGTAATGCCGGGCCCCGGCACCCAACACACCTTAAGAGCCGGCAACGCGCCTGTAGCTCGTCTGGTGTTGCATGGGGCCGTGGGCGGCGGTAGTCACTTACCATCAGGTGACCCGAACGCTCCTTTGCTTTGTCCTTTTTCATACACACAGAGGTACAAAGTGTAACTGTAAAATCGACTGGTTGTGTGAAATATTTATTTACATTTATATTTTTATTTCTTCACTCTGGTGTCTAGGCAATTGAAGCGTTGAGTTCCGCCACTCAACACGGATGAATTTTAAAGGATTATATAAATTCTACAGACATTGTTGTATAGTGCTATTTATAGCGTCTTATTTTCGTGTCACTTCGTTCCCTATTTGCCGCCGAATTCTGAAAGCAATGCATGTTGAGCAGTTTAAGTCAACCGACAGACAACGCCGTGCTGCCTCGTTACTAGAACGAGGAAATGAAAATGTAAAATTTAACATGTTCTTCGAGTAGGAGTCGAACACACAACCTGTCGCGCTTACAGTCGCTTGCGTGCCTGCACAGCGTCTGGCGTTATATAAGTCAGCATTTTCTGCCCGAATTCCATATAAAAATTCAATATTTATGTAGGTATATTTATATAAAAACATAATTTTAAATATAGAATAATAATTAAAAGATTTACATTATGAATGAGGAAAATAAACAATTTATTGCTTCGTGACTAATAAATACTATAAACATTACAGTAATATTTGGAATGTTGACTATATCTGCTTAAAAACAGAAAATTTCTGTAATTAATAATATTAAGTGCACATACAAATGTACGTTATATGTGACAGAGTAGAACGGCGTTTGACTGATAAGATTATGGTTTTTGATTTGAATTCCCACACGAGGCGATTAGTTATTTTCATTTACTGTAAGATGTTCAGTTCCATATTTTACCAAGCAATATCTCCGGAAAATGAAATGTGACACTTTGTTCCCTCTAACTACCGACAAAGAAAAGATAAGATAAATATAGAAAAGATAATATTTTAACTATCAACATTTATTTTTATTTATTTAACATTTTTTTATACGTAGACTTGTTAATTCTGTAAGAGAGACTGTTACTTAATTTTGAACTATATTTTGAATACAGCTAATTTTTGACTTTCAATTGAATGTCTATTCTTTATTTAATTATTCATTATAATATATAAAAACACATTTATTGTTTGAAATATAAAGATCAGTCATCGCTGCCACCACCAGTGCCACCATGATCATTACCACCGTTTCCGCTGTCATGACTATCACTGTGACCACCATCATGACTACCACTGTGACCACCATGATCACCACCACTTTGATTATGATCACCACGGTGACCATTGTCATGACCTACATTGTTACCGCTAGAAAAATCTTTTCCACTTGCAACATTTGAAACATCTTTATTTTCATGCGATTCATGATGAACATTCACATGACAAACTGCACTAGTAGTAGAATTTCTATTTCCCATTTCGTTACCGTTGCTACAACGAGTCTCGCTAACGGGTTTGTGTTCACTAACAGTGTGATTTGTTTTAATATCAATATCTTCAAATCCTTTATTAACTTTAGAATGATCCTTAACTTCATTTAAATCAGTCTGTTTAAAAGTTTCGTTAGTTTCTATACTATCTTCCTTTTTATCAAAGCTGAAGCTTATCACGCCTTCTTCCCCATCGCCGTTCATCACATTACCATTCCAATATTCACCGTCATCGTCAAACTCACGATTTTTTATATCTACAGTTTTCCTATTACAAGAACAACAATTTTGCAATCTAGATCTTATAAAACTTGGTATGCTTTTAAAAAACCATATTGTACATTGAAATACTTCTGATACACATTGAAGACACTTTGGTCTGCTTGAATCTTCTTTCACAATATTTTCATCATCAGTAATATCATGGATACTTATAATATCATCCGTTGATGATGAATGTGAATTATTTATAGGAGCTTTATTCTTCTCATTATTTGGCTGATAGTCTTTCGATTTATCCATAAAAGACGTTTCTTCTATTCTGGTTATTACATCTTCGTTTATTGTAACTTGCCGATCCGAATTTCTAGAGTTTGACTCTACTTTACTCTCTTTTATACTGTCTTCAGAAGATTGAAACACTGTTTGAACGTCTTTTAAATCTTCCTTCGTTGGATCACTTTTAACTTCGCTAATAGCTTCTTTAGACATATTTAAATTAAATATTAAATTATTAAGATGATAATTTATATGTAGAGAGACGTGTTAACAATGCAATAACTATAACTATTTTGTTTTATGATTATTAATACGTTTGTATTCTGGGAAGTACTGACCGTAACAGGAATATTACATTATTAATATTATATGTTAAGCTGAATCACTATGAGGATAATGTTCAGTACAATCTCTGTGGCTTGAATAATGAAACAGTTTATGTACATAACTGAAGTTCCATTGGTGCATTACGTATATTACTTATGAACATTAAAAAAAATAAAAAAAATAGCTTCACGCTGTATCTCGCATACAGCAGGGTAGGAAGAGGAAACCTAGTGTTAAGACACTCCGTGCCCCACTTTCTGCCAAATTCTGAAGGTATTTCGTGTTGAGTGGCAGAACTCAACAGAGGCAGAGCGAAGAAATGGAAATATAAATTTAAGTAAATATTTAACCTCCTCGAGTGGGCATCGACCCACAACCAATCGGTTTTACAGTCACACTTTGTGCCACTGCGCCACGGCTGGCCTGGCTTATAATCATTAATTAATAAAAAAATATTAAATGACTTCGCTTTTTGTCAGTTTTTGAGAAATTGTATGGTGGGGATTTAAAGCTTACATTTATAGAATATATATAATAATTGATATGCATTTTGCTTATTATGCATACTTTCATGATCAGGTCCGGTGGTCTGTCATACGTTATGGGATAAGCGTTATGATTCATGAATTTAAAAAAAATAAGGATCACAGGTTCGTTTCCTATAACAAACAGTTATTTGTCTAAATCGATAAAGCAACTGCTGCTGGCAAATACATATAACTGTAAACGCGACAGGTTGTAAAATGAAGAAATGGATCTTATATTTTTATTTTCTCGCTCTGGTAACGAGACAAAGCGCAGCGTTGAATTCCGCTACTCAATACGCAATGCCTCCATAATTTGAGGGGGAGTGGGGAACGAAAGTGTCCTACTGGAAACGGAGTGTCTTAACACTAGGTACCCAAGTTTCCTCAGCCAACCCTGGTATGAGCGGGATACAGCGTAAAACTAGAAAATAATATATATTTTAATCGACCAATTTTTCCAGTGTAACATTAATTGTTATTATGGTTAAATATAGCCCTCAATTATGAACACAATAAAATTACTGCGATTAATTTACATAAATACACATAACATGAAAGAAATTTGTTAAATCAATGCATAAACTTCTTTAGATTGCCTTGACTTAGAAGCTTAATTTTTTTTGTACTTCAAGGAACCATAGAGTTGAATATTTGATATTAATTTCAGCTTGGTAATTTCACGAGATCTCAAGAGACATGATCTTGGCAGATGGGCAGATGGACAACAAAGTGATCCTGAATGATGTACTTCCTTCCCGAAGCAGATATTATTTTAACAGATGTATATATATATATATATATATATATATATATATATATATATATATATATATATATATATATATATATATATATATATATATATATATATATATATTTATATATATTATAAGGAACTAATAAAAGTCTAATTTTAATGGTTATGCTTACACGTGGATTCTGTAACACAATGAAGGCCGTTTAATTAAGCGGCCGTTAATTAACATTAAGCGGCCTTCTTTGTGTTACAGAATCCACATGTAAGCAAAACTATTAAATTTTTTAACCATTAAAATTAGACTTTTATTAGTTCCTGTAATATATAAATATATAAATAAAAATTTTAATGGTTATGCTTACACGTAGATTCTGTAACACAATGAAGGCCGCTTAATGTTAATTAACGGCCGCTTAATTTACGACGGTAAAGTTTTCTTAAGTTCCTAAGATATCTCATATATATAAAAGCATATATTAATTTTAACAGGACGTACAGTAGTAGGGTACTGATTATTTTGTGTGCTTATTTCATATAGGCCTCGACTAACATTTCTTCTGTCCTCATGCTTTGTCTGCTGTGTCCTTACATATCATGCGGATATGTGCATAGCAGGGATAAATAAAGATTTTCAGTTCAGTTTTTAAAATAATATATATTTTGTCTCCGTATCCCACATGTAGCGGGTTAGGCAGAGGGATCCTTGTGTTAAGACACTCCTCTTACCGCTGTCTCTGGAGGCATTGCATGTCGAGTGGCAGAGCTCAATGCAGCGTTTTACCTCTACACCAGAGTGAGGAAAAAATAAATCTAATGTCATTTAATTTAGCTTCTCGCTTTGCCCTAGGGATAAATGGAGAATCTGGGTAGTTAGAAAGAACGGAGCGCCAAACGCTACGGTCTGTGCATATATCTTTCGCCTCGTCCACTGTCATTAACCTCTTCATACATGCCCTCCGGGGTCCTCATGCTTTTTACGTAATCTACTTTCAGTATCTTTGATACTGTGTTTTCAAAGGTCTAAGCCCCTTACCCCTCTTACCGCTCACCTTTCCGTCATGAATGTTTTTTGCCATTCTTTCATCACTCATTCCTTTAACGAGCTAAAACCAGTTGAGCACGTTCCTCTTCATTCTCACCGTGATATTTTCGCTAGTACCTACCTGCCATTCTGCGTATCTATTCATTGCGGATTTGAACAGCTAAGCTGACTCCGCATATCCTGCGAATAAATCGCATCTCCACAAGACTAATACTTTTTTCATTAACATAATAATGTAAAAACGGAACCCTTATAGGATCACTTTGTTGTCTATCTACTACATTTCAAATTCCCTGAGTATTAAGAAATACTCCATAACCATAAAAGGTATTCAATGGGAAATTAATGTTAGGATACTCCGTTCCCTACATTCAGCCTAATTTTTAAAATATTGCATGTTGAGTTGCGGAACTCAACGCGGCGCGGCGCTGTAATACCATAGCGTACCAATGATTTAGAAGTTTAAATCTATAATTTACACTTTCTTGCTCAAATACAAGGTTGAAAATTGAAAATGTTACAAAGTTCCTGTTAAGACAATTCAGTTCTAACTCTGTGTCGAATTTTAAAGGTATTGCGAGTTGAATGGCGGAACTCAACGCCGTGCTTTGCCTCGATACCAGAGCGAGGAAATGAAAATATGAAATATTTCATTTCCTCGAGTGGGATCGAACCCAGTACGCCATGACTTGTGATAAAAAAAAGGGCGGATCAAAGTGTCTACCCCCACTCCCCGCCCCACCCAACCTCTCTCAACTTCACGAGTAGAGACGGGTGTAGTGGACGCTTTACATTTGAACTATTTCTATTTCTTCGCTCTATTCTACCACCACTTAACAGGCCATCTTTCAAATTCGGACTGAAAGTGGACTGAGTGTCTTGCCACTAGTCTCCTCATATATAACGGGCAAATGTGTGAAACTGTAAAACAAAACTGAAATTCCCAGAATATTGAACTTCTCCATCATTCGTCATTTTGTTACAATTAAACATTCAATATTGTCAATAAAACTAAGCAGACACCTTTTTTGCTCGTTCTGTTAGCATTTTTTGCAATGAACAAAAACAGTTCAGCATGAAAAATTACATTCTTAGCTTATCATCATGATTGTTATTAATTTATACATAATAATAGACAATTGCACAAATCGCTTCTTTTCCAAATTGATATATCCTTCAACTTTTGCTAGCCAAATTTACTCAGGCGTTATTATTAAAAATAACTGCGTCTGTCTGTAAATATGATGGTTGACAGTTCTTTTCCTGTCACTTTTTCCGTTTCACATTTCCTCGTTCTGCTAAGTCAGGCTGTGGCATTGTATTAAGCCGCTGCTATGCTTTTTACACACAATGTCTCGAATTCGGACGAAAAGCGATGAACAGACTACCTTGATGTGTAGGTTCTTTCTCCCTACCCAGCTATAGGTACGATAGCAAAATTTAAAAAAATCTACAGCTCCTTTATTTTAGTTTCGCTTGGCTTATTTTATTTATTCATTTAAAGCAACTTGAATTTTATATCAATTTTATATTCTTGTATTTTATACGAAACAGAACATAACCAAAATAGGATTTTATAGCTCTAAAAAAGTTAAATCTACTCAAACTCACTCAAACATACTCAAAGTTAAATCATTTAAACAAACAATATGGTCATACGTGTTACCAATTTCCTTATCTTATAACTCATTTATACTTTAGGTACTCGTAATAACGGACTAGATCGTGCGTAATGTATTTATACAATAATTTCCGTTTCCGTTTTTGTATATATATATTTATTTTTAAATTTTGAATTCGTTATCGATTAAAGATAAAATTTCAAGGGCTGTTTTCTACCTTATAAAAAGATCGTGAAGTAAATTTTTGGTTATTTTGGTGAATTAATGATTGTTATAATGTGGTAGGTACTTGTTTTATAATGTTTTTTTTTGTGTTTACATTTGGAATTGTAGGCATATACGGATTTTTTTTGTATTTATATGTGTAAATAATACTTTTTAAAGTTTAAAATTATCTCTCACGCTGTATCACTAATTTATTATTAAAAATGTTAAATAAAAATATTATACACGTATATTTTTCAATAAGTATATACATTTCTGTATAAAAAACTAGAATTATAAAAAATCTACTCTATTAACTGTATGGCTGAATTTTAATGTATTTTTAAGACAAATTATTTTTTTAAGGTTCACGTATTATCCCGCAGATATACAGAGGGAGCCTAGGGCTAAGAGTCCTGAGAGCAACGACTTATTTTCGAGGCATTGAGTGATGAGCGCAGCGCTATGTCTTACTGTCAGAGCGAGCGCGGAAATAAAAATAATCCGCTCTACCGAATGGATATCGAACCCGTAACTATATCATCATTAAATTAGAATAGATTTACAATAGAAAGATACTTTAGTTTTAGTTTCCGTTGCCTCTCTAATAACTACACTATATTATAGTTTGAACAACTTACTTCCTCATTACAAACAAACTGCCACGCAATTATGTACCCTCGCGCAATTACCCCATTAACGACAATCTGCAATCACTGCATGGTCCCCTCATGGGCCGTCGTGGCGCAGTGGCGTCGTAGTACAGGCGTGTGACTGTGTAAGCGATGGTTTTGGGATCGATGCACACTCGGAAAAAATATATTTATTTAATATTTTCATTTTTTTCTTTTTGGTAAGAAGAAAAAACGGAGTGCTAAGTTCCACTGCAATGTCTCGTAAGTTCGGCAAAAAAAGGGGAGCGGAGTGTTTTAGCACTAGATTCCCTCTGCTTACTCTGCTATATGCGGAATACACCGGTAAGCTAAAAACACTATCTCTTTCTATTTAGTACCTATAGAAAAGGAAGTTATTAAGTATACTCTAGACGTTTTAAATCATTTATTTAATTTAGAACGGAGGAGGTTAAGGAGGTGGGACCGAAATTGTCAATGTCATAGTATAGGATTATTTATAGAATTTTTTAACCGACTTCTTTTTCAAAAAGAAGGAGGTTCTATATTCGTTAACTATATATTTTTTATGTCCGTCTCGTTTTCTTTATCATTTGTGGACTGATTTTAAGCATTACCATTAAGTCAGGATCTGATGATGGAATTACATGTAAATCGGAGGAAACCCTCGAATATTTTAGGCACTTGCCATGTGTTTGATAGCTAATTCTAATAATCATAAATGTTTTTCTTCTTTGTTGACATTAATAATCTGATGATTATGATAAAGGACCCAAAACCAAAACGATTCAGATTTTTTTTTATTTACGGTTTTGGTGTTCAATTCCAACTCGGAGGAATCATTTTTTTACATAGCTCTGGTAAGAAGATAAGGTGCGGTTTGAACGCCGCCGTTTTAAGCGACCCCGCTTAAAACGCAACGTCTGGAAAACTTGGTAAAACACATAAAACAAGTAATATCTATAAATGTGGTAAAAAATATAAAAAGAAATCTTTAAGATATAAATTAAAAACTATCTGTATCCTTAAAATTAATTTTGGACTTGTTTGTTTTTTTTTTGGAAAAAAATATCACAATACATCCGTATCGAAAATAAATTTTACAAGTGATTGGTATTCGGAACTCGTTTAATTTTTAAACACCTGCACAGAAAAAATGACGGGTTACGATTGTTTTGTTCTTTTTCGAAAATTTATTGACGTAAAAAATCTCCTATAGTAACATATAACGGCTTCACCCGCATGTAGCAAGGAAGACAAAGGGAACCCTGTGCGAAGGCACTCAGTTTTCTACTATACATTGTGTGCACAACGCCGCGCTTTGTCTTGTTATCAGAGCGAGAAAACAAAAATTTTCAACTTTTTAATTTCGGCCATAGTCAAATCGAACCAGTATTTCTTGATATTAGCGCATTCAACTAAACAAGCTGTCCAGCTTTATAATATTATAAAACAAAAGATATAGTTTTTTTCGGGCTATTTGCCAAAATATAGGACTACACGGATAATTTTATAAAAAAAAAAGACTTCTCCCCTACTAGAAACCGATCAAATAGCAACCATACTCTATGGCTCAATATTTATTCTAATCATGACGTAACCATAGTAGCCTAACAATCGAGTTATTTACATATTTGCTATTATACTTTTATCTACAGTTTTCGCCGTTAAAGTAGTTTTATACGTTTTATATTGAAAATGGATGCACAAGATAATGAGGATGACTTCGGGGCGGCCATCGCCATCGGCTCCGAGACCACTGAAGCGGAGAAAGAATTTGAAAGAGTAAGGTTTATTAGTATCTACAGTCCATATGGTGTCAATGTAAAATTATAAATAATTAGGCCGCTTTAAGCTTTTAAGCTTTTCGCTCGCTGTAAGGATAAAAAAATATTTTAATAAATACGATAAAGCTTGTCATACACATTATTTACACTACCATTTAAAATTGAAATTATTAAAATTACTCGCCTAATAATTTTATGTATAAAAAATATATATTTTAATAAAATAAATTTAGCAGTAAGCACTAAGAAATGTCGACAACACTGAGACAAGCTTATTTGAAACAATATTATTGTAACTTACTCATCAGAGGAGGCCGTCGTGGCACAGCAGCGCAGAGTAATTCCCACTCCGTAGAATGTATTATTATCATTTCCTCTCACTGGTAACAAGGTTTTTACAACCACGCAACACATGGGCGGAAAAATGGAAACGAAATGTCTTATCTATTACAATCAAACTCCAAATTGTACTATACGCGAGATACAGCGCAAAGCTAAAGGAAGAGAGGCAATATAACTAGCTCTGCCGTAATATACAATATATTTCAGGTACTGGAACAAATGCGAGAGGCTGAAGGCCTGAAACTGTATTCAGATGTATACACGAAACTATACGACTCCTATTACAAAATGAAAGAGGAGAACGTAACCCATCAGGAAAAAAATTCCTCCCTTAAGGTAGTGAAATCGATTATTATTATTAATTCCATAATAAGGACTGCAATATTTACATTATTTTTAATAGAACTATTTTCTTTATATTACTGTTCTTTACCTCTGTCGCCGTCGTGGCACAGCAGCACAGTATCTGGAGCTGTCAACGCTACGGTTGTGGGTTCATTACACAGGGGAATGAATTATTTTCATTGCCACGCTCTGGCAGCCAGGCAAAGCACGGTGTTGAGTGTCACCGCTCAACACGCAACGTTCAAATTTCACGTAGTGAAATTTGAGCGGAAAATAGAGAACGGATTGTCTTAACAATAAATACGTGGTTGTAGCGTATTTTCTACCTCATATAATTAAAACATTAAAAAAAACCTTATTCTAATATTATATTTATTTGAACTCGACGACAATTATTATTCGTATTGTATTTTAATATTATATTTTTTTAGTCGAAGCTATCACGCTACGACACCATCATTGCTGAGTATCTTTCTGAAATTTCGGATTCTGCGAAAACTATCGAACGACTGAGAGGAGAAATCGGTAAGAGAAGGTGTTATGTGTATCTAATAAACTTACAAAAACTGAACAAATAATGGGAAAGAGCCTTAACCTTAATGTGCGAAGTAAAAAAAAAATGCAGCATGAAGTAAGAAATAAGAGAGAAGTTCTTCTGAATCTCAGGCATTAAATTTAGTGAACTGGTAGTAAATTATTTGACGTTCAATAAATAAAATATTTGGATTTTAATAATATTTGAATTTGAATTAAATGTTGTAACATATGTTAAAAAAAATTAAATTATATGATATGTGCACGTGCGGAGTTTTTCAACTTTATAAAGTTAAAATCTTTCTTTTTTATGGAATTTAGATATTTTTTTACGAAAGTTAAAAATATATTTTAATATCATTATGAATATTCTTCTTAATTTTTACAAAAAGCTATAATAATGTCGAACCGGCAGTTTACGTCGATGGCGTCTTATTTTACCAATTAATATAATATTTTTTTTCTAATATTTCCTTATTATTCTTATATTAAATTATTAGATGATGCCAGAGCCCTGGCTGATGCGATGCACGCTCGTGAACTGGCAAGCGTCGAAAGCCTGGAAACTATGAAAAAGACCGTCACTAGACTGGAAAAGGAGTTGGATGCGAGGAAGAGAGCTGGAGATGACGATGCGTGAGAATCACGACTAATATAAGTTATTTATTTGTGTACAGTACGGTCGACAAGTCGTGGCCGCGCTGGTATTAAGATTTCTAAAGTTTTGTACATTGTTCACTCGGGAAGAAAATAACCAAATGTAAAAAAAATCTTAATATCAAATTTGCATCTATCTTCAGGGACAAAGTTAAACCTCCAAAAATGTCGATTTTTTTCTACTATTAAACATATTTTAATAGTAGAATTGTAAATAGTTATAAGAATTTGTTTATTTTTTAAACAATTTCGAATTTAAGCAACTGTTATATTGAAATGTAAAAAAATATATATACAAAGTATACATAATTAAATACTCATTTATAAATACTTTTAGAGGCGCAACATCAGCAGTAAAAGAAAAAGAAAAATTTGAAAAAGAGAAAGCCCGACTACAAGGAGAGCTAGACGGAGTTAAACAGAGACTTACAAATGCATTGAGTTACGTAGAGGAGTTGGAACAGAAGAACACTGCTGCAGATGAGACCATCGCTAAATTGGACGAACAATTGGAGGTAAAATATGCATGTATGTATAAGCTTCCCGTGCTGTGTCCCCCTTAGAGCATGATAGGCACAGGGAAGTCAGAGTTTAGACACTACCCTTCTGGCTTTCCAATGCCAATTTTGTTGACATTTCGTGATGAGAGGCGGAACTCAACATCGTGCTTTGTTTTCTTACAAGAGCCAGGTAGTGAAATCAATGGATGCGTGGAAATGAGTGAGAAACGATTCCAACTATCAACCATCGTTCGTAAAGTCAAACGTAGTATATAAAATATAATTAATTTAATAAAATATTATACTTCTCGAACTCTACTTCTATACCAGGCTAGCTTCGACACCAGAGCAACGAAATGAAAATATTAAATATTTAATTTCCTGAAGTGGGTATCGAACCAACTGGGCCGCGACTGGGCTCTAATACTAACTTATTTGTAATTAATTTTTTGCATCAAATAAAATACTAAGAAATACGTATTTCCAACGTGACTAACATTCGAATAGGATAAGTTTTTTTGCATCACTTACAATTCCTCCGAATCTATATTTATTGTTACATAGATCACAAAAAAATACATTTTCATTTCCTCACTGCTCTAGACGCTTTCAATTGTGACGTGATTTACCATTATAATATAGAGTTGGCTGTGCGCTTAAAATTTGAAATAAAATTTGAGTCTGTTGAGGGTTCGATTCCCACTTTGCTTTGCGTTAATTGATACACGGCTTTAAGCGGCCTTAGATTCAACGCGCAATGTTTTGAAAATTGAGTAAAAAGTGGGTAGCGGAGTGTCTTAATACTAGATTATCTCTTTTATGTAGCTTGCTGTATTAAACCGCGAATGAAAAACAAAATATTATTTAAGCATACCTTTTTTTCAGGAAGCAGACAACAACGCTGTGCGACAAAACCGTCTAATTGACCACTTGAAAGGAGAGAGCTCGACATTGAAAACGGAAGTAGAAAACAGAGGTAGCACTATTGTAGGACTCAATGAGAAGGTATATTTTTTTCAGCTTCATGCTGTGTCCCGCATATAGCAGGACAAGCAGAGGGAAACTAACGTTAAAACAGTCTGTCCGCCAAGTTTTCGTAGTATTGCGTGTTAAGTGGCGGTACTCAACGCCGCGCTTTGCCTTGTTACCAGAGCGAAGACATGAATATGTTGAGTAAGACTGGGGATCAAATTCAGAACCGTTACGTTTACAGTTACACGCTTGTGCCACTGTGCCACGACGGCCTCGATATCTGAAATTTTATAAATATTCGTAAATTTCACACACATTCTAAACACAAATATAAATTCACATTTAGAATACAATTTCAGCTAGCGAAAGCAGACAGAACAATAGATCGTAGGGACAAACAATTGAAAGACATGGCGAACAAGTTGGAAGCTGCCCATCAAGAGCAGGAGGCGGCCTCGGCGAAGGCGGCGCAGCTGAGGGAGCTGCTGGACGCAACCAACGCCGAGTTTGATAATACCAAGCAGAAACTTAGTAGCACCACCAAGGAGTTGAAGGTTAATCAATCAAATATTGTTAATTTAATGTATTGTTTTATTTCCATTTTATTTTTTGGTATTAAATGTCTTCTATGAAGATGCCTTTGTGGCGCTGTAAAATAAATTATTTTTATGTCCCCTCTTTGCCTGGCGAAACCTGCGTTGATTTCCGTTATTCAACACGCAATATCTCGAATTTGTGCGGAATTCAATTTTCAACAAAATGAAAAATATGACATATCCTTAATTTTTTCTTCTCAATATATAGAATATCTAAATTAATAAAATGGATGGATCTCTGTAGATATTGCGCAAAATGTAACGTAAGAACAAAAAAAAATTTTTTATAACTTAGAACATGATAGACGACGGCAACAGGCTGCGCAACGAAGTGTCCAAACTGATGAAGCAGAACATGCAGCAAATGAAGAAATATCAACTGCTAGAGCACGCTAAGGCCGCAGTGGAATCTGATCGGTTAATATTAAATATATTATATTACCAGTAGAACATTAAAAAATAACATTTTTTTTTCTCTTATTTTAGTTGAATTAGATTTAAAACATTGTAGGTACTCCATGAGAGACATAAAAAAGAAAGAGTATAAGTTGCAAAAGCATCAGACGAAAGTACTAATAAAGATGAAGCGTGAAAAGGCAGAGAATGAAAGAGATGAAAGGTTAACGAACAACTTCAGGGAAAACACGAAGCTTTTCTGGCGAGAAGTTAGTGTTTCTCGAGGTTGCTCGCTAACTTGTAGAATGAAAGGGGTGCTTTCGAAGGACGGTGAAATTCTAACTTAACAACCACACGTTTTGCAGCGATGGGCGGAATTTTACAAGAAGATGTATGAATGTGACGACGCCTTAGTCTCAAGTAACAGCGAAACGCTGAGTCTTGATATAGCTGATTTCGAAATCAGTGTAAAAGAAATTGAAAGTGCAATATTAGGTCTGAAATGTGGTAAGTTGGAGCAGGTGCGAGTTACTGCTGAGATGATCAAATATGGTGGGCCGTGCGGCTTGGACTTGTTCTGATTTTTGTGCAATTTATGCTGGAAATCAGGGCTGGATCCCAGACGATTGGAGAGGTGCAGTCATCGTGCCTCTGTAAAAAGGCAAAGGTTCACAGATAGACTGCGCAATCCATAGTGCTATCAGATTGATTAGATGAGGCAGTAAAGTTTATACTAAAAAAAATTGCGAGAAGAATGCAAGAGAGATCTGAAAGAATGTTGTGGGAGGCCGTTGGGGGCTTTAGACCTAGAGGGTGTATGGATCAGATCTTTTCTCTCCGCATAATCACGGAAAAATTTTTGGCCATTAACCAAAAAGTTTTCTGTGCTTTTGTAGACTTGGAAAAGGCGTTTGACGGAGTTGTAAGAGCAAAATTATAGGAGATACTACCCCGGTACAATATGAGCGGAGCTGTGAAGTCTCTTTACAGAGATCATTCACCTTGCGTGCGAGTAGGATCTGGCATGTCGCACCGGTTTGACATCCAACCGGGTGTTAGAAAAGGTTACGCCATGCTTGGTTGTTCAATTTGTATTTGGATAGCTGTCTCCAAGGAGTGAAAGTAATATGGACGTGATAGTGGGTGACTTGAATGTGAACTGTCTGCTGTATGCAAATGATGCAGTGCTTATTGCATAATACGAATAAGACAAGATTCTGGTTTTTGAAAGAGATGAAGAAATGACGGAATGCAAGATCAGTGTAAATGGTAAGATATTGAAGAAGTAAATGAAGTGGTATACTTCTGAAATATGTTCAGTAGAGATGGAAGATACGAGATAGATGTGGAAAGGCTTATTACTGCCGGTAACAGGGTTAACGGAGTCTGCCAGTAAACGCGGTGGTTGTGGGTTCGATTTCAATTCAGATTAATGAATTAAAATTTTATTTTTTTTGTCCTGATAACAAGACAAATCGTGGCTTTAAGTTCTCTTCTCAATATGCAATGTCTTAAATAATTGGCAGAACGAAATGTCTCATTTTTTGGTACACTATGTTCCCTCTGCCATCCCTGCTAGAAGCGGGATATAAATTGAAGCTAAAAAAAACTGATCGTGAGCAAGTTGCAGTGAATATAATGTGTAAAAATTGCAGGGAAAATCTCCGCCAACAAGTCTCCGTGATGGAGAGGGAGATAATGCTGAACAAGAAGCAGGCGGAGGCAGACAAGAGAGAGATCGAGAATTTGAACAGGGAGAAGGAAATACTGAATAAGAACATGCAAAAGATACAAAGTATGTTTGATTGAGAACTGTACTGTATAACACAAAGCTAAGTAGACGAAGTGAACCTGGAACTTTTGTTAAGAACCTGCGTTGTTGAGTTCAGTGGCTAAACTAAGCACCGCGTTTTGCCTCGATACCAGAGCGAGGAAATGAAAATATTAAATATTTCTTTCTTCCGAATGTCATTGGGGTTTTTATACACTACCGTCTTGTTTACAGTCGCACTCTTGTGGCACTTCTATAGTGAACTAATTTTCGATCCTAAGGTTGTTTTGATCCACGCGCTGCGCTGGTAGAACAATATGCGTCGTTGAGTTGTGCTACTCAACCCACGATATCTTCTGTGCACATTGTACAAATTATACAAAATAAAATTATAAACCTTGCGTAGTTTTACACAATTCTTTCTAATTCCTATTAAAAGTAATATTTTTCCACATGTGCTTACATATTAATGTACAAATTTTAATGTAATAAAGTATACAGTAGAGGCTGCGGTGGAACAGCGACACTTGTACTATGGGAAACTATTTTGGCTCGGATAGCAATACAAATCGCCACTTAACACGCAACGTTGATAAAAGTTATACGATGCGTGGGAAACGGAGTGTCTCAACACTAATTTCCATTCATCCCTCCTCATACGCAGGATACAGTGTGAAGCTAAAAAAATTATATATAAGAGTAAATTTTCTAAATATTTTCTTATTGACATAAGATGAGGCATTGGAGAACCTTCAAATAATAAATCGTCAGGAACAAAGGAGAAAGCAATTGGAACACGAGCTAGAGACTACAGGAGTTCAAATCAACAAACAACGTCTTATCATAAGACAGCTAGAAAAAGATAAAGACAGGTAAATATTAAATACGCAACAATATTTCAGAGAATTTATAAAAATTTCACACAGTCCAAGTAGATCACCAATAGGCACTGGTTCCTGCTACGTTCACATTTCGCCTCCATAATTGGACGAAAAGTGAGGAACAGAAAGAAGTATGGTAATGGGAACGGAGTGTCTAAAAACCAGGTTTCCAGTTCCTTGATACTAAATATACTATTTTTACACTTGATTCTGAGAATCGGAAACTAATGAATGATGATTCATTCTATTTTTTACTTAAAAAGTATGGGTGTGACTGTAGAGGCGACTCGGGGATTTTTTATTTTTTATTTCCTTGCTCTTGTAAAGAAACAAAGCGCGGCGTTGGGTTCCGCTACTTGACGCAGAGAACAGCTTATCTTAACACTTGGTTCTTGCTGCCTCTAGATATGATGGTATTTTTTTTATAGAATGCTAGAGGAGGCCATTGCTTTAAATGAAAAAATAGATGAAATATCTGGTAAGTAATATTAATTAATTTGTATTTAATGGCAATTATTTTTTTATATATTAATAAATAATATTTTTTATAGAATTTTTTCCTGTTTCAAAAAATATTAGCACGAGAGTTACATATTTTGAAGAAATTAAAACACAAAAAAGATAATAGTAGACCTGCGGACTACCGTGGCACAAGGGCACAAGCGTGATTATAAACGCGACAGGTCGTGGGTTCGATGCCCACTCGAGGAAATGGAATATATAATATTTTCATTTTTTCGCTCTGGTGTCGAGGCCAAGCGCGGCGTTGTGTTCCGCCACTCAATATGCAATGCCCCCAGAATTCGGCGGAAAAATGGAGAATGTAGTGTCTAAAAACACTAGATTCCCTCAGCCTGTCTTGCTATTTGCGGGATACAGCGTCAAGTTATAAAGAAAAGATAATATACTATATTTATTTGGAAATATAATTATATTACAATCACATTAAAACAGTTAATTGCAGTCACACTGCAAGTAACTGTTACTATTACGGATAGAATAAGTATTCAAATATTATAAATATAGCATATATCCATCATAAATAATACTTAATATTGTCACAATAAATGTTAGAGGAGGTTCGACTCAGAACGGCGGACATATTAGACTTAAAGAAAGCTCTAAGAGAGGAATCACTGAAAGAAAGGAAGCTGTCGGTGGCGCTGGACGCGACTCGCGCCGAGAGGAACATGTTACACAAGAATTATACCGAAGCTTTAGATGAGATACAAGACTTGAAACAGAAGCTTAAGGTATCATTTTTATTTTGGTTATTTTTAATCACCACCTCTTTCGTCCACTTTAGAAAAAATATACCTCATGTGGCGGAATGTAACAAAATATTTATGTTAAAATAAAACCAAGCACATGATCGTTGTGATGTTAAATGCTGGTATCTATATATTGACATGTGGTGCAATCACATTTTAATGTAAAATATCCACAGTACCTGCGCTCTATAATTTATTTTAGTAGTTTATTTTTATAGTAAATAAGTATAGTAAAAAAGCATCTCAAATTTGAGAACTAATTAGCTTTTGGCATTAACTGGCGGGTTTACATGTCAAGTATTTAAACATTAGTATTAAAAATTAAGAAAATAATTCATGGTATTTATGAAACCGTAAAAATGAGGTAAATAGAAACATTTGGCTTTAAATATGAAAACAATCGTTATTGATTATTATATTCGTTTCTTTTCACTTCACATGTACAATGTGCAATTTTATAAAATTTAAAATATAATTATAAAAATTCATTTTATTATCGTGAAATTGATACATTTAAATCATAATTATTATTAACCTATATATTCTATAGACATCGGTCAATAATATTATTTTCATCCATAAACCCATAAATAATTTTTTTTCTTAATATACTATAATAACCTCCATCAATGGTGATCTATAAAATAACCCTTTATGATTTGCCTCATGCCTTTGTGAACAGAGTATCTGTACTAAAAGTATTTAAAGAAATTTTCTTTTACTACACAGATGTTAGCCTATCAAATAGAACAACTAAAAGAAGATATAAGCGGCAAGGAAACAGGTTTGAAGTCCTGCGAAGGTGCACTCGTGAAGTGCAATAAGAAGAACGAACAGCTGAGAGGTGAAGTGCAGGCTGGCTTGGCGAAGTTGTCCGAGGCTAAAGCTGATATTACCGCATTGAGGCAAGAGGAGGCCAGGCTTAATAGGATTATTCAAGTAAGTATAGTTTTTTTGCATTTTTTGAACACATATTGTGGTTGCGACGTTCAGTTTCATTTACCTACTCATTTCTACCACCCACGTAGGAGTTTCATGAAACTAAAAAAAAATTGTACCTATATTATACTAAAAATAGGATTTAAACGATCTACCTAACTATAACTAAACTATTATAATATCAATATTATTCACACGCTTTTTTATTTATATTTTAATCGGAAATGCTAAAACTATGTGAATTATTACCAGAGTTGGAAAATCCAGTAAGGCTAACAGAATTAACCTCACGTTCAAAAAAAAACAAATTAAAAAAACTCCACTAAAATGCATAATATATTTAATGCACATTTTGCTATATACCAAATATGTAATTTTCAAGACAGTGAACCTTTTTTTTAAAATACCGACCTTAATTATGATTGATAAATTTTAACGTTTAAAAGGTTATTCTAATCAATAAATTGGATACGGTCGCATAGCGCCTATAAATATACCTGGCGCAAAAGTGAATGGTTAAAGTGACAAGGAGAGACCTCGGAGCGACTTCGGCCGATAACAATTTTTGGCAACTATGGTTTTTGGCTTTTAAATACAGGAAATGTACTTTTTTTTAATTTTGGATGCAGATGGAAGTTTACTTTATTTTTTTTGGCTAAAAAAATATTTTATATATCTTTTTTTTGATAATTTTTTTTTTTAATTTTAATTAATTACGACCCGAAAGACAAATGTAATGGATATTACTTGATTGACGCTTAATTTATCAGTGTTGGCCAAATTGGGGTATTTGTTTGCCATTATCGTTTATTTTATTATATTTTATTTTTTAAAAGTTATATAATTACATGTGTATATAAAGCTATAATTGCACAATTGGGACATCGTCTAATTGAAAAGTGTTGGCTGTGGGTTTAAGAGGAGATTCATTATTTATTATTTTTTCGTTAATAGTTTCCTTGTTCTGTTAACAGGATAAAAGATGGCTTTCAGTTTTAGAACCCAACATGCAATGCCTTATAAATTGGACGGTGCGTGGTCAACGGAGTGTCTAATCACTAGATTCTCTTAGTTATATGCGGAATACATTGTGAATGCATTAATACATTAAATATATGTGTAATATGTTCGTCCCGTTCGATTCGGCTAATTTAGACCACACAATATTAAATCAATATTTTAAAACAAAGTTCAATGTAAAAGCATTAATATTTTTTATACTCACGAAAATAACTATCGCCGTTTTTATTAATTCATTCTGAAACAATGTTTTATTTATCCATTATAAATGTCTAAGAAAATACATATCTTGCTCATACTCACACCTGGGTTGGTTGAGTGGTGGTGCTTAGCACCGCGCTTTCGCTTGCAGCAAATGGAAATGGAAATAATTTATTCCTTATTAATGGGGATCATTTTTATAACCAATGCGATAAATACACGTGCTGCCTCATATTTAACTCCATTTAATTTTTAAAAGACAATCTTCTTACAACATAAATGACAGGAGACTGTCATAAGGATGTCATTCTCCTGTGTGTGACAGTTTGATAATTTGTATATTTGTTTTGAAATACTTGTACGAGTAGGTATATATAGGTACAATAAAAATCAAGATCAGATAGTGACCTGACGGTGCCTGTCGCTACCTTTACCGGCTGCCGTCCTTAAAAATAACTAAACATTATTATCTTTTTCTCGAATCAACAATCACGATTTTCCTACTGCTCGAAATACTTTGTTATTTCATTTAATAAATATACTTAAATAAACTGTTGCAAAAGATCTAATTAGTCATCGCTTTTCCAAGTCTTATTGACCTCGGAATAAGTCTGTATGTATTTATATATTTTTGACTATAATTGTGTGACTTCTAAACTTGAGGTCATGAGTTCGATTCTCTTAGGCAAATACTTATTGATGGACGTGAAAATATATGTAGTCTATATGTGACCTTATGTTTGTTCATTATACGTACATAATAAAACTCCCTGCTCTGCTAAATGCTAAATTAGATATTATTAAATAAAATACAATTATTATAACCCAGTGTGTGTGGTGCACACCAAAAATATCTTCCAAGAAAGCAAATAATTGCTTACTTGACATATTGCTTAGTATTTTTACATTACCTCGTTATAGTATCATGATGAAGTGCGACGTTGAGTACTGCCACTCAACACGCAATGTCTTGAAAATTGGGGCGGAATGTGGGAAACGGGGTGGCTTAACACCAGGCTTCATCTGCTCACTCCGCTGTACACGAAATAGAGAGTAAAGCCAATATTATTATTTTTTTAAGCGACACGCACACATTATCCCGCACACAGCAGGGTAGACAGAGGAAAGCTGTGGATGCCCTCCATTCCCCATTTTTCGCTGAATTCTGGAGGCGTTGTGTGTTGAGTGGCGGAACTCAACGCTGCGCTTTGCCTCGACACCAGAGCGAAGAAATGAAAATATAAAATACTTAATTTCCTTGAGTGGCAATCGAACCCACAACCTATCACGTTAAGAGTCACACTTTGTGACCCTGAGCTACGACTGGCCCTTAAACAAAAACTTAAGGTAAAAAAAACAAATATTTTTAAATTTTAGGAAAGTGACACAGCTCGCGCTAAGCTAATAAAGGAGCTGGAGGGCCTCATCAACGAGCGCGACGTGGTGGGCGCCCAGCTGGTGAGACGCAACGACGAAATATCCTTGTTGTATGAAAAGATACGCATACTAGAGGTCACGTTACATAGAGGTAAATTATCTTTTAAATTAAACTTTAAAGAATATAGTGGTACACTGCGTTCCCATTTATACACTTCCCTTCATTACTCTCCGCCGAATTCTTGAAGCATTGCATGTAGAGTGTCGGAACTCAACGCCGCGTGTTGCCTCGTTACCAGAAAGAAAAAATAGTGGGAATGGAGCCCACAACTTGTGACGGTCGCAGTTGCTGCAGTTGCATTTATAGTTTTTGCCCCTGCGCCACCACTGGCATTGGCCTCAAAACTTTAAAGACGAATTACATTGACAAAATGGGTGGCCTGGGTGGAATCTACCCATGACCACGGACTGCTGCAAAGCTTGTGATATGTAGAGCTTCAAGAGTTACATTCGAAATGTGTAAACATCTAAGGTAACGTTTAATTATTAAGTTAACTTTTAATTTGGACTAAACAAATTCATAAATCACAATCATTTATAATTAATAGTTTCGATTTAAGAAAATAAATCATTTTGCATAATATTTCTAAACGCTTCTCAGAATGGAAGTAGCGATATGTTTAAACAGTTGATAATTGATAAACTATTAATGAATAAATTATAATAAAATTATGCACACTAAACCTATATTTTGCTACTTATTATTGATTATGTGATTTTCTGAAAGAAACAAAACAAAACATACAAATCTGTTAAAATAATAAAAATGGTTATTATGGTGATAGAGATGAGTACAGTTTTTGCCCAATTTCAAGGCACTATTTATTTTTAAGTGATTCAACTCAACGCCGCACTTTTTTTTACCTTAGTGGAGAAATGTGACTCTCCGGTGATTTGAATATAATCATAGATAGCCCTGTATGGGAATGAAACAAACAATCATCGGTTTTACAAGACACCAGCCCACTACTGCGCGATAGCGTCGATTAGTACAAATATTGATAGTTTTAACCGACTGCAAAAAAAGTGGTTACCAGTTTGGCATGTACGTATGTGATGTTGTTGGCATTGTATAATATTTGAGTATGATAATCTATTTGGGCTTCCAGGTACTTTGAATATACATATGTTAGATTTTGCTTGTACATTTTATTTGTTGTTTTGAGCTTATTGGTCCATTAATTTCTCGGAAACAAAGTCAGGTAGAGAAAATGAAATTAAGAAGTTCACGTTTCAATTTTAAATTTACGGTATTTACTGTACAATCTAAATTTGATTTAGCTTTTGAGTTGTGAGTATTGATATGGTTTTTAAGAAATGCTCAATACTGGAACAGGTGACATACATATGTATATAATATAGGTAATTGATGAATTGAAATTATTTATTTATTTTGTCAATTACTTTAATTTTAGGTGAACGTCAATACGAACAGAGAGTGGAGGACATCCGTCTCTTGCGACTCGAGATCATTCGGCTGAGAAAAGAGAAGAACCTCTTATCCAAAGGCATTGAAAATATGACTGATTTAAGACTAGAGGTAGTATATACTCTATTCGTTTGGAATACCTACTTTAATCCCGAGTAAGTTCAATGCTATAGTATATTCCGCATGTAGCAAGGTCGTTAGAGAGAATCTAGTGCTAAGACACTCCGCTCCCCACTAACCGTCCAATTTTTGAGACGATACAGGTTGGGGGGCGTCTTGTTACGAGAATTATTAATAGATTATAATCTGTATTACACGTAATAATATATCGTTTATGTATACGCACATAGGTTTATGACTTATTCTTTCACCCCATTGTACTTTAAATTGTTCACGTATTTAGAAATTTTTGAACAGTATCTGATACGGTGGGTTGGGATTCGATTCCTATAGTGGTTATAAATTATTTTTATTTCCTTGCTCTGATGAGATATAACGCGACGTCGTCGTTTCGAATTCGGGCCGAGAGTGACACACGAAGTATCTTGACAGCAGAGCGCCTACACCTCCTCAATCGTAAAGTTGAAAAAGTTACATATGTTACACAAAGTGTCTATTGTTTCTTTCTCCAATTAAAGTGATGACCAACAACTGTTCGTGGATGTGCAAAATTACGTGGTAATTATTGTGGTAGAATAAGGTCACGTTTTACTGTCATTTTGAAATGTTAATTAAATAGTATATAAGGTAGTATATATATATATATATAATAATATATATATATATATATATATATATATATATATATATATATAAACTGAATGAATATATATATATATATATATCGGTTGAAAACTGGTTTTATTACAAACAAACATCTTAATTCGTGGAACTGCCTTAAAGCCGGACCCGGTGCTACAATTTTTTCCACCGAATCAAGGAAACATTTTACACGACATTTTTTTAGGACGCCTAAAAATATTGTATTTATTTGACGCTTAGAAAAAAACCCATCAATATGGTAATTTCACATTCAATCACTACCGCAATTAAGCGTTTATTTTTAGATAATTAGCGTAAGGTCGTCCTGCTCTCTGATCATGTAGATAATGGACAGACAGACAGACAGTTTTGGTACGATGACGGTTTATTACCTATATTTATAAAAAATGTTAAGGTGAATGTTACAGGCGCAATGAGATAGCGATCGACTGTGTACGTGATAACTGTGCGAGCACAAACGCACAGACAAACATACAAGCAGATAAACTGAAAAAACATTTAAGAACATTGATTCTTAATGTTTTTGGTACTATTGCGTTGATAAATTTCCGAAATAATAAAGTTCTCGTGTACTGATATTGGCATTTTCTCGATTTGATTAAATAAAATTTAAAACTTATTACTGTTTTAAAAACACCGGACAGTTGCTTGCTCTACCGCTATTTGAAAAATTACTGGGTTCTCTGCTCACTTCAAGAAATGTAAAACAAAACAATATATTCATGAATACCTTTTATTATTTATATATAAATGTTCCTATATTATACATATACAACTGTTTGCATATTAGTCCTGACATTTTGACTAAGTAACTGAGATACAGTGCACTGCACAGACGAGACCACGATACTAACCTTAGAGAGTTAAACTCAAAATATATGTTTTCAAGAGTAGTTTAACCTAAGGAAGTTAAAAAGAGAGACGATCAACTAATAGAGTATAGCGGTTTTAGACTAAGTTGTTTCAGGCTAAAAACATTTTTTTACTGAG
This sequence comes from Heliconius sara, assembly GCA_917862395.2. Classification (NCBI taxonomy): domain Eukaryota; kingdom Metazoa; phylum Arthropoda; class Insecta; order Lepidoptera; family Nymphalidae; genus Heliconius; species Heliconius sara. The sequence goes on along the minus strand of OU860798.1, from coordinate 1,982,166 downwards.
TAACTTTTTGTCTACTACCAAGACAGAGACAGCCTCGTAGACAATACGGAAGATAGAAATAAGAGTTGTATGGCGAATGAGCAAGTATAAATAACTATAATCGATAAGGTTCACGCTAACGAAGGGGAAGGGCCGAGCGACAAATTACATAGTTATATTTACAAAGATTCTTTTAGATCATTAATTAAATAGTACTTTAAGGAAAGGTCGTTTAAAAACTACTATATATTTATTTAATAATTATTTTTTTTTGTAAAAATTGAGAATTTGCTTTGTAATTACTATTTATCTTGGGATTTTTAACTAATTTAATATTTTACCGTGTTTATTTTAAATTAACTATATTTAAATTGACTATATATTTATGACAAATATTTTTTTTTCTAATTTAATAAGGCTTTCATTTTCATTATTAGACATTACGAAAGTGCATGCATTATTTATATTATATATTGCACAAAATTAAATATTCTATAATAACTTATAATGTAAAAACGATGGTTTGATTCCCACTGGCGGAAATTAATTATTTTCATTGCCTCCTTTCGGTAACAATACAAATCGCGACGTTGAGTTCCGTTACTCAACATGCAATAAATGCTTAAAATTGCGGGAAAACGCTTATCACGTTAGACTCATTCTGCCTACCCTGCTATATGTGAAATACAGACACTCTGTGAACCTATAAGAAAGTATTATATTTTTTTAAAAATAGTTATATTAATAGTTTTTTTTTATAATTATAAAAAGAAACATTTTCAAACAGGTATTCAATTTAGAAAGAGAATTAGGCCGCGAAAGGCTGCGCGTACGCGCGTTAGAGGAAGCCCTAGAAACTCCACTCAATGTGCACCGTTGGAGGAAGCTGCAAGGCACCGATCCAGAGAGCGTTCATCTCACACAAAAACTTCGGTTGACGCAGAAGTAAGCTTTATTTTTTTTTGTACTTTTAAACAAAATTACCTCTTAGATTGGTACTAAATATTGCCTATATAGTTCGAAATAATTAAACAGGATTGTGGTGTATAACATCATTCTCTACTTTCATCCATACCTATATTATAAATTCAAAAGTAACTCTGTCTGTCTGGCTGTCTGTGACGCAATCCGGACCAAATAGTTGATCCGATTGTGTTAAAATTACATATAGAGATACTTGTGGGTCTTGGGATGGACATAGTTTTTTTCTCAATACTTTTTTTCTCATATTTGGAATTTTCTCGATGTATGCCAATATATTAATATTTTTATATTTTTTTAATTTGTTCTGCCATATTAATTACAAGTGTCGCTAAGCAACCGTTGCTACGCAACAAGGAATTTTGTTGTTATAAGAAAAGATCGCCCAAAATGAGTTTCCTGAACACTATAGGCATATGGCGCGCGCTCACTCAACCTTATGAGACACATAAAAACAATGTTTTACAAAAATATTGTCCTTTTAAAAAATCTATTAAAAGATTCGTGATCCGTGATATTTATCTCTGAAGGTTGAGGTCACAGTAACCATTTTAATATATTTAATATTAATTTAAATTTATCGGATTATTGTTAATTTTCTAATATTTGAGGCCGGTCGTGGCGCAGCGGCACTAAGTGTGGGTTCGATCCCCACTCGAGGAGATGAAATATTTACTTAAATTTATATTTTCATTTCTTCGCTCTGGTGTCGAGGCTAAGCGCGGCGTTGAGTTCTGCCACTCAACACGCAATGCCTCCAGAACTCGGCAGAATGTAGGGAGTGTCTTAACATTAGGTTCCCTCTGCCTACCCTGCTGTGTGCGGGATACAGCGTGAAGCTGATTTAATTTTTAATTTTAATTTCTAATATTTGATGTTCATCTTTAGCAAAATATATATAAGTCACCTTTTTAGCATTTCATCTAGATTAACATTATAGTTTACTGTAGGTACATCATTCTAATATACTTAAGGAGATATCACTGATTTAAAATGACCTAGCCTATAAGCCGACCGATATGACCGACCCAAACGGGGGGAAAACATTTTTGTGCTTAAAAATAAAATGAATGGATTATTTTAAAAAATCTAAAGAAAATTCGGCGCCAGCATGTATGTACGCATATCATTTTTTTTTACTATTTCACTGCAGTATATAGATTATATTTGGGGTCAATTTGAATCTTCATAAATATTATATAACTTTTTCGGTTTATTTTTATTACTAACCCTATTGAAAACTGAAAATAATTTCATAAATATATTTAATAAATGTTCATATAGTTTAAGCGGCCGTAGTCGCGCGGCTCCGCTAGTCATAAATAGATTTCTAAAGTATATTTGTACATTTTTTAATCACATACTAAACTAAAAGCTACTCGAGTCCCGCTACATTTAGTCATTTTTTTGTTATTTTCTTATAGTGTTTTTTAGCTTCGCGCTGTATCCCACATATAGCAACGTAGGCAGCAGGAACCTGGAAACCTAGTGTTAAGATACTCCGTTCCCTTAATGCATTTCCTATCCCCACTCGAGGCATTGCGTATTGAGTGCCAGGACTCAACATCCCGTCGCGTTTACAGTCACGCACTTGTGCCACTGCGCCACGACCATACCGTACGGTATTGTACGTAGGGTATTGTACCTGTAGTTTTTTATTTCTATGTTTTGAAATAAGGTATCCAGACAAAATCTTGTGTTACCACATGAACGGCGGGTAATAAAACAATAAGACGTCATTTGTGCTGGAATCAAGAGTATTTTTCCTTGAACGTAGTTACTTATTTTTATCAACAAATTGATCTCTAACTGTGAGTTAAGCCTAAACAATAGCATCAAGTGACCATGTACATACTCAGTAACCCTTACAACAAAGTAAATAATCAATAAATCAATCAGTACTTCATTTTAGACTTAAATGTCTAACTTTATTGTTGTTAAAAAAAACCAGCTTTACTCTGTATCCCGCATATAATTTGGGTAGATAGGGACTTTTCGCTGGATTTAATATTGCGACATTGCGTGTTAAGTGACGGAACACAACGCAGCGTTTTATCTGTGTTACCAGAGTAAAGAATTGAATATATATGTCCATAAATAATAATTCATTTGCCAGAGTGGAGATCGATCCACAGCCGTCGCGTTTTCAGTCACACGCTTGCCCCCTAGGCCACGATGGCTTTAAATAAAATACATTTTTCTAATTCTCTTACTCTTACATTTGCTAAGTATAAGTTTTTTAAAACAATTAGATAATATCTATAGCATTTTGTTAGTACATAATAAGCTCTGTAAGTATTTTATTTCAGAAAAGTACTCGCACAAAGCGAAATGCTAGTGTTGAAGGATCGTGAACTAAAAGAGACGAAGAATTTGTACAGCGCCGTCAAAGACATGCTCGCCTTACAACCTAGTCCTGAGATACAGGTATGGATTGTTAATTGTTTAATTAAATAATGTGAACTACAACTTTACTATAAATTTCCTTGAAATGAAAATGTTTTAGATAAAAATTAATTTCCGATAAATGCAATGTACATGTGCCGTTGTGCCGTGTCATCCCGGCCTAGAATAGGATCATCCTGGTACTGATGGTGTCGTAAGAGGCGACTAAAGTACGTGTGGTAGAGTCACGTCGCCAGCAATGGCAACACGCATGGGCAGACTCGACCGGATCATTACCACCCCCGGCATTTAAAACCGGCGTGAAGTAGTGGCTTTATGCCACTGCGTTTCGCATCAGGTAATGCCGGGCCCCGGCGCCCAACCCATCTTAAAGGCCGGCAATGCACCTGTAGCCCCTCTGGGGTTGCACGGGGCCGTGGGCGGCGGTAGTCACTTACCATCAGGTGACCCGCACGCTCGTTTGCCGTGTTTTTCCATAAAAAAAAAAAAAAACCTACCTACTTTTTCCATATAAAAAATCACAATTTCAACTGAATACACTTGAAATAGCGTCCCAAATACAGTGTTTAAATAATTATATAGTATACACTGAGCCTATTACAATCAACTTAGATACTATGACAGATTTTTATTCAGACTTTATATGTTTAATGTTAATAATATTTTCAATATATAATAAAAAAAATATCTTTCAACAACGAAGGTTCCGTGCTAAAATGGGGGGAAATCCAGAAAGCCAGAGCTCTTTCATCTGATACTTCATTTGAGCTAGCGGCTTTAATGTCAAATTTTACCTCCCTTTTAAAGCTATTATTTTTTTGATTTACCACAATTGCATAGTTTCCGTATTTTTTCCTAAGCTGGTAGGGGAGACTGGGTACAGTTAAAACGAAGGACGGTTGAAACACAGCAAATATCTCGTAAACCGTTACACCTGGAGTGTTGGTTGCAAGGGAAAAACGAAGCACCGACAGGTTTGAACACGAATTCAGTGCCGTGCCGCATCCCGCGCGTTGTAGTTTTGAGCAGGACGCCACATTATTATTTATCACCTAAAAGTAAGTATTTTTCTTTTAACACTAATGCTTATACTGGCTGTTCGTTTTAAGTTAATGTATTGAGTATGCGTTCGTGATTATAATAACGCCTGACGAATAAGGGATAGTAAATATTTTTAATGTGCTATTATTACTGACGGACTATAAAGTATATTTTAGCAAGAGTGAGGTTGGGGACGATTGAAACATTTTTTGTGGGTACGATTGAAACAAAAAATATTAATGTTTATTTTTTTGTAGATGCCAAGAATTCGTGTGAAAAAACTTCTAGAGGGGAAATTAAGTTGTTGAACTACAACAATGCGTATGACGAAGTAAAAGCAGGGTGGTCACTAGGGAAAGCGGCGGATAGACGTCTTCTTTGATAATTTGACGATCTTTATGGATCGTTATAACTTGGAACCACAAGACATATACAACATAGATGAAACCGGCATAACCATCGTGCAAAGGCCTGATCAAGAAATGCTAGACGTACTGCTCGTCAAGTTGGTTCAGTAACTTCAGCAGAACGGGGTACTTTTGTTACAGTAACCTCTGCAGTAAAGGCCATTGAAAATGTTTTCCCACGATTTTTTGTATTTCCATCAGCACGATACCAAGACCATTTTGTTAGGGATGAACCAATAGGTACTGCTGGAACCGCAAATCCCTCTGGTTGGATGAATCATTCGTACATTTTTTAGAACACTTTCAAAAGCATTCTAATCCTCAAATATACACATAAATACACTGGACTATTGCAAGAACAATGGAATTGTCTTACTATCCTTTCTTCCTCTTTGCTTGCGAATTGCAAGTTACAGACACTCGATCGATCCGCATATGGATTTATATGGTTTTTTTTATTAATTTGAGAAATGTTTCTTATTTAATTTGTTTGTTAAAGTTTTTTTTATTTTTTAGTTATTTTTTTTAAGTTTATTCTCAAATTATCATCGTGTTTTGTATTTTTTTTAACTGTAAAAGACTGATGTTTAAGATGCATAAGAATTTAAGACTGATTCATTAATCAGTGACCTATTTGACAACATTTTGTCAAATAGGGAAATAATTTTTCGCATAATAATTATGAATAATAAATAAAACGTGTTTAATTAATATTTATTGTATTATTTGAAAATATTTCAACTGACCCCATTAGCAGTTTCAACCGCCCCTGGCACGGGGACGGTTGAAACAAAAATAAATATTTTTTTAATCTCATATAGTTGTAAATATATTACCCCGAGAACTACAATAATATAACCATATCGTAGCTAAAACTTCAAATTTTATTTTTACTTATCATAATCGTCTTTTGGTTTATAAGCAACAAAATTATAAGCGATAAAAGATAAATTGTTTCAACCGTACTCAGTCTCCCCTACTACCTATTGATGGTAGCTGATGGATTTCACAATTCTAGGTCAACCGGAAGTACCCTATATACGCGTATTTTGCTATTCCGACAGCAATATAATTTTCTAAAGTAAACGTAGAATATTGTCGATTTTTTCAGGATAATGTGGCCGTATATTTGAGTATATGGTTTGAATTTCAACTCGATATCTTCAAGTGTTCCTGAGATCTCTCTTGGCCGACAGTCAAACAGACAGACGGACGAACAACAAAGTGATCTTACTAGGGGTTCCTTTTTTGCTTAAAAAGTACGGGACCTTAAAAACACATAGAGAGTGTTTATTAGTTTTCTTCCATTATATTGCATTTCAGCAAACTCTGAACCGGACGCAAAAAGCTCTGGCGCAAAGAACAACCAAAATGAAGTGTCTCATTGCAGGTAAATATATGGAAATATCTTTTTATCTTAATTCTAATTATTTATTAATGTATCTTTCTGAGGAATTAATAAAAGTTTTACTGTATTTACTTTAACATAAATTCTGGAATGTACACTACAACTCAATTGTATGACTACGAGTATGGACGTATATAGTGTACAAAGTAAACATGCACGGAATATTTTAAAATTTCATAAAATATATAACGTTTCAGAGCTAAGCATGCGAGAGCGGCAAGTGACCGATCTACGCCTAGAATTGGACAGAGTGAACAATGAATTGAATTCAACTAAGCAAAAATATTTTGAAATAAAACGGGCTCTAGACGCAGACGAGGCACGGCGTCTTAGAGTGCCGTCACCCGCCACGCCTTCTACGCCTCAACGTGAAATTACTTAATTTATATGTTTGGGTATACATATTAATCTATTAAAGTTGTTGGCATTTTGATTCTATTTATGAAGAAATCGTTAATGACTTTCACAACGAAAATGAATATTTTTTTATGTAGGTACATCACTTGTACAAAGAGACGCTTGCACAAGGAGAAATTGGACATTTTCTATACAATTTCTGAAATATTAAGTAAAATTTATTAGCCCAAAGGTAACATTGTTCATTGTTTACATACTTTTATAATAGAATTTTTTATATAAGTGTCCATATATTTTTAGTAACTATTGTATACAATTTCTATATGTAATATACAATAGCTATGACAATATAATTACAATATGTTTAGGAGTATACTTTACGTAAACGGAAGACTGATTTTAAATGTATGAAGTTCCTGAATTTTACCAGTGCAATAAATGTTACAGTACCCATTCATTTTGGTTTTATTTATATATAGGTGTCTATTATATAACTACCACAGTGACAGACATTGATCAATTATCTGCTTTAAAAAAAGATATATTAATCTATTTCGTTAGTACCTGATAAGAATGAAAAGTAATATTTCAGCAAACTACTGACGAAATCTAAGCTAAATTACACCAACCAAGGAAATAATCAATAATAAACCAACAAAAAATATGTAAGTTTTACACTCCAAATACATACTCTTAGGAACCGAATTTACCTTTTTAAAGCTCAAAATATCTTTTTACATATCAAATTCCCAGTTTAACTAATATTCGTATATTTACACTTCAAATACATACAAGTAACAGAAATTGAAATAATATTTTTACTTATTATAGCTATAACTTATGCATAAATAGTAAATATTTTTATCATTTTTAAAGTGTTAAAAAGTATAAATCGATGTTTGTAGTTTATGGTATGTAGTAGAGAGCACCGACTTCGCGCCTACGTTATATATGAAGATGAATGCTACAGTTACACATGCTCAATACTAGCATGAAAAAAATGACTCTTATTGGCATGAGTGTCAACGCATTGCTAATAATGTTGATGCTAATTTCGAGATTGCTCAAAAATCGACAGCCGTTCGATTTTTCGCGAGGAAAAGGGGGCGTGCTCTGAGCACGTGTGAACATGTTTGCTTATTAAGGCTCATTTAGCATTCTAATATCGCGTGCACCTCTCTGCAAAACTGTCTGGAATTACGAGAAAACTGTAAAATTAGTCATTTCAGATCGGAACAATGAGTGCCTATGTTTTATTCTTTCTATTTTTTTTCTTGATAAAAATTTTGAATTACATTGTATTGCAATCAAAGTGATGATCTTATTTAATTCTGTAGAGGGAAACAGAGGGGGTGGTTCTTTTTTTATGGAAAAAGACAAGGCAAACGAGGGTACGGGTCACCTGATTGTAAATTATCACCGCCGCCCACGAAATGTTGGCCGTGTACCACCAGAGGGGCTGCAGGTGCGTTACCGGCCTTTAAAGTGGAGATCGACGCGCTTTTTGAAGGTACCCAGGTATCTACCTGGAAGCACTACCGCAGGTAGGGCATTCCAGTTGTGTGGCGCATGGAAGGAAGTTTCGCACAGTAGTGGAATGCCACGTATCCAGATGGTGTGGATGGTACTTGTAAGCAAGCTAAGAAGCATATCATTTATCGAGTATGTTGTGTAACTGTAGCTGAATACTTACACTTGGAGCTCGCGGACTGTAAATTATACTTCGTTTCATATTATTAAATAGTTGTTTTTAAAAAAACTGACCTTGTACTTTCTTGTTTTTATAATTTACAATAATGAAGATTTTTATATTTTTGTAAGAAGGCTTCTGGAGTTTTAGCTTCGTTGTGATTTTAGACCACTAAAACCTGCTTTTAAATCTTACAATTTAACCATTTAAGCATAAATTTCAATAATTTCTCTTTAACGTCTATCCATCTATCTATAGATAGACTTACCTAACGCAATAGTTATATTGGGAAGTATAAGATGCAATTGTTAAATCTCAAGCGATCTATTTTTTAGTTCACGTTACAACACGTTCACGTTACAAGCTTAGTGTTTGACATGTCCTACCCAATTTTTTATATTTTGCGTTAAGAGAAACTAGAGGTCACACTTTTTCTTCTAATCAGAACCAGGAAATAAAAATAATTTATACCCACAACTCAAGTGGTACAAAGAGATTATTTTCGTGTAAATAGAATATGCCTTGCCTGTGAATCTTCACACGAAGATGGACGCTGCAGTTGGAGTTTGGGTAAAAAAATAAAACACCGAAAATCATTAATCCGAAAACAATAGTTTTATTTAAGAACATTTCACTTTCTCATAAAATATACACATTGTTTTTGTCATTAAACTAAACTGTAAGTAAATACTAATTTTTAAATACCAATTTTCACATACGGATTCGCCCGCTATCGCGTTTCGGTCTAATTGGTGTTACATACATGTACAAATCCTTTACTTAACACTATTTAGAAAAGAAAAAAAAAATTAAATGAAAGCATGATTTTGTACATTCATTCAAATTAAAAAAAACACAAGTCCTCTGGTTCAATCGTTAATTAAAGTGTGATGATAAAATTCTAGTCCATTGTCGATACTTAAAAATAACAGTTTGTATGTTGTATGTGCAGGCTGTTATACTGGAAGAGGTCGTTTGTGGGGTACGGTGTGGTCGTCATACACATCATATATATGTAAAGACACCCTACCCAACACGACACTCTCTTTAATTCTCGCAGCAAACTACAGCACACCATAGCACGCTACAGTGTACTATAGCACCCTTCAGCACACTATAGTACTTTATAGTACGGTATAGCCCGCTACAGCACACTATAGGACATCTACAGCCTACTACAGCATGCCACAGCACACTATAGCATATTACAGCATACCGTAGCCACAATCGCTGCGATCGCGTAGCTAAACGTCGCTATACAATAATAGCTGTCCAACTTACCGAATACAAACACACGACGCTTGCACACAAGCACACACAGTCCGTGGCGCACAAACACTAGGGTACTTATGACATATTGCGATGGAATCAATAAAACTATTGTTTGTTTCTGTTGTTTGCTGTTCGTTCGCCTGCGAGTACGGTACTGTAACGTAGCGCGTCGCCTAGTGGACGTCGGAGCTCTCCTGCTTCATGGGGTGGCTGGCCGGGTCCGCCGTGTTGATGGGCTGCAACAAGAGGGCGGTGAGTCTCGCGGCTAGCGGGGGGGAGGGGGCGGGCGGGGGCGGGCACTTACGAGCGTGATGGCGGGCTGCGGCGGCGGCTGCGCCGCGGGCGGCGGCGGCAGCGCGGGCGGGTCGTGCACGGCCGTGGTGGAGTGCGCGGCCTGCGCGCCGCCGTAGTAGCCGCCGTTCATGCCCTCGCTGTAGGTGACGGAGGGCGGCGGCTGCGGCGCGGCCAGCGGCGGCGCGGGCGGCGGCAGCACGGGCGCGGCGCCGGGCAGGAAGTAGTCCTTGTTGACGCAGTTGCGCAGGCAGTCGGGGATGCGGCCCACGATGGCGCGCCGGATCTCCGACGCCGCCATCTCGCGCAGCTCCTGCGCGCTGGCGTCGGAGTAGAAGGCGGCGTGCGGCGTGCACAGCACGTTAGGCGCGTCCTTCAGCGGGCCCTGCTGGAACACGTTGAAGGGCTCGTTCTCGTGCACGTCCAGCGCGGCGGCGCGGATGCGGCCCTGCTTCAGCGCCGACGCGAGCCCCTCGTCGTCCACCAGCCCGCCGCGCGCCGTGTTCACGAGGAACGCTCCTGCTCAAACACAATTATAGAGTAAACAACACTAACATAGTAAAAATATGGAAAGAATTTCAATATTTTCTCTTTTATATGTAAAAATACAAAAAATAACTAAAGATGGACAGAAATTTCACACAGATTGATAACTACTATTATGTAATTGCACTAAATAAATAATGAAATTGTAACTTTTATATTAAAAAAAAATACAGCTGAATTGATTAAAAAAGGAACTGAGTAAGTTTTTTGCTTACTCTTCCGTGGCTCGGACCTGGACTGAACCAGTGGTAATTTTAACGATTCATAAGTACTTGCTCTTTCACAATGAATAGCATTTCAATTTAAATTAAATAATATTATAACATTACCTGGACGCATTTGTTTAATAGTGAATTCATTAATAAGGTGGTGATTGTGTTCATTTAGACTGCAATGCAATGAAACACAGTCACTTTGGAAAAGGAGGTCCTGAAATCAAAACACATTGTTGATCATTATAAAAAAGAATAAATAATGACAATATATATTATGAAACTTTATTTAATTTTTGTTAAAAAGTTTTAAAAAGTCCTTTTTATTTGTGGTGTACCAATATTGTAAGTGTGAAGGTTCGTGAGGATGGATGTTTGTTCCACTTTCATGCAAAAACTACTGAATGGATTTAGATGATACTTTACAGTAAAATACCTTATACATACAATCTTTTGCTTAGTAAGTGTTAATACGCACTTTAAAGTGGTCGGACCTTTAAAGTAAAAATAAGTAAGTTAACTCTTGGTCAAGTTTCATCAGATGTTCGATAAGTTAATATGAAACATCATCGACAAACATTTTGAAATCGATATCTAATCTTTACTAACACCGACACATCGATTTAACGAGACGGACGAACTGAGTACGTCGATTAAGTATACTCAATTGATTAGGCTCATTTATGTTGTGACGCTACCTGTAGCGGTAACAGAAGGCTGTGTCTGCGAAATTTGCAGACAAAAGTTTGGATGATTTTTTAGTCCCTTATCTGATTAGTGATAATAGAAATAGTTACAAAATACAAACTTATAAACTGTAACTCTTATTGCACTATGGTCTTCAAGTCGTGACCGCCGTGAGGTACAGGCCTTCTAACTTTTTATTGTTTAATACCATCCGGAATAAAATAATGAAAAATAAGATACGAAAAAAAATAAAGTCTGCGCAGCCATGTACAGCTTAAGAGCGGCAATGGCTCATCGACCGCACTCATAAATACGTAAGTTACAATAAAACGTACACATAATAAGTACTTATATACTATAATTTAATTAAACGTGACTTTGACAAGTTTATTACAACATATTAGTATTTTGTACAACATGATTTAACAGTTTATAAAAATACAATATTTTTCATCAAATGGTTTATAAAAATTAAGAAGTTAAGAAGATTTTTTTGTCAATTACCTGTAGTGTATAAACCCTGGTGAGGCCCAGCGACTTTTCAATGCCGTCGGGCAAGTAGGGGTCGTAAAAGATTACGTTGAATCCGAACGCCTTAGCGCGTAGGGCGACCGCCGAGCCAATACGCCCAAGACCCACTATACCGAGGGTGTCACCTCGAATTCTGGCGCAACCTGCCGCCGCTTCGCGCACTTGTTCTGGACCTGATAAAGCAATGTACATGAAATAACTAACGAGCCGCTCGTGATTTCCCCCGTAGAACTACATATTTAATTATTCACTCATCTGAAGTACTTCCGTGTATATAACACTATCATTTTATTTATTTTTTACTATTTATACATCAAGAACTAAAGCTTCAACCAATTCAATGAAACAGTTATTTTGTAGCAATTTTGTTAAACAAAACAGTTTATATGTATTTATTGTTTATTTATGAACCGATTAAAATAAAACACTACATATTAAGGAAAGTTTGGCCAAATACAATAGTGAATTTGAAATTACAAACAGTTGATTTGCCAGTAATAATTTATCTCACGTATCTTATTATCTATTATGTGTATGAGGAAGTAGCGAAAATTTAAACTATGACGGTTTGGTGCTCTCATCCTTTTCTAGGATTATATGAGATATTGTTCACGTTTATTACTTTTTAATATAAGGATTATTGCGATAATTATGTCAATTTATTTATATTTAACAACATCACGTTGGGTACACACAGCATAGCAGGGTAAGCAGAGAGTACTCTATTAAGATACTCTGTTTCCTACTTGCCGCCCATATTTGTAAGTGGCGGAACTCAATACCGTCTTGTTGCCAGAGCAAAGAAATATAAATACCTCATTCATCAGTGGGAATCGAACCTACAATAGCAGTATCACGTTTACAGTTACATGCTGTGAAAAATTCTTTGATTAAGAATAATATTACAAACTAAATATGATTTTGACTCAATGGATGAAATTCAGAAACGGAAATTTAAAAAACAAATCTGACACTTTTCTGACACTGAAAAGTTTTCAAATTCGAAATTGCAAGCAAGTTATTTACACGACCAACATCTTATATAAATATAGCATCTACAAAATTACAAATGATACTCTAAAATTTTGTAACGAAAATTAAATAAGCTTTCACGCTATACCCCGCACACAACAGGGAAGGCAGAGGGAGTATTACTCCGTTCCAAACTTTTCGCCGAATTCTGGAAGAATTGCGTAGTGAGTTACTCAACGCTACGCTTTGCCTCGACAGCAGAGCGAATAAATGGAAATATAAACTTAAATAAATATTTCATTTCCTCGAGTGGGGATCGAACCCAAAACGAGTCGCGTTTGCGTTCACAATTTGTGCCCCTGCACCATGACTGGTCTTAATTAAAATTCCAGTTTAAAATGTAATATATATTAAATTTGTTAGATTACACGTGTATTGAAATACACGTGTACTGATATGTATATGAACTAAAAAACACAAGATATTACTATGTAATGTTATATGTGTGTCATACATTAAAATTTTAAATATGTAGATTGCCAGCTAATTTATTATTTAAGTGATTGATAATACTTATAAACACTCACTTTAAATATTAATAATTACACTGTAGGCAGCGTCTATCTCTAGCCGCGATAATTGTAGGTACAACCAAATCGGTGGACGGATGATATTAATTTTAAATTATTTTCACGCCCCTGCTCTTGCGTGCAACAACAGGTGGCGTTGAGTTCCTCCACTCAAAACGCAATGTTTTGAAAATTTGGCGGAATGTACACAACGTCATGTCTTAACATTAGGTTCCATCTGCCTACCCTGCTAAGCGGGAAAAAGCGAGAATCTGCTTTAATATTTTTTTAAAAGTATTTATATACTATTATATCTCACTGAACAAAATCTTTTTATGCAAGCATTCCATTCAATATTTTCCTAAGGATTACTAAATAAAAAATATTTTCCTTTCTAACTGTTCTTTATTCTATACTATTTATAAAATAACCAACGTGAATCTGACAATCGTGAGCTACTTCTTTTTCTTATATAATCTATGTATTTATTAACTTTGGTTATAACTTGATTTTAACTTTCAATAAATAAGTTTGTTTATATTTAAAGTGTTATATTTTTAACCGACTTCTGTTAAGAGGAAGTTATCAATTCCGACAGTATTTTTTTTGTTACCTTAGAACTTTTGATTGGGTGAACCGATATTATTTTAAAAGCTAGTGCTTGTCGTGTGGCCTCATTTTGATTTGATCCACTTTTAACAATGGTATCCATGAGAAAATCACATAAGTCTTACATTTGCATAATGTATGTGCGCGTCAAATAGACGAATAACTGAATATTGCCGCCATCCGATTTCGATGCTCCTTTTTTTATTGGTAAGGAAGGAGACACTTTGACAAACCATCCTAGTTTGATGAAAATTTGTTTGGACTCTGATTATGGAGTCTAGTTAAAGTTGACGAAGTCGGTTTTTTTTATTTTTAATTATTATTAGAAAGGATTTTTTACATACATATTTCAAGGGAGATGAATGATATTAGCTATATTGTATAATTGTGGCACACAAATTGAATCAAAATACCATACAGTGATAAGACGATACTTAGTTTCTCTATTCTTTAACAATTTTTGCTTACCTGTAAATTTTTTCCCTTCCCGCACCATATTAGCGAGCCAGTACGTCCGCCGGTATAAATTCAATATGAGACACATCGTCGTGTCCGCCACCTCCTCGACGCCGTAGCCCGGTACATTACATACAGCTATACCTGAAATTTGCAACATATTTACATTCCAACTATTATCTATAAATTAGTCCATACCATTTATAAAGGTAAATCTTAGGAATTACTGAATTGAATTGGAGTTTTTTATACTAAATAGTTTTTTATACTAGATATTTATCGAGGAGGCCCACCGTGCCTGCGGTCAGAGATATTGTGGGTACTTAAAACCTGCAATATGTTTACATATTTATAAGTTATTTCGTTATGACCAAGGGAACGAAGACGCAGATAAAACGGTAGTTATTTATAAATATATAAAATGTAACACTTTAATTTAATAGAGTAATTTCGTTGATATGAATTATATTGTCGCCTTTAGAGATTTGTTATTAAAATTATATTGCAACTTCTGTAGTTAAAACCAAATACACTTGAAAACATGAATTTTCATTGACTAAATTGAAATTAGGTCAATTCAACACTAGACAAAGAGAATCTAGTTTTCAAACTTTGCTTTCTCTATGTTTCGAACATCCATGTGGAATGACGTAACCCAACGCCGCGCTCTTCCACAACCGAGTGAACATACATACTTCCCAGAAACAAAGACCCACCACCAACCCGCTTCGACCAGATATTCAACAATCATTCTCTCCACCAATCAATCCTAACAGCATTAGAAGACCACTCACCTAGTTCCCCCGCCGCTTTAACATCAATATTATCAACACCCGACCCGATGCGCACTATGATCCGCAGCGCCTTGAACTTCTCCAGGTCCTCCTTGGTTAGTATGATGGTGTGCCACATGAGAGCACCGACTGCCTCATTGAGCACCTTCTCGTGTATCTCCGACGTTGATTGGGCGTCGCAAAACGCCACTGTCGCCACGTCTTTTAGTATTGGCATCTCGACGGTGCAGTCTCTACCGTCGAGCAGCGCCACAAGGGGCCTGGAAAATATAAATAATATATTAAATATATATAAAAATATAAGAAAAGTCATACATTTTATTAACGAAAAAAAATCCTTAGTTTCGTTTTCTTAGACGATGAAAATCGAATTGAATGTAAAAAAAATATGTAAGTAAACACAAATACTTTATTTTATAGAGCTATGAATGGTAAATTATTTACAGTTTACACGTAGCAGCGGGAAGCTTCACTTACTCTCTCTAGAGTATTTAATAATAATTTATATCTATAATAGTTTCAAAATGATGCTATAAGAAACAAAATATTATGAAAACGTCTAACATATAAAACGTTTCCATTAAATAATGAACAGAAATACTCTGATTTGCATATGCATGAGGTAATATATACCATGGATACATTATGGGTTGCAGAATAAAGTACATAAATAGGACTTTGACCTACTACAAAAGTATCTAAAGAACATTTCTTTTGGTTTGCCTTTCTTTTATTATTATTCAACTAAATTTCCAAATTTGTGTTTTATTTTTATTACATTGATAATATTTATTTCGCGTACAGACAGCGTAGTATCAAATATCAGATAATTTTTAATATAACGCATCGACAACTCTGTAGGTACTATAAATTCATATTGTATAGAACACCTGTAACAAGCCTAATGCAAATCATAATATGAATAAATTTCGATAATTTAACTATCCATAATGTACCAATTTCGAATATAAAATAATAGTACAATTGAAACATAAAGGGAACGTTGATTTAAGCAAATACAAGCTAAACTAGACTCCAGCCTAATTCAATATTAACAACAATCCGGTCGAATAATTACGGTACCATACAATCCACTACGTACGTATATGGTAAATTCGTTGCATCGTCGTAGGCGATTCCCGGTGCATATTAATCAAGCGGAATTGTTTCTCTCGCGACTAATTGTCGGGCACATTCACCACGGGAATACATTGGCTATTGAATACGTGTTGTTTCCATGTAAATAAACAGTTTTACAAGTTCTATATCGTCTTGTTCGTATTGTCACTAATTCATTTCTAGAATATATTTGTGTGTGTTTGAGCCAGGCTGACAGTTTTGGGTTCGATTCCCACTCGAGGCATTGAATATATTAATTTCCTCTCTCTGGTAATAAGGGAAAAAGAGGCATTACGTTTCACCACTCGATAGGCAATGTCTAGAAAATCGAGCAAAAATTGGGAGCGAAGTATCTTTACACTAAATCTCTTCATACTCTTATCCATGTTACATGCGATATGTATAAATAAGACGTTCCGTTGTAAAACATATCAACATTTTAGTATTGAAGATTGAAAAAATGCCTATAACTTGAATAACTTTAAGCAATCTCAATAGAAAATGTGAATAGACACGCTATTGAATACTACAATAAAACAAAGGATGCATTGCATTATTATCTTCGCTAGAAGCTAGCTATTCACTAACTATTCAAAACTCCATCCGTCCAACTAACTGATTATTATACGAACGAGACTGTTTAAAGTTTATATGATAGTGACCGTTGTATTGTCTTAACAAAAAATATTTTGATATCGTAAGATATTGTAGTAAAATATGTTAAAAATCGTAAGAAGTATAAGAGCAATCGTGACCTGACGAGTCGTGTGTTTAGCCTTTCTGGTGCTCATTAACTCTTTAACTCTTTATTTATCAACCACTTAACCGTACTCAGACAATAAATAACTGCCTGTATTAAAGTTACTTTGCAACGTAAACGACTAACTAATACAGTTCAACATTGTCATTTAATAGTAATATAAACCTAAAATCCATTTCCTTCGCGAATAAAGCAAATGTGCCGGTAAAATTTATTACAAAACCCGACGCGCCTTAAAGACGACATAAATTACACCAGAAGATATCGCTATATACTTTATGTAATGTCAACCTTTGGCCGGATCCCCGGGATAGCGACGATCAAATCGAATAGTCGGACAAATTGGATTCCAAATCAAATATCGGCTACTTGGGATATGGAGTAGATTAAAACGACTTGTGGACCCTCCCAGGCTCCGTAATAATTAGAGCCGCGCCAGTACGATTAAACTAATAAATTAAACTTTCGTCATAGCAAGGCTGAATTATTATTATTGCCGCTGAAACTTTCGACGGGTGGAACGGGAAAGTAATTCCGAAGGGGGAACTTTTACGGAATTTCGTGGAACTTTGCCGGCAGACGAAAACAGATTTTGGGGGCAAACAAAGAGACGGGGTAGCGGCGTAGCGCAGAGGCAACCCCTTTTGGGCAAGTTTTGATGGAAAGTAAATGGGATTAGCGCGCGAAAAGAATAAGTTGACTAGACCCGATGGACGAGGCTTTTTAGGTTTGCAGAACTCTGCGGACTTTGAAAGTGAATTAGGGCAGATACTTGGAAATCTTTGACGAGCGTATTGTTTATCTTCGATATCGCACGACTTGCGCTCGTGTCAGACGAGTGGCTATCACGCTAATTTATTTGTTTCCTCCGAAATAGGAACTTGTTTGTGTTCTTGTTGAAATCTATACATTATTTTATTACCTTTTACTATTCTAACATAATATATTGCTAAGCACAAGTGTATTTTTAGGATTATGAGTAAAGCGAGAGAACTTGTAAGCTCGGAAACTGTACATACCTCAATATCGAGCTCTTAAATCTGTCCTGACTCACACAACGTAAATTATACACATTTCAGAGCGATTGAATTGTATTTTGTTAGAAAAACATAAAAAAAAAGTCGGAAGTGTCAATTTGTTTTACGTCCTACACTTACTTTCAAATTTGTAACTTTGGTGAAAGTCATTAATAGACTTATTGACCATAGATCATTTCATGATTTCGTTCACCGCCCGCTTGCCGCGTCGCCTTAATACGGTGCTAATGAGGTTTGAATTAACTCTAGTCATGCAACAATACAATTCAAACCTATTAAATGTGTTAAAATGATAAGCATTACTCCTTACGTTTGTAAAAGTTCTTATTATAATTAAAAATTAGTTTAAACGTAATAAAGATAGTATAAATACAAGTATTTTATTTATTACAGTTATTCAAATAAAAATAATAAGTGTAAAAAAAAATGCTGGTGCAATCATTTTCCACATAGAAACTATAATCAAAATAGTTTTATTACCATTTTAACAAAAAGCATCCTCTTAATTTTATTTAGTAGTTTATTTTGCGCATTCCCACATTACCGTAGCACACTTAACACAGAAAGCACATTATACAAACAAATGCACCAACGCCATTTCGTCCCGCCTTGACCTATCTCTAACCTTCCTACGACGCATTGCAGATTTACTTTTGACTCTAGAGAATTTATTTTATAATACCTATATGATTTGTGACCGGTTGAAATAAATTTAACTTCAACTTTATTGAACGTATATACTTAAACACTTGGGACGTGACTGACTGACTAAGTCAAAGCACTCTAAAATGTTTTGAAAAAACTATGTTATATCTAATACTGGATGACATAGTCAAACTGTGTATTTCATTATGTTACCTGAGGTACCATTTGTAGACCTTCGATTCCTTGAAAGAGTATATTAACAATAGAGGTGGTTCTCCGGTCTAATGATATTGAATATGCCAGTTTTAAATTCATAGAAAGTTTAACAATACATTATTTATTACTAAGCCTTTTCTTTCTTCTCATATTTTAACATGAACTGCAACAGTATGTGCTAAACCTAATAATAAATCAACTGTTTTAAATACTTTAAGGCGACAAACAATTTAAATAAGCGGCGCCGACAATCAAAGAGGCCGACATGAAACGGGTTATGTAATTTATGTATGTATGCGTTCGGTGTGATGATGATAATAATAATATAACCAACGGTTATGAGTTTACGGCGCGGCAAATATCAAGGACACCCGAGGCCGACGCCGCAAGTGCTCTCCTCGTTCTTTATGACCCTCGACGATTCGGATAAATAAACCACGAATGGCGTTACATAATACCTATATACTATTCGAGATATGTTGAGAAATGTGTATGTTAGGATTTGTCATAAAAATCATTTGCTGAGTTACGCACATATCTACGCAATGTGGCAGAGGGAACGGAATTTTTACGGCATTGTGCAATTCGCAATAGTGGAACTCAACGCCGCGCTTTGACTCCAGCATGAGGAAATGAAAATATTAAATAATTCATTCTCCGAGTGAGCATCGAACCCACAACCGTCGCGTTAATAATAGCACACTTGTGCTTCTGAGGTACGATGGTCTCTCTTTTTAATACTCGTTTTTATTTGGAACATAATGTAAGATGCAAAAAATCTGCCTTTTTATGATATACAAACGAAAACTATATAGATTGCTAGAATGTTGTGATCATTGTTTTAGTGAATGTGTTATATTTAACGAGCCAAATTGTTTCCTTTCTAATAATAAAGAGGAACCTTTTGAAAAGAAATTGATTATATAACTAACAAAATATATAAATCATATACTACAATATTAATATAAAAATATTTAAGACCGAACATTTAAAAGTATTGATTACATCCAATGCAAGTCTAACAAAAATAAAAATGCCGCTACAAATCAATATACGTTTCTCCAACAAAGAACTAAGTTGTAATGTAACGAATCTGCATGTCAAAAGTTTATCTCTAATCTGCGTTCATACAGCGCTTGAACTCCGAAGCACATCCGGTTCGTTTTACGTTTATATACTTTAGTTTATTATTTAGAATACTAAGTTCAATGTACACAAAGTTGAATGGTAATAGCGTGTTTCAACTTTGCATAAGAGCCGAGAAAACATATTGAAGCATATAAAACGGAGCAGTAAAAAGCTAATGCGCTCTACTGCAGTAGATGATTGCAGGCTATTTTCTTTAAACTTGAATGATGAGACGAAAAAGTTGTTCCGTTTTATATTATAAAGTACCAAGTTAGTATGGGATTAAACATAGAAAATAATATAAAACGTGCTTAAGTGTTTGAACTAAGTAATAAGATTTCTATAAATATACTCGTATAACGAGCAGAATTTAATAAAAGTTTTAAGCGTGGGTACTTCCAGTACTAAGGTACTGGAGGTGCCACACAAAACAACAATAAGGCTCACCTCGACTGCAGGGGTCCATTGGCGATCGGACCCCGCATGCTATCCATACGCGCTCTCTTTGGCAGCATCTTGCGTTTGTCCATTTAAAGCGGCAGAGCCGCTTTAATTACCGCTCCGCAGCGCGTCACCTGCAAACAACATTTCATTTATTACGTGACCGAGTTCACTTATATTGCTGTTGGAATGTTTTCTCAATTGAAAATGTGCACTGAAACTTAAAACTCTCGTGTCGACGCCATTTTCATTATTATATATTATTTTACCAATGAAAAACAGTCAAGTGTATGCTTCAAATTTTTATTTCAATTGGAATTATATGTTTGAATTTTTTTATTAAGTTTACTTTTGTTTAAGAGTTTTATTTTTATTTAACAGTTAGTTATTAAGTTTCACAATACAACCAAACACAAGTATTAGTTGTATAATCACATTCATTAGTTTATTACATAGTTAAACAATAAATATTAGTAAATAGCAACAAGTTTCGAGGATATAATTCATGTTAATTTCCACAATAAAACAATGTAAATAATGTCCTAGGTAATTTACTTGTAAAAATATTAATATATTAAAATGACAGGAGGTCAACAGTGTGTTAAGCGGCTAGGAAATACCTTTAATTACAGGAATGAGCACGTGTCTTTAGATGTTAAGCACGTTATAAGGACCGACCGTCACTCAACAGATATACCTATAGGTATTACGAGGTAAAATTCAATCGACTTGAATGTGAGCCGTTTCAGTATTAAAGCAACGAGGTTGCTTAACGTTGCAAATTTTATTATCACACAGCCTTCGGACCATCTATAGAATGCAATGTATAAATAACTCATATAAATAATAATTGTGAAAACGTAACCAATATCCAATTTCACTGTATTCAATTTTATTTTTTAAACGTTCATATCACCGAAATTCATTAAAATGTTAAAATTACGTTTTATACAGACATTATGAACCACGACTTAGCAAACTTTATGAATTGTTTTAAATCGTATAGACATCTAGCGTGTCTCAATGTATCAATTTTGCAGAGTCGAGCAAACGGCAGCGTGTACAATGTGAGTGTTCGATATCTGGAGCTCTGCCAAAGCGATTTGGGTGCATGAATATACAGTTATGGAAATAACGAATAAAAGAATCTGAATTATCTATCAAAACCGTTTCATGACTCAATAAGTAAATTATGAATATGAATGGAATAGAATACTGGAAAACGGTTAAATTTATCATGCGAGAACGATTTCTTGAATTACAATTTTTTTTAGAATATTTAAGATTGTTAGGAAACATATAATTCTAATATGTACGTTGATGATTTCTTGTTTAACAATTTAATAATAGCGGCAACTAGTGTCTTCTTCTAAACGTAGTTCCTCGAAAAACATATATAAACAAACACTTAATTTCAGGTACTTAGATAACCGTATTGCAGGACTTATTCCTTGTAAGTTAAAATAACGAAATCCACACAAACACGTCATAATTGATTATACTATGAAGGGGCGGCTTGCGTTATATACATTAGGTATATATGTATTATGAGAATGAGTGAACGATCAATATCTGTGTCTACTCACAATTTCAATGTCATTAGGGTTGGCGTTGGCAAATCGGTGTCGGTCTCGCCGCGCTCATTTTACCTAGGGCAGAAACACAACTTGTTGAATTACTGATCTACTCTAGACCCTACTTATTACCTACTGCGCTACATTGTCAGATCGTCTATGTTAATTTGCGTTGTTGTTGATACACGTTTACAAAACATGGATTACAGAGTCTTTTTAACATGTTTTGATATTCAAAAGAGTATGTGTAATATGTTCATACAACATATTCTTTCATAATGACGTATTTAATAGCTTAAAAGCATACTGGACAGGTGTAGACAGGTGTATGAATAATTTTATGAATCTCATACATAAATTGGCTACTTGTTGTATATTATCTTAATGACATAAATAACTGAACTTTGGGGAATATAAATAAGGTGTCGAAAAAAAATTAAAACTAAAAAACGAAACTTTAGTTAATATAATCAACGGGCAAAAGAAGCGAATTTACGAAAATGATAACATGACGTTTTTCTGAAAATATTTGATAAGCTCTGAGAGTAAAAATATAAATAACTATACTATCAATAAAATAATACGTATGCCACTTTTTCAATTTTATAAAAAAAAATGTAAAGTTTTACTATAATCGTGTACTTAAATAATTTATTTTTCTGATTACTAAAAGATACAAGACAGAACACTTAAAGCAAAAAATAATAATATAAACTCCATCAAAATTTGACCATCATGTAAAAAATTATGAGAAATTAAAATCATTCTTTAATTTGATAGTTAATGAAAGAACACCATAATTTCTTTTTTAAATATATTTCTCTATAATAATTAAAACTTATTCTATTGTAATAATAACGACGTTTCAAGGAAAGACAAATAGCATTTCATGAATTCGAACAATGATCACACGCACACTTTCAATATTTTTTCCTATATTCCGCTATATAAGCGGAACATTTTCGTTATTAATAACTTCATAAAAGTAGGTCATTATATAATCAAAACAATGGCTCTTTAGCAGATACGTAGTGACGTGTATCGATAAATATTATGTAAGCACCATTAAGCAATACAAATAGAAGGAAAATGTATAATAATCATTAATAACCTGAATACGTTTATTTATATCTGGTATAGTCGGGGACTATTACTTGTCATTGTCGAAGTGGACAGATACTTCTTAATACACCAACTTAGGTCATAAATGTATAAAATTGTATATTCGGATGTTTGTTTACGTATTAAAGAAGGGCAATTTAACTGTTCGTTATCTGGATACGTACTATAGTGATAACATGATTGACAATGATAATTAGAAAAGCATTTCGAATAAGGCCAGTCGTGGCACAAGCAGTAGGTTTAACTCCAACACGAGGAAATGAAATATTGAATATTTTCTTTTCTTCGCTCTGGTGTCGAGGCAAAGTGTGGCGTTGATTACCGTGACACAATACACAATTGCCTCCAGAACTCGGCGGAAAGTCCCTCTGTCTACCATGCCACATGCGGGATACAGCGTTAACTTAGAAAAACATATTGACTATGATACAAATCGTCAAACGATAGGTACTTAATATACAATTATAAAAAGTTCCGCATAACTTATTAAGTGACAGTTTTCTTTGAAATGATAACGAATACAAATTTGTTAATGTTTATATTTGGTCCTCTATGTAAATTTTTATGTAAATATATTTATTTCGTATAATATTAAATGGAAAGTTGTTTGTATTATATGCTTTTTAGTACTAACCCTTTGTGTTATGTATGTATAATGTACATATTGATTATTATCTTTTTATACGTGAAGGGAATTTTTAACAGGTATTTTGTTAACATGCCGTGACATTGGCGAAGTGATTTGTGCTGAAGTGGCACGCCGGAATACAAAAATGATGTACATATATATATAATAATAATTTCAACGGTAAAATGTTTATCTACGCGGATTATGTACACGCTTCTTGAAGCCAATTAACTGCTATTGTAGTGTCTTGACACTTACGCAAGCATAACTAACTATACATGCCTGTATAACTGTTATTTTTATTATTTATGTCGAGAGCTTCAAAAACATTATAAATTACACCCGTGATACAGGATTTTTTCTCAAAAAGAAAAAATATTTAACTAACTCAACTAACTCACGAAACATACGATTGTCAACATTTCTATGCCACAATACATTGTATTTACTCTGAAACTTTCCATGACGTTTCCTTTTAGGATATCTTGAAATATGTCACATAACGAACACATATAAATCATATTTTATTTTGACTTGAAATCGAAATAGGATCAAATAACTTTCGCTATAAAAGTAAAATATGTAGAATCGTATGATTTATAGACATTGTTACACGTACGGAATATAATACATTTATAAAAAAAAAAATTAAGCATATTTTTCCAAAGTCATCGAGGTTGGAAAAAACGCTCTCAAGTTATAAGATTAGATAATGGAATAAAAACAATGCAAAACTAATCTCAATCGAGTAAATGTCCCTTTTCAACACTTGTGTCGTCGTCGTCGCATCGTGTGGCGGTAATGTTTTAAAGGGTAATTAAATATTTCTTGGTATATCAATTAACGGTCGCATCTCGTTTATCTCAACTGTCGAGCAAATATGTAACTTGTAATGACCTTGCGTGGTGAATGAACACGTTTTCATTATACATATACTTTATATGCATTAATATTCTACGATTCATGAATAGAAATCATTATTTATAATAAATTATAAAATTAAACTTGTGTGATGTAAAATTTATATATTATAGAATTATGTTAAGAACATGATTCCTGTTTTGCTCACTGAGTCGTGGCGTTGTGAGAAAATATGAATAATTATAAAATGAGTATATAAATAATAGAATATTTTTTTTCTATATTTACTAATTTTTGCACTTTACCTTTTGTCGTTTCATTCGTTACTTTTCAAATAACACGTTCTACTAAGCTCGTTTAGTGCAGTGCAGTGTTCAATATGCTTATGGAATGAGTACACGATAAAAGCAAGTTAGGAAGTGGGTTGCTTGTTCTCTTCAAATAATTAGCATGCCTGATTTCAATACAATACACGATTAAACTGTATTGAGTATAAAAATTGCAATAAAAGCTATATATAGTTTAGTGATGGTAAAACAAACGACAGTTGGAGTAGTAGGTACTTACTATCTCGGCTAAAAATAAAAAAGTGTGTATTAAAATATGATATTGTGTAACAATTAACATGTAAAGAGGTTTAGTTCATAAATTAGACTACAAAATATGTAAAGTATATATTTTTAAAAGAGCAAATAAATCATGTGCGTTAAAAACTAAATTTAGTAGTTCAAATATTCCCGACGCGTGTGGCACTGGGAAGCCTCTAGAAATATAATAATCACGGTCGGGTGAGCGAACTGAATGAAATTCGAAGATTCCGCAAGAACATCCATTTCAAAAAGTAGGTCAGCCCCTCTATGAAAAAATGTGTCTGAAATACGCATTAAAAGGTGAAGTTAATATCAGTATAGTATCGCTATAATGACGTTAACGATAAATTCGCCGAATCTATGATTTACTTCTAATTATAGCGTCTATTTAATTAATATTTTTTTTAGTTTTTATAAACTCATCGCATCCAGCATAAAGCGGGGAAGGCAGAGGGACCTAGCGTTTAGACACTCCGTTTCTCAGGCACCGACCAATTTTCGAAACAATGCGTGCAAAATGATAAAACTCTACGTGGTGCTTAGTTATCAGAGCGAGTTAATTAAAATACAGAAAAGGAAATAACTCATTCCACAGAATGCGAATCGAAGCCATCTTTTGTTTTATGGAAAAGACACGGCAAACGAGCGTTCGGGTCACCTGATGGTAAGTGATTACCGCCGCCCACGGACCTGTGCAACACCAGAGGAGCTACAGATGCGTTGCCGGCCTTTAAGGTGGGTTGGGCGCCGGAGCCCGGCATTACCTGATGCGAAACACAGTGGCATAAAATTTAAATACATATACGTTATAGAAACGAGATACGTATATTACTGAGCACGCTACGTCGTTGCTTAACGAATTCATGTAGACACTTATATCAATATCACATCCGGGCCAGTCACTGTCGGATCAAACGTGGAAGTAATACGGCTGGTGCGTATAACCAGAAGTAGCATATCATTAAGTTCTAGGTTATACTTTCAAGTTGTTTCGCGTTCATCAGTGATTTAAGGGTCATGTATGGAACGGCAATGTTATAAATGAAATTGAGCGTAATGAGAATATAGGTTTTGATCTTTAAATTCATACTTTTAAGTATGAGCCTGACTCATGTTACTAAATTTCAAATTCTACTTCTTACACATGAAATTGATCTTTTTGAATAACAAATTCTTTTTAGACCTTAAAATAGAATCTTTACAATCCTTTTGATTTGTTCAAAAGGATGAATACGAACTTTAAAAGATAATGAGAGGTATGTATTTGAACTCACCAGCGCTGCTCTTGTGACGTAGTCAGGCCGCGATCACCGATCCATCGGCGCACCGGCATTGAGTTGACGCTCGCGTCGGCGCCACCACGGACGCGCGCGCACACACACAGTCACTACGAGGCGCACACGCACACGCGCACGCGCACACTACCGCACCGCACTTTACACTGTCACACACTGACTGTTGCGAGCCGAATGAGCTCTCCTCACCTGGAACAAGTATAATCTAACTTGAGACTAAATTCACTTATCACAATAATATCCCGCATATAGCAGGATAGACAGAGGGAACCTAATGTTAAGACTCCCCGCGTTCCCCAATTCAGCGAGTGGAAATCGGACAACAGTTGGTTTACAATGACACGATGTGGTATAATTGTGTCACGATGGCTTCTAATAATAATATCTATGTATTAATATAATTTTAATAAAGAATCTATACTAATAATATAAAGCAGAAAAGTTGATTTTATTAAACAGGTAAATCGCAGGAACTAGTGGTTGGATTTGAAAAATATTTTAGTATTCGATAATTACATTTATTGTTTACCACCTGAACACTGGGTGGGTTGCCACTCTACATCTCGATCGTGTCACGTGTAGTACGAAACTATTTGTCATATCCGTTTCCCCACGGGACGAGGACGCGCGTGAAAGCTGTTGTTTTTTTAACAAACAATAACCAATTACTCAGTAACTACAACTTTAATAACTTAACAATACCAAGCTCATCAACCTTAAGTCTAAGCAAGCAGGCAAGTTACCGTAATGTATAAAAGCACGTGTTTTCGACGTGATAGTATTCGAATTAGAAATTCGTTTACATTGCAACACATTTAACGAGCGAGAGGCGCAAATTGTGAACATCAAATGACACCGCGGTAAGTGCGATGCGATTGCTCGCACGCGGCCCCGACTAATAAATATGTTTTATAGCTTTATACAGAGTTTAATACTTTTGAATCAAATATATGGCCAATATCGTTCTCATCAAACGTGGCGTAAAGTTTAGCGAAATTGTATAGAATACGCAAATAAAACGAATAAGCTGACTTACAATAGTCTTCTTTTAAAAATTTAAACCTAGCGTTAATACACATACACGTCTGCCCTGCACTGCTACAGACCCGACCTACATACATACCATTGCAATATAACGGCACTCCAGAAGATTATTTTTATAGTGTTATGCGGAGACCGGGGTAATATTTTACGGGCCATAAAGCACGGACGGGGGAGCGACGGGGGACATTGTAAACTTTATGATTCAAACGTTACCTGCATTGTTTCCGTCTCAGAGCGTCACACTCGTACGTAACATGTTGGAAATGGCGACGACAACACTACAAAAACCGTCATAATCGAATTACACAGGTGTGTGGTAATAATACAAGTATTGCATTTACGTAATAACGCCACGTCACGTCACATTACAGTGCTCAAATTATTGTTATACATGTATTATTATGGAATCAAACATTTTAAAGATAAGACGGCTATGAATAAAGTAAATCTGAGGTGTTTATCTATTATAGAAATAAAGTAATTCAAGCTTCAGGTATATATAAATAATACATATATCTATACTAATAATATTAAGCTAAAGAGTTTGTTCAGTTGAACGCACTAATCTCAGAAATTGTTGGTACGCTTTGAAAAAATCATTTTGTGTTGGATTGTCCATTTTTCGAAGTAGGCTCTATATTAAAATATATAACTACCTTAGTACTTCCATTCGACGGCGACAAAGCCGCAGGTGAAAGCTACTTTCATATAATACAGAAGCACACGACAAGTTAAATTGTCCATAAATAGATTATACTGTACCACGACGGTTTGTTTGCCACATCTCCAGCCCGCGCAGCTTGGGACGTGAATATTCATATCGATACGCGCTGTTGAATTTCATAAACAAAGATAACAATGTAGTTATTACGTTCGCATAATATTATTGGCGAAATTCGGTGAATAGACAGCAAAGGGTTAACGCATACATTGATGAGTTGGAATGGTTCGGTGTAATTTACGTACGTACTAAACATCATTATTAATTCGTTACAAGCTGAATACACACATATAAAGGGACTTAAATAATATTATTTTGCAGTCGAAAAGCAGTACGAATCGTGTGTGGCAAAGAGAAAACCCACGTGACGTAAGTACGTAATATAGAACGGCTCGCTGAATGATAGACTGCTCAATATATTTAGCTTACGGTGTCTAATTCAGCACTTAGCAACACAGCCTTGTCCAATAATTGTTCGTAATGCAAATAACTAAATATAAATCACGTGGAACCAGCCAGCGCGATGGAGCTCGATGTCGTTACCATTTGTGTTGGCTATTTGCATATCTGTTTCGTTGATTTACGAATACATACACAAATTGCATAATTAAAACACTTTCATGTCTCACTCCGACGTGTATTGATGCATTTGATGGGTTCAAATATCAATAATAACAATGTTCATATTTGATATACATATATATGGAAAAAAATCTCTATCCAATTCGACAAAATACATTAAGTTACACACGCTGCAGTAGGGGGGTAGAGAAACAAAATACATTACATGTTATATATAGCTCAAAGTAAATATTCATAGATAAAATAAACCTATTTTTAAATCAAATCAATAAAATAGCAAAAATTACAGCAAAAACACTAGCCACAAAAATATTATAAAACGGACAAGAATAAAGTTTAAACTAGCTTCAGTAAACAGTAAACCAATAACTGTGTACATAGAAAGTTAAGTAACACACCGACTGCGTATAAAATGTTCCGAGAGTTAAAGTTTCAGGCAAAAAGCGACCGACAGACAACTCAACACAACGCGGCCGGCGGGTCTCGGGGAACTTTTAATTGAAAGCACCATTGATCGCATCCGGCAGCGATCTTGGGATGCAACAATAAATACCGTTTATTTTATACGGAGAACTCGAAAGTTAAACGTTTGCCTATATAAAAAGTTAAAACAATAAGTTTCATTCGTACTATTTCCATATTTAGCTATGTATACTGTTGGTTGTATATAATTTTATCTTTACTCTACATAATTGAAAATCCTTAGAATTAAATTTAGAAATTAAAATTAGAATTTAGAAAAGAACAATAAATATATTATTTGAAATCGTAAAAGAATTCAAAATTCGTAATATATATAATTAGTATTTACCATCACCGTTCAGTTCTACCGTAGCCTCGCAATAACACTCGAGACTAACCCTCAATTAAAAGATAAATGGAGTAGATAGCGAGTGGTGCGGTTATCGTATTAGCCGAGCCATCTAGCAGTCTCTACAGGAAAACAGTTATGATATTATCGGCTGATGGCCGATTAGTACTTTACGAACAATGAAAACTTGAAGCAGACGTAATCACTGACACAGGTATCAAGAATGTAGCAAACTATAAGAAATTGTAAATTTGTGTTATTAATTAACAGAATAAATTAATTTTACTTTATTAACAAAGTTTTGCTTAGATGTCGTTTTAAACGATAGATAATAAGACAGTTTTTCTTTTTCCACGTGTTGGACGTTTTTACAAAAATCATCTACAATAAATCAAGTATAGGTAGGTACAAACAAGTGTGCAATGAACGCTATCAGCCCGTTCCTTATCGGCTCACAGAGTGGCTATGCGGTTTCGAAACCTACTAACTTGTTACCGGTCGGCGGAGGTCTTTGAACTATCGATTGCGGAGTCGCAAGGGCGCTGTCGTGGCGAGTTGACGATCATTGTCTTTAACTTGGGAAACGTGACATCCGTTATCTGTTTTTTTTATTCAAAACTTTTTGTTATCCCGACGACTATATTGTTGTGATCTGTCGATTTAAATTCAAAACAGATGCTCTAAGTTGAATTTTTTAAATTAAATAAACTCCTTTAACTATCGTTTACCACTGAACAAAAATAATAGCAATTAACTGAAACGTTCGGTTATATAAGTTATCAGTAACACTAACAATATGCAACGATATCCGAAATCTCTAAGTCTCAAAACATATGTTCCGCACACTAACCCCACTCAGTTTACATACTTTATAATGTTTAATTATTTCTAATCAAAAGACAAAAACACATAACGAAACATAAGCATTTAGTTGTTAAGCAAAAGAAATTATGTATCTACAATATCAAAATAGATTTGAAACACACTCACACATTAATTTGACACACAGTCTTTCAGTGAAGTACAGCCTTTCACTGCCACAAGACAGTTGTCACAGTATAACCGCAAGTAATTCTAAACTCGATCGTTCTCGAAAGTGCCACTTGGTTAATGACCCCCGCTTTAGAGGAACTTACATATTTCAAATATTTTAAAACGTATCTCTTAGTTTGTAAATATATAGTAAAGGACAGTACGATCATAACGCAGTTTGATTGGGTTGGGTTATAAACGTGATAGTTGTTAGTTCAAATTCCATTGGAGGGAATTAATTATTTACTTTTAATTTCTTTATATTTAGGTATTAGTGTTAGACAAAACGATGCGTTAAGCTACCGAGTATGTAATGCCTCTTAAAATAGACGGAAACAATATATCATCGAATCAGTTGAACATTAACAGAAAAAACAATATTTGCTTTATAAATGAGTTTGTCGACATTGATTCTGTAGCTAAAGCGAATTTTCCAAGGTCTAACTGGACTATACCATTGTATTTAGCGTCGTCGGAACAAGGAAAATAAAATCTGTTATTTTTCTGTATCTTATACAAACGAATTTAAAGACTTTTCTTAGAATAGTTTCATCTCTGTTTATTTTTAAACTCTATTTAGCTCTATATATCCTAAGCTATTAAAGCGACCGTAGTTGTAATGGCGTTATCATTCATATCAATCATGGTATTACATAGATAGATAGGTAGTCCAAGAATATGTAATATGAAACGGTGCCAAACGTAATAACTCCCAGCTGTCAGATAGTACGACAGACAACTGTCGTGCATGTATCGATTGTGATTCCAGCTTTGTTAGACATTACACGTTTGACCTGACGCCAAAACTATGTTAACCAGTATCCTGTTCCGCCATTTACAATGTTAATAACTTGCTTTTACTAAGAACAATAGTTTTAGATATAATTAATGTAACGAAAACTCACAAAAAATTGACCAAGATCTACATCTACCAGTCTGTACTTTCATATCTAAAAAGCTCTGATCTTGATTTTGTTTTGAGGTTTAAATTTGTTTGGTTGAACGTTCTAGTCTCATGAACTTAGCTTAGATAACAAAATATATTTGGTAGCGAAAAATTGTAAAACTCCCTACAGAGATGCTAACAACATAAGTTGTAACAAATGTATAAAAATTTAGACGTAGCTTGATTAGAACGTACGGCTTAGTGGCGTAAGGCGCCACTCCAGAAGGCGCCAGTTTGAGTCCCGCCACGTTCAAATTTTTATACGTTTTCAAAATAAGTATATAATATATGATTTCTTTTGCGTTCATTTATCCCCTATAAAACAATAAAACTCTTACAAAAGCTAAAATTTACAAAAGCTTAAATTTACAAAAGCTTAAATTTACAAAAGCTTAAATTTACAAAAGCTTAAATTTACAAAAGCTTCTGATTTACTGCCTTAGTTATTATATTTGAATATCCCCTTATACGATCTTTTCTGAGAAGGGACTAATACCAAATAAGGGCAAAAGTGTCTACTGGGCCCGATTTCTACCTGTCGTATCACACCGTACAGGACGCAAAGCCAACGTCAATAATTTACAGGCGATAATCTTGAGTGACAGACAATCCCCGCGTTATCGATTGCCGGGGAAATCCCGCTCCAATTAGATATATATATATAATTACTGCAACATCTACCATTAGTTACCTATCGGTTCGTTGAATTATTAGGTGCGCTTAATACGGAAAGCGCAGATTAGCACTGAACTACTAAAACATTAATGACTTTATTTTGGAGTCGTTTCAATATAGTTTGAATAAATTAGATTTATATATGCGATTATAAAAGAAATAACATGATATTCATAATTTAAAATAAAAATTACATAATTCACATACATTTTTTTAACAACACAATCTCTTTTTATATAAAACCAAGCTATTTTTCTTATTATAAAAGCCCTCATAACATAGTACGCTGATACCTATTTATAGTAAACACAAGTCAAGTTGTAATACATACACAATAAATCAGTACAGCCAATGAGATGTATGTGTGTTACGTGTACGTATCAATAAACATTCACGGTCGCGTGTTACGGGGTCAACAAATAACATCGAGGCTACTAGCAATAAAAAAACATTCATATGTAAAATCGATTGTATGACAATTGTATTATTAGATCTTTTCTTTATGTCAGTAATTTTACCATGTTTTAAGAAAGCTATGCAAAAGGTACTTTAGTTGTCGTTAGAGTTTAGTGGTATAGCAGTCATAATAAATTTTGTTCAGATTCTTACTCTGAATATAATCATTATAATCGTAACAAATCATCTGAATTTTGGGAAAACGTTGCCATCTTAAAAAAAAATATATAAAATGTTAATCAACTGAGCCACAAACATTTCGGTTCATGTACTTAAGTAATAAGGTTAAATACAACTAGGTGTGGTATATCATTCATATAATTCTAGTCTAACAACGATTTTGACATAATTCGCGCAAATTAGACAACAATCCACGTTTAAGGCCGTTAAAGAGGAGAAAGGCTAGCAAAGTTATAATGAAATTCACGAGCAATAAAACTTCCCCACAGACTAACCCCCAGATATACATTTGCGCGTAGGGCTGCCACTTGACAGATTCGCAAGCATCGCGAAAATGTAAATTTAATGATAGCTAAATAGATTCAAGTCCAGACGCTGTGGGCTGTTTCCGCTGTTTTTTCGCTTCTTTATATCAGGTGATTCTTTTGTACATTGACCTTGGCTGCTTGAATAAAATATTAAGTACTTGGTTGTTGGCAACTTTTGACACTCTGCAAAGCTTTGAATAAACTGACGTTTCATTATTTTTAATTATTCTATATATGAACTCATTACACAAGCCATCATACATAAAATATTTCACACTAAGCACAATGCTTAAAGGATATTTTGCGAGCATATAAAACATTCTACATTTCCAATGGCTGGTATGACGCCCTAAATGGGTACATCCAAGTTATGAATGTGAAAGCGGCGCGCGGCGGCGAGTGCGCGACCAGACGAGCGACGAGCGCCGAGCGACGAGCGAACTTAGACAAAGACGGGACTAACTTCCATTAAATCTTTTGCAACTAAGTTTCCCGTCCCCCACTGACTCCTGTCTGTTTGTTACTTTACTTATACTTACCTAAGAATATTGGGCAAACTCGCTTAAAACTTTTGATACGTAGTTCGTTGTACCTACCTACTCGTATAACTAATACAAATATGAAATTGCAATTCTGTAAATTAGTGGCAGCTTGATTATAAACATTTAACGTAACTTGCGTTATTACATAAAAATATAACTTAAAACGTTATCTTTCATTACCATTTTTTACAGCCTTATTTATTTTGTGAATTCTCTTAATAAGTCTCTTAATAAATTAAAAATAAAAGTAAAGAAAACGGAGAGTCCCTACAAAAAGTTGTTTAGGATGTAATTCCATATTAAATTCAAAACAGCAGGTGGATGACTTGTAAAACACATTAAGTACAAAGTATACCTAGACGGACACTACATGGACTCGTGTATAGATAATGTAGGGTATATGTTAGTACCAACATTCTTTTTGTAGATAATACTTTTATTACAAAATCGACATTGGTCATTATAATTACTTTTTATAGCAGATAATTTTGAAATGTTTAATTAAACAAACGAACGCATCGCGAACAGGCGAATCACCCAATTAATTATTATCATCACCAGACACACTCGTGTTTCGAAACAGACGTTGAGGACATTATCAATTTTAAAAGCGACGCACGTGATGGAGTAAATGTAAGTGTATATAAATCAATAAATAGTAGGAACCAGTCGTGGTACAGTGGCCCAAGTATAAACACACGACTGTAAATGTATACAACAACTTGTAGGTATGATTCCCGGCCGAGGAAGTGAATCATTTAATATTGCGTCGAAACCATTTTCGGTCGTCGAAACCAATTTATTACAGTTCAAGAAAAGTTGCGGATGATGGTTAGATGATTTATAAAAACAAGTTTAATCAGTAAGTAAATCCCTCTCCGCTCCGTATGGTATTACACCTTAAGAGTGAAACATTACGCCATATTTAGTATGATCCAAAATAAAATTAAAAAAAATAATATTGTTCAATAAACAAGACACTCATTGCGCCTCGACGGTGTAGATAACAAGTTACTGTTACATAATCCTTGAATTACAGTAAATTATTCATATATAAATTATATTTATTGTAAATTCGTGTATGTGGAGATATAAGATATGCCTTAATTAAATTTAATTTGATTCATTTAAATTAGATAACGAACATTTTCCTTGTGCGAAGTTTACATACATTAGCATCGGTAAGTGATTATCATTACATATCTATTGATATTTTTTTTTTATATAGTATCAATATACTGCGGCGTTGAGCTCCGTCCGTCCTCCGTTTTCACAAACGACGGAATGGAGTGGCTTTACACTGGGGTCCCAATGATCTCTACCTCACTTTATAGTATTTCATAGTAGGGATACTAAGAAATGCTGTAGTTGATGCAGCGTGAAGAAGCTAGAGCCGATATACTCGCATAACCAATGACAAAATGCATAAAAGTAGTTGACATGTCAGAATATCTTAACAGTCTAAAGATTCCCATGCAAAAAAACCATATATATACCCATATCAGAGACAGCTAACTTTCAAATATTATACAAGCCGTGGTGTGTACACAAAGTTGTTTGAAACAAGTAAAGCGTAGCGAGTAAAGTCAAAGCAAAGTATATGAAAGGCGATTACTTTCACATAGCAGGAAGCGGCCGGAGTGTTGTAACGAGGGAAATTTCCAAGTAAGTTAGTTAAAACTGAAGATAGTACGTGTAGTTTCAGTATGTTTTTGACGGATTAGTTGAGCGCCGGAGATGGGGGGCTCCCACCCCCACTCCCACTCGCGCAACTACCACCAAGTTCGCTGCAACTCGCATGCGCTGCAAACTTTTACCAACTCCGTCCCTATAACGCGAACTTGTGTCAAACTCAACTCAATACAAATTGTTAATTATAATAGTTCACTAGTTATTACTACTTTAACGACAATAAGCCTGAAAACTGATATGTCATGTTTTGAATTAAACTTGTAACTTAACATACTATTATTATTTTTAGCTTCACACTGTATCTCTCACATGACAGGGTAGGAAAAGATTCTCAGATTGGACCTGACCTTGGAATCTATAGTTAAGACATTCCGTTGCCGAATATTAATTTTTATGTATTACATTTCGTCGAGTGGGATCGAACCCACAACCTATAGCGTTTACAGTCACACGCTTATGCCTATGTGCTACGACCGGCCTCGTATTAAATTCTTAATATATCAAATAATCACATACATTTGATACCTTTATCTAATCAAAATGGTGTTACCATATGCACGGCATATCTTCAAATGCTTTTAATGATTACGATCTTGACTCTCTTTAAGGACGTATATATTGACGGGACGCATGTACAATATAACGCCTACAATTTTTTTTTGCAAAATGTGTTCTAAATATCGGTTTTTTTTAAACTACACAATAGTGTGAAACTAAGATATATAAATTGACTACCTGTCCATACTTTACGACATCTTTTTTATATAAACAAACATAAAACTCATCAACCTAAAAAACATGATACGAACGAACATCCAAGCGCTGGAGTGAGTGGAAAAATTAAAAAATAAAATCCTTCGTCGACAGTGCACCGAGGAGTTACGGCGCACAGTTACATACATATATTGCATTCTTTCGACGTCGCAATAGAGGTCATAATTCAAATATACTAGGAACGTCGGGAAACTAGTGCAGTTGGGTCACCATGGCAAAATAAAAAAGAAAAGGAGAGGATGTTACCTATATAGAAAATAAATATATTACAGTCAGCAAGTTGTGTCTTTATGTCTATTTTGTCTATCTTATAAAATATGTTAACATACAAAAATGTAATACTTATAGTATTAGAGTTAAAAATATATAGCTATAAAGACAACAGACAAGTCACGACTTTTTAAAAAACTGTAATTTGGCATCTGTTATGTATTCCGTGAAGCGTTTCACAAGTAGTGTTAGCGTAAAACATTCACATTCATTATATTGATGACAAAAACTGTCAATATATAAATTTATAAAGTACATAACCAAGCGAATTCCTGATTTCCTCCTCTCTATTATTTTTATTATTATTGGCCTAAACAAAACAATTGAATCCCCAAAATGCACATGTCCCATCAATATACGGTATGTGTGTACGGTGTAGAGTCCACACTCCACAAGAGCGTCTGTCGCGCAAGTGGGGCAGGCAGGGCGGAGAGGCGTTCGATCGCGGGGACGCGCTCGGGTCGTTCACCCGCGCCGGACCGGCGAGCGCGGCTCGCGGCTCGCGGCGGCGGTGCGACGACGACGACGACTGCGATTGGCTTTAATTGCGACCCGCGTTGCTTACTTACTGCTTTACTTATGTCGCTTTTTCTTATATATTTTTCTTTCTACGTTTCGAATGTTTTCATGACGTAACGGGGCTCGTTATCTTTTCACTGTGGCTCGATTTTAATGATTCAAACGTACAAAATACATTTGCAATTCAAAACTAGTCAGGAGTTGTACAGAAACAGTTCAAGTTGCGTCTTAATGCTATCTCGGATATGTTCAATTAACATTCAAGCTGTATGCAAGATAGATGATAATTGACTAGATTATTTAATATCAATATAATTTTATATATATATATAAAGTTATTTATCTATTCCATGAACTGCAGCTATCTGAATATAGGTGCGCGTTATCTACGTCAGATAACGTCAACATTTATACGATAAGACATTGATTAACTATATTATTTATTACGAGTTACAGCGAGCGCGAGTCAAAGCAGAAATAAAAATAACGGTAAAATCAGTTTCCATCCGTGTCGGTCGCCTGGCAACAATGAGAGTTTAACGCGCCTGTTACTTTGTGAACTGCGGCTGCTCCGAAGATGGCCGCTGGTGACGTGTGTCAGTCTGATCAATACGTTTCCTACGTTCTGCTAGATAAGGTGGTCGGCGTTCAAACCTATTGCAATAAAACAGTGCATCACATTTCACACTTCACTTTAGTTTCTTAAAAAGTTACATTACGACATATTTAGCGTTTAAAATAACACACTATTAATAACATGTGCCATCACATACACTAAAACACAACACAACACAAAAAAAACAAACTATTACATAAAAAGAATTAATAAAGAAAAGACAAAATTACAACAAATCTCAAATACACATCGAAGTGAAACTTTTATGCACAGCGGCGGTCGCGAAACAACGCCAACGAAACGACGCTCTGTCAGCGTTTCCACATAGACGCTTCCGAACAATGAGCGAATCGGAAACACAAACCCATCTACGAAATTTTGGCCACTATCGTAAAATATCATAACTAAGTTATTATACTTCATTCAAGTTATTGTTTTACTTATTTGTATTTTATGCTCCTTTTGTTACACGCTAAATGTACTATATTAATTGTTAACATGACAATATGAGAGAAGGAACATTTCTTTTGTCAATTCTTTTCCTTTTCTCAGAATCATTGCTGCCTTTCATTATTGTTCTTTTAAGTTTTATTTAACAATAGATCTTTTGTAATTGTTGATCTTTTGTAAATAAGTATAACAACACAACACTAAATAAGTATAACAATACTAATTCTAACAACAATATTTTAATTTAAAAATTAAATTGAAGAGTTTGTTATATAATGCACAATGTAATAAGTTAACAACTATTCATTGACTGACTGATAGAAAAAATATAAAAAATCAATGGCGAGTTATCACGTAATAAAGTTGATCACCGTCACGAGCAATGTAGAATAAAAAATTTTTTTACGTGTTTATATGTATGCATTTTCATACTAACACGTAATCTTTCGTATTAGTATGAAAACGGATACATATAAACGTCAAAATATAACGTTCGTTATATTTTGACTGGCAATTCATCGTGTTTGCAATAAATAGATATTCCTCCATGTTGGAATATGAACTTACAACCAAGACATTTCTCTACTTTACCATTACCTCGTCATTTTATTATCAACAACAATAATATTATTTACTATATTCTCCTCCCAGTCCCTCCGAATCTAGAATCTATTGTCAAGACACTCCATTCTCAGACTGTGTTTTGAATGGCGGAACACAACATCGCACTTTGCCTTATGTGAAAAAATAATTCAAATTTTAAATTGACGATCAAAATAAAAATGTAACATCACAATTTATAAACTCGTGAGTCGTCTAAAGAATATATGTTGCAGTGTAAGCACGTGCAGAATAATAAACATTTTGAACAGCCATGTGTGAAATAGACAACTACGCGAAGACAAGTTTTTATTTCGTTTCCCTTTTTCTTTATTTTCTAAACAAGCGTCTCGCGATATCATCGACTTGAACAAATAACATTACTGAGAGAGAACTATCTTATATATTTACGTAACTGGTAATACCTACTTACTGCAAAAGAATAAGCCTTTAGTTCCGACGTGGTCTTTACAAAAAAATGACTCTATAATAATTTAAAACGTACGTCAATACTTATCTTTAGCATTCCACACCCTAATCTCTTACTCAGCGAAGGGTGGAACAAGTTACAGCACGGCGATAGAGGCATCCAACCGGTTCGTCCGAGTGAAACTCGCCGATGCAAGGTAGCCGAGTCGAATATTTTAACATTATTTGAATTTCGCGATGAGTTTATAAAACTTTGCGAAAGTGAATGAATTATTATAATATGTACTTACCGTGTTTTTATGATATTTAACAAGGCTCTCTCGGACATCGCCACACTCCAACTAGCTCTACAATTATTTACTGTGTTCCGGCACGACTGAGATCACACTGAGCCATCCCCCGTCGGCCGTTAAGTTACAAATACAAAATATTGCTTACTTGACATATCAATTGTTCGTATAAGCTAACAATGCGGAAGAAATATTTGTTTGCTTTCATTATTGCTGTTGCACGCGTACTCGACTCGACATCGAGGGGCCTAACACAAACATGAGTTCGTACGGTAGTAGAGACTAGAGGAGAGTTGGATAAAAGATGTTTAAGCGATAATGTAAGACTAGTAAATTGGTAACTACTATAAACTACAAAACATTTTTTACCGACATATGATATTTTCTTGTATAAATTGCGGAACAAATATGTACAGTGAACTAAGCTGATACAATAGTACCTATTTCACTTGTCAGCGCATCTAAAATAGCCGAGCGAGTGAATTACGTCCGCCGGCGTTCAGAGTAACAATGGCTAACGCCGCGTGTGGCTTTTTAATGTTCGCTGTATGAGGTCACGGTTTAGACGATATCATAAATGTGAAAGTTTGTCAGTTCGACTATCACGCAAAAACTTATAAAGAGATGTAGATGAAACTTAAGTGATATAGCTTATACTTTAGAATAACACATGGGCTACAGGCTATTTAGCTATAAAATAATAATACGATAAAGCGGGCGAAGGCCGCGCGCTTATTGCTACTTTCCTATAAATTTCTCATATATGACACACGGTTTAAACTTTCAAACAGTTTGTTAGGCGTCCTAATAACTAGGATGCTTGATATGGTAATAGCATGAGTAACCCTCGTTATATAAGTATACTTCCACACAATTTAAAATTATACCTGAGGTACTGTGACAATTTAATTTACTTAAATGGTATATGACTAATAAATAAAAGTAAAACACAATAATTTACCTCTATTTATAGACACACATACCAATATACTATCATATTATAAACTTGAATGAATAATAATGATCTTTTATCTGATAAAGTATAGAAATATGAGAGACGCTTTCAGTTATTTATATTACGTACTTAAACTATTTATTACTTCATCCGAGTTATTTATTAACATAATATGCATATTTATAGAGCCAGACCAAACCTTTTTGCGCTTTAATATAAGAAGGTAGCTTCTGTTCAAGAGTTGGGAACAGAGAGAACTTAAAATATGTTTATTTTGACAAAAATTATAAACATAAAACATTTCGCAACTGTAAAATTCCCCAGGATGAAATGTTATCCATGTATTGCAAATTAAAAATATATTATATATCTTTACCTTATCTTCTCCGTCTACTTGAGTTAGTGTTAAGACACTTCACTAATTGTTAACTGTACAATATTCATATTTAATACGCCGGCCAAATCTATTTAAAATATAAAAAAAATTGTAGCTGGCCCTCTAATTGGACACAAGATAACAAGTTAAAGCTATACATGTGTGCGTAGAGGCATATTTGCCATTCATCGCTTACACATCTCGCGTTGACGTTGCGAAGGAAAGGTTCAAAGTCCGCGTCGCGTCGTATTCTTGAACGCACGGGTCACGCACACATGTATATAATATGCATACACATATACTATATAGTTGACTAAGTCAACGCACACTAGGCTACGTGTGAAGATGAGACACGCGCAAACAGTGCGGTCGACGAGTTGTGGCTGCCCTGATGATAGGGCGCAGATTTAATTTTTGGATGTTACTTAGCTTTAATTATATTATTCCCAAATGTAACATATGCGAAAGTTAAGAAAGCACTTCAAGGCACTTTTAGGATGACCACGACTTGTCAACCTTAGTGTATGTGTATATTTTTATATGGTTTTAGAGAACAACGCACACTAGATCACTGTATGTGTAGATGACACACGCTCACAAGTGATATGATAATTATTTCACACTGTCAGATGAACTGGCGTAGCACGCGATGCAATAAATTGATGAAGAGTCAAAATGGCATGACGTTCCATTCGCTTTGTTTTGACATTCCAGGCAAAATAATTTTTTTGTAGTTTGTTAATACTAGAAATGTATAAGACCTAGATAGTATGAGATGTATTTTAAGTTTATACTTTATTGACATTATGCAAAGGCAAATTAAACTTAGTAATCAATAGTATCACTCTTTTCTTCTCCTTCCAGCTAACCACCTAATCGTTCCTCCTATCGTTATCTATTTCATATAGAATAAATTATTAATGCCCACAGGGAAAACAAATTAATTATTGTACATAGTAAAAACGAGTTTAAATGCAATCCAACGGCCATAATGGCAAATTAATGTAATGCGAATTAAGGTATGTTAATAGAGGCGGGCGGGTGAATCGGTTCAATAAAATTGGTAATAATTGGCTACAATGTGATTTCAACCATGATAATAATTACATACATTTCAGTTCTTTGTGAATAATAAAAACTTTAGAAACATTATTTATATTGTTTTATGAACTACATTTGTATAATAATTTAATGGAAATTGAAACAATTGATAGCCTAGGTAATTAAATAAATGATTTCGAAATAAATAAGTTGACTTTTTTTACTTTAACAGTTCTATATTTAATAAAACAAATTCTTCAGTAGAGCAATACCTTAAAAGGATAAAAATGATCAGAAATTCGTAAATCAATTTCCTTTTAAAAGTATTTTAAAGTGATAAATATATAATTTGTCAATTCTGTGGGAAACTACCATCCATTCAGAAGACATGATCCATGGAGTAAAATCAACGGAAAATTTAACATACTGTGCTATATTCTTCTCTTTAATTTGGTCACTTGATAGAATAGTTAAGTTGTTGTGTATAATGGAAAGTTACAATAAAAATAACAAAACTTTATGAAACTAATTAACAATGATTTTTAGAACTCTTATGGGAAAATAAATTGCAATTTAATGCTAAAATCACATAAACAAGAGTCATTCAATCGGTAGTCAATAAAAAAAGACATTTATTGTATGTTAAATAATGCAATATTTTCCAACGGTGGTGCGGAGCTCTGAGAGCGAACATATCGGCGCATTGTTGCCAACGCATACTAATTGTGGGAAACGGGTCACGGGTCAGCGTGGGTCAGAAACTTAAGATAGACTCGTCGTCTGTTGGAATGCAATTGTGCATTTTGCAAAAAGGAGTTCCGGTATGAAAGGATATGTGAATTCAGTTATATTATTAATATTAAGCTTACTTCTTAGAAAGTTAGCCAGAGGAAAAATTGAAATTTAAGAAAATTAAGAAATCTGGTTACCACTTTCTGTTCGAATTAGAAACAGATTGAAATGGGAATGAAATTATAGATGGGAGAAGCGGGAAAGTAATTTATTGTCCCAAGTGGGGATTGAACTTACAACTATCACGTTTCTCAACTGCACCACGACGGCCTACATATGAACATATACATTTTGGCGACCAAACTTATTTATTTTAAGACTATTATAAATTAGCTTCACGCTGATCCTTCCTGCACACAGCAGGGTAGGCAGAGGGAATCTAGTGTTAAGGCACTCCATTGTCCACTTTACGCCGAAATCTGGAGGCATTACGTGTTGAGTGAACTCAACGCCGCGCTTTGCCCCGACACCAGAGTGAAGGCCACGACTGGCCTCAAGGACTAATTTAATGCTAAGATATTCAAATAAAATAATAATAATGTATGTTATATAATTAACTCATAAAAAAGCACACTCGAATACAATGAAAAATGTTAGATCATCCAATTTTACACCATATAAAAGCTATCTAAGCATTTTATTGTGAGATCGAAATTTAGCCGGCACCTGAAAGTGGCCGCCCGCCATTCCGCTGATGACGCGCCTTGAATATTTATCAGGGTCGTGTTACGTGGCTAAAGGAAACCACTCACACCTACATATATTATTCGTACCTATTACCTGTGTCAATATGGAGCATAGAAAATGTTTTACTCGTTTTATATCCTGATAAAATATAATTTCTTGAAGTTCCTCACAGAAATTTAAACGTAAAAAAGTAAAAATTATATATCAAATATTCAAATTGTTGGTTTTATAAATAACTTGCTTCCCGTAATATGAGTTAATAATCAATAGTAGGTAATTATTACGATATCCACATATTAAATTTACATTACATTCTATAATTTTATAAAATATCGACGAATGAATCAAACGAACTATTTGAACCAACACTAATTGTTAATGAATATTTATAACTGACTTCACAGTAGGTATATCCGCTTAAGTAAGAAGCCGCATACTTTATCAGATTCATAGTATTTGCCTGCATTAGCATAAATTCTCGCGTATTCTCGTTAAAAACCGGCTTATACATTGTTAAGTGTAAGTATATCGGGCCGTCGTGGCCGCAGTGGCACCAGCGTGTGACTGTAGACGCGACGGTTGTGGGTTCGATTGGTACTGTCTTAACACTTGGCTCCCTCTAGGATACAGGATAAAACAGAGAAAAAGAAA
This sequence comes from Heliconius sara, assembly GCA_917862395.2. Taxonomy (NCBI): domain Eukaryota; kingdom Metazoa; phylum Arthropoda; class Insecta; order Lepidoptera; family Nymphalidae; genus Heliconius; species Heliconius sara. The sequence goes on along the minus strand of OU860798.1, from coordinate 1,938,103 downwards.
AGTGTAATTATGTAATATAATACAATTTTCTAAGCAAGTGAACAAGTGAATAAGACTGAACACACAAACGTGTGGAATAACTCACAGTTAAAATACCTGCCGGATTAAAAGCCACGCAGCTCAGACAATTTACAATCGTTACGTGCACAGATGCCATTAGTGCTTGGAGAGGGTGCTTTGTAAGACACGTTATTAATTAACTTGTATAATTTGCTTCCTTTAAAATATTATGGGGGACCGAATTAGACTACGAATGTCATATAACTATGGTGACTAAACCAGCCTAGCGACTAAAAAAACCCAGTTACGTGACAAAGTGAACACAATAAAAGTAATATTATAAAGTAAACGTACGACATGTTTGAACAATTTTAGTTTAGAAACATACATTATTTTTATGATACAAATGACGTCAACTTGACAACACAAAAAAATAAAAATTCTTCATGAAAACCTGATAACGGTAACATCAACCACATTATCAACAATTTACGTCATCCAGTGTATTTTACAAAAAAAAAATGTGGATCTACATATATTCTTAGCGTGTAGTATTTAGCCTTCCGATACACACATAATAGTTTTGAATCCAAGTGTACCTTTCGAAAGTCAAATCTAATTTTATCAAGGATGATATTATATAATATGAAGAATAATAAACAATAATTTCCTAATAATATACCAACAAATAATTCCACTAGTATATCAACTTCGTACACCGGCACATATCTGACGAACCTCATCCCCTTTAAACAAACAACGGTAAAAGAACACCTTACACCTATACACCATCTCATCTCGAGAGAGTAGCAGCTAACTTGAATAAAGTTTACTATAAGTATTTTTTATTAAGACCCTCTTGTATAATAAGCGTGAGTAATGAATTCTACGAAAGAGTTTTGCGAGCCAACTCTGCACACACAATACATCATACGAACAAACTAAACAGGACTTGAATCCACAATCGCCCCTGTAATCAAACAGGCTTGAACAGTACCATGTATGCATTATCAACTACGTCGCTATCGCAATTAAAGTGCCTTCACAATGCATCGAATCGGATGACGGATAGCCACATACATTTTTATACAAAAATAACTGAGCTACAGCGTCTGCAGTATTAATCAGGGGGTTAGAAAAGTGATCTAAACCATTAAAAAATCCGCCCAGTTCGATATAGCTTGTTTTGTTTCAGCCGACTTTTTTATTTATCCAGGTATCGAGACTAGATTTTTTTCCATTCAGGTCCGTTTCACCCGCTACGATGGGAAATGTCTATTTGAATTGTAAATACTGCGGAGATTCGAGCGGATATTATGTAAGTGTAAGACTCAGTTTTATTTCGATATTTATGACTCGATTATACTAAAATATTCATAGCTCTGTATGATGTATCGTATGTTCAACCTTCATATTCCGCGTAATGTTATTTTAAAAGTGCCATTTTACTTAGTTTTTTATAAAAGTTTTTAAACGTTGAAAAATGTGTATATAACATACATGGATTAAATAAATATTCATTAAGTATCCAATAAACATAAAAATTTTTTTCTTGAGAACTGATGACTTGCAAATTTTATTGAATAACTCTAATATAATTTACATTTATACCATGTTACTTTAGTATTGAAAGTAATTTTAAACAAATACGATTACGTATTTAAGTAACTGTTTATTTACTCTATTTGTTTATCGCAAAACATCGCAATAAGTTTTTCCCACCATTATATACAATTTTTTAATAATAACAGGAAAAAGTAATATAATATATGTACTTCCTGAGGAAATAATACTAAACATTATACTTAGTAACATTTCCCTTTGAAATAAGGTTTAATAAAGCATATCCAAATACGTCTTTTCTACAAAGACTGGGAGAACGCTGTGGGCGTTGCCTCTAACATTTTCCTGTTTATTACGAGTCGTTCGATTTAGTACAGCACCCGCAGGGTTGTCGATCAAAAAAACTTCATTAATCAAGCTTCAATACGGCCGGCCTTGATTTAACTTTATAGCTACTTTTAAGTTTCGTTAGACAATCATGGAAAAAATAAGGTTATTGTTATAATAGTGCAATACAATAGTAACTTATAACAAATACAATTATTAATAAAGCTTAATATTGAGTTCAAATTATAATCCAAGTGTCTGTGTTAGAAATACAAAACCGTGTGAAACGAGGCGTGAACTAGCGACAAAACCACGCTCGCCTATTGCGCATGTATTTTGTTACCATAATAAAAAACTACATGTATAATGTTACTAGCTCTAGTAAATGCTCAGACAAATCTAGTACTTATAAAGTATATGTATTTATAATCGAAAATTTGAGTCCAACACTCTGTATTATTGCTAAGTTACTAACTATATCCACTTTAGACATCAATGTAAATTTCAATAAATTTCAATAACAATGTAGGCAGGCGGCTATAGGCTCTCTTTTACACGATGTGCAATTTTCAAGAGAAAGCTTTATTTCTTTAGAAGAAAAAAACATAAAAAGTTTCGTAAATTTAACCATTTATAAGATATATGGTTATATATTAGAGGTTTTAACCTGAGTTTACAGTTACTCGCATGTGCCTCTGCACCACGACTGGCTTCTTTAATTATGAGTGGTAAAAAATAACGATCTTCATGAAACAGTCACAATAGACATTAACCGACAGACATTAACCATGGTTCATTAGTGAACCATAGTTAGTTAGACATTTCCAAATCGAAATCTTTACTTATAACAACGTAAAATGAGGTAATAATTGAACCAGTTCAAAAATAATTAATTCTATAAATAGTAGGTACTTCACATGTACAGGTGCGAGACAGCGAAGCACTGTAACTAATTTTCCTGTATGCTTTGAACAACAAACATGGCATAACTTGCGTCATGTTTCAACAAACAACTCGATCCGTAATCATACTCTGTACACATTTGAAGATCGTGTTATCTTGGCCTGCTCGCTTATTGGGATATTACCTTTATTTCTTTTCATGAAAATAGTTTCACGCTGTATCCCGCATACCACACAAAAACTAGATTTTGTGTGGTATGTGGTATTTCTTTTATAAAGGAAGATATACAATTTATTTTAATTAAAAAATACAGACTTACTTAGAGACGTCAATGCATTTGATCGGTACAAGCATGTACCAATATAAGGAACTTAAATAATGTAATAATTCTTCTTCTACTATTATTTTCCACAACAATAAAGTTGTATTTTTTCCTGGATGTAGATATCGATATGTTTTTTAGTCGCTTGGAAGGTCTCCAAATAAAGTAATTCAATATTACAAGTCAGTTTAGTTAGCAAGCGCATTCAAATTGGCCTAATCTAAAATTTACTTCAAATATTAGTCTGAATACATACTACATATGTTTTATTAGGACTATTCATAAAAAATATATATATTAAATATATATGGCCCATAAATAGATATAGGCATAACAAGTGAGCAACGTGTATTCGTGTAAAAAGACAAGTCGTTAAAATACACTTTAAATGCAAATTGGTTTGGTAATTTTATTGCTTCCAAATAAAGAGAATTGATAATGAATATGATAACTTTTTATCATGGAGTGAGCGGTACTACAACTCGTGAATATTCAATGACTTTGATGTAATACCTCAAATGAAAACATTAAAAACTGATAACATTTATAATTTAATTAGTTTAGATCATTATAATATAATTACGAATTAGATAATAATACTCGACGTTATTACATATATATAACGTGCCGTATAAAACATGTCAGTCTTGGTTTCTTAAGAATCTTTTCAATCATTCCATTACGAAATATAGAAGAAAGAAAACTCTCCCACTTCGCTCGCTACATATGTTTGTTATATAAACTATAATAAAAATAGCAAATATACAAACAAGAATTACGAAGAGAGAAAAAACCAGTTTATTTTAAAGCGCACGCTTGTAAAGCGTTAAATAATTTTAATAAAACTTCCATTAAACGGCTGGAGCAAAAAAATGTAATAAAAGTAGAAAATACACATAGGTGATGTAATCACATGATGAAATATACAAAAAAATAAAAATGCATACGAAACGTTTTATTTACTCTAAAGCATGCTATTGAATTGAATACAGAGAGAAATACGCAATATGGCTCACGATTCACGGATTGATGGTATCGGATGTGCTATGTGGAACACCGGATTGCCGACTGCGGAGCGTTCACTAAATGGATTGTATGGTCTGTTACCGCCGAGATTGATCAGCAATTCACAACTTCTCCGAAATCCGGCTCCTGAATATCACTTAGCACGTATGGAGACTTGATTTGGACTGTTAAAGCAAATGTGTTAATTGTATGCAGTGTACGTGTTGGTCATTTGGTGCAACAGTGACGTAATTGCACTTTATGTGGAGAGACTATTTACACTTTCATTGCGTCTCCTGCAAAATTTCAAATTTGTCATTGCTGCACCAAATGAGCGATATGTAATATAACTAATAATAATCCCCCATACTGTGGCTATTTCTTAAAAATGTGTGATATTATTTTTTATCTAGAAATTCAACGAAGCGTTTGAGTATCATATTAAAATAGTAAATAACATTGACCGTCAAGTCTATAAAAGGATGTTGGAGTCCGTGCATAAATTGGAGCGTAGATACTTGTTCGAGATTGATGGCGAGGGTGCTAATGGACGCCGGTCACAATAAATGAAACGGGTCAATTCAACTAGCGACAATCCAAGTCGCAATTGGAATAATAAAAAAATATTATAATTTTCATAAAAAATATATAACTATTTTTTTATAAAAATAACTGCACCATCCATTCCATTCAACATTTTATTTTTAAAAAAAAAAGTGCTTAACCAATTGCAACTCTGTAATCACTAAGGCTCTAAGGCATACCATATATCCGGTATAAAAATAAATATTAAAATTGTACCACTTAGTAAAAAATGAGATTTTAAACATAAATAAAAAATTGACGTGTGTATACATACATATATACGTCTACTCGACGTCCGAATAACATCTTCCCGGTTAATTTATCGCTTAAAAATACAGAGTTGGTCGCCAATTACAAATGTACTTTTAACCAATATCACGAATAGAAAAGTCGAATAAGGATTGAACAGCTCCAGCTCACTTATAGTCATGAAACATGGAAACTACATCAGATGTAATAACCGGCACGCCGGATTTAGAATCGGGCGTCGAATAGAGGAGTAAGTGTATTTGAAGCCTTACATTCGCGCTATTAGCGAGTCGGCCAGCGTCGCCGGAGATCACGTAGGGGACCGGTCGTGAGAGTCTGTCCGCCCGCCTGTGTTAAATTACCGCCATTCGGGTACGTGGGGCGTGCTCGTAAAAATGTGCAACCTAACGGAAAAACTACTATAGCACCGTAAGCTGGGAAACGCTTATCTACATTTTACAGCTGCCGTTTTTGGACACATTTCAATTTTATGTTTCGTGTACCAATCATAAATATACTAGTGCGGTGGCGGCGTGCTATACCCTATGTTTATTACAGGATAGCCTTTACTACAGGATCGGCGTGCAGCTTTTTATATGTATACATAAAATACGTCTCATGTGCTATCCTTAGCACACCATAGTACATAATAGTTAGTAATCGGTTGCAAAGAATTGAAGAAGCAATTTTGAAAAGACAAATTATGTGAAAAAACAAATTAAGCTAGAGTGCCTTCTATGAATGAGTAGCAAATAAAACAGAACTATATAAGACGCGGCCTACATTAATTCGGATCCAGTTTCTCAAGACAAGGTGCACGGCGTTCACCCTGTACTCTACTTATACGACATGAAATGGGCACTTGTTTAGTTGCAGCAAAATTCCAACTCGTCTCAAGATGCGGCGAGCGGGGGAGGGCGCGGAAGGGCGGACCGCGCTGCTCGTCGCGCACACACGGCCAGACACAATCCCAATTATTATTAACAGATATAAGTTTAATGATCGTTGTTCGGAGGGCCTGGTGCTATCGTGGTACGATTCTAGCATTAAGTCCATTAGTGTTAGTGTGAGAATCGTGTATGGGAGTCATAATGTGACCTTTGAGGGTGGGAATTAGTTGGAAGACGGGGTGTGGCGACGTAGGGTGCGTGGGGGGCCCTCGCGGAGTGGGCCGACTGATGATTTGTAGTGCGGTTAACGTTCATCTAGCCGCTGGCGTACTGTCGAGACAAACTCATTTTAACAAAGATGAATTACGGAGTAACGACACGTAGACAGTGCGCTTACAGTCGGACATGACGTGACGTTAAAACTTATGTAGGATTAGTGTCAACGTCCTCTGCAGTACAATATAATGAGTGTAATTATTTTAAGAGTGAAGTCCTATATCTTGTTGAAAACAACAATTTTCTAATTTCAACTATCTAATAGCCTGATCAAAATTATAATTTTAACAATAAACAGTATATGGTAATAACGTGAGATAAATATAACTTACTTTATTGTCTAAACTGATTGCTGTCTTCCAACTTGAACCTGAAACAAATAAGAACATTAATTTATTTATGTGATATAAATATGTCAGAGAGAGAGAAATGGCGTCAAGAAGTTTTCGGAAGTAATAAACAAAATTTTAAGGTTGCTTGTCTTCTTATAAAACTATAAAGAATACGAGTTATGCAAGATTTATGATACACTCAAAAAGGACAGTTTAACAAACAAATCATATTAAAAGATGGGTTACACAAAAGTTACATAATGTTCAATTATAAGCAACGTAAAAATTTTAGAAGCCAAAAAGGAGTTATCAAACTCCTAAAAATACGATGTTTATTTATAGTTTCATGTCAGTTTCCCGATTTTCACAAATAACACATAACAACTGATTAAAATATTTTACTAAGCCTGACGGTGATAAAAATCGTTGAGGATATTTTATTACGTTTCCAATGCACGCGAGCTCATTTATTATTATTAATCTTTTTGTGCATGTCACATTTATTAATAATGCGTTAGATTTATTTGCTTAGTATTGTATATAGCAGCTACTAATTAATTTTGAAATAGCTGTATAAGCGGCTAGTCGTGCCGTAGGAGCACAAGCGTGCGACTGTAAACATTGCAACAGGTTGTGGGTTCGATTCCCACTCAAGGAAATTAAATAATTAATGTTTTTGTTTCTTCGCTTAAGTAATGAGGCAAAAGGCGGCGTTAAGTTCTACCACTCAGCACAATTCGGCGGAAAGTGGGGGAACGCTAGGGTCTCGGGATTCCTTGCCTACCCTGCTAAGTGCAGAAAACAGCGTGAAGTTTAAATCTGTCCTATTACATGTATTTTATATCAGGAAAGTGTAATTCAAATTTTATTTTTCAAATATTATAATATTTAAAACTAAAACACAATAACTTACAAAGTACCTACTGTATGTGAGTGACTGACTATAATATGTAGTTTATACGGCATCCACCGAGAACATAACTTAATAGCTAATCCATCACATCTGCATATATTAGCCAAAACAATTTCAACAAGTACGGCAAGTTCATCCGACAATACTGCACGTAGTTGCAAAGTTATATTTGAGAGCGGATTACTGGAGTAACTTCAAAGGGAATTGCAGATTTCGTACTGGGCTTCGATTGGGGGAACGGGAACGGCAAATTTAGTTAATAATTTATGCAGTAAACACAACTTCGAAAGCAATGAACCAATAGTTTGGGACGTTAAATAAAAACCACAACAATAAAACTTAATGCCATACATTTCGTACACAACGTGTTTCCGTTGAATAGATTGTGCGAACAAAAGTAGCAAAACTGCCAAAAGTCTAAATTGTTCCTTTGTCCACATCAATAACAGAGTCGAATATCGAGGGCGTTGGTGAGTCGGTACGAGTAGGTAGGAATGAAATGGACAATGCGCATAAAAAATCAATAAACGCCGGGCTCGGCCTTCGCTGAGGTCGAGTGACTCTCGGATCAGCCCGCCACGTCACAAGACTAAGATGGCCGCTTTTAATTTCTTTAAATGAATTCCTCCTTGTGACATCCAAGTATTACGAAGTATTACGAACTAAATTAAGAAATCCGCATTTGAAGCCAGACAAGAAGCAATAACCCTATTAACTGTTACGTTATTTAACTAATAGTTCAGTTAAATTAACAGTTATCTGAATAGCGAAGTTATATTTGCAATAGATAAACACACAGTACGAGTCGTGTGTCACGATGTACTTACTAATTTTACAAAATATGTGTTCGTTCAAACTTCCGCCATTGCTCAAAAGTTTGAGTTCGCAATAACGTTAACGTGTTTTCTCCAAACCCGCGAGAGGAACAATTTGAAGCTATAGTTCATAGTTATATCACAAAATATACGATAGAAAGAATAAAACGGTACTGTTTGACATGGAAAACATATATGTACTTTTTTCTTACTTATCTGCAAATTCCTAAAATGTTCGAGTTCAACGCACTAAAAATGTTTCTTAATTAAATGTACGCTAAAGACATACAACGTACGTAACATACAAATGGTATCTTTGTGCCAGTAAAAATATGAGTGATAAGAGAAATATGTGATGTACAGTGAGTTGTATAAAAGAATAGTTTGGCGTCGGCTCGGACGAAGTTAACGCCATTTCATTCAGTGCCAAGTGCAATATTTTTAGATGGACTGTGACATAGCAAAATTTTGTGCGTAATAACTATATTTAATTACATAAATCAATCTAGTAAATACATTTTCAATTTTCATTTCAATGTAAAAATATACATTTTTTAGACATTATATGTAAAGCTTTGATTTGTAATATTTTAACCTTATATTTTACATAAACCAGCTCGCTTTCTTGATTAATTTGAGTTTGAATAAATTTATATATATTTAATATGAACAAACTAAACTGACAATTCAAATACGCTCTTCTGATTGTTAACCAGATATAGCTGGTAATATAGTGATTATAATTAAAGCAATGACAAACAAAAATTGATATACTTTTATAAACAGATAGTTTCACATTCAGATAAAAAATAAATATTCATTCATGACAAGTACTCAACACTGTGTGAGAATCAAACTCATGACCACTGACCTCTGACCTCTGATCTCAGTACATATAGCGATTAGTCAAATAACTAAATGAAAAGGTCATAACAACAGATATGAGGACAGCTAAGAAATAATATTTTTTCAAATTAAACTGTTACCGGATTTATCGAGTATGTTTTTGAACACTGCAGTAGATAGTCTACCCGAAATATACAATACCAAATATTAAAGCAGTTAAAGAGTTTCATTTAAAATGTATAATACTCACGAAAATTAAATACTTTGTATACTTTTGTTTAGAAAACAATAGCCAAGAAAATACACCATGCAGTACATGTAATTTAACGTAGTTTTCAAACAAGAGCATAGCAACTGCCTAGCATAACGTCCATTAGCAAGTAACCAGACGTTATTTATATGGCCTAGCCGGGTTAACATTAAAACCGGTCTACGGCCGGCGGCACACATAGGCAGCAGCCTAGAAAACACACGCGGCTCAGGGATCAAAGAAAGTTGTAGTGGCGTAGGTCGAACTGCGATACAATGCTCGGCTGTGCGGACACGGCCGGAATGGAAAGTCGCAAATTGTAATACAATAGTTTAGACTTGCCTCTTGGACCTAATGTTGTAGAGGCGCACATTTTATAGGAAAATTCCGATGACAACTCGGACATTATCTATGTTTAACGTGAAATATTGGTATAACAAAAAGTTATCTAGTACTATAAATAGCTGGTGTTGATGAAAACCATATGTATATATTACTGTATTATATCTGCGTTCATATAATATTTGGTCATGATACGTACCATCGAAAAAGTCAAATCACAATTATATGAAATGTCACAATGTTTTAGAAACACGATCAGTTTCCCGCTCAAATACAAATTACACACGCTATCAACATGTACCGAGTGTGACATATGACATCATTAGTGAAACATTTCCACTTGCTTATATTACAACCACGTACTCCACATAAAGCGTCGCGTCATACCTGCATTGCTCGGTGAGATTATTGAAATTACAGGTTATAAGATTTAACCTATGCAAGATGTGGCTTTAACGAGTCTAAATGTTTATAACTATTTTAAAATATATGATCAATATTCAAGGTTATTTATTATTAACAAAAACAAAACCATGTCGTTATAAGTAATTAAAATATAATAAAACATTTCTTTTAATTATCACGCACTTGTACGTCAGCATTCTAATGCACATGAACATGATAAAACCTACACACGAGTCGTCCGATGTTTTAAATTATGCAATTTCCGCATATTCACGCTTCCTAGACACGTACTGCTGTTGCACAATTAGTGCGAACAAATTTGTGAGTGCGTTTAATGAAAGTTAACACGGTAAGTATTACACTTCGAATAGTAACCTGTTACTGAATACTATAACTACAGTAATTACTATTACTACGACTAAGTTCTAAACTAATATTGCAAACGCAATTAATGTTCTTACCTCTGGAGAAGCTCGAAGGAGCAGAAATAGTTTAATGTAGAAATATGTACCATATAATAGTAATGATAGATACTCGTATAGATCTTGAATAAAAACTTATAAATAAATATGATGAGAAATGTTCACAGTTGCCAACACAGAAACACCGCGTACTGGAGAGAGTATTTCAAAAGTTTAATCAAAGAACTTCAAAAGTTGCGCTGACCGCGCTCAGTTTACTGATACACGCGGCGTAATAACTCTCAACGTTCCTCCGACAACACAAACAAGCGCTAACAACATTCACACAATCTGGGGGTAAAATTATAACTGCAGACGATTCCAAATCGATATCAAAACGAATAGTTGTGTAGTTTCATGAATTAATGAAACGTCGCCATGAAATCAGGTTAATCAGAAAATAAACATAATTTCGCCGACACGTGAAGCGAGCCGATAGTCGATAGCGCACGGAGGCGTCGCGTCACAAGGTCACTGAACGCGTATACCTACTCGCCGCCTGGCCGCCAACGAACCCTCGCTATAATCGCGTACTTCACCTGTTTATCGCGCCGGCACTCGGTAAACAGGCGGAGAGCTATTGTTTACGGTACTAGCGAAGTTTGCCCAACAAACGTACCTGACAAGTCCTTTCGGGCTGCTCGAGTGATCCGTTCACAACGGCAAGCTGGTATTGCTGGTGAATACGCTGGTGCCCACCGCCACGTGCTGTGACGTCGCCGGCCAGGCGATTGATCTCGCGACAAATTCGACACGGTTCGCGGTGAATGCGCCGGTCGCGGGCGGCAACGCGCGGCGCGGGCGCAGCGCCACGCGGACGCGTCGAACCTTCTCGAATGCCGTCCAGATAACACGTGTTTATTTATTAACGGCGGGAATTGCGCAACAATAACGTATTGATAACTGCGTTAGGTTCGCCACAAACGAGAAACGAGGCGAAGGTGACGAAAGGTCGGGCACCCAGTGGGCGTAGATCCAATTAAATATTGACAATATTTACTATTTCTGTTCTGTATGTATAGAGTGTAAGTTTACGTTATCTTTTTATATTAAATCGTTGACCAAATATATCAACGATAAATTTGTTCTAATTTATCATATAAATATGGTATTACATTTGCAATGGATCATGCGTACGAGTAATTTCTGCTTCGAAAGACGAAAAAATGTAATAATATGAACATAATGAGTCACTAAAGTACCTACGAAACAATAAAAACAAGCGGATACGTCTCGCCAGTTCTATTGAAGCGAGTATGGTCCGACTTGTCTGAATTAGTTCAGCTGTCAACGACAGCCATCATCTTATATAGACTTGCGACAACTATTAACGACAAGCTACAGAGCAATTAAGCACACTCCCATACAAACAGCAACATCACTAAGGTAAATTGTCAAGATATCAACCTAACTGTGAAATTATCAAAAGTATCAAACGGACAAAAAAAATAGAAAATAATTAAATTGAAAGTCGAACTATTTCGTGATTCTAGAGCACTTTAAATACTAGCAACTGAAATGGTCTAAAAATGACGGCGGCGTGGTGTGCTGCGTGGACGTCCGACCGTCCGACGCTAGTGCGCTTCAACAAAAAGTGAATAATGACGGACGTGGCCGCCTCGTCGCCGCACAATTGCGCTATTTCGAGACACGTTTTCCTGCTAGCAATAATACCTAATAATAATAGCGTGCGCTAGTCTGGTCGTCCTGCGCCGCTGTTACTACGACTGTGAGCATCCAGTGTGATGGAAAAGTAACACGTGGCGCGCCTCGGAGCGCACCAGCCGCAAGGTGAACGGCTCCGCGAAATTATAATGCCAAAGAAAATCATATGCAAATCGCTACAATGAAATATTGGATCCGATGGAGTCGTGCTTCGAATATTAATACGGTTATAGCGGCGAAACACATAAATAAATTACTGCACACACATCAATTGTTTCTATTGTGAACTTTTATACAGTATTTTTGCTTAAAATAGTTAATATCATTTATGTTAAGGATATATTGTTTATGAACAACTTAGCCACTCTACGAATTGATTTTAAGAAACAAACTTTTGTAATTTTTTTTTTTGACTTGAAACTCGTCCTGGGGTCATGCTGATCGAGCATGACTCCAGGACGAATTTCATTTTTTATATTAAATGTATTTTTTTTAACTCTTGATTACGCGAACTTAACATTCTATACTTACTATATGCAAGAGGTAAATCAAAAACTCGAATGAAATTATAATACTTAAGTGTTAGCAATAGTATAATAAGTAATACAAAAGATCGTACACCACAAAGTTAATATTAATTGCTAAAACTAAAGGTAGTTTTTCTCTTTTATCCAAAAGCTAAAGTTTACCGATCGATTGTTCGCAAGAACTCTGTAAGTTGGTAGATGTTACTTTAGGTGGGTAAGTTTGCAGCAGTCGGCGAGAGGGAGCGGCGCGACGGGAGCGCGAGCGGGGAGCAATGAGCGGTGAAATATAGTTCAAAGTTGAGGCGGGCGATGCGCCGACATTGTGCTGCTCGACCGATCGAACTTCGCCGAGCGTTCGTGATGCAATCTTTATGTTGCTAAGCTTATGTTAGGTTACGTTTTTATTAGTTAGTGGTTCATTAGATATCAGCTAAGAGTTTTGCATGACATATGCCACATTCAGCAGGTAGAGTGGGTTACATCGCAACGGTTCATGTGATGTTATATATCCCATAACCATCCTCAATAAGTGAATTATCCAACACAAAAAACAAATGAACTAATAGTTCCTGAGATAATCTATAGCTGCACTCACTACAATCAGATTGGGAACCAAACGAGGTCATAATCATTGGGAAAATTACGGCACAATGACATCGATTGTAATAATTACATAGCTATATGGTTAAATAGGTATGTTTCTAAAGTTTTATAGAAAAAATACGGCGGACACAATTCATTAGAGTGAAAGCTTAAATGACTCACCGTCCGCCTGCCTACGTACAGTTGCTACGTTACTAATTACCGTACCTGAAAAATAAAATAGTCATTAAATTAACTCGTAGAACAAATCTAAATATTCAATACCTCCGCATTGACTTTAAAAGTTGTCGATTATTTTTAATGGAGTAAATTCTTTAAAAAGTGAGCTAATTAAGAACACACATCGTGGTGCAGTGGCGCAAGTGCACTATAAACGCGACGGTTGTGGGTTCCATTTCCACTCAGAAGAATCATATAACATTTTCAATTCACAACAACAAGGCAAATTGTGGCATTGAATTCCGCCGCTCTACACGCAATGCTTAAACGATACTCATTTATAAATTTCGAGATTTTTAAAAGTACCTACTACTGCTACTGCCTACCTTACGGTAAATTTTGAATTTAACTTGATTAATAATTTTAATACAATAAAATAAAATCAATTATTTAGAATGAATTACAGTTTTTTTATAAAAAAAAGTGTATATTTTTATAGTAAGAACTATAAACGTTGACTATCATCATCATCAGCCTGTCCTCGTAAACTGCTGTACATAGACCGCTCAAATGCCACGCCACTGAGCTAGATCTTCAGCTCTTCGCATCCAGTCACTACGAATGTCTGCACCCTCTAGCTGGAGGACTTCCTACATAACGCATGTCGAGGCGAAGTTGACTATCTACGTGACAATTTTTGCTCATTTTGAAGAAAAATCAATTTCAGAATTAATCATATTAATCAACCAACTGCAATAATTTTTATCATATATATTTAAAATAAAAGTATTTTTTGCTTAAAAAAACTACATTAAATATAAAGACCAAATAAAATACTAAAACGATAGTATATAAAAAAAATAATAAAGATCAGCAATGACAAGGTTCCGTATATTCACCACAAAATAAGAAATCAAATGTAGCGATTCTTAGAAAGTGCTACATTTTCTTTCAAAGTGGATACATCTTAAAGCGTGAGCCCGGCGACAGCTAGGTTGAGACAGAACTGTGACCTTGGCTCAGCCACCCCAGCCACCCCTATGATGTGAGCCGACTGAACGACGATCTATCGAAGCGTGTCTTGAATTCTTTATGTACAAAAGAATTCTTCACATTCACTAATATATTTACAAAGTAGACGTGTGTACGGTACAAAATGTTCTATTCATACAAAATAGTATAGGAGTAAATAGCTGCATTTCTTTTATAAGAAAATTAATAAGCGTTTACATTTATAGAATTATTTACTGCTATCACCTACCTTATAAGTAAGAATAATATGAATAATTTCCTACATCGAGAAATAAATACTTTCTATAGTACCAGCGAAGCATACAATATGTAGACAGCAATGTACAAACTCCATGTATATTCATTGGAAGACTTTTGATCTTTTATCATTCAAACAATAATACGATAATAATTCTTACATATAAACATACATATTCATTGAACATTCAATAAAATCTGTGATTTTGACAATTTTTATACATTTCAGTAGTAGTAGACTGTAGTAGTCTACTACTACTAAAATGTATAAAAATACGGGTAGAATGAGGTGGCATCCGTTTGCCAGTTGACATAGTTATTATATCAATTGGTAAACGGACAGGGCGTACTTACTATACTCGATTCTTGCAGAATGAGCTGTATAGTATACCCTGTGGTGTGGTGGGTTTGGAGACTTTAAACTTTTTATGAGTGGGCCATAGGTGATACGAGAGTTTCCAATCGTCTTCTCCATGGAAATTCAAGATAATTTTAAATTTCAATAACCAAACGGATCATTTTAGGAACATATCTATTCTCCCTAGCGAGAACGTGGACTGAAGTAGAGTATGAAAATAATTCACCATTCACCACCATTTCCACTGATTGGGAATCAAACTCACAACCAGACATTCCGCCGCTGCGCCACAACGGCCTGCGCCAATCCTCTACGTTTTAAATATATTTTATAATGTATGTTGAAGTAAAAATAGATACAAGTCCAACTAATACTAGTTCTATAGTCATAGACGTGACAATGCAATATTTGTCTTGTTTGTCGTTAAACTGGACATAAGTAAGTATGTATACACTATCTAGATCAATTACGTCCGTAAGCTACCACTGTGAATCATTTGCCTGGATTACAACGTGGTTACATCATGCTGTATAAATTATGAGCAAATATAAAAAAACAAGTGCTTAAACATATAAAATATTAATAACTGTTTAAGATTGTTAACCAAAAAAAAAAATAACAATTGATAAACGGACATAAAATACACTGTACTGTGTTTATTACGAACGTCATTCATTATACATAATCTCCTCCAGGTTAGGTCGTAATATAAATGGTTCGATTCCCGCTCTGTGGAACTAATAATTTTCATTTCGACTCATTTCTGCCACTCAACATGTAATGTCTAAAACAATTGGGCGGAAAGTGCAGAAAGTTTACTACCATGATATCTTTCTATCATGCTATATGTTAGTCTATAACACATTGTTAATTTTTTAAATAGCAATGAATCAACAGTCGTGTATCGCATATTTTCGCGATTCACAGAACATGCTAATTACGGGCCGCCGGCGGACCGGACGGTGGATGCGTTTTTATACTTTTTTTTAATTGACATTGACAAGCCGGTCGGGTGCCACCTGGTGCGGAAACCTGTTCTTCAAACGTTTGCAGTACTCGGTATTATTGATAATTCAAGATTCTTAAGCATTTAGAAACGCTGCAAAGGAATTAACATTAATTGTACAAATATATCATCTTTATTAAATATTAAATTATTTATATTTACCTTATATACATATATTATTAACTGAAAATTTTATTAAATATGACTATTGAACTTATGTTATATATTACTATGATGAATAATGTTTCCGAGAACATACGAAATTCGAAACTTGTGCAATGGTCGGAAAAATAACAGAGTCGGCATTGCCTTTGTGCGGGGTTGGAAAAAAGTTGCTGATGCGACCGGCTTACCACCTAGCGGCTCTTCAAAGGGATTTACGTTTTGCATTGTCAGCGCAGAGGTGATATCGGTAAGCGATGCGCTCCAATTTGATATCATATTTTTTTTCATTTTACGCATTATCTCTGTAGAGGTAGACATGGAGGGGGGCGTCACTGTCAATAACATGTTAAAATAAACCCATCTGAGGAAATCCTCATACTTTGTATGTAATTAACAAAATTAAGAAGATGTCACAGTTTACATAAAAGAGTTCAATACTAATATAATTGCCACAAAGTTTACGATCAAAGTATTTACGGGTATCAATGTTAATACGTGAGTAATGTCGCCGAGCGTGTAAAGTCACCGTTACACGTGACTGCTTATCGTTTAGGTAAATGACGTATGCACTATACAAGTATCGTAAAAGTTAAAAAATGCCATCAGGCATGCCATACGTGAAATATTATAACGAAGTTTCCACATGTCATATAATTTTTTCTTCACGTATCTGAAAACATACTTTAATATAGGGCAAGAAGAAAATATTTATGAACTTAATGGTTTTTCCTATAGTTATCATTCCCACTTTCCACTCCATTTTCGACTTTGGAATGACGGAATTTAACTCCGCGCTTTGCGTCAGAAGCTGTCTCACTGCGCCATGTTGGCCTAAATGGTACTTTATTTCGCAGTGATAAAATGAGTAACAATATTTTACAAAGGGTAATTGATAAAAAAATGTAAAGTAAATAAAAACAGTATGGAACTTAATTGAATTGGACAGAGGCGATCCAATTCCGATTCGTTTTAAATGTTCAAAAGCAATTTTCAACTTTGACATGCCGTTATGTCAATAAATACCGCCCGCAAAACCAATTAAAGCATGTAACACAAGAATTGAATTTAACATATTATATTCACATAATAAAACCAGTTATGGTTTTTTTATGTACAAATCTATAATAATATTGTAAGGTTGGTGATATTGTTTTGTTGAAATAGCTTATCTTAGGCATTTCTAATTGAAAAAAGGAAGTTGAAAAAATGTCTTGGATTACCTAGTAATGTCCATTACATTGAATAATCTCACATAGGGAATAAGATAAATAGTGTATCTTTTATTTTATACTTGTTTACATATTTTATGTATTATTGGAAATAGCAATATTTATATAAATTATTTTAGCCATTTGTACATTGACGAAAACTTTTTCATATACATTATTAAAATAAAAACTTTATAATAAAATCATAGAATTATATAATATCTACGTAAAATTATATTTATTGATAGAATTTTTAATGTACCAACACGAGAATAATTCGGTCAAACTAACATCGACCGTCAGTCGGAAGTTTATACGCGTTGAATTATGGAAAAAAAAAAGGAATGACACAATTATAAACAAAAAAAAGTTGAGTTGAAAACGATTCGCTAGTGCGGCGAAGTTAAAACGAAAACAGCAGCCATTCGTGTCGGAAACAAGGCAAAAGGAACAAACTGCGAGCCCCGAGGCCCGCACAGTGCACGATGAAAATAAAAATTCAAACAGTTTCAACTGCTCCCAGACGAATCGTGCCCAACTTTGTCGACTAAGTAATTGCCTTTTACAGTTTTGTCGCAGCAAGTTCCGAGCTGACTCATCCTACGATCCAATAAAAAAACGACAGTTTTTAGAAAGTTAGAAAATTGAGTGTCGATCGTAATTTATACGACGACGCCATGTATTTTTTTACGTTAACGACGCAAACGGCAAAACCGACAGATGCGACCTAAATTCTGCACAATTAATTAATATTAAGTGGGTACTTTAGCCATAAATTAAGTGATCGAATATTTTAAAGGCGGAATTATTTAAATATGTTATAGAAGACAACTTTCTGCGAACGTAAACTATTATCGTGCCAATTTCTGATGTAAAAAATAACAATCGCAAATTAGATCAATAAAACATCGTAACAAACGTTTTTAACAACTTAAAGATCCATTAGTTTACCAACAATGCGGTAGCGAAAAAGAAACAAACCTAGTATAATAACGAGCCGGTGCATAAATCTAGTTTCCGTAGTGACGTTAAAAACCTAGTTCAGTGGTGCCACGTCGGCTCACGTCCTGGTGTGTCGCTGACACACCACTCTCAGCAAAAACAACGTGCCTCCACAATACTACAATAGGTGGCTGAGCTGAGCGGTTTCCTCCTCTGCCCCCCCCCCGTCCGTCCCCGCGCCCCTCTCGCCCCACTCGACTCCCCATGGCCGCCACTTACGTGACTCAGCACCAAGCTTTATATCAAATTCGACGTCGACTTGCGACTTTGGCGACTTGTTTTTCGTTGTAAGTAGTTTTTTTTTCTGGCAATAAAACATTTTGTAATGGCGCTATTGGTAATGATAAAGGTGAGCAACTGAGAATATATTAAAGACGCAAGCGAGTTTTCTTATAATTCTTCAGTAAAAGTTCAACCAAAGACTATACAGCGAGCGAAGTTCGTCCAAGTTCCGAGACCTATTTAATAGTTCGACGGCAAGGTTATACTCAACTTGTAACATTTAGGAACTAAGTAGCAAACTTTCAAAATGAATTAAAGTAACTTTGACACAAAACTTTTTGAAAAAATAATAATACCACACCCCACCCACGTGTCGACTGATTAAAATAAATAAACGACAGCCGAGTCGTGCAATCGTGTTCGCAATTTATGTAGGTATCAAAAAATGTTGAAAGGTGAACAACCTACTAGGAAACGTGGCACAGCCGGCCGTTTCCGATACAAAACGAAATCCAATTAGCCATCCCGTCCCACTGCTTTCATTAAGCGCCTGAATAAGCGGAAACCGTAAAATACCTCACCGGGAGGACGGACCGCGAGCGGGCGAAGACGACGTCCATTAAATGCCGAACGACCTCCGCGTGTAAAATGTGATTAATTACACCAACAACGCAATAAAACTCGTACCTACGTCTACGGTCATAGTTGTTGCCAACTGGATATTCCGGTAGTCTCGCGTTATAGCGCTAGGCGGCTAGTTTGTAATGAGTAAACTGAAAATATATTTTAATTAAGCGTAATGATTAAGAACTAAATGTCCGTTAAGTATCCACGAACTAAGTGACAATTATAGTCAAATATTTCCATTTCTGTATAGAACATTAATAGACGAATAATGGTAGAGTCGATTCACCTAATTGTAGTTTAATTTCTTCCACATCAATGTTATATTTTATTGAATGTACCACTAACTGACGTGTTTGTACATAAATTGTTTGTAACTATCTGTAATTGTGCGGCAGACCGATTAGACTGCGCACATTAAAACAAGGGGTTTTACAATAAAATTAGATAAGTGCCACAGTTATCGATGATGCATTAGAGAAGATAAAACATCGAGCTTTGGAAAATTGAGTCATAAATTCTCTATCGTTACTCGACCGTCCGCCGTAATAAACAACGGAACGGAACGATCGCGGCCGAATGTACGTATAATGCGCTTGTTTATGTTGCATCGAACGGTCGTCGTATTGTTTGTGCCGACTGCACACATGTCGCCTACGCCTGGAAATTTAAAATTTAGTCCTCGCATTAGTCATGAAAACCGAAACAGAGTGTCATCGTCGCACTGAGAACTTACAAAAGGTAGAATCTGTTAGTTTTCAATTACAGGACTTGAATAAAATGTATATAGACAAAAACATTATATAAAAGATACATCTTTAGATATAAAAATAGAGACAATTTCGTCGAAAGTTCTCCAAAAAAGATTCCAAGTTGGGCCTCGCAAAAAAATCATTAGGTACGAGTATAAAAACCAACGCGAGGTATATTTTTAGGCAACCTTAAATATTGCAGCACTCGACGCCCCCACGATCTGTGAATTGAAACGGCTGAATATAACCCGGTGGTATTTTGATAATGTTATTATTGAATCGTCTTGGAGATAAAGTTTGTATACTACTAACGTAAAATATTGATAACGTAATGGACTTCTTTATTGCGTTTATTATTAATCACCTAAGATAATAGAATAACAGCACGACGACTGAATAACGTACGACTCTATATTGGAAAGTAAAAGTTTAGACTATCAAATATTTTTATGATATAACTGTTAACGCTCTTATCAATATAAATTTATCACAAAAAACAAAACTCCCACATATTTGTATAAAGTCGAACACGACAATAAATCAAACTAAGCGTACAGTCCCCACCCCGTAATAAGCGAGTTAGCGAAGGGGACAAAACAAGGTCGGTATCTCGGATCTTGAGGAAGGTGTTCCACTGTCAGCGTTCCTCGAGGGACCCGCTCTTCTCCCTTTCAAACATCCTTTGTGCTAAATCACATTTGCCATTGTTCGTCTCCTTCTACCTACTTGTAATATATGAATATACAGGTTATTATATTTCCGAACTATCCTCACGTGTTGTAACACTTAAGCTTGTCTATGAATATATAAATGCTACAAATGTTATGTAGCATAAATTATTGCTAGTATTAGTAATATTTTATACGAAAAAAAAATGTATAATAAATTTAAAAAAAATAAGTTGTAAAAAAAACTTTAACTCTTGTAAAATTTGTAATTTGTAAACATTAATTACATAAATCTCATGTAAGTGACTATAAAGTCTTTTTTGAGAAATAAATATCTTTAAGCACAACACTTATTTAAAAAAAATACTTGTTTAGAAAACGTATAAAAATTTGAACGTAGCGGGACTCGAGCCCGCGCCTCCTGGAAACCGACCAGGCGCTCTGACTAAGCCAACAACATAATTAAGGCAATATGTTAATAGTTAGTTGATGGTTAATTTTATTTCCACTTAGATAAACTTTCCATGCTTAGGAGTGGAATTTCACCATTCTCTTACGTGCATGTGTTTTGATAACGAATGAACCGATGTTAAGACGATATTGATGATTTTTGAAATGTCGGCATTGATTTTTATATATTTCAGACGTCTGGAACACCGAGCAATAACACTTATATTTTATAACGCAATTTTGTCGCCATTTCTTATTCGATTTCTGACTATTTCCCTTGAGTCTAGTAAAAAATATCCCAGCTTAATAATTTAAAAGTTATATATTTTTTCAGTTTAGATTATTAAATCGATTTCAACCTACATTTAAATTAATAAAATATTCAAGGTCATAAATATATTGATTACACAAATAATGTAAATAAGCAGCCCTCCTGTTAAAAAAAAATCTTTTATAAAACCCACTAATATGCTTATATCCCAAAAAAAATTACAATGATAACACGTGAATAAAATTCGAACAATGAAAATTGAACTATACACAGCGGGGGACAATAAACAACAGCCGAATCGTAGCCATTCGTCTCGATGTTACAAATGATGTCAATTAAATTGACATACTTATGTGCCGCAGTGAATAACGTCATTAATAACTTTCTCCGTATCTCTCTATCTCGGTATACAGCAGTTTGATGAGCGATTGTCCGTTTGATCCCATACCGCAACGGCCATATCAATAAACCACCGAAGTATCGAATATCCTCGTAAAAAAAGTTTTAATATAATTAAGGCAAGTAATTATAAAATTGCAAGAAAGTATCCGTAAAAATATAACGCGATCGTTAAGATTTGCAATTAAGCGAACTTTTATCTTAAAGATCATAAAACCATCTCGTAACGTCTGAAACTTTTGACGAGCACACATTTTTTTATAATAGGAGATGAAGTAAAACTTATAGTTGAAGACTTATAAAGTAAAAAACTTAAACGATATTATACGTTTATATACTTTATATTGCATGACAGATATAAAATAACAATATTAATTGAAAGGATGTGGCCAATTTCTTTTAATAAGCCCATTAATATTCAACAGACATCAATCTGGGAAAATCAATATGACATAATTTCGGTAATAATACACAAAGCCGTTTGGTAATTACAATTTTAATAGGTCGGTCAGTGAGAGGTCCACCCACGGCTGGGGGTAGGGAGTGGTGGTGGGCCCGATGTACAGTAGATCTTTACGTAACTCGAATTATATAGCTGTCGATAATGTTATTGAACGACCGTACTTGAGCGTGATTTTGTGCCCATTCGATTTAACACAGTACTTGTGTTCGTTAAAATACATTAAGAAACATTCCTTCACCTTGGGTAGTAAGAGTATTATGTTAATAATTTATACAAATAACTTGAGTAATGCTACTATAAAACCAAAAATTATAAAAAAAAATACCCAAATTTAACGAGTACATCTAACCAAAAAACATGGGTGATGTGGCACAATAACATAAAAAGTCAATGTGTAGGGGCATCGAGGGAAAACCCTCGTTGTGACAGACGAGACCAATTTGCTTTGAACGAGTCCGCTGTCGAAAAAAATGAACGACGATGTCTCTTGGCTAGCAATTGTATGCGCATATATACTCGACGGTTTACATTAACGCGTGACAAAGAAAGTTTTTAGAAATATGTTTTAGAATTACATTCAAAACACGTAAGTAGGTGTATAAAGACGGATATAATAGGTAGAGGTTTTTTCTGGGAACCTAGTCTTAACACTTTTCGAAGAATTTTTGAGACATTGCCGGTTAAGTGGCGGAACTCGGTCGGAGCTGGTGAATAGGAAGGGCGTGTGGTGTTCCATCGCCAGACCACACACATTTATAGCCACGCAGCAAAAATTTAGATAGCTTGCCTGGGATCTGTTGACGCATCCTCCGTATAATAGCCCTGACCTTAAATCCCATCCCATCAGATTTCCACCTGTTTCGATCAATGCAGAACTCTTTAGGAAGCATAAAGCTAACCTCAGAAGATCACTGTGAACACTACCTGTCAGATTTTTTTAATCAAAAATCTCAAAATTTGTAAAGGAATGGGATCAAGCCATTACCCATAAGATGGCAACAAATCATCAAGAAAAACGGTAAATACATATTAAAAATAAATATAAAAATATGATTTTTTTTCTTTGTATTAACAATACGAAAATATTTGTGGGCCGGTCGGAGGTCGGGGGACCTTATATGTACAATAATTTTTTATTTTACATATATTGTTATTATTTAACGAACGTCATTATCAAGTATTTAAAAATATAAGGAGGATAGATATAACACAAATTAAAAAAAAAGGTATCGAGTTAAAATAACCGTACAAGCGGAACGCCCAATGACATTGTATTTTACAATATGAAGCCCAATTTAAGCTACTTGAATGATTCCAATGATTTAGCTGTTGCGATTAGTGTTTTTGTTTCAAGAGGAAGTCCGACAGACCGGGCCACTCGACGATAACTATATACAGTACGGTCAACAAGTTGTGGCCGCTCTGTAGTTAGTTTTTCTGCACTTTTGCGCACCATTCACAAGAAAATAATCAAATGTAAGAAAATATCCTAAAATGAAAGCTGCCCAGCCATCTAGGTATATTTAACTTCAAAGCGACCACGACTCTTTGACCGTACTGTACAAGTTTTTTAATGCCTCGATCGCAACTCACCGATTATGATGACACATCCTTGAGATGAGCAGCTCGAAAAAAAGTTAACTACTTAATCTCGTAATGTTCGAGTAATAAAAGGCGTTATTATTAGAACGCGAATAGCTATTTAAGTTGGGGGGCTCCTAGACTATTAAATAACTTTAGTGTTCACGCCAAACATAAAAGAGCTATACCATAAAACTTTTCTACAGCTTCCCAAAGTATTAATTTTTGCGCCGAACTCTGCCCTAACTTGTTTCTACTGAGTTGGGTGATTAAAACTTTTCGAACCCCTTCCCTTCACTTTGATACCGAAGCCCTGTCGAAAAACGGGTCAAGACTTATACAAAAAGACGGGCGTTTAAAATCCAATTAGGTGCTTTTAAAGGTTTCTTCATAAAAAAGATGCTTCAAAGGATCGGTAATTAATCGAATACCTGATTGGGCCCCAAGAACGTCAGTAAAATACTAATGAATTGGATGAAAATTGTTCTCGAGAACTACATATTTATACTATTTCCTATTGTTTGTAACTTTTTATTTTAATAAGTTACAAGACTGTTTTTCTCAATTTCATTATATTATTACATTACATTTATATTATTTCTTTTTTTTCACATTTTAAAGAATAAGACTAAGAGAGTCTAATAATAACGACTCCTGGAAGTCTCAAAGATACCTTGAACAGTTGTTAAAAAAAACGAAAATTTACCTAGCCACCACCAAACAAAGGTAAAATGTAAGTAAAAAGAAACAAAAAAACAAAACTATCGACGACATAAAACAAATCAGCGCCCGTATCTATAGAGCAGCCTGCAATCGATATACGATGAAGCGGAGCCGGTTGGTTAGTGGGTGTGCGTGCGTGCGGATGTGGCGTCCGTCGTACTAGTTGTTCATACTATTTGCCGAGAGCTATCGACCACCGTGTGGTGGGGACATGGGGTAACGTTATATCATTAGTAAATATTGTACTAAGAAAAACTTAGGGATTGCAGAGAGACGGAATTTACTTTATTTAACTTTAAATTTATTTAAAATTCATTTATATAATGGAGACATGGTCAAAACGCCATATCTGAAGCACTCAAATAAATAATATTAATATCGGCATCACATTCGAATTAATAATAAAAGGTATGTGGTTTAATGTAAAAGACAAAAAAAATCACTTTACCAGTGTCAGATTTCACACTACAGCATGTCACATGGCCGCCTTAATCAATCTTCGACGCATTACGTATTAGAGAACGCAGCTGCTCCTCACATCAGATAATTACTTAGTTTTGATGCAGTAATGTAATATATTTTTTATAGCTTCATGCAGTATGCCGCATGTAGCAGGGTACAATTCCGCCCAATTTTAGTAACTCCACGTCACGCTTTATATTGTTACCATAGTGAGGAAATGAAAATAGTTCATACCCCAAATGGGAATCGAGTGGACATCCATCACGTTTACGGTTTAGCTTTACGGTTTAGTTTTACGGTTTAGCCACACGTTGTGCTTTGTGGCACGACGGTCACTACTATGATATGATATTAAAAAAATATATTTGATAACACAATGCCCTATTTGATAAACACAAGTCAATCCTGTGTCATATAGTCTTGTTGTGTAAATAAATAATTTCTTTAATACATGATCAAATACATTTATTCTTAAAAACCACCTTTTTGTTTAATAGAACATAAATTATTTCAGATATGTTTTTTTTGGTCTTTTTTTGTAATTAAAAAAAGTCATTTACTATAATCTGAACATATCCAACCAACCACAGTGACTATTAGAAAATATATAAATCAAAGTAAAGGTAATCGATAGTCAATCAAGCGGTTGAGCCGGTTCGCTACAGTGTGTGCGTAAACGGATGTCGTGCCGTACATACACACACACACGCACACACATACACATTATTCACTGAGGCGGCCATGCGTGAGAAATCGTGACGGTTTCAAGTCAAACATTTTTCTATGATCTAAAAATATACTTTTCATTATTTGCATTCTAGCTATTATTTATTCAAAAAAAGCAGCTTCAGCGCCTAGTGATAACGACACTCCATTCGTCACTTTCCATTCAATATTCGCAACATTGCGTGTTGAGTGGCGGAACTAAACGCCATGCTTAGTCTACCAAAGCGAGGAAATTAACATAATTTAAAATATCTTAAAGCCGCCGCGTTTAGATTCAAAGACCTCGGCCAACTTGAATTATCTGCTAAAAAGGTAAAACGTTATTAATACATAATTCAACACTTTTCATGTTCGAGAAGTTTAACAAGAAACGTAATACAATAACAAAAAATACTAAGCAAATCTTAATTTATGTGCAAGTTGTGTGAATTATAATGTACATGCATAATTTATATTTCCCCAAGAACATACAAGAACGAACTTGGCGATAGCTCGGCAGTATTCGAATTTCATACTCAATTATCTGTTGAAGTCATCAAAACTGTTCTACAATGGCGAAGACGTGGACTGTGCAAATATTCTTTTGAATAACATTATACGGAGTGTGATTATTTATAGCTTTGACGCATGTCTATCGCGGTCACGGTCGTTTAAACATAACGAAAATACTTGCTATTTAATAAAAGAAATACATTATGAATACATGTTTTATCTACTTTTTCATATTAATTTTGCATAATCGAATGTGCTAATAAAGGCATGACCAACTTGGTGTGAACAAGTAACATTTACAGTATTCAAATATGTATTAATTCCTATACTTTTTTTATATCTCTCTTTAACGACTTTGAAATATTATTCTATCTGTGGAATATGTAATTACAGCATTATCGTTTCCAAGAAGTGTCCACTTAATAAAACAGGCCATATACGTATCATAATTTGAGTTAATAACGATAATGAACATTAGTTTATAAGATAATATTTTTTTGTATTAATAGTAGTAAAAATGTAAGTATTGTCAACCCTATATATGGTACATAAGTAAGAGAACAAGTTTCTACGTAATATATCGCTAGGTATAGACTATAGACGGTGCGAGTTGGTTCTTCTGTTGCTATAGTACAGCGACTAGCGAATAGCGAGATAGGTCGAGGCGAGCCGCGTCTTTGTTTACGACGTAGCTAGCTACGTACATACTGCACAATGCACTCAGAACAGTGAAGAATGGATGTGACATCATGCATGCCATAAATAATTTAATATATATAAACTCATTCAACTGCCTGTGATCACAGACACCAATCAGTATTTAAATTATGTTTTTTTTAAATGATTATCTGAAATTGGATCCAGTTTATCGACAATGAATAATCATTTTGAAAACAAAAATCCAATATTATATTATAACATAAAAACTCTTTATTTCACAGAAAATTACACAATTAACAAATAATTACATGCAAAAAAAGTGTAATAGCAGTCTTATCACTAAAATCTCCAGTCTCTTCCAGGCAACCTAAGCTAACTACCAGTACAGTACTGGTAGTATTTCCAATATTTCTTGTTCTAACATGAATGCGCTGTCAAGAGTATAGATATGTAGTGACAATGTTTATATGTTTCGTTATGTATATTGCATTAGAATATAATAGTTGGAAAAAATTTAGCTTTAGTATTTTTATAGTTCTGTTATTCAAATGATAAAGCAGAAACTTAATGGAATAAGTTTTTTTAAGAATATTGTGAAGGTATGCATGACATTTGCAGCATAATCATAGATTATTTTCTATATTTTAATACTGAAATTTATCAAGTGAGAGCTTACAGTACAAATAATTAAAATTAACTGGAAATTGGTAATTTACAAGCATATCACAGAAAAAAATACTAGTACAAAGACAAACATATTAGTTCAAATCATACATAATCAGTACATACAATGGAACCATGCAGCAAACTGAAGTCATACTTTCTATTAACCTACA
The DNA here is from genome assembly GCA_917862395.2 of Heliconius sara. NCBI lineage: Eukaryota > Metazoa > Arthropoda > Insecta > Lepidoptera > Nymphalidae > Heliconius > Heliconius sara. The sequence continues at coordinate 1,910,328 of OU860798.1, read as the reverse complement.
ATCATGAAATTGGTATATTCCATGATGTATATACAACTTGTACTTGATCTATTTTTCTGCAAAAATCTTTCATGTGTGATAAATATATAATCACATGCAATTATAAATTATTATAAAATAAAAATCCAATTAAAATAAATGAAACAATAAACTTCAAACTCTCAGTTTTGGCAATAATTTTATCTTCAAAAGCAATCTTATTCACTATAAGAATACAAGAGCATTGTTCCTACCCCAAAAGAAATTTCAATCAAGAAATTAATGAAAGTTGAAAAGAATTCCAAAGCAAAGCCTCACAACTCAAAACAAATACAAAGCTAAATAGGTAAATAATGAAAAGCAAAACTTTCAAATGAAATCTCATTCAAAGTTTTTACCCAATACAAAGTTAGTTGTGAGTCTCTACTAATTTAACTTTTGTAGGGGACATGAGAAACAATGTTAGTACTAAGAAATTATTCACTAGTTTAATCACTGTGATTTCATCATACATTAACAGTTAGTTAAACAAAAAAAAAAATGTACTTATAAAAATGTAGTAATTTTTTTTAAGATTAATAAAATTATATAGTATTAATATATAATTTTAAACGTATTAAGGACAACATTTCAAAAAGTACAAGTATCTAGTAACCTTGTTGCATTATTTTTTTATTAAATGTCTGTAATCCATATTAAAGAATGATGATAGTAGATTCATTTGAGACAATATTCCTAATTTTCAAAAATAAATTATAGCATTTTTCTATTTAACCAAAAGACATATTATATTGCCCAACATAGTTTGAAATCTATCTATTCTTTGAGTCTACCCGTGACCACGGACTACTGTAAAGTGTTCGAAACGTCAGGTTTCCAAAATGTAAAAATCTTAAATATATGTGATTAATCCGGTTAAATTAGTTTCATTTAAAGTTTGAAATCATTGTGTAGAATTTTATTTATAAATCAATTATTACACAATTTTCCTCAATTTAGTTAGCAATCAACACAACATTTATCTTTCATTATACACTTGTGTGTATTATAATCTATTTATCAATAAAAGGTTATCTGGGCAGATTTTATACAGCTCATTCAATACTATGAATATTTATACAGTGGAATCTTTGTAACAAGAATTATGTACTACTAACAAGTATTCTAACTAAAATATTTAGCATTTTGAGAATTTAAGTATGTAGATAGCTTTATGCATATATTACATTATCATGTGGTAAAAACCATTAAGTAAAAATTCCTAAGAATTTAGTTAATCGTATTTTACACAATATTTATATGAGAAAATAACTTTTAACTAAGAGCTTAATTATAATGTATCAACTTTCTACTACAAGTAGGTCAGCGTCCCGACGTCAGTCAGTTAAAAGCCGCGTGGATACTATCATTCATTTCCACTGGTGAAATTTGAAAGACTAATTATTCACTACAAGTCAGTTTAGTTGACTTATTATGAGATGTTATGTACCGCATTTTGACAATTTAGTGAAGAAGACACTGCGCCACACTATTACTACCTCGATGACGCTATCAGAGTATCACAAGTTAGATACCACAACAAAGTTTTTCATAATTTTGTATCATTCGATTTTTTATGACTGAAAGGATATATTTTTCTTACAAATAAGTATAAACTTACCAGGTATACGCCGAATCCAACAACAAAGAGTAACCAGCCACGCGCTCCAATTACTGTGCACTCACAAATCACGAAAGCACTAGGTACAGCAGGACAATTTGAACACTATATTGATCTGTTTCGTCTGTAGTCAGTTTAGATTATGAATTCAACGACGTTTTCCAGTTTTTACACGCGATAAACACTTAGCCGGGAAAGCAAACCCTGAATCACCGCCAGCTACGTACAAAATGGCGGATTCGCGTAACGAAAGTGACGCGGTGACGCGCCGACACCTCATAGACAATAAAAAGGTTATGCATCTATGGTTCTGAAATTCTTTTGAATTCAAGTTCTAGATATGTTACAAAGTTATAAAAAATAACATAGCATTAATTATACGTGTCTTATAATAAAATCTTAAATAATTCCACATGATAATATGTTAATTAAAATTTGCCGGTAAGGTGAAATACTTGCTTATTAATGCTAAAACTTTTGACATCAGATGTATGTATATCTAATTTATTATTATTTATTTAAAAATGATCCAGAATATCGATACACATATTTTTTAATTAAACGTTCAAATTGAATATATAATTTAAAATAATTTATACAGATAATAATAATCGAATGACCCACGTATTATTTAATTTCTTGACGGAAATCAGGTCTGAAAACCGAGTTCCTTGCTTAGATTTAGATATTTCTCAGTTTATCTTGAGGAGCTAAAATTTTTATTGAGTACTGTGTTGCATATTTGACAAAAAGTTCTACAAGTATTGTAAAACATTGTCAGTTTTTTGTTATGGTTCTTATACCGTAATTTGTAGACGTAGTCTACAGCAACACCCAATCAGCTGAGTTTTGTTTTCATTATTAAAGGTGGTCGTGTCCAAGGCGTGTACCCATTTTTATTCTGAGGACTAACTAAAAATACCTGCAATGAACGAAATTAAATCTCTAGAACACGCTACTTTGAAGGTAAAAGTCTTTTTTGAATAAATTACTAAAATATATTTTTATTTTATTGTCTAAAACACTTTATATTATATCTTTATTTCATAATTAGCCACTTATTTATAATTCTAAAAAAATATCCTTAATTATATATTCTTTTGTCTTTAGTAAATGTGTTTATTATAAAAAATAATACGTTTCTGTAATTTTGTATTACACAAAAACGTTAGCCATATTGTTTACTTTTGTTAATCACGTCATTAAATGATTTTGTTGTTTTTATTGCACTATTCTCAGTAAACATAAAGAATATTTAAGTAGATCTAGTAATTAATGAAACAAATACGTAACGAAAGTAATAACCTAATATTAATAATTACCTCATAATAGTTTTAAATATTTTCATTTCATGAATCTATAAAATATATAAAATGTTATTATATTTTTTTTTTCGCCAAAAAGGTGCCATATGAAATATTTAATAAGAGATATAGAAATGCTCAGAGGGTGTTAGACGTTGAAGCAAGGCAAGTGGCTTCTGCTGTAAGTGATATAGACTCGGCTACCAAGAAAGGTGCTACTGCTACTGAAATTGATAATTTTCTAGGTGGAGTGGTAAGTGAATTAATTACACATAAAATATACCTATAAGTAACACCTATGACTGTTCAGGATTATTTATATTGTAGAAATGTATGAAATTAATATAATTAGATTTTAAATCAGAATAACTGCCAGGAACAATTTCCACTTACCCACTCTCCACAATGATAGCTTTATGTTCATTTGGCAATTCAAAAGTACTTACATAAGTCTATGCAAATAGAAAATATGTAGGTATATGCTTTAGCAGTAAAAAATAGCATCTTCACACTTTTTCTTGTACACACAAACACAGAGAAAATTTAGTGTTAAGACCCCAACCACCACCCAATATTCAAGTCATTGCATGAGAAACTCAATACTGAGCTATTTCTACCGGAGCAAGGATATGAAAATAATAATAATTTAAATATATGACTATATTCTTAAAATTTATATAATAATAAAATGCATGTAAGTTTTCATTCAGAATATAATTATTGAAAGAAATTAAAAATTATTTACATTTTTATTAAAAAAATGTTATTTTATCAAAGCAACATATAAATATTTTTATTGCATAAAAGATCGATATTCGAAGGATTATCAAAATTTGAGCTAAATGCTAAATTATACTACATAAACAGTGTTTTATTAATTATTATACGCAGTTTTCTATTTTATTAGGACATAAGAATTTAAACTTAAATAATTATCTATAGGTTGAAAAGCTGACTACAATGAAGCGTAAAGCATCAGAAGCAATAACTGAGGAAGTTCAAGCTGCTTTTGTTTGTAAAAAACGTTTGGAACATCTGAAAGAACAAGCTGGTGCTCTTGCTGATGCGAATGCACCACAAGCAAAGGTAGATATTGTGTAGCACTTTGAGTTTAGTGTTTTAATTAGTATGTTAGATGTGTAACTTGAGGCCAGTCATGGCGCAGGGGCACAAGCGTGCGACTATGAACGCCATAGGTTGTGGGCTCAATTTCCACTCGAGAAAATCAAAATTTTTTTTTAATTTTCTCCAGAATTTTTTAGAAAATAAGAAACAAAGTGTCATACACCAGGGTTTTTTGATTACCCACCTGTGTGCGGAATATTCGGATAAAAAAAATGTATCTTAAGTTAATAAGATCTTAGGTTTTCGCGATTATTACACATTTAAAATGAAACCCTGTAATCGGATGTTTTGAACACTTTGCAGTAGTCCATGGTCAGGTACTTGACGTGCAGACTTAGGTGGCATCCATCTGTCAGTTGACATAATCATGATATAAAATTACCGCCAACAATTTTTCAATTGCCTCGCCTATTGCCCTTATACTATTTTTCCACAATGCAATCTAAATAAATATTGACAAATTTGAATTTTATTCTTTCTCTTATTTTTTTTTTAGTTGCTTCACGCTGTTTCCCGCATGAGGGTAGGCAGAAGAAACCTAGTGTTAAACAATGTCCCCCAAGCTTCGTTCATGTTCGTGTTGACTCACAGAATTCAATATCGCGCTGTTTTTTGCTCAAGTGGAGAAATAAAAATAATTTAAATGTAATCATTCTCTCGAGCTTAACATTTTTAGTAGTTACTTCTCCATAAATACAATAAAGGTCTATATTTATCATCACTGCGTGTGACTGTAAACTCGACGGTTTTGGGTTCGATTCCCATTCGGGGCTATGATTTATTTTATTTTTATTATGTCCTAATACTTTGCCTCACTTACGGTGCTGTGTTGCGGGAAAAATAATGTTCTGATAATTTCAAGACGCAAATGAACCAGTGGCGTAAAGTGAGGTTGGATAGGATGCTCGTGGATTACTTCCTACGCAACGGTTACTATGATTCTGCCAATAAGTTGGCAGATGCTCGTAATCTAAGAGATTTGACTAATGTCGGTAAGTTTTTTGATTGTTTTACATTTTTTTGTCAAGAGCTACGAAGTGGCGTATAAAAGCTTAAAAAGTAAATACAGTGACCATTATTGTGTATTTATATAAACAAGTTGTCACATTCCCTCTTGCAATATGGGCATTGGATTGCATGCTTGCATGTCTATATATTTCTTTGGCTTTCCACAGATATGTTGTTTATTTAATTTCTGTGACCATGAATGAGTGAATGGGCAAGGATCATCCGCCTCATCCCGATCTTCCTACGCCCATGATCATGCCAAATGGTCATTCTTAGCAATAATCTTAGTATAGTGGAAATTTGTAAAACTCTCTCTGCAGAGATGCTAACTATATCAATAACGCTGTGAGCTTCTATAAGAATATCGAACTTACGCTATAACAATGTATAGCTTAGTAGTCAGAGTGCTTGGATAGTGGCGGAATCCAACGCCGCGCGTTGTCGCTCCAAGAGCGATGAAAATGGGGTGTGAGTGATGAATGAGTGGGAATCGGATCCACATCCGATCCGTTTACAGTCACATTCTGTTCCTTTATTATAAATAATATTAATGAAATAATTCCTTCATATTCCAGATATTTATGTGTCAGCAGCTGAAGTGGAAAGAGAATTGGTTGCGCGTCGCACGGCTCGGTGTCTACAGTGGTGCGCCGACAACCGCTCTAAACTGAGGAAATTGAATTCTACTATGGAGTTTAATATACGTATACAGGTATATAGTGTGATTATAAGGCTTGTAATAAAAATGGAAAATAAAAAATATTGAGTTTTATATGTTAATTTAAGAGTAATCCTTTCATCAAATCTTTTCTTTGTATTAAACATCATTGCTTTCCACCGATGAACACTGTACATCTTTTAAAACTATGTTACGGATACTCTTTTTATATTTATATTTTTAGTTAATTTTGTACAAAATGAGTGCACAGTCCCGCAAACTAGATTATGTCCACTTTTATAAGTTGAACTTCCTATTCAATTATGAAATTGGTACGGCACCCTCGGTGAGCGACCGGACCGTTCGGACTTGGCTGTTTTTTTTCATTGAAGAAGGAATAGAGGCCAGTGGTGGCATAGGGGTACAAACGTGGGACTGTAAATGCAACAGGTTTTGATTCCCACTCAAAAAAAAAATCATATTGTTGCTCTGGTAACGAGACAAAGCATGGCGTTTAGTTTCGCTGCTCGTAAATCCTCCAGAATTCGGCGAAAAGTGAGGGACGAAAGTGTTTTAATGGGATCGTAGTATCTTAACAATAGGTTCCTATCATTCCTCTGCCTACTGCTATAAGCTGACAAAAAGAAGTAACATAATATTTGCTGCAATTAAAACAATAATATTTATGATTTTATGTTATAATTTCCAGGAATTCATTGAGTTAGTTCGTGAGGATAAACGTCTGGAGGCGGTGCGTTATGCTAAAAAGCATTTCTCTACATATGAAGAAGGCCAGCTTCAAGACATACAACATTGTATGGGGATGCTCGCTTTTCCTAAGGACACCGGTAATGGTTTTTTTTGTGTCAAATAGTCCTCTATCGGTATTTTGTATGTTGAGGTAACCGCCCGCCCGCACTGCGCGTTGCAGACGTGGAGCCGTACCGCGCGCTGCTGGCGCCGGCCCGCTGGCGCGCGCTGGTGGAGCAGTTCCGCGCCGCGCACGCGCGCCTGCTGCACCCCGCGCGCCTGCCGCCGCTGCCCGTGGCGCTGCAGCTGGGCCTGGCCGCGCTGCACACGCCGCAGTGCGCGCCCGGCGGCGGCGGCGGCGCCACGTGCCCCGCGTGCCCCGCCTGCGCGCCGCCGCTGCACGCGCTGGCCGCCACGCTGCCGCACGCGCACTGCTCGCACTCGCGCCTGCTGTGCCGCCTGTCGCGCCTGCCGCTCAACGAGCACAACCAGCCCATGGTGCTGCCCAACGGACAGGTCTACGGGGAGAAGGTGACTGCGTATTCATTACTCTTTTTTTTTATGGAAAAGACACGGCAAACGAGCGTGCGGGTCACCTGATGGTAAGTGATTACCGCCGCCCACGACCCCGTGCAACCCCAGAGGTGCGTTGCCGGCGTGTAAGGTGGAGATAGACGCGCTTTTTAAAGTTACCCATGTCGTATCGACCTGGAAACACTGCCGCGGGTAGGCCATTCCACAGTTCCGTGGCGCGTGGAAGGAAGTTCCTACGAAACCGCACAGTAGTGGATTCCCACGTATCCAGGTGGTGTGGATGATATTTTAGCTTATGGCGTACTGTGCGGTTAGAAAATTCGGCGGCAGGTAACAGGTCAAACATTTCTTCAGAACACTCCCCTTGATAAATGCGGTAGAGAACGCACAGCGAGGAGACGTCTCTACGCAAAGCCAAAGTATCAAGCCCTTCACAGATCGTTGGATCCCCAATGATTCGAATGGTTCTACGTTGTATGTGATCAAATGGATCAAGCTGGTCTGTTTGACTTCTGGCTGGATTTTATCCAAATTACTTCATAGAAATTCTCCAAAACTGAAACGAACTTGATTAGTTATGAATTGAGGCTGGCTGATTTTTGTGTCTGTTTTACTTAACAAAAAATTTCTAGCATTGCTGCAATTTGATGCTCACTGTTATTATGTTGTATTTAATGCAACGAAATAAGTCACCAAAATAAATAATACCGATTGCAACACGACAATGTGCAAAAGAAAGCAACCGCAGGATTAAGACGTAAAACACGTGTTTTGTCAAAAACAATAGTCAAAAGCCGTAAAGATAACATTTATTACAACTTTTTACCACATGTAGTAGGTAATGTTTCCTTCTGATCAAAGACAGGAGTGCTTCCAATTTTTTAATACGACTGCTATTACAACCACTTCAGTATTCATATATACACCATTTTTGCATCTTGAATATTATTTAGTTTTGCTACAAACACGATTGGGTAATTGGCGGTGTGTTTTGTTATTTCTAATGTTATAATGGAGATAAGTGATTGTGTTTAATTTGAATAAACTTTTTGGCAAAATTATCATATACACAATTTTAACTCATTTAAAAAATAAATAAGCAGGTAAAATAATATTCCGAGTACAGTGTAATCAAAAGAACATATACACGAGTGTAAAGTAAAGGGTTAATATTATATTAATTTACTTTATTTATTCCAGGCTCTAAAAGAAATGGTGAAAGAACATGGTTCAATCATTTGTCCGAAAACAAAAGAAGTTTTCAGTATGGATCGCGTTGAAAAAGTGTATGTTATGTAAACACAAATACTAAATATATAACATAGTATAAGATTATTTGATTATTTACTCTTAGTTTCATATTTTATATATAACTGCAGCCCCATGTCTCAATAACATGATTTGAATTTATCTGAATGCGAGTCTTTAAGCAAATAGAAATATTATTCTTTAATGTGATATTTAGGCCGTTTTGGTACAGCGACTCAGCATCTGGCTGTAAACGTGACGGTTATGGGTTAGATTCACATTGGAAGGTTTTTTTTCATTTCCTCGCTTTCTCTCTAGACGTTTTGTTATGAAAATTTGACAGAAAATCAGTAACTCAGGTTTCTATCTACACTACTATATGCGGGATACTGCGTGAAGATAAAAAAATATAAAATTACTGATATATTGGTATAAAAAATTCAATTGTCATGTGATTCGAATCACATGACAATTGAATCACCTACATTTATTTGTATAATATTTATAAGCTGTTATAGTAAGCAGCCAGAATAACAAAAAAATACAAAATTCGTATTGATTATTATATAAAAAAATTACTTACTTAATTACGTGTTATTTTCAAAAGTTTTATATATTATTTTGGTGTGTGTATAACGTAAAAAATACAAAAGAAAATTGAACGTTTGTCTATATATTGTGAAACGTCGATCTCATGTTATATGACATAAATATGCTTTATTTATATACATGTATTTTTATAATAAAATTATGTTTATCTAAATTTCTTTTTTTCTCGTAAGTGGTTTGTCTTTTATTAGCTTAGGCCCATTAATTATCTATCTGTCAGAATAAAACATAGATGTTAAATTATTTATAACATAATTTTTTGCCTCAAAAATAAGATGCTTCACTCTCCACCCACTTACTTACATATTGCTTATATTTGTTATATGAACTTGTTATTTTATTATTTTTGCTGAGTAAAGCCCTGTCCCGCCCGTATTAATAATTGTATAAATAATACCTATATTGTGAGACTTTGCATTTAAAAATAAACTTATGCATAACGTGGTGGTAAAACTTCATTTTCAGTTTAAAATATTAAGTTAATGAAAAAATTAATACGCTAAAACATCCTGCCTTTGACTCATTATTTTTTTTTTTTCAAAATATAAAAAACGAATACGAAAATGTTTAAAAAGCATACAAAAATTATTGATTGTATACAAAGTCATGATGCCATACTTTTGTATATGAATTTATAAACTATTTAGAAATTGTAAAAAGTTGAATGTATCATTTCATTACTTAAGTGGTTCGTAAATTTTTCGCATGAAATTTGGTATTTTGGTATCATTGGTATCTTACCTTAAAAGGACACCGTATGGATTCACACTCCTATGTAATCTTTTAAATATATACTATTTACTCGTACGATCTTGAATATTTTATTTTATTTCCTAAGACCTTTATCCAGTGGAGTGGCGTTTTTGTATTTATTTATTTATTTATTTCAGCCTCATGTAACGGAAATCAAATACCTCGAGACATTTTCAGAACTTATATTTCTTCCAGAGTAAAATACTATTAAGCTTGTACAATGTCTATATTAAATTCTTATACTATACGTTATTCTAGAGGACCTTTTTTTCTTCTGTTCCAAGTCTAAAAAGTGTAAGTATCTCCAATTTTCCGATCACATAAAGCGTCATTTTAGTAGTGTCCTCTGGTGGTAGTTCTATAAACTTATTTTCAAAAATATATTTTTATTAAATTAGATTGATTTACATTTTTAAAACAAATGATTGCGATTTATTAAAACTATAAATATAAAATCATTCACATACACTCATAAAATTTAATTGCACTTTATGACCATTATCTTACGTCTTATTTTATTAATCGTATATAATTGACTGGTTAACTAAGAAATATACCCGCAAACTATCTCGGATATATTTTCAACGAATTTATATAATCTAAAAACTAGCAATTGTAGAGTTAGTTGTAGAGTGTTATTATAATACTTTGTAAATGTAAGACTGTCTCTAACTTTCTCTAATTGTCTTTAAATTTTCTTCAAATAGTACAAATTTCGACATGAAGTATAGAAATATTTGGGCAGAACTTTTGAACTATGTTCAAGAGATTGAGTTAAAATATTGGTAATTTTTTTTTAAGAAAAAAAAAAAGAAATTGTATTTTAGCTTCAAAATCATGTGTGAAGATTTATCCTTTGTCTTATCAGAGCGGGGAAATAAGTAATTTCATTAAACGAGTTTGATTTAATAAGTAATAATTAGTTTATTTTTGTGGGTATCGAATTCGTAGTGCATACGGAGGCCTGAAGCATTAAATGATGAAATCTGATGAAACAAAATTAAACATGTTTTTGTTCTGTGGTGCAATTTCAAATATTAAGTCTTAATTTTGTTTTTCGAAATTGAAAAGAAGACACGAATGTAAAAAAAAAACAAAAATGTTTCGTTAATTTTTTATTGAATTAACATTTTCTCATAAAATATAGAAGATACAATACTTAAAAATGGCGTTCTATCACACTTGTATGTAAAACTAAAATGCAAATCTATTGCTTATTTTTATAAAGAAAAATACACAATTATTGTAAAATATTCAAAGGTTATTAATATTAAATACAAAACAGTAATGTATATAATTAATTATATTTACTTCAAGAAAAATAAATTGCTAACCTCTATTAAGTATTCATACATAGAAAATAATAAGGCTCTAATAGCGTCTTTTTTAATTACACGCTATATTCGCATATAGCAGTATTGGCAAAGGGAATCTAATAATAAGACGTTTCCAACGCACCTCCCATTTTCGAGTAGGTGCGTGAAAATAAATAATGCCCCTAGTGGGAACCGAACCCATAACTGTCGCATTACTATACCGCGGCTCCACGACGACTTATTCCAATACAAAAGAAATTAGCAATTTAAAAAATATACTTTCAACATATATTTACTTATAAACTTATATTATTATATTACTAAAACCATTTAACTTGCAAATAAACTGCATTGCGGAATATAATAATGACTGTTTCTAACTAAACTAAATCTATCACATCGAAGTGGAGTTTGTACTAACAACTAGTTCTATTTACATCTTTTATATACATTGTTATGGCATTGGTTTTTGTTTGATTCATTTAAAGGTTTAGTAGAATGCGATAGTTTGACATTCACTTAGCAAATAACTTTATTATTTATGGATGAAAAAGTCATTATAATAATAACACTTATACAATAACAATAGAAGAATTAAACAAAATAATAAAGATATTTTTTTTCTTTACAGAATTATATATCGGGTATAAAGCAAATTTACTATTTTAAATGAAACTCTTAACCCGGATTAATCCCGTACATTTTATATTTTTATACATTTTACGCATTTTAAAATATACGCGATTAATCCGGTAAACAAGAGTTTCATTTAAAATATGTAATAATCGAGAAAATCAAATACCTTTTTATGCAGAATTACTAGTTTTTCATGTACGCGTATAAAAAAATAAAAAATAAAAACTAAAACAAAAATGATTTTTTTTTAAAGTATGTGAATTACAAAAAAAGTTGTATAAAATTAATTTATAGTGTATATTAATAATTCTTGATGATATATTTAAATAGTTTAGCTGTTATTAAACTGTAATATTTGCCAAAAATATAACTAAATATTAAAATTAAAATTTTTTAAAGTTATGATTTTAAATGATATTATACAAGTTATATACAAAAAAAACTAGAGAAAATATACATATATTATCAAAATATATATTAATTTTTATTAAAAAAATGAAGAAAATCTTACTTTAATCAATTCCAATTAATTTTTGTGTGTGTGTGTGTTTTTTTAATATACGGTATACAGGTTTAAATATTTACAATAAACGTTAATAATCGAGTATTTAGTTCGTTTCCAAGAAACATATAAACGGACTTATGCTTAAACCTATATTTTTTGTTAATTATACATAATACTTAGTGCCCGTAGCGGACTTTTATAATTTATATCAAAAATAGTTAAAAATAATAATAATATATATTTTTTTTAATTTTTGAGGAAATTTTCATTAAATGACCTTTGAGGTTTTGTGTTTCTAGAAACACAAAACCTCAAAGGAAGAAAGGAAGGTGGTAAGTGGTGGTTTAGAATAATTTATATGAATTTTGAAATTTAATTTCAAATGTTGCTATAATAAAAGTTTACATTTAAAATACATTGTTAATTCTACACAATTACGCAGCTAAATTGCAAGTTGCAAAATATGATGAATTCATTAGGTAGCTTAACGCTGTATCCCGCACAACCAGGATAAGCAGAGGGAACCTAGTGTTAAGATACTTCGTTCTACACAATGTTTCCAGGAAAATGGTTCCGCCTAATTTGGAAGCATTCTGTGTTGAGTGACGGAACTCAACGTCGCACTTTGCCTTGACACTACAGCCAAGAAATAAAAATATAAGATATTTAATTTACTAAGTTACCGGAGTGGGGATTGAATCTGCGCCACAACTGGCCTCTTTTATTATAAGCTACATTTAAGAAGAAAAATGCAAAAAAATGTTAATAAAGTATTATTTTATAAACAGTGTGGCAATATTGAGAACAATATAAAATTAAATGTTTTCTTTCTTTAGAAATATTTTTTTTAAACTTATGATATAAATGAATCATATTTGAGATTAATTTATTTGTATGGAATTATCTAAATTGTTTTCCATGATTTCACAATATTTTATTATATAATAAAAAAACAAATAGAAATAAGAAATATTTGTCAATACCAGAACATAATGACAATAACAAGAAAAAAAATCAGATTTTATCGAAAATCCTCAAAATTACATGATTTAAAATTAACAAAGTTGGCAACATTATTCAAATAACTAATATTCTCTTAAATAAATCACATGCCATAAAAAAGTCCTTACTCTAAAATAGTTAACCAAAATACTGCGTCATGAAAGCCATTACAACTATACCGGATATTAACGCCGCTAAATGTTTCAAAGACTCCATTTTATCTTCCTCTCGTAGTAAGTCCGGCAACACTGTCACTAATGCAATATGGAGGAACCCGCCCGCTGTGAAGGGTACTATCCAGGAAGTTTTTGCTTCTAGAATAGAAATAGAAAAAAATTAGAATGGCGTCTTCAGGCTGCATCCGCATATAACAGGATAGGCAGAGGGAAGTCAGTTTAAAGACTTAATTTCCCACTTTCCCCTCTAGGTTCGAAGCAATTCGTGTTTATTGGCGTAACTTAACGCCTCAATGACATTTCCTGAAAATTATACATTCCGCCGAGTCGGAATCGAACCCACAACCGTCGTGGTTACAGTTAAGCACTGTGCCGATGCACCACAACGATAAAACATAATATTATTCATTTATTACCTATAGCATTCCGAGCCCCACTAAATATAACAGCCGTCATGGCGCCGATCAGACCCGCCGACGCTGTCGCCTGGAACAAATAGACACTATAAACATGTATGTGGACATAATTCAAATTTTATATTTCTAAACCGATAAAATGTAACACTAAAATTTCTAATTGTGAAAAAAAATTATTAGTTTTTTCATGTCCTTAATGTGATGAAATTATGTTTTCAAAAAATACAACAAGTTAAAAATTGTCAATTTATTTATTTTCTGTTATTGATACCAAAAATTAAAAAAAAACAAACGTCACTTACCAATTGCGCTTTAGCCGCCTCCCATCTTGAGAAGCCACTCTTAAGTAGAATTGCAAAATCACCTACTTCATGCGGGATTTCGTGAACTGCAAATAAAATATTGCTTAAAGTACTTTAAATATAAGATATGTTAAAAATGTTATAATTAATATGAAATTTGATGTATAAAATATTGATGAAATATATATGACCAAAAATATACATTTTTACACGAAATTTCTGTAACATATAACATATATATATATCTTTATAAATATAAATATAGAATTCTTGTAATAATCTAGTCTTATCCGGCAGTAATCTAGGTCAATGTCTCCAAAATTGAGGTATGTCTTAAGGCTAGGTTATTATGCAAATTTCCTCTGCCTACAAAAAAAAAAAGTTAAAAAAGGTGGAGCATGAATCGGTTTGAACTTACCCAATATTGCAAAGGTTGTAAGTAGTCCCACTCTGAAGCCTACTAGGAAGGATCCACCAACAGCAAGACCGTGTGTGAAATTGTCTATTGAGTTGGCCATTAAGTTTAAATAGCCCGCTACCTGAAATCAACACTTTTTTTAATATCACGCTGTATACCGAACATAGGATGGCAGACAGGGGAACCTACATGAAATATTTATATAACTATTATAAACATTCCTTGGAGTGGGAATCGAACCTATAACCAGCAGTTTTCTCTCTTGAACATATTAAAAAAAGATTTCACTTGGCCTTTTTCTTTTTTTAGGTATTTAATGTTTCTTTTTCGCGAAGTAATTTAAAACTTACAGTATTGGATTTCAATTTAGCTTCTTCATCGCTCATCTTAATTTTTTGTGGCATTATTTGGACTACAATCTACTTTGGTCTTAGCTAAAGCAAACAATCAAATAAGTAAGCTAACGCAGGAATGTGTCTTTCCCTCATAAACTATCACTCTCACTACAAATTAATATGAGGGTATGTCGGTGAGGAAACGACAAAACAGAGAATAATAAAGAAAACTCCTAACATAGTCGCATTTATAAGAGTTTTTATGTATAAATTAACAATTTTATTAGCAAAAAAATATGAGGGAAGGATTGATTTTTTTTATGAGACACAGATATTTTATTTTAAACCACTTCCTAACATATATAAGAACAGACTCACATCCTTCTTGTCGCTCTTCTTGTCCTTGGTAGCTTGGAGGGTCTTCTCCCTCGCCTCCCGCAACAGACACCTTCCCATCCAGCGGTTGCCCTTGCACCTGACTGCGCCGTTCGTTGTAGTCACTATTGTACTGCAACATGTGCCTTCACCTACGAATGATTCAAATAAAGTCAGCCTTGATCGGCGAGCTACGGATTACTAGATAATCTCTATCACCTTGAAGTTAGCAATAGATGGCTGCGGAGACATCATTTTAAAATTTTACTCCCGAACTTCAGAGCGGCCACGACTCATCGACCGTCCTGTACTTAGTTACATATAAAATATCGTCTAAGTAGACTTCAAAATAGCCTAAATATATGCTTTATAAATTATTACCTTTAGTATTATTATTAAAGATGCACGTATCATAAATCTGCTTAGCCGTGACAGTTCCATTGCCCCCACAAATGCCTTCACCCTTGGACTTTCCCCTATTCTTTCTTTCAACTTCTAAAAGCTTCTCTATTTCTTCGATCTCAATGTGATTGACAGAACCGTTCTGTTTTGGTTCTTCCTCGCTTTCCTCTTCAGCTCCCGCGAATAGTTTCTCCACTACGATGAATACAAGCATACCGAATAGACACCAAAGACCGCATTTCATCGACACATGCTCGCCTTCTGCAATGAAAAGGTATAAAACATTATAACATTTTTAGACTCTTTCTATTGCACATTAAGGTGCAGGTTTGGTCATTTACTTATTACAAATTTCTTTATAATATTTTTACAATTTAAAGTAGACCGAAACAACCTAGTGTCAAGACACATCGTTTTCCATTTTCTGCTTCATTTCGAAGTGCCGCATGTTGAGTGGCGAAACTTAACACCGGTCTTTGCCATACGAGAACGAGGAACTTCATTTTATGTATATCATCTAAACAGAGTCGTCAAACGTATAATAAATACCCCTCTGTTTTCGTCCGAGTTTAAGAAAATCTTAATCCCGATGAGATTCGAACCGCAACCATTGGTACTATTGTTCATGTCACGACGAAACCACGTGGAATGACGTCAATTATAAGTTATATATCAAAACGATTGAAATTAAAAACAGTAGTGTTTATAGTGTTTGCTTTACTCAAATAAAGGGAGCATAAAATGTGTCAATGTGTTCTTTGAAGAGCGTTACACAAGATAAGGTAACCGACAAGACTCTCTATTCTACTTGTATTGATCAGCTTATGTATGTACGTACATGAGGTTTTACATAATGTACGAGTATTTTACTATTATACATCTTTAATATAAGTAAATTTGTTTACATTTATATTTTCGCTCCTTTCTTCGCTCTGGTGTCGAGGCGAAGCGTGTGGATAGAACCTACAACCATTACGTTTACAGTCAGACACAGTCCCACTAAATCACGTAGTTAGTTTCGTTTTTCTAATCGAGTTTGACGTTGTCCTTTTGTCTACCTTGTCTAATATGTCGACTGCCTTTGTAAGTAGTTGAATCGTATTTAAGTTATATTAAGAATTTATTAAATAATTAAAGAAAAAGTAGATTTTAAATATCATCTAATCTTAATATTTTAACATTTTTTTGTTTCTTCTTTTTCAATTTCACTTTGTATCCCCCATGTAGCAGTGTAGGCATCGGAAGCATGTAAAAACGACAGGTTCGATTCTCACTCGAGGAAATGAAATATTGAATATTTTTCTACCTACTGGTAACGAGGCAAAGCGAGGCGTTGAGTTCCGCAACTCAATTCGAAATGACAGAATTCGGCAGAATGTTAGTACACTATTCACAGATTTAAAATAACAATTTTAAATTTTATTTCGAACACGTTATTCTATATATAAAGTAATCATTATATGAATATTATGTATAGTATGAATAGTAAATAAAATTAAAAAGAAAAACGCGATCTTTCCTTAAACGACTTGTAATTTATCGAGCACCTACATGATTCATATCACACACGTTTGTTTACAATTTTTCGCCCATCAAACTTGCAACACTACACCTCAATATGCCATTGAACGTACGCAATTATCGACTTAATTACTTAATAATAAGATTGTATTTTGAACATGTTAAATAGTGGCAATTGCAAAGTGTGTCTCGCGACACAAAACCTCAGTAGTTGATGTGTGCACGAGGGCCAGGGCCAATAACTGTTTACGTTGTTATCAGGAACAGTAAGCAATATACGTACATGTATGTGCATGATATTAATATGCTCGTATATTATGATAAATCGAAGCTATTCCAAAATTTACTTTAGAAAAGGTTTGATGGAATTGGTTTTATTTAAAAGCTGACATTAACTCTGGATATGTTTCGTGAATACGTACCTATCTTATATAATATATAATACCTTTTTTTATCATATCATTTTTTTATTATTTTTAAAATGTTAAATATTTACTCTAAACCTAAGTCTAAATAATGTCTACACAATTTTGATTTTTTTTGACATATCTTAATCTTATATGTATATTACTTGTCACATGCATTTTTACAAATACATATTTGTTAATTATAATAAAATCTTAATTCTAGGCCCATAGGCTTGGTACTAGGTTGAGGACAGTATCGCTATGATGGAGGACATGACTGCTTTAATAGAGTTAAACGCCATTTTTGCACATTGCGTTGGAATCAATGAAAGTAAATAAATGTGCACAAAAACAATGTAGTATTTTATGAAGTAATTATAAGACTATGGAAATATTTTAGCTGCGATTACCATTTATCTAAGTCGAGTAACATCCTTGCACGAGCACATTTTCACATCTTATCATTTAAATTTTATTAAATTAAATGAGCGACTATCAATTCACATCGAGTACTATATAAATAAATATATGTCTATTCTGATCTCAATATGATAATATTATGTTGTTGATGGTGTTTCTAATCCAAATATGGTAATCCTACAATTTCTAAGATTATATTGATATTTATTTGCAAATAAATTATGAATTGAACTTTCCAATATTCAAAGTACAGAGGTAGAATAGGTTAATTACGTCTTATTTAGCCAATAGTAATTAATTTATTTAACCACAGTTAAAGAAGCGGAACATAATACAATAGCTTTTGTTATTTCTTATCACTGCCAATGTCACGTTTACTTCATATTTCAATTTTATCGTAAATTAAAATTTTCAATTGTCAAGTGTTTTATAAAAAGTAGTTAAAATATTAGAACATTTGGATATTTATATACAGCTGATGAATTTTATATTATGTACTACGTTGTTAAGAAAAATCTCCTTTATTTTATACTAGTAGCTTATGTTATAAGCTACATACAGCATATAGCAGGGTAGGCAGAGTGAACCTAGGAATCTAGTGTTAAGACACTCCGTTACCATTACGAGACGTTCCTCACTCTCCACCAAATTTTGAAGTATCAGGCGTGTTGAGTATCGGAACTCAACGTCGCGCTTTGTCTCGTTACCACAGCGAGGAATATGAAACTAATAAATAATTCACGATTATGACGTTGCACCTCGACTGGCCTATTTTTATTTCCAAAAATAGTACCTACATTAGTAATTATAGTAATAAATTATATTACAAATCTATTACCTTACTAAAACTCAAGAATTAGTTTATATTTTGAGTACAATTTGAATATAATTGTGTATCCTAACGATAATAAAAAGCGAAAACGACAAACATGTGTATCTAATGCTATTCAATAAAATTAAACTTGCGCCTTTTAAGGTTTAACTTCAAATAAAGTCAGACTTAACTGTTACATTGCGGACACATCTGACTTACGTAGCAACAATAACTTACAATAAGTACTATGATAAAAATTATTCTTTAAAAAAAATCGGCAAATCTAAATAAATGTTAATCAGTTTATTTTCTTCAATATATATTATTATGAATTTACCTTTAGTGGCAGCGAGGTCATGTTGCCATGCTTCTGGCAGCAAATGTAAGAAGACGTCCCCTAGAAGACCTCCTACGGCAAAACTTAACAGTATCCTTAGCGTAGCCGCACCAGCTGTAACAATATAGAATTATCGTTTTAATGTATAGTTCTTGTTTAAGCTTTACACATAGTACCTAGTAGTGTAGGAAATCTGGTGTCAAGATACTTTGTTATCAATTTTGCCTCGTTACCAGTGCGAGGAAATTGAAATAATATTAAATATTTCATTCTCCGAGTGGGAATCGAACTCACAACTGTCACGTTTACTATCGCAGGCTTGTGTATCTGAGCAACGAGTGCCTTACCTAAAGCCATCGTCTCAGTAGCGTAATCATAAGAAATGGACCCCTGTAATAGCATAATGTAGGAAACGTAACATAAACTATTGTAAAAAATTATAACTAAATTAATGAAAAATCTAATATTCGTTAGATCTGTTATTAAACATATGAACATAGAGCATTCTACATGATTAAACGAAAAATAAAAACAACTATGTTAACATTTTATTGATAAAAAATTTATTTCCATTAACACTATGTTAACTAGTTTAATATTAGATTTTGACAAACCACTTACGACCTGTTCGGTCAGGGACTTTTTCCGTTAAAATTTCGACTTCGTTAGTTCGTGTATTTTATTGTTTATTGTAGAACAATATGACGTCATAGTGGCGTAGGTAAAATCCGATGATATGGTTTATTTATTATTAAGGTTAAGTTAAAGGCCTAAATTAAATTTATTAGTAACTAGATAACGTTTACCAACTTATAGCTTGTTTGGGATTTGCCTGACAATGGGCTATGGAGTTCAAATCACCTAGCGGAATATTCAAAATAAATATAATAATACATATGAACTACTTTTTTTAAGCTTCACGTTGTATCCCGCACATAGAGTGGTAACAGAGAGAACCTAATGATAAGATACTTCCATTTCCCACTTTCCACGGAATTCTAAAGCATTGCATATTGAGTGGTGGAACTCAACACCGCGCTTTTCCTGAACGTGAAATGCAAAAGCCATCTAGAAATTAAATACATAGGATTATTTCGATTATCCATTCATGATTATTTGTGGCCATATTATTGACTTAATTTAATTTTTTGTATATATTAGATACCCTAGTTTTCTTATTTGTTAAAGCCTAGACGTAGCGAAGAACGGAGTGTCAGAATACTGGCCTTCTCTGTGCCTACCTTGATATAGGCGGGGTAAATTATGAAAATAAATTAAAAATGTGGATTTCATATTACTTGTAATTTAAAATTATAATAAGTACCTTATCAAACATGTCTCTCGGAACTATGATGTATTAGCGATAAACCCTTCAGATTATTACTTCAGATTTGAGTAGTTACAGTGATTTTGATAACAATATTGCCGTTATCATTATTGATTCTACAATTAAAAGTTTTCTTATCTGGCTACTTAGTCAATATTTACAACGATTGGTTTTGATTAATATTATATTAATAAAGAAAATTTAGTCAGTCAAAATCGATGTCCAAAATTAAACGATTTCACAAAATAACAAGTGTTATACTAATATCGATATAGATTTACTATAAATAATTATAATTTAACAGATAAAATATTGCTAATGAATGATGATATATAAAACATTATAAATATAATATATACCTCATGTTTCAATCACTTTACTGCTTAGTTAAGCAGTTCCATTTATGGTGAGTTCTTTCCAATATTTTAATTAATTCAATCAATTAAAACGATTCTCAGAAAATTCTATTTAGCAATTTAAGCAAATTTGCAATGTTAATGACACTTACTTTGTTAAAAAGAACTAAGAATACGTTACGAGTTTCTTGGTAATCAGGGTTTACTTGACCCGCTGGTAGCAGTAAAGGGTTAGGCATCATATACACTATGTACATACTTACTGTATTCAGATTGTTTAAATATTCATTTGACAACAATTAGTTATCCCGTTTCGTTATAAGGATATCTAACCGACATATTTTATTTGCCTATAAATACTGCAACTTTGGGAATTAAAAAATTACAAGCGGGACTTGGTCAGTTAAATGAAATAATAGCAAATATTATTTACTTTCATTTATCGTGCCCTAAATATATTTCTCCAGGCTCTACGTCGTGTTTCAAGCAACAGTGAACATCATTTGAAAGAATTCAAGTTTTATTTCTATTCTACTACTAATATAGTATTCTATATTAAATACAAAGTATATGGAGGGCACGTATATTGCAAACAACACGTGTATGTTTATCCCCGGTCTGGATAGACACAGTGCAGTACTGTATTGCATCACAACGTTATTGCTCGATATAACAAATAGCGATAATCATTTATCCATCCTGCAGTATAATAAAACAATACAAAACAACTTGGTATAAATATATCATCAGATTACTGAAAGTCAACCATTTAAAATGTTTGACTTTCAGTAATCTGATGATGATTAAGATGTATCTATCGGTCATCATTCATTTGTCATTGAAGGGAAACAACAATGATAAACATCTACCTACATAACTACGTAAGAGTAAAATATATGAAAAAATGTGCCCATAGAAAATAAGCATTTTAACATCTTTTTTAACTAGCTATACCCGCGACGTCATCTGCTCGGGAGAGTTAAGCGAAACAACTATGTTATTTATGAACTACTTTTATATATATGATAAATAGCCTTAATAATATATCTTCTCATATAATATTATCCTTGTTCATTTATGTTATATATACGTACAGATCAGTAGTGCAATAAACCTAAAGTTCATATAAAACAATCGGTCAGCTGTCACGCTATGCCTGTAGAGTGCTCTCCGTTATCGCGTATCGAGCGCTCCTCACGTAACGATAAGGTGACAAACGTGCTGATAACAATTACTTTATTTTGGGAACGTAACTGTGTTTAGCAAAGAATATATTCAATTATTTGATTTGTGACCTATATGTTGTGGTTACGATTGCGGTTAAAAAATTGTTTTGAATCTTTTTTAACGTATTAAATTACAAGTATAATTATGATATTTTAATTTTGGAGCCTCATAAGTGTTTCTTTTAATTTCAAGCTGTATCTTGTATAGAGTATGTTAAGTAGAGAAAGTATAATAATTTTTTTTCGAGCCATTGCGTATACCAGAACGACGGACTCGAATCAATAACCGTCGCGTTTATAGTCACACGCTGTCTTACCTTGCCACAACGGCCCCATCGCAAATATTTTTTCAATTAAAATATATATAAGTTTTACAAAGAACAAAGGCTGGTTCTTATTGCAATAATATAAAGAGATATTTAAGAAACATACTTTAAGCTCTACCACACCAGTATTTTCTTTTTAAAACATGGAAAATAGGATGAAACGCAAAATAAATAATATACTACAAATGAACTTTGTAGGATCTATTCAATAATGGGACAGTTGCAGTAAACAGACCGCTATGCTTATACAGAATTATATCTATTCTTCTATATTGATGAGGCAAAGCGCGGCGTTGAGGTGTTCCCCGCCGTTGAATGCCTCCAGATTTCGGCGGAAAGTGGGAATGGAGTATTTTAATACTAGGTTCCCTGTGCCTACCCTGCTGTGTGCGGGATATAGCGTGAAGCTGATTTTCCTATACTAATATTATAAAGAGTTTCTTTGGTTGAGGAAAGCTGTAGGGTATATAATCACGTTCATTGATATGAAGTAATACGGTGTTTCGAGTAGCAGTGCTACCTCCTCTCTCACTTTGTGTATCACTCTTAGTTATTCGATCGTTATATCGATTTGACCACGCGGGCGAAGCCGCGTAAAAGAAAAAAATTCAAAGCAATTTATATTTTTTCAAAAATTTAAAACACGAGCCCATTTTAAACGGCCAGATTAATGCCGTGCCAATGGAATGCAATAAGAAGTCAATTTTTCTATATACATTTCAAAGAATTATTGATAAAACCAAAACAACAATAAGGTCGGAAGGTTATCGGTTGGTTATGAAGTTCCTTAGTTTATCTTTAGCTTTAATGATCATAATACACATACCTATATCTATAATTTATTTATAATTAGACATTCTGTTTATTTTCTTTTAACACAGGATATAGATAAATATATTCTTTTTTTTTAACTTCACGATGCGTCTCGTATTTAACAAAGTAAGCACTCACGCAACACCCCATTATTGTGACATTGGATTTTTAGTGACGAACTCTACGCCGCAGTTTGTCTTATTGCCACTCTTTCCCCCGTGCGAGAATCACAAACACCACGTGGCCCCAAATTAAGACTTGAATCTGGGCCATTTTAAAGAAATACATAGTATATAGAAGTCTATATTCAAATATTTCCATAAGAAACAGTAAAATTTATTGGGAATTTATTAGAAACAATCGGAAAAGTATAAAATTATTCTTCCTAAACTAATACATACACTACCTGCAGATATTGGCTGCCAAATTTCATAATTCTAGGTTAATCGGAAGTACCCGATTAATTTTTATTCCCTTTATAGTGTCGAAATACGCGTTTTTTGCTATTTAAGGTAATTATTATATTTTTGGGGATTTAACCACATATATATATAGATTTCAGATTTTTTCCTAAATCATTACTACCTGCACTGCCTGTAGATGCTAGGTGAAAAATTTCAAAATTCTAGGTTAACCGATAGTACCCAATTAATATTGATTCCTTTTATAGTGTTGGAGTACGCGTTTTTTATAAACATATATAAACGTCCATATCTTTTTTTAAGTAAATGAAGAAATACTCTTTTTTTAGAAAATCATGAGGTCGTCTTTGCATCTAGTCATATCTATATCTAGTTCAACTTGATATCTCCAAGCTCTCTTGACAGACAGACAGACAGGCGGACAACAAAGTGACAACAAGGCTTCCTTTTTTTCTTAAAAGGTACGGAACTGTGTAAGTGAGTGAAAAAACTGTCTGAGTGTGTGGAATTGAAAATATTTTTGTTGACAGCTCACAAGTACAATCTGTAATCATTCAGGTGAAAATATTGAAAAAAAAAAGTGTGTAAAATCAGATACTTCAAATAACTATCTTGGAAACCACAGCGATTTTTTTACATAAGATAAGTTTAAGGCTTTGCCCCTTGTTCGCCTCGCGCTTTATAATAAAATCTTTGTATTCTTTGTTCTGTTAAAATACATGACTGATTTTAAATTGTACTTTTGTCATAATACGGTAATTTAAAATTTTAGAAGAACGTTTTTGATGTATATCAAAAAGTGCACAAAATAGAAAAAAAAGTAAGAGCTGAAAAGTAAGTTTCTAAGACGTTTGATTGTAAACGTGGAGGTGGTGGTGGATTCAATCTCCATTCGAAGAAAGGATTATATTTTATTATTCTCATTTCCACGGGACAAGGGTTAAGCCATTAAACAGACAGTGTCTCGAGTGGAAAGCAAGTAACGGAGTGTCCTCACACTTTGCTTTCTCCGTAACTTCTTTATATTATCCGCGATCCCAAAATGTTCATCATAATTCAACCTTCTGATTTCTCAGAATCACATTTTCATGTGTAAGAGCGGCTCACGCCTATTTTATCAGTAAGCCGCATTGTTACTTATACGACATTGACATTTCATTTTTTGAATAATTCATTCGCGTAACTTAATCGAAACAATAGTTGTTTATTGAAACGTACAAGTTAATCTTTAATTAATTATTCTAAGTAAGCTTATGTAATATAACGATGTTTTTATTATTTGTGGCAACGTTTTTCTTTGCATTAAATAAAAACGTGATGTAGAACTAGACTAGTAGTTAGAGACCGTAGTGGAAACAGGGGCACCGGCGTGCGACTGTAAGCGCGACGGTGACGATGTAAACGATGGTTATGGGTTCGATTGCCATTCGGGGAAATTAAATATTAATATTTTCATTTTCCTTGCTCTGATAACGAGGCAGAGCGCGGCGTTAAGTTTTGCCACTCAACTTAAGGTCTCAAGGATGCAACAAGAAGTGGGGAGATGAAGTATCTTAATGCGGAACGAAGTGTCTTAACACTGCGCGAGCGTGAAACTTGATAAAAATCTTAGATCACTAAGTAAGAAGAAATGTTCTTCTTTCGAAAAATATTATAATAAAAGGCACTCATTTTGACACGATAAAATTTAGTACCGCCATAAAATGATTCAAAATAATGGATCATCCACGAAATCAAAAAAAAACAACATAAAATGTAAAAAAACAGCTTAAATAAAATGCATAATAATCAGCATACGATAACAAATATGATCATATATAAATAAATAAAAGAAATTAAAGAAACTTTTAAACTAATTTAAATCTAAAAGCAGAAACTAAGCCTTTAATTGGGATTCCCAATTAGTATGTCATACTTAGTTAAAAGTTACATTGAACTGTATTTATCATCATATCTTCTCAGCGGAGACGAGAATGTTTCCACCATACATACATTCATTCATTAATGGGAGATACAATTACGGTATGACCACATTCAACTAGTTTACCATATTGAGCGATTGTGCTTATTAAACTACAATTTCCAACTTAAGGTAATGTATTTTCATTCCTCCATCGATCTAACCAGCTTCATGTTGTATCCCGCACATAGCAGGATAGGCACATTGAACCTACCCTAGAATTAGACGCTCCGTTCCCATTAGGACACTTCCGTTTCTAACTTTTCGCCGAATTCTGGACGCGCAATGCTGCCCTTTGCCTCGCTACCAGAGCGAGCAAATGAGAATAATAAATATTTCATTTTCTCGACTCGCCTCAATTATTATTATTGTTAATGTATGACAATAAAGATTTTATTAATATATAATATGTAAATATTACGCCGCCGATGTTTAATAAGTTTAGAACTATATATAGATTTTGTTGGAACTATAATAATTACTGGGACCTAAACCTGTTAGACCTGTTAAAGTTTAACTACTTAAGATGATAATTTTTTGTATATGACGGGAATATGGAACAAAACAGTAATAATTTCGACAAAAAGCAAGAAAAATTTAGATGCTTAGTTTTTGATAAAGAACTTTTTTAAACAAACATATCATATAATAATTCTATCATATATTTTCCGAAATTTCCTAAAAGAATATATTTCCCATACAGCTGTAAGTACATCACTTATCACGTAGTTCAGATCAGATATCTATGTTTTTTATCAATACAGACGTTCGTTGCCCAACTGTTTCTCAAGTTGTCACCGTTGCGATCTCAAGCGTTAACGACAGTAATCGTTTAAACGAAATACTCATCGACTACACGATTTCTTTCAGCTTTATACGTAATCTTCAAACAAATGAGTTTGCAGAGAGAAGACATTTGGCAGTGTGAAGACACTTTGCTGTCCTCTTTTTCTCTGTATTTATTTTACAGATACTGTTTGTGGAGTCATCTTACTTATCATTACTCAGCATAATTTGTAGTTTTTATTGTTGTTAGAGATTACCTCGTATGCCGCAATGAAAGCCACAAACTATTCACTGCATTAAGTATGAAGAAATTTTGATCGACCCTTAGCCACCAGAGAATGGGTCAGAAATGAACAAAACAAGGCGGAAGCATTTGCGAAACGATCTTTGTTTTTCGGCAACAAATCTACACCCTAGAACAGGTACATGAAGAATGCAGGAAAATTTTAAATTAATTACAATATTTTCATTATGCAAAAGGTGCAAAATAATATTTTGGGATACCGAATAGCTATTGTGTATTTGATGAACGTCTTATTTTATGAACAATGTTATTCAACTGAGGAATTTTCTTTTATAGTGATAATTAAGAATCAGAAAAACATAAAGACTGACTTCTTAAATAAAAAGGTGTGCTCCTCCAGGAGTACTAATAACTACACTCCACACTATATCCTGAATATAGAAGAGTAGGCAGACAGAATCTGGGAATCTAGGTTTCAGATAATCTGTTCTGTTCCTCATTTTCCGCTCAATTCTGGAGGCATTGTGAGTTACTAGAGTGATGGAATAAAAATATTAAATATTTCATTTCCTTGAGTGGGAACTGTATCCACAACCTGTTGCATTTACAGTTGCATGTTTGTGCCAATGTGCCATGACTGGCCTGAATGATTTTTGTTTTTAAGCTTCATAAAACATAATATTCACTTTATTTTATAAATTCCAATCTATATTTATTTTATTAAAATTGTACCTGTATTTAAAAATATATTAATTAATTATATATACAAATAAATGCAATTTTCTTTGTACTGTAAAACATTTTTAATAGTACTAATTAAGATTGACTGCAGTTTTATACTTACACTTTATATTAGAAACAAATATTTGGCAAAATTTTGTAGCTTTTTGAAGTGTTACTTCACACTAAGGACAGAAAAATATTCTTAAAAAAGACCCATAAGATTTAAATGTAGCCGGACCTCTTGGATGGTTTTCTAGATGGGAAATTAAGTATTGCTATGTTTAAAATTTTGTATGTTTTCTATAAATATTTACACCTAAACTATATGACCTAGTCAAAATCTATGAAGCAATTAAAAATTAAGTATAAGTGATAGTAATAACATTTCCTGAAATGTTGTGAATTGTCTTGATATTTTTAATACTTAGATTATAAATATTTTTTACAACCCATTGAAAGAGTTATATAAAATAATTGAGAAGAATTTATGCATGCAAGCAAAGTAACAATACATTTTCAGGATGGTCAGGTCATAGAAGTGCAGTGGGACATCTGGATGTAAACTAATTGGTTGTAGGTTCAACTCCACCTGAGGGAATGAACTATTTTATTTCCCCTCTTTGGTAAGACAAAGCTCAGTATTGAGTTTGCCAATCAACACACCATGAACACACTACATAAAGCAGAAAATGACTCCATTTTCTGACTGACTGAAACACACTATATAAAGCAGGAAATGATTCCATTTTCTGCTTTATATAGTGTGTTCATAGTATGTGTTTGGATACAAAGTCTATTTTCTAGCTTGTGTGAAAAAGCTATAATCTTACAAAATAGTTAATGTGTAAGATTAATTCAATGTTATAAGAAATTATTATAAAGAAAATTTTAATCAGAATTTTTTCTACAAATATTTTAGGAGATAATTGAAAACCTACAATTAATTACATTTTAATAAAATGTGCCATACGCAAATATTTTTATATATCATTTTTATGTCGTTAACACGATATATTATAGTAAACACAACTAATAAGCTATCACTTATTGTAAGATCAATCTTAACTTAAAGTAATAAATGCTAGCAAGATGCATTGATAAATAGGTTAAATATTATCAACACAAAACAAAAGAACGCATGATCGTTCTTTGTCCCATATCATTGACGAATTGATGACACAAGAAAATTAAAAATAGTTTGACAAATTTGAAAATTGACACAACTTACCTCCGTCTTTAAAGGATGCAGTTTCATCGATTGGAATAATCAGCAATGGAAGAATTCCACTTAAGCCGACCAACACTGAGGCAAGGGCAGAAAACAGCCAAGGATGTTCATCTAACTCTTCCACAAAAGTATAAAAATATTCCGGCAAAAATCCCGCTACGGTATTCTCCATTGTAACTCTTACTATATGGTTATTTCCTTTCTTTAAGCAAAAAAATATTCTCAAAATCAAACACTGCACACCGCTAGTTATTCACGTTGTATCACAATATTTTTTATTAATACTATTATTCCATAGTTTTCGAAAGATTCAGCCGCAGAGACGAACTAACCCACACTGAGATTGAGTACGTCCGTCCTTATCTACACAGATTCGATTGTTAATCTATTTGCCGCGAAAGTTTTGATAATTTTGTAAGCGACGATAAATTTCGTTATTTCATTTTTACCATCTTATTTACTACGCAACGGTCTACGAGACAATACACCCACTACAACGCAATTAAATGAATAGCAAATTCCTTTCCTTGTTCACTGTTTTGTTTTGCTTACATTGAATGAAATCGAGAAGGGACTGAAGTTAGCTGCGACTCTGCGAGTGAAGGCCACAGGCTATATAAAGCTCGTAAAGCTAAAAATTGTCATAAAATGGAGAAATTAAATGATTTCATTAAATAGAATAAAAATTTAGATTTTTTTTACTTATTTAGTATTTTTTGTTCTTTAATTTTATAGTTTATATTATTTTAAGTAACTTATTGTTGAATAAAACGAAGTAATTTTTTTCGTAGGTAACATTTGACAATCACTGACGCGCGCAATATTTTTAATTTTGACATCTTGGTGAAATAAGTTCGTGGGTTCAAATCTTTTTTTATTAATGCTTTCTTACATATTATATGAAAGCATTAATAAAAAAATACGAATATGGTGTTATTTTATTTATTATATTATTATAAAAAAAATATTTATCTATTCTTAAACTTTGTTGCCCAACACAACTTTTTACAGTAGCAAAAGGTTTAATACATACACAAGCGTATGTATGAATTAACGACAACTAGAAAGAAATCAATTACGATCGAATCAAAACGTATCTATCTATAACGTATGACGATCACTAATGTGCCCGAACGTTACCGTGACACAAAATGCAATACGAGTCTTCTTGGCAGCCGCGTTGGACAGCCCAGTTGGAGCGAAATGCCGTACTTATTTTGGCCAGCCAATTTAAATATCTGACAACATATACCTACATTTTACATACATGTACCCAACGGGCAGTGTAAGCTGCGCGGCAACACCGTCTGTGCAGGCGCGTCTGTAATTTTGTTCAACTTTGTTATTTTTCGCGCCGAAGTGACGTTTCAGTAGCGACGCGAGGAACGCAGACAATTTGTGAATCAAGCCAAATAATTTAAGTGTTAATTGAAAACCCTCATTCGGGAAATTAGACATGGATTCGTGGGGCATCTTGAACGTGGACACTGCAGCCGCTGCTATATCACGTGATGATACGCATGCCAGCTTCCGCCGGAAAGAAGTGATGGTAAGATTTTTTTAAATAATTATATATAATGAATGTGTAAAGTCAAAGACAATTTATTTACTTTCATGTAAAAACGATGAACTGACAATAAAAATGATAGTCGGTGGCCTCAACGCTGCATTCCATCCACATGACGGAGAAAATTAGTAGATGATGGCACCCTTCTTCATATATCTGTTCCCTGAGACATTATCTGCCAGATGGATCTTAATGGCACACTTTGCTAATGCAAGTCGAATGTCTTTACGATTTAATAAAATCATAAAGAAAACCGTCGTTTGAAGCAGATATGATAGATTATCACTTTGCGATAGTATCACATTCTTTATAAAAACTTATTCAATTTATCCCAAATTAATAATGTTTTTAAAATCAAAACTAAATCAGCTTCACGTTATATCTCCGTTCTCTACTTTCCGCTGCGTTCATGAGGCATTGTGTGTTGAGTTGCGGAACTCAACGCCGCGGCTTGCTTCGACATTAGAGCGAAGAAATGAATATAAAAATATAAATTAATATTTCATTTCCTCGAGTGAGACAACCAGTCGATTTTACAGTCACACTTTGTGTCCATGCGCCACGACTGGCCTCAAGCTTAGCATTAGTTTTGAGTCAAAACACATCTAACGTAAGTGTCCACTGTTTCGACATCTTAAGGCTCTTATAACTTCAAACTATTTTATATTTTATTTTAATATATTATTAAAAGTAATATGAACTTGAATTTTTTTTAACTTTTGAAGTCGGTTTTTTTTTGTTAAAAATTAATTTATTGAATATCAATTTAGATGTCTCAAAACTAAAATGGATGAGAAAACTCAAATGTTAATTTATTAAATGACATAACGTAGTTTCGATGTTATAATAGAAGTCTTAATAATATATTTAAGTACCTTAACGAATTTCCTATTGGGGTGAGGGCCATTTTTCTATTTCTTTCTTTCATTATTTCTTTATTTGTACACCACTTATATAAAATTTTTCTTTTGATCTCCAAGATTAATCTCTTGATAAATAATTAAAACGGCTAAATGCGATCTTCTATCTCTCCCGCTTTAAATCTCATTTTTTTTACGAAATACGCAAATGTTTCGCAGTGTGTCAGTATTTTATAAAAACTAATAGACAAAATATAATATACGGATGTAAACCAGATGTGCGTGACAAAGTTCTAAATTAACTTCTACCCACGATAACGATGTCTATCTATTTTGATAAGAAATTTTTCCAGCGTCATCCGTTTATTATATATTAACTGACAACTTTTTAATGTGGCAACTGTATATAATATGTACATACGATCACATATAAAAATATTATTGCGAATAGGCGGAAGAAGCCTCGGAACCAGAAACTAAGTTCTCATTAAAATCCGTTCCCCACACACACTGTATGTTAAGAGTGGGGGAACTCAACGCCGCGCTTTACGTCGTTACCAGAGCGAGGAAATGAAAATATATAATACTTTACCCCTAAATATACTTCAGTAATTAAATAAGTATATATTATTAAACATTTTACAATATACATATATGGCCAAAATTCATTGTAATATGTAGAATTTATTCCACTCGATTTTTAACATAGAGAAAGTTTTGTGCCAAGAAAACATAATTCTTTTTTTTCTTGACATGAATTTGCAATCAGTTTAAAAATTAATAAATAAATAATCTTTAAGCTATCGTTTTATTATTATATATACTTATGTAAAAATTATATAATACTGGTGAATTTATATATTCCTCCATCACTTCGCCTCTAAAACATATGATTTAAAAAGCTTAATATGTATGACCTTCCAATATTTTTAAAATATATTAGCCTCGCTGTCAATCAATCAATTTTATTATAATTAGAAACTATTGACTAACTTTTATTATAAATAGTAAAACTAAATTGTTATTCTAAAAAAATCCGTTTTTTTCTGAATCCTATAAAGTATAATGCGTCGTTTGAGTTTTCTAGTTATTATATCCTGTCTGCTGTCCTTTTTAATTGTATAATAATAAAAAAATTGGATATTTATTTATTTAGAATGTGTTTTATGTACGTAAGTATTTATTAAACAATACGTTGCACTATTACTCTTTTTAGCTGCATGCTCTATCTTCCATAGTAGGTGGCAGAGGGAACCTTGTGCTTAAGACACTCCGTTTTCCAATTTTTGTCGAATTTTCGACATTGCGTGTTAGATAGTGAAAATCAACGTCGCGCTTTGAATTATTACAAAAGCAAGGGACATAAAAATATTAAATATTTAATTCTCCGACTGGAAATCAAACTCACAACCGTTACGTTTATAGTCACACACCGTGCTACTGCGCCATGACGACGGCCTCGATCACAAAACCTCAATCTAATTAATCAATTTAAAGCTTTGAAAAGTTATACAGCGAATATTTTTCCAGAACAATTGCCAATCAACGAGTCTGTAATGAGATGCTTTATAACATCGAGTTATTTATGTTACAAAAGCCACATGTATAATGTCTATTAAAGTGTTCTGGTAATATGCTGGAATTTCTTTGAAGTCATGGTTTGACAGGTGCCTCATTGAATGTGGTTGTGAGTACAAATAAATACCAATATGAATGATTATTGAGAATTTTAAAATAGAAATTGAAGTGTTTTAAAGGGAACGGAGTATCTAAACACTAAGTTCTCGGGTTCCCTATGCCTTCCGTGCGATGCAGGATACAGCGTGAAAAATTTAAAACAAATTTTTTTATTGAAAAATTTAAAATATTTTTTAAAATTATTAGTAACAAAAATTTGGAGCATTTGAAGAAAAAAATATTTAAACGCACAAAATTAAGACGTATACGGCACTCAAGATAAACATCCGTGGTTTTTGTAATTATCACAATAAAATAGTTGTGTCTTGTTATTATGATAATAAAATATAAAAAAATAATTTTTATATACTTAATTAGAAAACGTATAAAAATTTAAACGTAGCGGGACTCTAGTTAGGTAGAGTAGTTTTTTCGTCGGGGTAGTTTTTTATAAATTTTTATACGTTTTCTAATTAAGTATTTATCTTTCCTAAGTGTGGATTAACACTTTAAAAATGTTTAAAAAATAATTTTTATATTTTATTGTAAACACATTTTCGATAGTAAATGAATAAGAAAGTAATTCAAGTTAAAACTTGAATTTTTTCTTAGTTTGTCAACTCTGTCAAACTCTGTCAACTTGACAATATCACCTTTCCACCATTCACCACCAACTACCGCAACAATATCGCTATTATTAAATCGACCCTGAATTACTTAAAAAAAGGAGCTTCACTTAAAATATGTAGGTCCAACAGAAATCATACCCAGGCACTCTTGAGAGATACTCGTATACTTAATCGCTGAGAGACGTCATTTTAGTACAGATATATACATACATAACATAAGAGTCCTAAAGATTCAGTTAATTTATTTTAATGTACTATTAAAAAACCAAAAACATGTGGCGTTGAGTTTCGGCACTTAAGGTGCGATCGAAAATTCGGCCGAAAGTGAGACTGGAGTGACTTAACCTCTGTCTACCCTGCTATGAAAGAATAAAACGTGGATATTGCTCCAATGCACAATGAACATGCATTCAATCAATTGAACTGATAACTACACTATTTTATACAAAAGTTACTAAACGATATCAAAATCTAATAATCATTTTCACTTACAAGATAATATGAAAAAAAAAATCGCTGTAGATATGCCAAATCCGCGCCGATGAGTCGCAGCTCCAGGAAAATACCTATTCACTTGCCAATGCATACCGAATCAAATTGCAGACGAGACAAATTAGTTATACATAAACCATTTACGCTAATTTAGCTCTTAATGGCTCTTATCGTTTGCAACATATATATTAAATTCCCCTAACAAAACATTACAAATAGTGTAGTTTTTGCTGTCTTCTTTAGCATACCAATGGATGTTGCCAGAGCATATGTTTTAGATAACTTTTGAGTGTCATTCTATATCTAAGACGAGGGTCGCTAGACCCCCTCGCGGCTTCGCCGAGTTAAACTACATAATTGTTCATTTACTGATCGGCATTAAAAAATATCTTTACCTGTATTACAAAAGTAAAATTTTAGGCAATTCAGTAAATTAATTATTTATAGCAATTTTGTGGAGGCGACTTTAAATAGTAAGCTACCGTTACTTTCTCATGGATCGCATAATCAGAACCCAACTAAATTCACATTTAACACTCTTTCCAATAAACAAAACCGGACAAGTGCGAATCGGGCTCGCCTACCGAGCTTTTTCTAAAATTCAAGCTTAGCTTAACCAGCTTTAATTGTTACCTCCCTTGAACTAGTAGTTTTTATATAAAAGTTTGTCCCCTTATAAGGCTATTATTTTTTAGGATTTCGCCGCAAATATATAGTTTTTAAATTTTATTCTAAATAAGTATTATCTGTAGATGCTAAGTGAAAATTTTCATATTTGTAGGTCAACCGAAAGTAGACTTTGAATTTTGATTCCCTTTATAATGTTGAAATACATTTTGCGATATAAATAGACCTGAGTATATGATTTGAATTTCAACTCAATATCTCCAAGCGTTCCTGAGACAAAAGTGTCCTGAGACAACGCTCTTGACAAACAGACAGACATACGAACGACGATACGAAATAAAAAATAATCTTATAAGAGTTCCAAAAGAAAAAATCATCCAAATCGGTTGGCATGATGTTGAGTTATTCGTCCATTTGTCGTGTACATACTTAATGCAAATATAAGTCTTGTGATTGTGATTTTCTCATAAATAACATTGTCAGCACTGGACCAATGTCCCAGTCCAAAGTTCTGAGGTAACAAGAATTAAAAAAATTCAGTCGAATTGATAACCTCCTTTTTTCTTTTACTGAAGTTTTAAAAATCATTGTTTTGATTCTATTTACGTTATTAAATGTCACTAATAACGTTTTTTCTTATAATATAATTATGGAATAGATATAGACCTATATCTACGAGTACAGCTATACTATAGGTACTATTTAAAATTTTATTGAACAAAACCGCTTTTTTGTACCTATAGTTATTCAATTTGTTTTATCGTAAAACATTAAATGCACTCTATTTCTCCTTTGATGATTGTACTTATACCTGATTGCTATTTTAAAAGCTTCACGCTCTTTCCCGCATAACATGGGTATACAGAGAGGACCAAGTGTTAATGAGGTCAGTTGTGGCGCAGGAGTGTTCATCAATAATCGCCACAGGTTATGAGTTCAATTTCGACTCGAAGTAATCAAAATGTTTAATATTTTCATTTCTTCTTCTCTCAAATCGCAATATCTTCAGAATTCGGCGGAAAGTGGGGAGCGGAGTGTGTTAACACTGGGTGCCGTCTGTCTACCCTGCTACATGTGGGATTCAGCGTGAAACTGGAAAAATGTAGAGTAAAATATTTATTTACGAAGGAGGGCTTAGATTTTAGATGGAATTGTTGTGACTGTGTGATAAATTGTTTATCCGGATTAAACCGAGGTCAGTCTACTTGTGAAGAAGGACCAAAGTAGAGTGTTCGAAACGCCGGATTTCAAAATTAAATACATATTGCGAAAATCATACATCTCATTCACTCAGAGATTCCAATTTTATAATATCATTACGAAATATATTTTTTATCAAAGATTATATTTATTTTAATACAACAGTCGGAACCTATAATTCTTCGAACCCCGGTAAATTTAAATGGGTCCCGACTGTTCATCCTAACGAACTATTGGGCTTGCTTTTTTCTTTTTAGTTTTATGAAGTCGTATTTAATGTACTTTGTAATAATATTTTCTTCAAACTTTATAATTATTATCAGGAAATGTTTTATTATTTTACTTATACTCAACACGCTTGGATATTTTTTTTAATTTCGTCCATAAATTAATTTTATTTATATTAAGCCACCACGTTAATTGAGAATAAATGATCGATACCAAATTTCATCTTAATCTTGGACTTGCTATATACAACCGTTTCTTCCCATAGTCTTATTTCTTCTCTTCACTCCCACCCAACCTATCTTCATGCCAATTTTTTACTTTAAATAATGTCTGTCCGTTGTCTGAGAGTCATATTTGGATTTAGATTAGAACCAACAACATATAGACTCATTACTAAGTCACAACTGAGCTACGACAGTGTTTAGAAGTAATCACTTAAGCCATAATAAGGTATCCAAAAGGGTCGGATTTCTATAGATTTGAAACTTCCCGCTAAATGCGTAACATCGGATGTTATCGATTGGAGTGCAAACATATGCTGTCCTGTTTAAGCTTAGCTATCGTTAAATTAAATATACTACTTGAATTATTATTTTCTTGGTTATTTTCATGTATAATAAGTAAATTTTTGATATAAAAAGTATAAAATTTGATTGAAATCTTAGTTTTTTTTGTACTACTCCTTAGCCGCCCAGACGATTCCAAAATTAACCACAGCATCTTGTATTCTTAGCTCGCGTGATCTTTTCACGTATTGAGTAAAATTGTTGTACAGTGAAAACAGATTTCAAGTTTTCTATCTATGATTTTGTAGTGTTTTTTTCCCGTGATTTTGTTATTTTTTTAAAATGGATATACCGACTGATGTTTGGGGTCAATTAGCTTTAGAGGCCAGTCAAGTTTATTTGACTGAAGGTGGTCAGATAAGAAGTCCGTTTGCCAATACGGTAATGTAATTTTGGTGATAAAACGTGTCTTTTAACTTTTGTCTTCTTGAAATTTTGATTTGACTGTTATTCATACTATAATTTTAAAAACTTATAAACATATTTTAATATGGTCAACTAATTGCCGCCCGTTTATAATTCCGTTTACGCGGACTTTTTTTGACGTAAAACGTAAAATTCCGCTTTCTCTGGTCCCATAAGAGTTTTGGGAAACTCCTCTCTTAGTGCTTGCCTATAATCCCCAAGGTACCTATTTGATAAATTTGCGTTACTTAACAAAGGAGTTTTATATCGAAAGGTACCTAGATTTTAAACTGATAACATGCTTAAAAGCAAAGAAAGATACTACTTCACCTATATCAGCCTCAGGATGACTCGTTTTTTTTTTTAAATATTTACAACAAATAATTTAATATAATAAACAACGTTTTTACATATTACATTTCAGACTATAGAAAAACTGCCTGATAAAGTTCTTCTAAACATATTTTCCTACCTAACCCATCGCGAGATATGCCGCATGGCCACAGTGTGCAAGCGATGGCGTTTGGTCGCTTACGACACGAAGCTATGGACCCACGTCAGCTTGAGACCTGAAATATCCGGATTACATGTAGGTATGTAATAGAACTTATTTCTACGTACTAATTTTCTTACGGCTTCACGACTTTTCCCACTTAGCAGGATAGACCCAGATAAACTAGTGCTAATAC
Source organism: Heliconius sara (assembly GCA_917862395.2). Lineage (NCBI taxonomy): Eukaryota > Metazoa > Arthropoda > Insecta > Lepidoptera > Nymphalidae > Heliconius > Heliconius sara. The sequence goes on along the minus strand of OU860798.1, from coordinate 1,872,967 downwards.
ACTCCGTTTCACGTTGACTGGCGGATCTTAACGCCGCTCGGGGAAATAAAAGTAGTTTTAGAATAATGATCTATTTGTATTGTTGGTCGTACCTATAACCTTTTCGGTTAGACGCTATTACATTGCAACACAAATAAAGATAGAATTGTTGTTAGAAATTTGTTGTTAAATGTCATATCCCTAACGTTTATAAAACTAGAAGTAAATTAAGAATATTTGTCAATTGATATTATTTTACATTGTTTACAATTGATTTATTTTTTAAAAAATATATGAATGTAGAAAGCAAAACAATTGATGAAGCAATTTTATTAAAATTAATGCTGATCTAAGTTCTCTTATAAAATATATTTCCTGTTATAGCTTTGAGAAAGACAAATATATATAGTAAAGGTAATAACAGATATAGTAAAGATATTAAGAAGAGTTTTGAGTATTGTTTTTTATTGTCTCATAATTTTAATTTTTAAACCGTATATTAGGAACGAATGAACTCAATCTCCATAATCGAAGTCGACAAATTCCAAGGTGGGAAGATAGATGGCGTTAACACGCTTCTTTGTATAAATTTACCAACTTTAATTTGAATGTTTATTCTGGAAATTAAAAAAATATTTAAACTATTAATTTTTTTAAGCTTTATCTTTATAAGGAACTAACAATATTAAACCCTTATTATTGAGCAGAACTTTAATATTTATTTTTAATTTACATGATTTAGAAATAGTTATTTATTTAGTTAAGGCGCTTTTCTTAATTGACTAAATAATATAGCGGTGGTGTGTTGACAGCGTTGATTACTGTGGCGTTGAATTTCGCAACGTTATAGCAATCTGAAGATCGGAGTTATTTATCTCAAGTATCTAAAATGGAAAAGAAATCCATTATAAAATAAAATATTTGTATATTGCGCAGGGCCAAAAACACGTTAACAAAAACAACAAAAATGTGCGGCTGTAAACAACAAAAACGCGACGAGTTGTGGATTCGATTCTCACTCGAGGAAATAAAATATTTAATACTAGCAGCCCGCTCGCGGCTTCGCCCGCTGAAACTACATGATTATTGTTTTAATAAACATAATGGATTGACAACTATAATGGCTTCTAATGTTATTTTTTTACTACATTATCGTAATTCCTATAAGAATTTTTGATTGTTTTTAATTCAAAAATACGACCAATGTTGATATTTGATATTTATAAAATACACATAAAGGTAATTATTTATTATGCGTATGTATTTTTGTATCATTATGTTGTTTTTATCTATGTTATGTAAGTCTCATCATAATTTTAAAACTCTGTTAAATGTGGTAATGTCAGTGAATAATTTACTTCTTCAGAAACAGCCTTAAATGTTAAATTATTGATTTGGGTAAGAATTCATCATATTCTTTGTAAAATAACTATAATGATTGCATATTAACTAATGTACAGTTTTTAAATTAGTTACATGTATTATTAGATAAATGTATAATTAGTAAATATGTAGTTATTCCAGTGTACACGTAGATAGGATGTTTTAGGCATTTTTATATAGACTTATTTCAAACGAACAAACGAACCAAAAAAATCTATGTATGTACTTGATATTTCATTAAAGATCAGATCGTTCTTTATCTCTGTGTTGAATTAATTACGACTTAAATTTAACTGTTATGATTTATGAAGGTAATCTCCATTAACAATTCAATTTTGTTTACTTTATTGTATAAAATATTGTATAATAGTGCTTCATAATATATATTTTTATGAACAGCCATATAACCAAGACATTTATAATGTCACTCCTTGGCCAATAATCTTACCAGCGCGATTGCTATATAACATTCGCAGGCAAACGAATGTCTTGAGTTCATTCAAATGACGATAACTTTTTTTTTAATGAACGGATTTTGATGAACCAAACTTTAGTAGTTAAGTTGAGTTAAAACAAAGCAATTGGGGAAACTTTAAAGTAAATCGGTTAATATCGACACACAGACAGACAAGAAATTAAAAAAAAATATTTTTGCTTTCTATTATTCTTTTTAAGTGTCCCTCTATCCATTTCAGTCAATATTACTAAATGTACAGACAAAATATTTTTACTGTCCTTATTATATATAGAGATTTTCATTTCCTCGTTCTGGTAAGGAGGCCAAAGTTCTACGTAAGAATTCCGCCACCCAACACGCAATGCCTCCAGAATTCAGTGGAAGGTCGGAAACGGAAGTGTATTAATGGGATCGAAGGTTCCTATGTTTCCTCTGCCCACCTGCACGCGTAGTGATGTACTTAAAAAAATCTTTATTCCCCGAGAGATTTCATATATTGTTTGTTTCTATTAATACGATGATATAAATAATTTTTAGGCTCACTCGAATCGCTGTTGGCATTAATATCGATAAGATTTGGCCCCTCGCTGCGGTACATCGAACTGCCCATAGAGCTCATCACACACACCGTTCTCCACGAGCTGGCGGCCAAATGCCCTAACCTGACCCACATGTTGCTGGACTTCAGTACAGGTAATTATTATAAAGTTTTTTAAATAGATTAACCTGTTAAGATGTTTTTTTCAATTAAATTAGGTACACTTTGGGGTCACTCGTGGCGCAGATGCACAAGTGTGACTGTAAATGCTGTAAAATCCTAAAAGTATTATGAATAAGAACCTGAGATCTGATAATTATAAATAAAATACTAATTTTTTTTTGGATAATTTGTATTTAGTGGATTTTACGCTGTATTGCTTTATAGGTTTTTACTTTTAAACTAATTCTAGAAAATAATAATATCTAATGTGGATGAAGTAGATATTTATATATTACAAAATTTTTATTTTAGCAAAGTATCTATAGTCCAAGTCAATTTTATCTTATAACAATTATCAGTTAGTGTTCAGTGGAAAATATAATTGAAAGTAAAAATATATATATATGTATAATGAAAATATGAACATTTAGTTTCTATTCGTTTCAGCCATGCAACTTCACGATTTCTCCGAGATGCAGGCGTTCCCCACGAAGCTCCGGTACTTGTGCATCTGCTTGTCGGAGGTTATCTTCATGGAAGGTTTCATGAGGAAAATTTACAATTTTATTAACGGCCTAGAAATCTTACATCTTATAGGTATTTATAAATAATATTCTTATTTGTATTTATAAATAGTATTTCGCTAGAATTACAACTTATTTTCAACTTCACACTTTATTCTGCATTTTGTGACGGAACTCAACACCGCACTTTGTCTTCAATTGTTCAAGCAAATCAAACGACGACCAATAGATGCAATCTGCATTGCAAAGATTTCTTTCAATGATATTCCATATTGTTGGATAGATAGGTACCTAGATACAAGTGAAGATAATGAAAATGATAGCCATTTTGATGCAGTTTGATTGTACGAGAGATAGCTGTGGGTTCGACTTTTGCTTGGGAAATTCCCCGGTCTGATAAAATAAATAACGACGTTGTTGCCGCTATTCCGACTCATCGTCATTACACAATGTCTCTTATATATGTATTTACAGGAACCTATGAGAAAATAGAAGAAGAGGAGGAGGAAATTTACGAAGTAATAAACGTTCATAAGCTGAAGTCAGCCACTCCCAATCTGCGCGTCATTAACTTGTACGGGATTAACTTCGTGGACGACTCGCACATCGACGCCTTCAGTTCAAATTGTATACAGGTATGAAAAATATATTTATTCAAGTATATTTTAATTATGTCAGCAAAATAATAATCTATTATTATTTTATACTCTCCATACTAATCCGTAGATTATGTTGAAAGCCTACATTCAGGCACCTTGTGTTTTTAAAAAGGCGTGGGAGTCGCGGTCTTATTTATATGAGCATTGTCTCAATTGTTCAGACGTACCCGCGCGTGTAAGCCGCAACCGCGTAGCGGCGACCGCGCTTTAAGCCTCTTCTAGCTCGGCCTCTCTAAGTGCGATGACACTGTAGAGGCCATTAAGGCCTAACGCATACCAACCATTCAAAAAACGCTCGCATTTTTTATAACTTTAAAGCCTGACTGCATCGTACAGTTGTTGCGTGCTCCGTTCGCTCTGAGCGCTACAACAACGACAACACTATACAATGCAGCAGTTGTTACCGCGCGTCTGAACGAGCTTATAAAAAATATTAACATGATTCACTTCCACTGAAGAAAAAGAAGTCTTTTACCTAAAAGTTCTGTTTTTAATTTCTTATATTCATCGTTTAACTTTCAGTTGGAATGTCTCGCAGTAAACTATTGTAACAAAGTAACAGGCTCTACTATGAAGACGCTTTTCCAGCGTTCGAGAAGGCTCACCTGCTTGCTAATGAATGGATGTAGTGAGTATATTTTAATAATATTATTGATTTGATTGCACTTGATGAAAAAGAAGTAAAATTGCATATATGTTACTCCACAACCTCGTCTATCTTTCAGTGCTAGTCCCTTAAAAATCGGTTCAGCTATTCCGGAGATTATCCCGGACAAACAGCCATACGCAAATGTTTATTTGTGTTTTGGTATCGTGTAATAAACTGTATGAAAAAATATGGTTATTTTGACTTCTATATTATTTATGTGTATACTTCAATACGAATAAGAGGAGAGAGCGGTAATGTGTCACTGAATATTTTCTCGATTTTTTTACTTTCGACGTTTTACATTTCGGTGATTATCGTACTTGGTTTTTATTTATGTGAGAGTAAGAAAATTATTACTATAAAGTAGATTTTTTTTCTCTCTTTTAAACATAAAAATACTTTTATTTTTTTATAACAAAAGCTTAAAGTCACTCGTATCGACTTATAAAGATTAAAAATATTGTTTAAACAAAATTGACATTTATAGTTTAATTAGTATCGTAATTGCTTATACTTTACTTATATATTGCAACAAAATTTTCTTTTTAATAACATTTCCTTAAACAAAATTACACACAAAAATAAATATTTCCAGGTCTGCAATCAGAATACGTAATGCAAGTGGAATGGGAAAAGTCTTCCATTCAAGAATTGGACGTCACCGCCACAGACCTCTCCACAGAGTGCCTCATAGATATGTTGACGCGGATACAAAACTTGAGATTTTTGAGTGCGGGACAGATTAATGGGTTTAATGATTCTGTTGTGAAGGCCTGGCTGGAAGCCGGGACGGCCAGGTGAGGTATCATTTAGACTAAATTTGGTGAGTGGATATGGAAATAAAAAAATGCAGTGGGTTCAACTTTTACAGGCAATGTACCAGAATAAAGTTAATCAAAATCATGATAAAATGTTGATATCCTATACTGAAGTCCAGCCTGCCCCGCAGGAGCCTGGTGGCGCTGGACGTGGCGGCGTCGGACAACCTGTCGGACGAGGCGCTGCACCGCCTGCTGTCGCGGCACGGCGCTCAGCTCTGCGGGCTGGTGCTGGGCGGCATGCCGCACATCACCGACCAGCTGTGGCAGAGCGTGCTGCAGCTGCTCACCAACGCCAAGTGAGCGGCGCAGCGACACACCAGACTACCGTGTTACATTCAGATCGAGCACAGCTTCAATTGGATGTTTTGAATTTCAGAATCCTCATCATGGGCACTCAAGAACGTCTCGGTGTCAACATTCACGTGGACCAGGTATATATTTAAAAAAAAATTAAAACGTGAAAATATATTATATACTTTCATTATAAACCAGCTATCGCAATTTCACCCGCTTAAACTAATCAAACATAGTATTCATTTACTAATCTGCGTTGCTCTATTTTCTAATAATAATATAATATTAAAACTAATATATTAAAATCATTGTTTTTAGTTCTATTACGTTATTAAATCTTACCAATGACACGTTTTCTTATATATCGTCCATGTAGGGATAAACACGGTTCCGTTACCATTTTATTATAATTGAACTCATAGATATGAAACTGCAACAGCTACGCGGGTTACAATGCATAGATAGGGGAGAGTGAGGGTGAAATTGCCGATTTTGGCCAATCCTTACACTAAGCACATAAAATAGCTATATGTCTGAAAATTGTGGTTCAACAAGGCCAATCTGGTATGCTATAGGAAATGCTTCTAAGAATTTATATTCTGTTTTATTTTCAGTTAATGGACGGCATCGCGAACAGTTGCCCCAACCTGGAGCGGCTGGAACTGCGCTGGGACCCCGAGAACTTGCGATTTAGCGACAAAAGTCAGAAGGCAATCGATATTCTTCGCGTGAAGTGTGTGAAGATGAAATGTCTTGTTTTGAGGTCAGTTAATGTTTTTTTTTAATGCGTGTGCGGAATACCGCACTCTGCCTCGACATCAGAGCCAGGAAATTAAAATATTTCTTTTCCTCGAGTGGGAATGAAACCCACAACCTGTCGCAAGTTTGTGTCCCTGCGCCGTTAGCCACCACACTAGCTATTGAATCTGTTACCGTAATTTATAATGAATAATAATCGATACGTGTATTGGCCGCAGCGACGGGCGCTACTACGAGATAGTGAAGGCCAACTTCGAGAGGGCGGACCGCACCACCGTCGTGAGGACCTCCACCAACTGCAGGGTGTCCAACTACTACCTGCTGTCCAACTACAAAGACCTCATATTTAACTAGCTACCAGCGCGATGGGAGTATCTGTGTGTTTGTTGTGTGCGAGTTTGGGTTTTACTGAAAAATTAAATTATTATTGATGGTCATTTAATTATCTATATTTACTATGTCTCGTATGTCGTCCGCGTCGTTGGGCGCTATCTATATCTAAGGAGAAGGTAGAGTAAAATAATTCATTTTACACTTACAGTGGTGTGTATAGATGAATCGGACCTACAATAGATGGCTTTGAGGTCTTGTAGTAAAAAAATCTATTTTTAAGGAATGCTAACAAGCTAAAAAATTAAAAAGGAATTTTAAGTTAGGTAGGTTAGGTGGGGAACGGAGTGTCTTGACATTAGGTTCCCTCTGCCAACCCTGCAGTGTGCGGGATACAGCGTGAAGCTGATGATGACGTTGCTAGGTACTAAAATATTATAGATACTTTATAAAGTTTATGAACTCCTGAGTTAAGGAAAAAATATATACTAGTTATGCGCACATGGCTTCGCCCGCTTGAATTACATGATTATGAAAATTTCGTTACTCCGAAATCGTTCAATTGAGGCCGTTGTGGGGCAAGGGCATAAACGTGTGGATGTAAACGCGTTGATAGTGGGTTTGGTTCCCACTCAGAGAAATTAATTATTCTTTATAAATATTTTCATTTCTTTGCTTTGGTAACAAGGCAAAGTGCGGCGTTGATTTCCACCACTCCGTAAATTGGCGAAAATTGAGAAACGGAATGACTAAACAGTCTCCTTCCCTCTGCTTATTCTCCTTGAAGCAAGTTTCAGCGTGAAGCTGAGAGCTTTTGGCTTAAAAAATATGTTTACGACAGAGTAAATGTTTGTAAGTCCCGGTTGGATATTCAATAGAGAACCGATTGACGCGTATGATAGTACCCGTTATCGTTGCCATAGCAACGCGTATGCCGCTTTATAAACATAAGTGTTAATATTGTCAAATGCACGATAGTGTAATGTTTTATTTATTTAATGTACTTTATATTATTGTAATATATTAGAGTTCTGCGCATCTCCTACATATAAACTATAATTGTGCTAAATTTCATACTCCTGCGTTCGCGCAATTTTCGTAAAAGAATCAAGTTTTTGCTTTACGTATTAATATACAGATGCATGCATCACATATTGTTCACACAAAAAACTTCCAGTTGCGTCACTCTTTTAGTAAAAACTGCATTAAAATGGTTTCGTAATTACACAAGGCTAGGAGGTAGATCGTGGAGATACGTCTATTTGTACTAGGAAAAGATATATAATTTTATATATTATTTATGAGTTTCTTACAATTTTATAAAATTCTTAAAGTTATATATGTATGTATATGAAGATACTTACCTGCTTGCTTCAAACTCGGAAAGTTAAAGAATTGTTTCGTTTATTTGAAGATACTATATTGTACAAAATAAAAGTGAGATGAAGATGATTTACATAAAAAGATCAGATCAAGATTAAAGGTAAAGATTAAAGATCATGTATCATCAGAGCACTTACCGCATGATGCAGTCAGTTCATCCAGTATGGAGACGTTAACCTAAAAAAACGTTGTTAAACTGCTCAAGTAAAACATTTTTCGATTCCCAATAAGGGTTAATTAGGAATCGGACCCATAAGTATCGAATATACAGTCAGATTGTTTGTAACTGAGCTACGATCGCAATTACATATAAATTTATAATTTGTAATTATATATAAGATGTACTTACCATATAATTATATTAAAATACATTATATAAATAGTCTGAGGCCGGTCGTGGCGCAGCGGCACAAGGTGTGACTGTAAACCGACTGGTTGTGGGTTCGATCCCCACTCGAGGAGATGAAATATTTACTTAAATTTATATTTCCATTTCTTCGCTCTGGTGTCGAGGCAAAGCGCGGCGTTGAGTTCTGCCACTTAACACGCAATGCCTCCGGAATTCGGCAGAAAGTGGGGAACGGAGTGTCTTTCACTACGTTCCCTCTGCCTACCCTGCAGTGTGCGGGATACAGCGTGAAGCTGATTTATTTGATTTATTTTTATATAAATAGTACTTATGTGGTACATTATCACTTAATTGATTTATCACATATTGGGTATATTTTGGTATTAACTTTTTGAAAGTTGTTATTTTAAGAATATATTGTAGGTAATGCAAATATTATATAATTGTAAATAAATATATAATAAATCTTTATTGATTTTAATTTCTTTACCCCGAAATACCACCCTGCCAAAAGATTCAAATGAAACAGACAATACACTAAAATAAGTTTTATTTACATTTTAATGAGAAACATTACTATTTTTATTTACTTTTTATGTTAAAAAGCTATTTCTAAATAACTTATCTATTTACAAATAGCTTTACGTCTTTGATTTCTCATAATGTGATTGTTTTTTTTTTTATGTTAGTTTCACTAGCGATTTCAAGATTTGTGGGGAAACATTATGAAAACGAGTAATAGTACAGACACATCGACAACCCAAGCGTTACTCACACAAAGCCACACTGAACTATGAGACCATTCATCGCGAGACAAAATTTAAACCTTAAATCACAGAATCAAACTGATCCAAATTTATTAAAAACAATAACTTACTATACAAAATTATAAAAAAAACACAGAAAAATCGAACTATAAACTTGATTTTAATCTATAATTTGTAAGTCTTGATCAGTCAGTCACCTCACGCCCTCGTTGAGGAGCAGGTCGGGCTCCTCCTCGAGAAGCAGGTTTTGGTTATTGCTGTTTTCCTCGTTAGCAGCCTCTGAGCTATCCTTGGTTGGATCATTGTCTATCTTATATAGTATATCGTGACACAGTGGACACCGGTCCTGTACGTACAACCACTTTCTCAAACATACACCGTGGAAAAAGTGATTGCAACGTGTTATTTTAGCTGAATGCATCTCTTGGTAGCAAATAGCGCATACGTCGTCTAAGCGATGCAGCTGCTCTGCTGAAGCCTCCCTCAAAGAGTTGATCTTGTTGACCGCAGTCCGCCGCTTCATGAACACCGACCACCCCGCCCTAGCTTCGCACCAGATATTGAAGTATGCGTGTATACACATCATGACTGCTCGTATGGCGCCGCCCGACTCAAACAATAATATCCACGCTCCGTTAAAGAATAAGAAAATACCGAAACAGAACTCTATAGTATTTCCAAATGCTCTAATGTAATACACATAATCGTCCAACTGTTCCCAAAAAGTACTTCTATATGCGTCAAACAGAAATAGAGAGTAAATCATAAGACTGACTACAACTTTGACGATAACTTCTATGCTGAACGCACTGACGGCGAGGAGCCATGTGGATATAGAATGTTGGGACCAGAGATAAACTAGAAGAGATATGGGGAATATGATGAGAAAGGCGCAGACGCCGAGTGCGCGGACGTGTCTGTGAGTGCTTGGGTTGTGCGAGGCGCTCAAAGACATCAACATTGGATTCACAATGTTATGCAAAAAATGCAGAAGAGCTGTAAATAGCAAGCAAAAGTTTCTACACAATCGAACAAATCTTTTCTCTGGGTTAAGAGACGTTAAGCCAGTTTGTAACGCTAGTATATAGAATAGTATCGCTGACACCGTCCCTATACTCTTGTCTTCTTCTTCATCTGTTAATAGTATCCATTGGAAGAAGTTGCCGATGTAGTGACAGAAGAATGATATAATAGACGTCATTCCAAGCACGGCTGTTATGGTCTCACAGCCGGTCACCAGCAATGATTTAGCCATCGAGGCCACAGACTGTACTGCAATCAGGGTAGACACTTTTAGTCCTTCTTCAGCATCTTCATCGTAATTGTCCATAAGTAGCAATATTGCATGTTCAGCGACTCGCACCACCCAAAATACTCGTAGTACACAAGGCACGTTAAGTCGCATCCACTCCGTTTCGACTAGAGCTGATAGGCCGTTGTGGCTGACAAATAGCCTCCCGTGCTGGTATCCAGCGTAAATGACTTGCACCACGTCGTACCCAGGACGACCATAGCACGTACTTCACGAGACACAAGGGCAAAAGTGATGAAAATACTGGAGAGTGATGCAGGAGATTTGGTGGAACTGGTAACATGGCCAGAAACGATGGGGCCATGAAGCTCAAGGGTAGAAGCTTTTGTATAGTCTGATTTCGCGGTCCAAGGTGCACATTCCTGAAGAGAACCGCTAGTATAAATTGTATAGCGAAGTTTTGTATGACCAATATTCCTGGTCCTTCGAGATCAAGTAAATTCTTTACATTTAGATTTAATATATCCTCTAATATGCTCGTCGACGGGTGCGCCGAGACGGTCAGTGTAAGCGCCTGTACCTGCTTGATGGCGGAGACATTTGTCCAGTACGATACGAAAACTATGCCTAGTGAGGTCAGGTACAAATACACGATGATCAGATGCTTCGTGTACAATACGAATATGCATAGCGCTGAGGTGCATCCTGAAAAAGAAACAATTCAATTTGTACTTTGTTCAATTTGTATTTGTCTTTGCTCTGCAATTGATAATATGGAGACTTTTATACTATAAAGGGTGTATATATCTGCTTTAAAGAATAAGGATATCAGAGTATAGTCTATTAAAGATATATAAATGTTATTGTATAATGTGTACCTTAATATTATTGTACTTATAGTCAGTTTCATTTAATTGCTTTTTAATATTTAATTTGCTTCGTAAGTACGTAAGAAATGTATAATTAGGTACTTTAGGTTCGACACACTTACAAAAGTTAAAATGATATCAACAAAATATATATATATCGTTTTCACAAATACAAGCCGTAACGGCCTCTAAGTATGCATATACATATTTACATTTAATTAAAATTAATTAAATACATATCAAATTAAACACCTACAACAGTCTACTCAAAGTACTAAGTAGTATGTAAACAAGTAATGAAGTCATTACTCATTCAAAATTTCGTGACCGAAGGTTAAAAGTTAGCAATGTCAAGATTAAAACTAGTTTACAGCCTCGATGCTAGGTTACAATTCAAATAGTTTTATTTATATTGGAAGGTCAATAAATTTGGTCTACTGAACTAAATTAAATTAAAAAAAAATCTATAAAGGCCATCGCGGCGTAGCGTAAACGCGAGAGCTGTAGATTACATGTTCACTCGGGGAAATGACTTATTTCTATTTATTTGCTCTGCTGACAAGGTAAAACGCGGCGTTGTGTTCTTTAACTCAAATGAAAGAAATTTTTTATTTTATATTAAAGTGGGGAACGGAGTGTCTTAGCATTTAGAGTGAAGTCAAACAAAAGAAATATGAAAATAATAATTTAGCCGATTTTGGCGAGAAGCATTTTTTTTATGGAAAAGACACGGCAAACTAGCGTCCGGGTCACCTGATGGATAGTGATTACCGCCGCCCACGGCTCCGTGCAACACTAAAGGAGTTACAGGTGCGTTGCCGGCCTTTAAGGTGGGTTGGGCGCCGGGACCCGGCATTACCTGATGCGAAACGCAGTGGCATAAAGCCACTACTTCACGCCGGTTTTAAATGCCGGGGGTGGTAATGATCCGGTCGAGTCTGCCCATGCGTGTTGCCATTGCTGGTGACGTGACTCTACCACACGTACTTTAGTCGTCTCTTACGACACCACCAGTACAAGGATGATCCTATTCTAGGCCGGGATCACACGGCAAAATAAATAATATGTATTGTAATGATACAGTAAAATAAAATTTATCACATAAAATCTAGAAGTATTATTATCATACAAATAGAATCAACGTATGGACAAGTCGACTAAAGTCGTCGTGGCACAGGGGCACAAGCGGGCGACTGTAAACGCGGCGGCTGTGAGTTCGATTCTTACTCGAGGGAATTCACTATTTAATATATTCATTTCCTCTATAGGCTCCCGAATTCTCTCTGCTGTTATTGAATTTCAAAAAAAGCTCGAGACTTTAAATTTTTATACTGAATTTTTATGTGGAAGCCCGACACGCGCTTATCCTGTTTTTTTATTATTTTAACGCCTTTTCCCACATATAGGATAGGCAGAGAGACACTAGTGTCAAGAAATTTTGATATCCGCTTCCCGACTAAATATGAGCCTTAATATTATCGTACTTACAGTCAATAATATTTGTTGGTGGTCGACCAAAGCAGAAAAATAAAAATAACATTTCCGCGAGTAAGGATCAAACCCACGGGTAGGCCTACGCGCGTACAGTCAGGTGCATTCTTACTGCAGCACGATGGTCGTCCCATTTTTATATAATCAGAATTTTAATAATTCTGCAGATGTGTAATGTCCCAAAATTGGTTATAACTATATGTCTAAATTTGGAGTATAATTATTTTTATAAACACTAACTTTGCTTCACGGTTACATGACCACAATATGCATGCATAAAATTATTAATATATTTCTTCATTTAAATACTTCATAAAATTATTAATATATTCTACCTTTTTTAGATTAGTATATAGTACAGATTTATTTTCCCAGGTTATTTAGAAAAAATAGAGGCCATCGTGGTGCAGAGAGGGGGAGCGTCTGAGAGTAAACGCGATAGTGATGAATTATTCTTATTTCTTAATTCTGTTAAGTGATTCACAATCAATCAATCAATGGAAACTATATTCTTTTCCGCTATTACATGCAATATTGATATAGCTTCACGCTGTATCCGATATGTAGCAGGGCAGGCAGGGGAAGAACTTAGTGATGCGACAGTCATTTCCGCTGAATTCCGAAGACATTGCTGGGCGAACTCATTGCCACGCCTCGCGTCGACATCAGAGTTAAGAAATGAAAATATGAAATATTTAATTTCCTCGAGTTATAATGGAACCATACTACGGTGCCTGTGTCCTGAGCTACGACTGCCTATATGCCTCAATCTATTAAATGTCTCAAAATTTCCACGAAATATGGAATACACAGTGTCTTGAAAGTATCTTCACTCTTTCATTGAATTGTTGAATGAATATATAAGCAAAAAAAAGCTACCACTGGTTTGCAAGATAGTTCTGCTGAGAAGAGCCAGCAAGAAACTCAACTGTTACTCTTTCCAAAGTAAATGGTATAATTTAATTATTACATTAACTGGCAGCTATCCTGCATCACATTCAATAGACATTAAATTCCATACATATTTATCCTCTACATAAAAATATAAATTTAAATTAATATTTCATTTCCTCGAGAAGGGATCAAACCTAGTAGCATTTACAGTCAAACACTTGTGCCCCTGTGCCAACACTGGCCTAAACTGGTTAGTTATAACATAATGTTATTATATATTTCTTTATAATTGAGCAAAAGTTTATCAAAATATTCAAATTTAATAATGTAAATTGTCTTTCCAGAATAGTAAATTTTACTAAGTAAAACAGAAAAAGGTTTATTAAAATAAGTGTATTTAAAAAATATGCATTGCCAAAACTTACTTTGCATTGAATAAATTATGTTGATATGTCAAGGTTATTATTAAGATCATAGAAAGATAAAATAAATTGTTATAATTTACAAAGTACCTTGAGGCCATTGAGGAATAGCGGCACAGCTTTAAATGCTATGGTTGTGGGCTTGCCTCCCAATAAAGGGAAATTATTTTGTATAAAAAAATAATTCATTTCCTTATTTTATTATATTGAAGTTAAAAAATTAACCAAGTAAGGTTGAAACAAAATTGAAGGAAAATGGATAATATTACTAATATTTTTTGATTTTAATGTAGCTAACCTAAAAATATTTACTTAAAACTCATTAAATATTTACATATTTGTAAACACTATCATGATTCAGCTTGCAAAGCTTAATGTTATTGACATTTGTTTTGTGTTTTAAAATAATGAAACATTTAAAGTATTATATGAAATGAATATTTTTTTTATGTTATACAAAAACTTTTGATATTAATAGACAGAAATTTTTCTGTATATATTATATGTGAGGTAGCTATTGAAACCAAAAATTGATTTCACATTACATGTTTCATGTTATTTATTTAAAACAATCAAAAGACATAATATTTAAGTAGTAAACCTTGATCTTAATTATTTTTTCCATTACTTGATATACATTATATATATTATAGTTTTTATCATATTTGACAAAGAACTGATAATAGCATCAATGCTGTCAATATTATGATGTGTTGCTTATTTGCCAAATAAATAATTCATAATTTTACTATTCAATAATGAAAGGCACATACTAAAATTAAATTTGAATTAAGTGATTGATTAAATATTATAGAATAGTATAAATATTTAAGTTACGTATTTTAAGGACGAATTTAATAAATAAACATAAATATTAAATTAAATCTTAAAATGGAAAATTTATTTGTTATTAAGTTTGCCAACACTAAAAGCAAAATAAATTTGTGCTTGTGTTAATAAGCTCACTTAAATGTTTAAATGAACATTGTGACACTAACCAAGCAAAACAATTGCGAAACTGCAATTGAGAAAGTAGCATTGCTAAATTGCATTGCAAAACTGAGTATAAATAAAGAAAAAAATACGTACCTAAGCAACAAACGAAGAATTTCAGTAGAGTTAAAAAGAATGCATTGTAGAAGTTAGCGTCGTAGTAATTCGTATCCGAATCGTTTATATCGACGTGGTCGACCGTCACACTCGACAGCACGGAGACCTCCTCGCCCGTCGACACTGGCAACCCTAGGCTGATCTTTAAGAACTCATCCACCACAAATAACGGTGGAACTCTTAGTAACACCTCCACCAGCGCTAGGGCCTTCGACCTCAACGACATCATTCATTTATGCAAACCTTAGAGCACACACAGTCCGCTAATGACGGCCGTATCTAACGGCGACCACGTTGGAAACTCTCGATAGATTTTGCTTTTTCATCGACTGTTTTGAAATCACGTAATAGTTTTCGAAAATATGACTGAAATTTTTGCGACAATAAAATTTGACGTTTGAAAATTTGGTGTTGTCAAAATAAAAAAAAAATACGGCGTTCTGGTGTTGCCATTTCGCTTGACTATATAAAGAACGAAATTTTATAAATGATTTTGACCATAAAGAAAATTTGATGTCATTACCAACTTAGATTTCTGTTATAATGGAATAAGTGCATTGCAATTTATAACAAAATTATTGCCTCACATTACTTTAACAATTATAAATTCTAAGGTATTATTTATCTATTTTATTTCAATAATGTTATTTTAGATAATATTTTAACACGGGGCTAGTATTATTTTAAAATACTTAAAACAAAATAAAAAAATGGTTAAGAATAACTT
This sequence comes from Heliconius sara, assembly GCA_917862395.2. NCBI lineage: Eukaryota > Metazoa > Arthropoda > Insecta > Lepidoptera > Nymphalidae > Heliconius > Heliconius sara. The sequence continues at coordinate 1,857,148 of OU860798.1, read as the reverse complement.
GGATTCGTCCACTGCGAGTGGCGTACCAATTTCATGATTAAGTCAACGAGAATTTCAATTTGTAATAGTGGACAAATTAAAGTTCGTAAGCATATGCACAAATTTTATTTTAATATTTTATGATTGCAACAAAACCGAAATAATGATTTTAAAATTTTTCCCTGTTTGTCTGCTTGTATATTCGTCTATTTTTATGAAGAACACGAGACAAACGAGCGTTCGGATCACCTGATGGTAAGTCATCACCGCCACCCACGACTCCGTGCTACACCAGAGGAACTACAGATGCGTTGCCGACCTTTTCGTCTGTTCGTTTGTTTGTTTGTCTGTGCATTTGTTCACTCTAACCACAGAAACGGCTTTCCTTTCCGTTGTGTGATTGTTTTATTATAGGTTCAGGTTCAGAAATAAAACAATATTTTCAATTTAAAGTATCTATAAAATTAATTTCTAGAAACAGTTATATATTACTCAACTATTTTGTAAAATTTGCCTAAATCTCTAGTTTTAATTTTTTTTTTCTAAGTTATTGCTTATAAAATTGTTATTTGTGTGATGATAGGAAAAAACTGAGATTGTATGATGATAAAAAACACTGTTTGATGAAATATCATATCAAGATATAGGATCGAAATTGGAATAAACGCGAGAAAAACTGCACAAAATGAGTACATAAGCCCGCAAACTTAAAATTGTCAACTTTTATAAGTTATTATCAGTACCCACTAACCGATAAACCAGAAACGGTACGAACCCTCGATGGGCGAGTTCAACTCACACTTGACCGGTATTTTTTAATCGACTTCTGTAAGAAAAAGAGTCGGTGTCAAGTTAATGGTACAGCAACCTTACCACAATATCGAACTACTAAGCCTGTCTGTTTTACTTGGCACCAACTTCAAAATTACAAAATCTATTTAAAAATATTTTTGTTTAACAAAATCAAAGCACAGTTTACGTTAACTTATATTGTAGTAGTTCGTTGTTTGAAGTCGGTTTTTCTTTAATAAAAAATAATTTATTCTTTTGTAGTATGATACTCTTTGTTTATCATGAGAAAACCTTTTTATATGTACACCCCTCGAGGGGATACTCGAGCAGGTTATGTTGGACTCAGCAAATGTAGGCTAAATGTAGACAATACCCATCGAAGTCGCTACAGGTGCCAAAGGATTATTGTATGAATCCCGGCGGTGGGAGCCAGCTAAGCCCGTCATGAAGTCAGAGGTGGTGAGTCACTCTCAACAGCCTGCTCGGAGTAGTGCATGGGAGCTACTGGCACGTGACAAGGCACGCTTCTCAGGCCGGGAAATTAGATGATCACTTCCCCTAAGGAAGCGATCTCCTTCTGGTCAAATTAGGGGGGAAGGCAGCGATCGTGTGCCGTCATCTGATGACCGGGTTGCTTACGGCGAACTCGTCCATTCCACCGAGTATTTCTCAGGAAAATTGTCTCGCAGAAAGAACAGGCCTTGTTCCATGATCTCTTGCAGCTAACTTGTCCACGGAGAAGTCATCTCTTCGCTGTCTGATATTCTAATAATACTATTATTGGACATATTAAGTAATTTTTTAAAGACAACTTGACGAAATTATTGCAATATACTAAAATAGAAGGCATACACATCTTCAAAATAATTCAGCCATTTTGAATCGATCCGAATTTGTGCGGCTTCTATGGCTTCGTTCGAAGGAAAATTAAAAACGCAGCGTATTGTGAGCTTTGTGAAAGTTCACTTTGAAAGCTCACTGACGTTGTTTCTTGTGAGCTTTCGTATGACAATAGTTCTTCGCTTTGGGTACGAGCCGCACTTTGATTAACGTTTCGTGTGGGTATTATACAAAACGTATATTATATAATACATATAGGGACGTTAATATGATCTATTTTGGTAGAGCAATTATTGTTGTAAGTAATAATTCTATTTTTCTCTCATCCTTTTTAGTTAAATGTGCACCTAACCTTTGTCGATGATTTATTTAAATAATATTTAATGGTTTCAAATATTTAGTTCAAATATTTTGATAACACCCACTACCAAATTGTAGGTACCCATATTTATGGGTATAAAAAAGGTATAAAAGAAAACTTATACTGAACATGATAAAATGTATTTATTGTTGATTTTTAAGCTTAAGAAGAGCCATAGTCAACAGCTTGATTATCGACGCTAAGCTCGTGGTATTAATTAACAATATTAATTACAAGTTCATCTCGCTATTACGTAGGGTTTCTCAAAGTTTACTTGTAAAGTTGAGGGAACAGAAGTATTGCGATAGCTTTAAAAGTAAGGTCTATACAGATTGCTGTATTTAAGGTTCTGCGGAAGTACATTATTTTTTATATTTCTAATATTTTATTATCATTTTTTTTCCAAGTTGCTTTAATAAGCTATAAAAAAATAAGAGAAATACTTATACAATTTTTATTTCACTATATTTTTAAAATGTCACACTAAAACTACATCCCGGTTATTACTCATCTAAGTAGTTATTACTCATCATCATCCAGATAAAAATGCCTAAAATATATAATTTCACCACAAATATAATACTTTAATCGCACACTTCCCAGATTATGTAATATCGAATAATCATTATTAAGCGATAACCGTAGCCGCATGTCGGTTTAAAAAAAATAAAACTATCATGGCGGTAGCAGCAATCTGTCAAGACACGCGCCGCACACGCTCCCCTTTCGCCGATTAAATGTAAATCAATCGTAAGAATCAGAGAGATAAGTGGTGGATCCGCAATAAAATATTGAATTACACACATTATCTTTTATTTACGTTTCCGATTGAGTCGTATCGTTTTACATGGAGATAAAATGTTATTGTTTCTCTGTGAATTATTAGTTTGTTATTTTTGACAAATGGAAACTTGAAATGAAGAACTTGTACTTCAATTTTATCAGCTTCACGGTGTATCCCATTTATAGCAGGGTAGACAAAGGGAACCAAGTGTTAAGACACTCCATTCCCCACTTTCCTCCGCATTTTTTGAGACATTGCGTGTTGAGTGGTGGCACTCACTGACGGGCTTTTGGCTTGGTGCCCGAGCGAAGAAATGATAATAATTGATAATAATTAATAATAATTCATTCTCTCGAGTGAGACTCAAACCCACAAACGTCGCGTTACAGTCACACTCTTGAGCTCCTGCGCCATGACGGGTTCGATTTCAATTTAATTTGTTTAAATATTTTTTCTTTTTAGCTTTACGCTGTATCCCTCACGTAGCAGTAGTAGGCAGAGGGAACCTGGTGAGAGGAAATCTAGTGTTAAGATACTCCACTCCTATTAAGATTCTTCCGTTCCTCACTTTCTGCCGAATTCTGGAGGCATTGCGTTTTCAGTGGCGATCCTCATCGCCGCCGTATTATATTGTTTGTTATTATAATATACTTATATTGATAGTATATTCTAAAAGGATACAATTTTTTACCACAAATGGATTTATATTTTTAGAATTTTTATATTTTTGGCTTTTTTACATTTAATTTAAACAAATAAAAAAGCGCTAGTTTACAATAAATTTTATTTATAAAATCTTTTTTTAAAATAGACACTGTTCATGTTACTAAATACAAATGTTTCAAATTACAAGTCATAAGTTCATGTGACTAAAGCTTAAAAAATATATACGCATACGTAAATAGAAACTAAATTAATACTTACGTATTTTGTAACCCTATTGCTTTTAACTTAATATTTCTTATTGCTTTTAACTTAATATTTCTTTAATAATTAGATCTTTAGATCATATACTGTGACGATTATAAACTTAATTCAAGAATACTTATATGACGAGAAGCTTTCAATAAAATAAATAGAAATTAGTGAAAGAAAAAATGTATCGTTAGACTTTACGTATTCCACAGAATGCGTAACTATGAAAACAAAAATTTATATAAATTGCATTTTATGTCTAACCCCTAAGTATTAGTGAATCCATTACCCAAATATATCTCCCGACGAGCTGTACCTGTTTGTACGCCATTCAATCGCCCTGCCGTTTAGCCGATGGGCAAATACAGGTGAAAAATACAATAGATTGTTACTTATACGAGCACGTGTTGCTCTGTTTGAGATTCAGCTTTTTGATCTGTTTGGATTTCTGGATGAGATTTGTGGAAAATTAATTTATTTGTTATATTAACTTCTGTTAAGATAATATCTTATTGCGTTAGTGCATATAGAACTCGTGAGAATTTGTCCCTCTTATTTCTTCTCAGAGAAATAGTATGAAGAGAAGATTTCGATTTTTTTTAACAACTCGTGAAAGGCTAGGCGTTTTTGATCCAACACGTAGTGGACAAATTTTGTATTGGAGTTCCGCCACTCAACACGCAATGCCTCCAGAACTCGGCGATTGGGAATGAAATTTCTTACCGCTCGATTCCCTCTGCGCACCCTGCCGTGTGTGGGATACGGCGTGCAGACAGAAAAAAAATCCTTTCACTTTCGTAGCGAAGTAGAAAAGTTTTTGACGACATGTTATTGTTCTGAGTCTGAAATCGGTAGAATGAAAAGTCGTCATGCTTCTCGAAATAAAGGATTTTTTATACATATTTTGAAGAGAAATTAGACCATCGTGATGCAGCGGCATAGCGTATGACCAAAGTGCGATGGGTGCGGATTAAATAGATACTCGGAAGAATTAATAGTTTTCATTTCCTCACGTGGTAACAAGACAAAGCGCGGCATAAAATTTCGTCACTCAACACGCACTGTCTCGATTTGGGCGGTGCGTGGGAAACCTGGTGTCTTAAAATTAGATTCCCTCTGCTTACCTTGCTATATGCGGAATGCAGAGTGTTGCATTTAAATTAGAAATATTATATATTCATTAATTTTTGATACTTTAAAAAGGGAATTCGATATTTTATATGTCCCAACAAATTTTAAATTTTATGAGTAACATATTGCATTAAGTGTCAAAATAGCTTTTTAAAATTATGCTAATCTCCGTAAGCCAATTATATAAAAAATTAAGATTCTCTCACAACAACTTCCAGTTTATGCATAAGTCTACAATGACTTCCCCTAAAACCTTCCCGATCGATAGTCACCTGTCGGAAAGTCGATCGTTCGGAAACGGAAGTGTCGGGTGTCGAAACCGGATAGAGGATGAGACGTCATCAGACCGGCTTAATGAGGGAATTTTATTATTACAATACTCTATATATTTGATTGAAACTGAAACTAGAAGCTATTTACAATGAAGGTAAATTATTAGTTTGTTGATTTTAATGTAGAAAAATAGTAAATAAATTTATAGCTATATTTAGTGTTGTTTTTCTATTAAGTAGTAGCCTATAGGCAGGAACGTGGAAAAATATGTGAAATGAATGAGTTTTAATATAAGCGTTATCTCTGTCGGTAGCAAAAAATGCGGTGCTCATATGGAGACCCAGGGGCTATACTGTCTCTTTTATATCTAAAAATCCTTTGTCAATCAACTCACCTTGGTATAAGGGGTGTTGAAACAAAATGAGTTATGACGTTTAAATCCATTTTTTTGCTAAAACAATCATATTTACGCTCTCTTATTGCTTAATTGCAGGTGTAAAATCATTTGACAGATATTTTTGTGCAGGTTCACGGTTCACGGGATCTAGCTTATAACAAGACTAGGCAGACGGAATGCAGCGTTAGGACAGTAGGTTCCCAACTTAACGGCATGTGTTTGAGGAATTGAGTGTTTAGTGGGGAAACTCAACGCCGCACTTTGCCTTGTTACGACCTCGAAAAAATAAAAATATCACAAAATAATTATTGATTCCCCCAAGAAATCGAACCCATTACAGTTGCGTTTGCAGTCACACGTTTGTATTACTGCGCCACGACGACCCGAATAGCATAGATGTTTATAATATTTTCTGTATTAAGCAAAAGGACAAAATGGTTTCAACTCACCTCGGTCTCCCTTTAAATCACCGTCTCGTCTACAATCAGACGCTACGCTACCGCCTCATGTCTATCGTACTTAGCAATGTCTGAGGGGTCTACAAGGTGGTTGTATCCTACAACCTTACTTTTAAATAATATTTTCATTTCTTTCGTGACCATTGATTATTGTCTCTTTTCACCTGAATTTAATAAAAATAAATGTGTTTAGAGATATACATATGTATAATATACCCTTTTTGTTTTTCTTTATTAATTAATAATAATAATTCTTCGCATATTATATCTGTTTAAATATATTCTGCCACACTAAGCTAAGATGATATAATACAACACCCATAGCAAAAGTTCTGTTCGGTGTGGTTTCAGTTCGTTAAATTTCCAGACTAAGTAGGTACATAATATGTTTTTATAATACTAGTCAGTTTTATCCTTAATAAGTTCTTTGATTTTCACGATTATTACACATTTTATAAGACACTATTTTATCGGGTCAAACGGTGGAAACGGCGGGTTTCCAAAAATGAATAATCTTAAATATATACGATTAATCCGCTTAAAATAGTTTCATCCTTGTTTATAGTCGACGATTCAAAAGTGTATGCAAAAATCTATTTAAATAACGACAAAATAGATTTTATTCATAAAATCTATTTTGTCGTTATTTAAATAGTTAATACCTACTTATTATAATTTATACCTACCTGTCCTGTATAGAATTAAATTAAATTTTATAGGATTAACTCGTTTATGTACTAGTGTATGTTCATTTAGGTTTTGAATTTAGAAAATCCTAGGAAGCGTAGGCTGGTAGTCGTGACGCAGGTATCTCTGATGCCCACCTCAAAATAGTAACTAACCGAAAATTTTACCTGATAAATAAATAAAAAAACTTTTATTCTAAAAATACGTCGATTACGTCGAAACTAAGGTGAAATTCCCTCCCTGAAAAATATCGCTAGATACGCCTATGATACTTGGTTCTCTTTTCTCTACAGTATACACATTATTAGAGACGTTGCGTATGGACTTACCATGTTTGATCGTACTAGAACAGAGAGATTTATATAATTTTCATATAAACATTTCCCAGAGCGTGATTGAACTCACAACCATCACGCGTACCTACAATCAGCCATTGTCGGCTGTAAGATAATTGTTTACAATAAAGAAATTGCAATTTAATCGCACTGGCTCTACATTTTTTCGCAGTTTCCTTCGTCGTGTGAGGTGCAGACCACCGGAGCTGACCAGGCATCGCTGCTCATTGAACCGAGTGGTCGCGAGGCACGCCGGGCGCGCTCTCTTAATACAAAATTCACACGCTTTCTTGCCATTTTTTTATTTGAATCCTTTAATAAAAGCAACTTTAAATACTTCTTTATAAGATACATATTGGTAAAATAAAAATTATTGGTGAAATTTTTTTGCTTAATATGTAGGTATGCTAGTCATCTTTCGCTTAGTTTTTGCGTAATATTTAATTTTTATAGGCTTCAATTAAATAAAAAATATACAAGGTTTTTGCAACTGCAGTTGTTGTGCAAAGGATGGTGATTATTTTTTGTTCATATTCTGCCATAAGGTATGACAAAAACAATTTGTGTTAATATTTCATATTTCATTTTCTATATTTTTCCAATAAATAATAACTATACTAAATACTAACTTACAATAATGTAGATATTGACAACATTGGATATGTTTTGCTACTGTTAATTGGATAAGTTAATATTGATGTGATTAGGCAATATATACCATACCTATTCATATAAATTCAATTTAAATGAATATATCCTTACAATAAATTCAACTGTAACTAATCGTTCTCGGCACACGGTTGGTAAAGTTATGCTAATATAAATTATTTTATGGGACAATATTGCTATAAAATAAGTGTTTTATGGAATTGTCTGAAGCTTTTGTTTGGATATTGTCTTTAAGAATACAATGTTCTTAGGCCACGACAGTAATTCAAATGAAAATAAATAGTTGTGTAATACAAGCGGGTGAAGCTGCGTGCAAGTCGTGCATTTAATTTTTAAGGTTCCATTTCCGGTTCCATTTCGAAAGTATATCAAAATATTTTTCCTATCAACGAAACTTTTGTAGGATAACTTTATTAAGCATACAATAAAATAAATAACAAATTAAAATTGCTAAATGTGACTACAGCAACCTGTTACGAAGATCGTTTAACATTATCCCATGGGATTTTTCGTCATATGGTGGGATGTCCGCATGGCCTGCGCTACCTGGGTGGCCTATCACGAAATCGATATTTGTAAAATACCCGTTCACCGAAACGATTCTGTCAAAATGATATGTCAAGGATATCGAGTCTGTTAAGTATTTATTAAAATTAATATTATGTAGTATTTTTAAAATTGCCCACCATCCTTACAAAATATAACTTAATATTGTTTTTGACTATATTGAGTTATAAAGTTACTATAACCGATCGTCTGATATTTACGAATACAGATATATCCTGAACTGAGCAACATTAGTCATCAAGTTCAACAAATTAGCACTTTATATCTTTATTATTTATATTTCTATCAATATTTCTCACCTTTAATTATTAATGTCATTTTAGACATTAAGACTAACTTACTAATTCATTTACGCCATTCTTTCTTTGCCAAACAACCAAATATAAGCTATTACACTTCAACATAATTGAATTAACACCATGTTCTAATTGATCTACAAGGGTAGAACATAATATTTTCATAGTCGAAACCAAATTAATCAAATCATTAGTTATCTAAATTCGATCGCGCTAAACGTTCACCACAAAAACAATAGCTTCCGACGCCACGTTAACCCGATACGCGTTGACAGCAACTTTCCCGCGCACAATATGTCATGTCTTTTTTTCAGAGGGGCTGGTTGATGGTTTGATACAAACAGCAAATTAACGTAGGGGCGGGCGACTGCACTTAACTGATAGTCATTTAGTCACCAACATTAGCCTGCAAGGGTTCGTCCTATCGTATATGTAATATTTAAAAAAGAATAGATACTATTTGACAGTTGTCATGGCGCATGCTTTGACTGATACGTTTAATTTAATTAGTGCGGCCAGTTATTTGTGATACAGTGATTTTGTGATGTGTTTTAATATTATTGTGGAAAACTATTGGATAATTTTGGATAGTTTTTCTAGAAAGGTAAGTAAAAATTTCAAATTTATCAAAGTGTTATTGAATAAAGAAAATACGAAAGATTAAAAAGTGAAATTGATCAATAGTGGTAGTGACAGTAAATATGACATCCACTCCAAAGATAAGGGCAAAGTCTAAACAAAGTCTGTTTAATTTTTATCAAAACCTGTTCATTAGATTACTAATACCTAAAAAGTCAAAATGGCCATAACATATTATACCTACAATAAAACTTTCCTTTACGGAATGAAACTAAATCGATGATATAAATAAAATTGCTCAATAGTGCGCAAAATGATTGACAAGAACATGACTTCTAGATTTTTATATTTTTGGAAAAATTACTCAGCTTACTGAGGCCGTCTACGGTAAAGGATCGTATCAGCGTCCGACTGTAAACGCGATGGTTGTGGGTCCGATTACCCCTCGGGGAATGTAATATTTAATTTGCGGTTCCCTTTGCACTGTTTGGCAAAAAATTGCTTGCTGAAAGCATCATAAATTTAACATAAATATTGTTTTTCCTTATAAGTTCCGACTTACTTTTCTAATAATATAATTAAAAAATATGTTACGAAGTATGATATAACACTTAAATTTGTTATTATTAGTATTACTTACCTGCAGCTAATAAGAAAAATATATTAAGAGCTTTTACCAAAATTCTCAAATATACAAATGTACGTATGAATTACGAACATTACAGGATTTTTAAAATTAAGATAACATTAAACCTTTACGCCGATCAGCTGCTAAATGATCAGCTTCACGCTGTATCCCACACACAGCAGTGTAGGCAAAGAGAACCTAGAAAAAAAAATTATAATAAACTAACAAGTAAAATTATTTAGAACTAGCGACCCACTCGCGACTTCACCCGTATGTACTAAGCAGTTATTTATTTTGTCACCTAAATTAATTTCGTGATCATATACATTCATGGCTTTAATTAGTTAATTTAATAAAATATTTATTTTATAGCAATATTATCGTATTTAATTCTTTAGGAAGTTTGTTTTAGACTAACACCAAAATGTTGATGAGAGTTTGCCAAAATGCAATAGTGAAAACTGCATTTAAATCGTAAACCGGTTACGCGGTTTTTTGAGATTATCATGACCAAAATGCAAAGACAAACAGATTTTAATAAATAATGGTTTTTAGTTCTCACGATATTAAATACCATAAACAATATTTTTTCTTATATTAATTACTTCCATGTACAGACATCGATCCCTTTTATTATTATAAGTATAGATCTTGTGTCGTGTGATCCCGGCCTAGAATAGGTCATCATCCTGGTACTAATGGTGTCGTAAGAGGCGACTAAAGTACGTGTGGTAGAGTCACATCGCCACCAATGGCAACACGCATGGGCAGATTCGACCGGATCATTACCACCCCCTGCACTTAAAACCGGCGTGAAGTAGTGGCTTTATGCCACTGCGTTTCGCATCAGGTAATGCCGGGCTCCGGCGCCCAACCCACCTTTAAGGCCGGCAACGCACCTGTAACTCCTCTGGTGTTGTACGGAGCCGTGGGCGGTGGTGATCACCTACAGGTGACCCGAACGCTCGTTTGCCGTGTCTTTGCCACAAAAAAAAAATAGGTATATATATGTTATTAATAAATAAAATTGATGAATATCCTTAAAATATTTTTATTAGCTTATAATTTGCATCTTGGCTGGTAAAATTGGTAAGCGTAGCAGGAACATAGACTGTAGACATCTTAACCGAATGACTTTAAAAAGAAAAAACTTTATTCGCAAAAACTGGTTCGCTGTATTTTTACATGTTTCAACTCTACATAACGTAACGACAAAGGAGTAATAATTATTTTATCATCGATAATCACCGACAATAATGAAGAATATATATTGAGGTATCTCTCATTTATTTTTCTACATATGCTTCGAAATACGGGAGATATGTAACGCATAAAAGAAAGATGAATTTATGAAGATAGATTCCTAAAGGTAAATTATCAACTTCAATCTATATTTAAGTTGATAATTTCATGTTAAATCATCTTACAAACTCTATCTAAGAGTACTCTACTAGTAAGATGAGAATAGAACGCACAAAAAAATCTAAATGTATGTATGTAAGGTATAATATAATAAAATTTTTTGAAGGAAAAATTCAGTAGGACGAAACAAGTCACATATTTGTATGTTATAATGATGATGATTTCCAGTACTTTATCGCTAAGTTTATAGAAGGGATGAAAACTAAGACGATCAACTTGCCATAGATTGAAAATACTTTATTTATAAAATAATAATTATTACAAGATGAGTCTGTTTCTATCTCTATTAAAATAAATTCAATAAGAAAGTATAAAAATATACTCTACGCGTAATAGGTAAAATTAAGGCCAGTCGTAGTTCAAAGCTTATGACTTTGAATGTGACAGTTTGTGGATTCGATTCCCACTCAAAAAAAAAATTAATGATTAATATGAGGCTAGTCGTGGCGCAGAGGCACGAAGTGTGACTGTAAAACCGACTGGTTGTGGGTTCAATCACCATTCGAGGAGATGAAATATTTACTTAAGTTTACATTTCCATTTTCTTCGCTCGTTGAGTTCTGCTACTCAACATGAAATACCTCCAGAATTCGGTAGAAAGTGGGGAACGGAGTGTCTTAATACTAGGTTCCCTCTGCCTACCCTGCTGTGTGCGGGATACAGCGTGAAACTGATTTTTAATATTTTTATGTCTGCGATAATATTGATATTAATTTTAATTTAAATGTTAAATGAGATCTCTATGCCGAAGCCGAATGTTTGGTTATAAAACAAATATTATTTGTAGAATTAAGAGCTTTTGAACTTCTTTAAGCTTGCATTCTATTATGGCGAAGATAAAATTCTTGAATGAATACGATGTTTTTGAATTTAAATCCCGCTTCATATATATTTCTGTCGCATGTTTTAATTTGGTTAGAAAAACCATAATAATGATAAAGTTTCACTATGAACCATTTAACGATTTTAAATGGACAGAAAGATTGAATGATATAGAGTATTTTTTTACCCTACATTACACATTACAAACAACAAGCAGTTGTTGGGTAGAAAAACACTAGTACAGTCTTTAACCAAGTTGATTTAATATTAATCAATACATCAGTAAAATTTTGCTAGGCCAGCTTGGTCTAGCAAAATTTTAGAAAATGCCTAACTAATAATGCTTTATTTTTTACTAGCGGCCCGCCTGCGGCTTCACCCGCTTAAACTATATTATTGATCTAATATACAAAATTAATTGACAACTAAAAAAAATTCTGATATGATTTTTTATTACTTTAATCTGTAATATCCTAATATGATTATCTTACTACATTACCATAATTTCCATAAGATTTTTTTAATGTTTTGAACTAAAAAATATGACGAATGTTGATATTAGATATTTATACAATATACAAAAGGCTAATTATTTATTATATCTTCTTGAAACATTACGTTCTTTTTACCTATGTTATATTTTTGAAAACTATTAAATGTGCTGATGTCAGTCGATAATGTGATTTACTGCTTCAGAAACAGCCTTAAATGTTAATTTATTGATTTGGAATTTATTGATTGATTAAGGATTCATAATATTCCTTGTAAAATAACTGTAATGATTGCATATTAACTCCTGTACAGTTTTTAAATTAGTTACATATATTATTAGCTAAATATACAATTGGTAAGTATGTAGTTATTACAGAGTACACGTAGAAAGGATGTTTTGAGGTATTTTTATATAGATTTATTTCAAATGAACGAAGGAAACAAAAAATCTATGTATTTACTTGATATTTCTTTGAAGATCAAATCGTTCTTTATCTCTGTGTTGAATTAATTACGACTTAAATTTAACTGTTATGATTTATGAAGGTAATCTCAACTAAAATTAAATTTTGTTTATTTTATTGTATAAAATATTATATAATAGTGCTTCAAAAATATATATTTTTATGAACAGTCATATAACCAAGACGTTTCGAATGTCATTCTTTAGCCAGGAATTTTACCAGCACGATTGCTATATAACATTCGTATGCAAACTAATGCCTTGAGTTCATTCAAATGACGATAACTTTTTTTTAATGAACCGATTTTGATGAACCAAACTTTAGTAGTTAAGTTGAGTTAAAACAAAGCAATTGGTGAAACTTTTAAGTAAATCGGTTCAGTAGTTCTCAGAAAAAAATGTGGACAAAAATATCGACAGACAGACAGGCAAGAAATTCAAATAAACCTTTTGCTTTCTATTATTCTTTTTATGTCCCTCTACCCATTTCAGTCAAAATTACTAAATTTTTTCAAATCTTTTTAATTACTAAATTTTTTCACTCCGTTTCCCACTTTCCGCTGAGTTCTAGAGGCATTGCGTGTTGAGTGGCGGAACTCATTTTTAATCAACTCTTTTAATTTACCGTTCAATTTAAAGAAATAAACAGATTGATTGTATTTTTAACAAGTTATTGATTTTTTATGAATCTACCTATAAATCGACATATTTTCGGATCTTTTGCAATTTTGTCAAAGTATGATCGCCATGTCTCTGACGAGTGACGACTGGAATATCAAAACGGAAAAGTACGTTTAACGAATAAGGACGAATAAAGTTTACTTTTAATGTTTTCTAGTTATTTTAATTATTTGATTTTTTTCATTATTTGCATTTTTCCCACATCACAGGAAATAAAACAATAATCAAAACTCTCCATTACCATTTTTCGCCCGAATTCGAAATATTAAAAGTTGAGTGAAATAAAAATAATTTAATTATAAGTAGGTAGTTACTTTCCTGAGTGCGGATGAAAGCCACCCACCCACTACCAACACGCTTTCAGCCAGTTGCATTTTTTTAAATTTTATTCACAAATTTAATATAGCATCCAGCTTTTTGCCGCATGGTAGGCTAGGCAGAGTGAGTTTAGTATCATGATACTCTGATCTCTACACAATTTGCATCATTATTATTAATTTAATTAACGTCCTCACAGTATTTGATTAAATTATTATTTAACCATGTCATCGAACCGTACATAAAAAGCTTAAGCTAAAACTTATTAGTTTATATAGTTACATTATCTAATTTAATAAAGTGTCTGGGTACTAAATGTTTTGACGAAAGAGTAAACGAAACCATAGTGTGTTTGGGTTCAGATATAGGTAATATGTTATAATAATTTAAAAAGAAATCCAGTATCATACGTTTTACAAGCACGAAGCTGTAATACAGGCATTCTTTTTAATTTTTTTTCATTTTGATGCATTAATAATTAGAATTATTATAATTTTTTTTTTTTTAATTCAAAATATAGATAATCTATTAAACAAAAAAAAAACAATTAATTAGAAAATTACAATCAAATCGCGACCATATTAACTCACGATAATATTCTCTAAAACTTATAGATCTTTCAATATTTATTCTTGAAAGATCTATAAGTTTTATAGGGCAGTCTTATATTAGAGTTACAATATTTGAGTTTAGATTATTACATTTTATCTGTAATTCGTATAAATTTTATAAGATATTTCTTACGAAAGGTAATTTTTTTGATATCTAAAGAATTTCTGAACGTTATTACCATTTCTTGGTGATCAATTTAGCCTAAGATCCCAGGGCCCCAGACCTACGTCCTTTTAGCAAAGCTAAAATTATGAGTATAGTTAGTCTAATATGTAGTTAGACAGTAAGCATATCTACTAACTTGAAAGTAGGGCACTTTTAGGAGTAGCGCCAATTAAAAATTTTAAAAAAAATGCTCGTACTTGAACATATTTTGAAAAATATGTATAAATGTAAAAAATATATATTTATTATAATTGGGAATGAAATGCCCGCTCCAGTCTGTTTCAAAGATGTGATTGTCAAAAATATTTAAATGTGTTATTGTATAATTACTTTAAAAAGAAAGTTCGCCTCGTTTCTTGCGCCGGTTCTTCTCAGGTCTAAGGTATTACCTATAGTGAACTGATTGTAAATTATTTGACGTTCAAAAAATGCAGTAGGCTCACGCAAAGGGTAAGTATATTTTTTTACATTATTCTTTAAAACATATTTAAAATTTCAGCTTTGTTCAAATGACATAGGTCTGGGGGCCCTAGGATCTCAGTCTAATTTATTCATGGAACTTGTCAGAATATTTTTCAGCTTCACGCTGTATCCCGCAGCGGGGTACACAAAGGGAACCTAGTGTTAAGACACACCGTTCCACACTTTCCCCTTAATTTTCGAAATATTGCGCGTTGAGTGGCGGAATTTGACGCCGTGCTTCATGCTTGTTATTAGAGCGATGCGATGATGAAAATAATATTCATTCTCCCGACTTGGAATCGAACCCACAACCGTCGCGTTGCAACACTCACATGCTTGTGCCACTGCGCTGCGACGGCACTGACTCAGAAACTAAATTTTCCTCAATGTGTAAAACAATCTAAGTTGTATGTTCGATTATATCGATTCTGTAGACCGACTGACACAGATTTAACGCTGTAACAGTGTTAGGATGGGTTGTAAACATTAGATAGGTACGTAACTCTTACGTATCTGGGATCATGTCGGCGCAATCTGTAGCTACATAAAATAGGTATAAAGAAACACAAAACAGTTTGAAAAAACAAAAACCAAACTTTTGGTTATGCCCTGGCCTTATAAGGACATCGAAGCTTTGATATATATATTTAAATATTTTCTTTTCATCTGGCTTGGACAGGTATGACGTTTATTTCGTTGGTTGAGAGAATATATTAATCCACGTTCATTGCATTTATGTAATCCCTTGTTCGGGCAATAAGCACGTACTTACATGCCATACAAATATATAGATGTATATATTTATTGTATATCTATGGTATATGACCATTTAGTATTGATAATAATAATAATAATATAAACTTGTTTTTAAATCTAGATATACGTTACAGACAAAATTATGATCAGTTTTTTTTTTATTTTATTGAAGAAGTAAATTATGCGTTAATTCTAATACGCGATGCGCCTAAAAGCGCCGACTAACTCTTAGTTATTTCCATTTGACCATGTGATCAAAGCTTTTAGGAAAAGCTAGTAATATGTACATTTGAGTAGTGATATGTATAATTTCATATGAACACTTAATAGCTTATTTAGAAAGCATTCCAAAATAATTGTCATACTATTTTAATGCTTACATTAAAATAGCATCTACAACAATGCAAAAAATCTTAATAAAAACTTATTGTTATTTAGTTTTTTTACATGTTTTTTCGTTTTATAATACCATGTTTATAGATAATCTCACCTTATAATATCCGTATTAGGTAAATGTTTTTTATTTTTCTGTCTTACACTTACACACACACAATACCTACACATGTAGGTATTTAGAAAGATAACTAATTCAAAAATCAATAAAGAAAATATAGAAGATACATTTTGAGATACTGATTTATAACTTACTTATTTCTGAAAGAAGCCTATTCTATCAAACACTGAACTGCGAAACGGAAACACTTAGCGTTCACCGATATCCATAATCATTCTTAAAATTACAAACAAGTGAACAAATTTGAAGGCATTATATAAAAAATCCAAACACACAAATTAACAAAACTGCAGTCTACCATGTATATAACTATAGTCTTATAAGTAAGTATATATTATCTCACAAGAGGTGTGTCGATCCCACAGGGATGGGCAAACGTCGGAAGCTGTAACGCCCATGCGCGGCGGCGTGCGCGATGGACTGCTACGTGCCGAACAACCCGCAGTTCCTGGGCTGCTGCCACGGGCTCTGCTGCGACCCCCTGCAGCCCTGCTCCTGTGATCAGCTTAGGGAGCTGCCGGAGGATTGTTGCCAGGTGAATATTGCCTTAGATATGCCTAAGTGTGTCGATATGAATAGAAAGATGAAGATCAAAGCTTTAAAAAAAGTAAATTTAAATGTACGAGTATAGCCTTGATTTGTAACAGTCCGGAGATGATAGATATTTGAGCACTTTGTTGTTTTCAATTTAATAAATGCATCGCTTTTTTGTTTTCATATCTTTTCAGTGGGATGAAAATGTTTTTTATGAAACAAATGCAATTTTGTTTGTACTATACCTAACAATATAAGTAGGTATATTAATTCAGTATTTGAAAAGATACAACAATGGAATATAGTAAAATCCTCAATCAGTTGGTTATTATTGGGAGCGTGATTAGTCCCGCATATAGCACGTAGTGAGTATCTAGTGTTACACTCCGTTCCCCAGTGCCCAAACTCAATGCAGCCCTTTTCCTTGGCATCAGAGCGAATAATTTTGATTTCTTTGATATTTATAAATAATAACTCAACCGAGTGGGGATTGAACCCACAACCGTTGCGTTACATCCACACGCTTGAACCCTTGCGACGGCCTCTACCTACGTAACTTATGATTTACTTAAAGTAATGTGTGAATATAAACATTCCTCAAAAGCTCAGATAAAAACTTGTATCTACCTTCTAAGGTTTCTTACAGTAAATATCATTGACTAACACTTAATATATTCAGTTGTTTGTAAAGATGTCTTTGAATTTCAATATTTTATATCAAAAATATATTGGGCATTTCATTATTGTCATGTATTTTTAGAATTCTATGTGTTTCTGCAGTAGTAAAGTTACGATTTGCCATATTGTAATGATAAGGTTACTGTTTTTTTTCTTTTATTATAAAAGTATAACTATTTATACATACACAAGTAAATTCAGAATAAAGATACACTAAAATTACAAAACAATTTATAAAAGATTGATCAAAATTTCAAAGATATTAGCGATTCTTATGAAAACTATTCTTATGAAAAATAGGTATTTGAGGGACGAGCTAGAGAAAATACTGAAATTATAACGTTCAGTTTTGCCAATTATATTTACACTTAATGTGTTTAAAAAGCAGTGGAAAAAGAAATATTCTATATATAGAACGTTATGTATGGATGCATTTATAATATAAATAATTAAATCTTCAACTTCACGCTACCGTACCTAGTGTTAAGATTATCCGTTTCCCACTTTTCACCGAATTCTGGAGGGACTGTGCGTTGAGTGGCGGAACTCAACGCCGCGCTTTTATCTTGATACCAGAGCGAAGAAATTTAAATATAAATTTAAATAAATATTTCATTATCTCCAGATAGAACCTCTCCAAAGATTGAAGCACAACTAATCACGTTTACAGACACACTTTGTGCACATGGGCCACGGCTGGCTTCAAATAAAAAATAATTTAACTATAAATAATAATTAAATCTTAATAGATTTTAATTTTAATTCTATTTCTTGAAGTTATAGCTACTTATAACAAATACATGTCGTGTTAGTATATGTCGCTTTTTAGGTAACCTATTTACGTGAAATCTTGCAAGTTTACGTAGAGCCACTATTCAGTGTTCGATTGAGCTGACATTTTAATTACGATTATAGTTCTCATAACAATAAAATTACATATAATCAATATTCTTGTTAATCCAAAATAGGCACCGCAACAAAATGGCGGATTACAAATTTTTGCACAACCCGCCCAACATGGTTATCAAAAGAAAAGGCTTGATTTGTAGGTAAAGAAAATAAGACGATACCCATGCTAAAAAGCTTATTTTTTAAAAGGTTTTTGTATTAATATTATATTTCTACATGGAAATGGATTCTGTCTGTTCTGCAAGTACGAGTAGAGTGGGTAAACAATTAAATGACTTCAATCAAAAACGCTTTGACCACAAGTGCGGTAAGAAGAACCACCGTCTTAATTGAAACTGTATATTTACTTGTTAACTTTTAATTCTTTGGAAGATAAATACTGGTATGTACCTACCTACTTTAGTTAAAATATTTTCGTTATATAGTAGTTAAATTATAGATACGTAAAAATAGTACGTGAAAGGATAGATGCCTAAAGATAGAATTTTCTAAAAGTAATACTTACAAAAATAAAAAATGGGAATACGCTTTGTAAATATGTACGTTCTACATGCGCCCCCCATTCTTTTGAAACATAATCCTTTACGCAGGGTGAATTATTTTCGCTTTTATGGGCGAATATATCACCAGCGGTCGGTGAAAACGCTCGAAAATCTTAAATATAAGTATTCTTTACTTTATAAAATAAAAAAAATCACATTGTATCTTGCACACAGCAGGGTAGGCAGAGGGAACCTAGTATCAAGACACTCCGTTCCCCACCTACTGCTGATTTCTGAAGGCGTTACGTGCTGAGTGGCGGAACTCAACGCTGTACTTTGCCTCGCCACCGAGCGAAAAAATGAAAATATAAATGTAAATAAATATATCACTTCCTCGAGGAAGTGGGATCGAATCCACAACCAGGCGATTTTGCAGTCACACCTTGTGTCTTTGCGCCACGACCGGCCTCACTCGTTGCTTTATAACTACAAATATAGCAATAGCTTACATTTTATTTTATCACATTGATAGGTTGGACCACTAAGAACACATTTAGGAGATCATCATTGATTTTTTGTATTTGTTTTTCTTAAAATTTTGGAAGGCGTCTATTCTAAGCTAAAAGGAGTCGCCTAAAATTTTTAAAGGATACTCCTACCCACTTCCACAATTCGATATAGAAAAAAAGCCTCGTTCGTTATAGTGTTTTATATTGATATCAAATTTATGACTTACAAATAATTAAAGATGTGAATAGAAAAATCACTACTGGAGTCAATAATTTATACAGATAAATATCTCAAAATAGCGGCCTAATAGTTTTCTATATATTTCAGTTTTAAATTCTAATACTGACAATTTATATATTATGGAACAAATTTTTGCAACTGATACTGAGACTGAAACTGAACAAATCATGCTTATAAATACATGAATAATCGTTTGGTTAATTTAATAATTAGTAAATGGAAAATAACAGTTCAGATAAAGGGGTGACCAGCCCAAGACTGGTAGAATAAGAAAGATCCATTAAGTAATTCTTTGTTGTAAATTAAATATACGATTTACAAAATTCTTAAAATGAAAATTTTAGTTCACATATAAAAATAAAAAAGCTAAAAACTGTTAAATACGCGTTTGTATCCGTTAATCTATTGTATGGTGAGCCTATTATTATTAAGTTTTAATTTTTTTAGTGGCACCTTTCACTGAACTTTTGATCACTACCAACTTCATTAAATTTACATCTGATCATACAATGATATATTACATATGTCATTGTGCCTTATCCTTTTGTTTTATTACAGGTAGCAAACCTGTAATAAGACAAAACGATAGGTGAATAATAAAGACAATTAAACTATTTATACAGCCTCACTGCGCGTAGGTTCTCGGTTTACTCGTTTTGCACAAAAAATAATTTCAACCTAAGCAATAACCTGAAAATTAAACAAAAGAATCCTTACAAGTTCACTATTGTTATAAAGTTATGAGATTCGAAAAGACAACACTATAACATAACTTTAAACGATATTCGAGTGATTAAAACAATATTAGTCAAAAGTTTTCCATTAGGCTAGTTAAAAAACCCTTTTTTTCATCTTATTTGGCCTCCTAACCATTTATGGCTCATTTCATTATTACATATGTTTTTAATTATTATACAACTCTTATATTCCTTTATAGTGACCGCTGAGTAAACGCGGTGGCTATGGGTTCAATTTTCATTAGGGAGAATAAATTATTTTTATCGCGGAAAGCCGGGAGAGGAGTGTCTTGGGACTAATTTCCTTTTGCCTACTATATACAGGCTGCCCCGTCCCGCCGTATACAGTGAAAACAGGCGAAATTAGAAAATAAATCACATCTTTATCACACCGATCTTAGTTAACAATTTAATGAAAACACTTTACAAATACTATTATCTTGTCAATGATGTTGAATGAACGATGGCATGATGATTGGTGAATGAATGATGGCAACGATTGTGGATTTAATCTACACATGAGAAATGAATTGCTTAAATTTTTCCCTCTAGTAAGACCAAATACGGAGTTTACACACGCAACATCTCTAATTCAGGCTGAAAGTAGACAATCAAATCTTTACTGTCTACTGTCTCCTTCTCTACTGAACTGAACATACTGTAAAACTGAACTGAAATACAACCATCTACATTTTTTTCATAAAATTTCAGCAAGAAACAGAAAACTGCTGTCCAGACAATGGGGACGATCTAAACGCGTTGTCCGACTCCATCGCGCCCTGCGACGTCGGCCTCGGCGATGTGAGCGAACCGAACTGGCCCGCTGAGGACATGGGCTCCTTCTCGTTACCACCATTGGAGCTGGACCCGCTGCCGTCACTGTTCCCGTTCTCACCCTGTTCTGGTTATAAGTGAGTTTACTTTTGTTTCTAGGTTTTCTATTTATTACTAACTGGGTCCGAATTGAAAGCTGAAGTTCTTTTGCTTCTATTTGGAAAATATAAACTTTTGATTTAATTGTATACCCTCGTGTATTTAAAAATATAACATCTAAATATTATGATATGTAACCAAAAGATATTGAAGATCCGTGAGATCTAGGCTGAGCTTTGCATTCTTGTGTGAGTGTTCATATATACTAACGGCCGACATCGCACGGCCGTCAAGCGCGGCGCACCCTATGCATGACTGAGGCCAAAATGAGAAAGTAAGAAATGAGCAAGCAGTAAAAGAAAAAAAATCATGGACACAACGCCGTTCCTGGTGATATAACGAAACGAATTTTTATTAAGTAGAATGAAGTGAACATAAATTTATCACACTCTTCGTTTTAATTCGAAAATTTAACATAATGTAAAATTAAGGAAAAAAACGTATTCGAATCTAAACAAATTTTTTATATTCTTATTTGTGTTAAGAGAAATTTTTTTTATATATTATTTTAATTCATCGAGGCAAAATAATCAAAGGCCACTGTTACATTAAACAAATAATTATTGATATTACCTATGTAACTTTGACTTATGAACATATTTTTTTAGCGGCACGAAGTGTGTCTGTAAAATCGACTGGATGTGGGTTCGAGCCCCACTCGAGGAGATGAAATATTTACTTAAATTTATGTTTCCATTTCTTTGAACTGATGTCTAGGCAAAGCGTGGCGGCGTGAGTTCTGCCACTCAATACGCAATGCCCCTAGAATTCGGTAGAAAGTGGGGAACGGAGTGTCTTAACTCTAGGTTCCCTCTGCCTACCCTGCTGTGTGCGGGATAGCGTGAACCTGATATTTGATTTATAAAAATATTTATAAAACTTTTAATTTTTTCATTTTATCGTTATGAAAATATTACTTTATGAAAATATTACTTACTACTAATAGTGACTGTGTGAAATGACTTATAAAATATATACAAATATAATAACTCGTCTTTAATAAACCTCCAAACCAGCAGGAACAACGGTGGGGAGTGTCGGGAGCGGGGGGGAGGCGAGGCGGCGGACGTCCTCCTCTCTCTGAAGCACGCCGTTGTCCATGGCGACTGCCCGACAGACGCAGTACACCCACAGGTATCTCCCTCACACCTACACAATACACCAATACGTGCGAGCGAGACAAAAATATTAACTTTGTTACGTCTTGTATTCGGGGTGAGTAGGCAAGGGGCGGTTATGAAATTGTCGTAATTAATATAGGGATTAATAATTCTATAGGAATACTTATTTGGTATGTTTCGATGATTAGAATTGCATTGGTTGTTCCATTTTAGACGTTATTTTGTAAGAGAGTAGATTCATATTGCAATGTGGTGATGTTATTTTGAATGGTTTCTTAGATGCGATTTATACGGTTGAATGTTGGGATGTGGAATTAAATGATCTCAGTAGATTTTGCATTAATTTAGTTGCTGTCAATTATTCCTTTTGTGTTATAATTAATATTACTTTTGTAAGTAGGGAAAATATTTTTTTTTTACTATAGCCAGTGGCTTTTGTACCTAGTCTACTTTAAATTTATATTTTCTGCGTCATTATTTGTTGATTTAAATATTGTTTTTAATCAACAACACATTTAAATTTAAGCTGATTTCCAATTTTAGTGAAGTCCTCTAACTTTAGTAAATCTTGAAAGCTGCGTTAATATCTATTGTATTATATTTATTTGTGAATATTAGTTACAATATTATATGAAAGGACGACTGCGAGTTTGATACTAATGGAATTATTACAGATTTAAATTATTATTATGTACGAAATCTTAATTTAATAAATATTATTATATTAGTTGATGCGTAAATATCTATGAGTAAACATTGTAAGATAAAAATTGTCTATAGAAAGTCTACAAAACGTTCTTCGCGCGATGCGACTTCGCTCACGACTATATTGATCAGGATGAAAATATTAAATTACTATTTGATTTCTTAAAGTAGGAATCGAACTAATGACCGGTCGCCCCTGAGCTACGAGTGGTCAATATAATATATATTTCCTCAAACAGATGATGGTGAACGGCGGCGGCGGGTACCCGTACTACGAGCACTACGGCAGCGCGCCGCTGTTCCCCACCATGAGCGTGAACGTCTCCATGAACATGACCATGCACGGCTGTCCGCCGGACCAACTGTGTTCTCAAGTAAGGGGCTTATTGGTGTTTAAGAGGAACAATATAGTTTTTTTTACATTTGTTGCTTAATTAAATCCTTTAACTCTTTTTAAATAATTTTTATTATTCAGCTTCCTTGACTTAGAAGTTATATGTTTTAAATCAATATACACATTTTCTACATACCCATCACGTGAGATAGGCATTTTAACAAACAGAACGTGGTGACGCAAAATTTCGTTCTCTATTGAACATAGTTTTTGTTACAGATTAACTATAATATATTAAATACTTAGATAACCAATAATTTGCTTTGATATCTTTGTCATACCTGATTAATGTTAAAACATTAATAAATTCACAGGTACAATGGAACCAGAACGCAGCATCGCCATCTGTGAACGTAGTATACCCACAAACACAAAACGTGATACCCACGACGTACCCTTCCGCAACATATTCCTTCACAGCAGACTTTCGAACACCAAATCAATCAGACCCTCTCATAACAGCAACTTCTACGTTTAAACCACTTCAATTACAAAATCAGAAACCGGCCTCAAATTATTTATTTCAACAAAAACCTAATTTTGCAAGTCAAAAGAACTTAAATCCGGTATTGAAACGTTCCCCATCGAAAATGTATATGGAAGAGAATCAGAAAGATCAGATGCAGAATGGATATTTATTGAGTCAAGGGCAAATGCAAGATTTCGGTTATACTACGTGTGTTAATGCGTCGGGGAAAGTACAGGTTAGTGAAAAAGATAATCTTAGATCTTTTAAATAGATAACTTAAGATAATGAGGCAAAGCGTCGAGGCGTCGAGTTCCGCCACCCAACGTTCAACGTCTCAAGAATTCTGCGAAAAGTGAGAAATGAAGGTGTCTTAATGAGTAATGGAGTATTTCAACATTAAGTTTCCATGTTTTTTCTCTATATAGACTGCTATGTAGGTACAAGATTCAGCAAAGCTAAAAGAACGATACTACTTTCATTGTCATTGGCAGGTGGGGGCGCTGAGCGGCTGCTCGGAGGACGACGAGCAGAAGCCGAACCTGTGCCGCATCTGCGGCAAGACGTACGCGCGCCCGAGCACGCTGAAGACGCACCTGCGCACGCACTCGGGCGAGCGCCCCTACCGCTGCGGCGACTGCAACAAGAGCTTCTCGCAGGCCGCCAACCTCACGGCGCACGTGCGCACGCACACGGGGCAGAAGCCGTTCAGGTCGGACTACATACTTAGGGTTACCAAAAGTCATCCGTATTTATTATTTTCTCCCCAGTCCCGGCCCCCAGTTTCCCCACAGTAGTCTCTATTCACATCTTTCCTCGTTTTCATTTACCTTAACAGCGTATCTAATCAGTCCCCTCCTTTATGTTTCTTATTTTACAATAAATGAGGAAGACATCAATCGATATAAACTCCAAAAAAAATTATCACGTCAAATAACAAAAAAAACTGAGTATACGAGAAAAGTTTTACACCCTTCAAGATAGCCGTTTCATATACGTTCACTTTAAATGTCTTCTTAATTTTCTGCATAGTTGACATTTATTTATGTATTCCCAACATAACGGCTTAGTGTTTCCGTTTAATAAACACTACAAATCAACCAATGTTATCAAATTTCAAAATAGAAAATGTAACTCTTACAAACTCTCAGATTTTTTTCTATTCACCCCGCGAGGTCTATACACCCCGTTTGACGGTATATTTCATATATTCCCCGCTATGGTAACGAGGCAATTCGACGACGTTGAATTGTGGAATTCACTCAACACGCAGAGCCTCCGGAATTCGGCGGGATATGGAGAGATATAATATGTATAAAATTTTAAAAAAGTAGATTTTTTTTAAAATTTTATACATATCAAGGTAAAATAATATTTTTTTTATTAACTTGTGTAGGTGTCCGATATGCGATCGACGATTCAGTCAGAGCTCCAGCGTGACGACACACATGAGGACACACTCGGGAGAACGACCTTACCAGTAAGTGCTAAAAAAATATTTTATTTACAAGTCATGTTTATATTATGTAGAACGTACTAGCTTTTACTTTCAAATTCGCTTCTCTAATTAAATTCGAATAATTAAAACATATATTGGTAAGTATGGTACAGGATACATCCTAAACGTCTGAGGTACAATGGGTCACAAGTTCACAACTTACATTTAACCAATTGACGTGAACCAAAAGGTCCTGAGTGTGACTTGAGAAACCAAACTCTTCGACTTTATAATATTAGTATAGAAGTGTCAAGACATTCCATTGTGTTCTTTTCGTGTGAATTCGACATATAGTTAAATCGACGTACTAAGCGATGAAACGCCACTCTTTGGCTTAGAACGAATTAATAAATCGTTATTTACATAGAAACTAGCGTAGCGCAGTCTGTGCGACAGCATCTGACAATATTTAAACCCAACGGTTATGGACTCAATTCCCACTCAAATATATGACTTTCCCACTCAAATATATATTTAATTTATTTGACTGATAGACTTGAGACGTCTCATATTCAAAATTAGGAATGGAAAAGAAAAGTAGACATTCCTACTTTTCTTTTTATCTTTTTTTTTATTAATTTAATATTGTCTGACTACACGGTATAAAACAAATTGTTTCGTTTTTTTCTATTTAGATGTCGTTCGTGTAAGAAGGCGTTTTCAGACAGTTCAACTTTGACAAAACATTTGCGAATACATTCCGGGGAAAAACCTTACCAATGCAAACTGTGTTTATTGAGGTATGTTTATTTATTTTAATTAAAACACTAACATTTTAAGGCCAGTTGCGGCGCAGGGGCACATTGTGTGACTGTAAACGCGACTGGTTGTGAGTTCAACCCCCATTCGAAGAAATCAAATATTTATTTAAAATATAATATTTATTTATATTTTTATATCTTCGCTCTGATAACGGGGGCAAATCGCGGCGTTTAATTCAGCTACTCAACACATTGCCTACAGAGTTCGGCGGAAAGTGTGGGACGGAGTGTCGTAGTACTAGGTCCCCTCTGCCTACCCTGCTGTGAGCGGGATATAGCGTGAGGCTGATATATACATTTTGCTTTGACACATCTATGAAACTTAGTGATCTAGATTATTTTTGTTTTTAAAACGCTGCTTCTGGAAAAGGACCTCAATACACTTTTTAAGGGTTCGATTCGCTATTGGTCGAAATATAATTATGTATTTATTATATATCTTCTTCCTGGTTAGATAACATGCGGTAATGGATTCAACGCGGGATATTTAAAAATTAAAAGAGAAGTGGAACATAAAGTATCTTAGCTCTATATAGGGCCTCCTTATTATGTTAATTATTCCAGAAGTCGTCGTCTCGCAGCGGTACGCCAGCATCTGACTGTAAACGCGGTGGTTGCGGGTTCGATTCTCGCTATGAGTAACGATTTTTTTTTCATTTTCTAACTGTAGGAAGACAACAATATTACTTAACTCTACGTATCCTCTGCCTACCATAATAGGTACATGTGATACGGCGTGAAGCTAAAAAATGCGATAAATATGTGAAACTAATCATTGCATATACTTTTTGCCCTCAGATTTTCCCAATCCGGCAACTTGAACAGGCATATGCGAGTGCACGGCAACATGGCGGGCGGCGTGGTCGGCTGACACTTGTAGTGTTGCGTGTTGCCGCAGTATAAGACAATGATTTAAATTATATTGTGATAAAAAAAATGGATCTCATTTTTTCTTTTTTTTTTCTTTGCTAGAGATTGCAAGTTCAATAGGTGATGATGATACGATTATTGGGAAAATTATGTATGTACATTTCATACAAATAAAAAAGTATAATAAGGGTGACTGTTGAAATATTTTTGTATTTTCAATTAGGCACATGCTCGTGGCGTGATCTGATATATTGTGTATAAAAAAGAGGATTAACTATTTTGTGATTTAGAAACAATTGGCATCTAATTTTTCTGTTTGGGTACACACGTTGTGATTTGATTGTGAATTCTATTTATTTACATTGTTTTTTACCAGATTTAATATTGTCAAGTCAGTTTTTATAAAAATTATGTAGATTGTATAGGAATGATGATATTTTAAAAAGTATCATAGCAACGTTTACGACGACATATTTTTTTTTTATTTTACTACACAATGTCCTTTCCTTTTTTGTTGAATGTAATTTATTTACTTATATATAGTATAAATACTTGTAAATGAGAGTGACATTAAATCTTACTTTTCAGTGACAAAATATGTAGCTATCAGTATTTTTAAATTTAAGAACTATTTAATAGACTTGTATGCTATATTTAGATAAACTTATGTAAATATAATAAAAATAATTGTAAATATGTAGATTTAAATATATTTATTCAATTGTTCTAGTCACTTACAAGTTTGAATTTTAGCGCACCAATAAGTAGATCTCAGTTTAAGTATAACAAATAAACAATCATACATAAATATAGTAGATTGACGAATCTCTTTTGTATACATAAATTGTAAACCAAAATAATCAGTATTATTAGATAAGATCTTTATAAATACTTGAATTATTAGTTATAGGAAAATAATCTGAAATTACATGTAAATAAAAGCATTTGCTATTACTTGTTTCATTTAATTTTACCAATATTATCATAAAACGTGAAATATGTAAGTAAATATTTATATAAATTTTATTTTCTAACTTTACTTATCTATTTATCTAAACACAAACTACTAATCAAATTCAAAATATTCTGTATTCAAATAGAATATTGTAAATATTTTTAAATTGTCAAAGGAACTTACAAAAATTAAATTAAATTCCCACTGGTTCGGAAAGCAGTTCTGTTGAGAAGAGCCGGCAAGAAGCTATTACTAGTACTACTAACTTCACGCTTTATCTTTAGCGGGGAAGTCAGAGAGAATGGAGCGCCAAACGCTACAGAGTCTAGAAGCTCAATGGAGGCTAGAAGCTCAATGAAGTCGAAAATTTGTCGTAACAATCCTATATATATTTCTCGTTCCTATCGTATGTCTGTCACTATTCTTACTATGACATTAAATATGTTGTCGGACAAACAGAATATTATAATATACAAATTGTGAAGCAACTATAATAATGCTTACATCTTTAAAAACATATTGCAGAGAATCTCGAGATTTTAGGTTATAAATAGATCTCACAGCTCGTTTTTGGAGAATGAATATTGTATTTATATCTGCAGCACTGCCCCATATCACAAGTCCATAACAAAGAATGCTATGAAAATAACTGTAGTAGACTAGTCGGCAGAGCTGACTGTATACGTAATTGCTTCCAGATAATAGTTCCACTGGAGTTTGGAATGTAGGTATAGTTATGCCTAAGAAAACTGCTGATTTCCCCAAATTGAAAGTTTCCTCTGATTATAAAACTAAAAGTATATAAGTTATGAGTCAAAATCTCGATTTAAAAATGGGGTCTAAGCTAGCTCTACAATATACAGTCGGTATATAAAGAGTAAAAATTAATGTTTGCGGAACTAACTTTGTTATATGGCTGGCAGCATTAAATTAAAAGTCAAACTTGTCACCCCAATGTAAACATTGTTTCCGTTCATTCCATTCTTGCTAGGTACTGTGAAGTCTTCTTGAAATTATCAATTTTATTTTACTCGATATAGCTAAATTCCAAGCCGGCAGATTACTTACAGAGATGGAAGACGTTTATAAGCGAACATCGGATCTGACTGATTAAGTTTGATTTAATTTAATACTTTCAAGTAGTCTTATATGAAATGAATTATTAGTTATAGGAAATCAACTTTCATAGATATCACCAAATATCAACTTTCATAGATATCATTGAAAATGTAAAAATAAAACAATTATTTATAGTGCGTGTGACTTGGTTTTGGCTAGAGTACAGTACAACGAATAGTTTCAGAAGAATCCAAAACCAAACGATAATTAAGTACTCCTGCTAAACATAGGAAAGTATGCCCATTAAAGAGCAAGCTATTTTAACAAAAAGTGCATTACCTATAAAGTATAAAAAAAGTCCGTACGCTCATCAACACAAAACATACCACGGTAAGGCAAGACCTTGCTTTCGATAGGAGTCGAACGCATTCACACAAAATTTGAAATGGAGTACTATGAAAGAGGCCCCTAGCTATTATATTTATATCAAAATATATAAAAATTAATTATACGACTTCTACAGAGACCGGGCCAGAATCAGAAGATTCTTTCCCGTCAAATATTTCGCCTAAATTCTGCTAAGGAGACAGGCGATACCACGTCTGGTTTTCAATATTTCGATCTTAAATTGATCCACTATGTAAACTTTTGCTTCACTAAAACTATTATTTTGTTGTTTTTTATAACCCCAAGTTGTAAAGTAGCTATGTAAAGTGCTAAGTTATATACTTAGTATCATAGTATTTTGGGGATGCACGGTAGCGAAAGACAGCGGCGGCGTTACGACAGTGGCGCTGTCATATTTTGTCTACTCTTTAACTCGTTATAGACAGACTATTACGTTTTATTCTGGCAATTTGACGTTAACTTTAAATATTTTTTATCTGTTCACCATAAACTAAAGAAAATTAGACATAGTTTTAAATAGTTTAGTCTGTGGTTAGAGTTTGACACATCGCATTTGATTTCTCCATATTATTAATTTCCATTGCGATTTGTGATTGTGCGTCTTAATTGGTCAATTTACACCTTCAGCGGGTTAGCCGGTGCTTTAGGGCTTCATAATAAAGTATATTTACAGAATAATCACTTATATTATATAGAATTTCTTTAATAACATATTGTTGTTCGGTAACGATACTGAACTGTATTACTTTTTTATTAATTTGTTTTGTGTGAAATTTAAATTTAACCACGATGACCGAGAGTTCTCCAGATGAACAAATTAGTACACGTAAGGATTTTATTTGCGGCGTTGTCGAAGGTAAGTTTATTTATATCGAATCTACCTCGTAACATTACATACTATGTGCTATACTTGTTATGCGGTGTATATATGAATATGTTAGTCTACAAGTGAATGACCTAAGATCTATTGCAGGCTTTTATGGTCGGCCGTGGACTACTGAGCAAAGGAAAGATCTTTTTCAGAAGTGAGTAACAGTTTTCAAGCAAAATTTTATACACATTTTTTTAAAACATTCTTATTAGAATATTATAGGAAAGTTGTAATATTCTATAATTTAATATTAACAGTTATACTGAACTAGCAATATTGTAAATGAATTTAAATTTAATTTTAAATATTTATATGGTATAGAAATATAGAAATGTTAATTTTAATAACAAATATATTTATTTTTTTAGATTAAAAAAATGGGGCTTAGATATGTATGTTTATGCCCCAAAAGACGACTACAAGCACAGGGCGTACTGGAGAGAATTGTATACTGTCGAGGAGGCTGAGCACTTAACATCTTTAATATCTGAAGCAAAATCTCATGGGGTTACATTCTGTTATGCCTTGTCACCAGGACTTGATATCACTTATAGTAGCCAAAAGGAAATTACAACATTGAAACGAAAATTAGAACAAGTATGTTTTTTATTTCTATAAAGTACATCATAATGCTACTAACACTTTTGCTTACCACATGACTTATATCTACATGATGAATTTTAATCCATTGGGGTCGCTGTAGTCATATTTGGGCCATCATGCCTTTTTGAAATAGTTATTTAATTAGATTTATTCTTTTAGTTAGTTATTAAATATTTAGTTAGATTTTTAATAAAATGTTATAAAATAAATACCAAAATGTAAATAAAGGAAATAACATAAAGACATTATATTATAATACAATATAGACGTTATATTATTATATGATATTTTTTGCCTATATAAATATTATGTTGTAGCCTTTTTAAAAATGTATTTATAATTTTTTTATTGAATAAGACTTTTTTTTCATCACTTTCTATAAACTTATATAGCGTGTAATGAACATTATGAGGATAAAATCTCTTCAACTTAATAAAAAATGTGACATAACTTATCAATTTCATTATATTGAAATGGTCCGCAATAAATATAAGATAAATACTTATTTAGAAGAATTTCCTATATGTGGAATAAAACTTAAAAAATGTTTAAAAAATATAAGATACTTTTTTATTTAATTTACATTGCTTATATTTTTGTTAAAAAGAACTTGCTTGTGCTTAATGTTATGATTAGTGACCAACCAAAGGTTTGGTTACAGCCAGTTTCGGCAGAAAATAGCAATTTCGTCTACAGTTTCAGTCCCAGCCAAAAAGTGGGCAAACCTTTCTCTATTATATGTCATAATCATATATCAAGGACAAATTGAGAACTGGAGAGAAATTACAAAATTATTTTAAATATTACAACATTACTCCCTAATTAATTAAATTTGTTAGATGCATTGTACATTTAATATAGATAAAATAGCTATTTTAGAGGTCAACACAGTTTTAAAATACGGGAGAGTGTGTAGGTATGTGTAGTCGTCTGCGGGCGGGCGGCCGACAGCAGCTATTATCTAGACTTTATATTATAAAGCGAGTTAATTCAACATTTAAAGTATACGATATAAGGATATTCAGGTGCTAAAGTAGTTCAGAAATAAATTCACGCTTAATAAAACTATAAAATGACGCGGAAATATCGTTATATCATATTAAAGGCCGGCAACGCACCTGTAGCTCCTCTGGTGTTGCACGAGGTCGTGGGCGGCGGTAATCACTTACCATCAGGTGACCCGAACGTTTGTTTGCCTTGTCCTTTTCCATAAAAAAAAAATCACTATAAATGTCTACCGGGACGACGCAAGATATTTTATATAATAGAAAAATATATTTTATTGTGGATATTATCAACTATCAGACTAACATTACCGTCAAATTGTTAACAAAATAAATTTTTGTATTTACTGAAAATATAGTAACTTATCCAACATAATATGTGTTACTTGGTTGGTTGGTTTAGTTTTATTTCTATTCCATTATTAAGTTTTAATTCTTACAATGTAAAAATGATGTTAAATATTTTAATAATTATAAATATAACAAAAAAATAGAAATTACTAGTTTTTAAAAATATGCTTTAACCGGAACACCGCGAGACTGTTGTTGCTCATTAGCACAGTATCTGACTGTAAACATAATGTTTGTAATTTTGAATCCCATTTGTGAGAATGAATAATTCAAATTTTCTTACTCTGGTAACAAGATAAATAAAGGCATTGAGGTAACTTAACACACAAATGTCTCAAACATAGATGATATATGGGGTATAGTGTCATAACAATAGGTTCCCTTCTTACCCTGCGGTTTTAAGGATACAGAATTAAGCTAAAAAACAATTACTATTTTATTTTCAGGTGTCACAATTTGGTTGTACATGCTTTGCATTGTTATTTGATGACATTGAACCCGAGATGAGTGAAGCTGATAAACAAATATTCCAAAGTTTTGCACACGCTCAGGTATGATGTTAAAAGTTATGAATGTTTTATTTTGTATTGTTATTATTTTGGTGATGGTAAAATGTTTTAACACATGAGGAAATTAAACAAAAATAGCTGTTGAGAAGATAATGGATCACTCACACACATCACATGCATTGCACTTGAAGTGCAAGATAGCATTCACGATGTTTTCTTGCACTTGGAAAATAAACTAAGTTATATATAAAAGCGCGGGACTTGGGCTGGACATTTTTGCTCTATATGCAATATAGTTAAGGTATTAGGCTCGTATTTTATTAATTTATACTTTTTCTCCAGGTGTCTGTAACTAACGAAATTCATCAACACCTAGGTTGTCCTAGATTTTTACTTTGCCCCACCCAGTATTGTTCTACTCGTGCCGTACCAACCGTTAATAGTTCGGAGTATCTCAACACTTTGGGCACTAAACTGTCACAGGAAATTGATATTATGTGGACTGGTAAGAGAAAATATATATTTAATCAGGTCGGCAAGGCATCCGCAATCTCCTCAGGTTATAGATGTCTATTGGCCGAAGGTCCCTCTTACCATCAGATGTTCCTCTGGCTCGATTGCCACTTTTTGTGATAAAGTAATAATGGCGCAGGGGCACAAAGTGTGACTGTAAACGCGACTTCTTGGATTCGATCTCCATTCGAGGAAATGAAAAAATTGTTTAAATTTATATTTTCATTTCTTCGCTCTGGTGTCGAGACAAAGCGCGGCGTTGATTACCGCCACTCAATACCCAGTGCCTCCACGATTCACCTGAAAGTGGAACGGAGTGTTTTAACAATAGGTTCCCTCTGCCTATCCTGTTGTGTACGGGATACAGCGTGAAGTTTTTTTTATATTTTTAAATATGAATGTTCATTGGGAATGAAATATTAAAATGTTTAAATTTTATATCAATAATTTAGACCATAGCTGCATCTTTCCTGGATAATTTCAAGCATTCTAACTATTTAAACGTCTTTTTATATTCACACAGCATCCCGCATGTAACAGAGTACACAGAGGGAACCTAGTGTGAAGACACTCCGTTTCCCACTTTCCATCGATTTCTGGAAGCATTGCGTGTTGGGTAGCGAAACTCATCTCTGAATTCATTGTTTTTGCTTAATTACTTTTAGTTAATATAATTAATTTAAGCTTTATACACATTCTGATTTAGAAATTCACTAAAAATCAAAATCGAAACCACTACCATTGTTACAAAAGTTAAACTCATATAATGCCATATTTAAAGTCTCACTTAAGCTTTTTGTTTGCATTTGAACATGTTAATAACCTCCAAGGCCGCCATTATCAGATGCACGCCACAGATTTTTCCATCGATATTAGCAATGAGTCACAGTGGTTTGTGCCGTTACTATATTTTTTTTCCCCTAACGTTAATTAAGTTTTTGAAGCGCGTCCTTTGTGACAAAGTTCCTTTATAGTGTTCGGTTAAGTCCCATTTGTTTATTTTTTTTTCTGATCTGCTGAAGGTTGATTCATTTTTGAAATTTTTAAATGTCATTATATTTGTAATAATGCATATTGTATTGTCTTTTGTAGTAAAAAAAAATATGTTTTTAACCAGATCATAATAATAATCATTAAAAATATCATGCCGCAGTAGTAATTAAAATCACCATGTTTGCAATTTTCGATTCCCATTCGAGGGTATGAATAAGTCTTACTTGCTCCTAGCGAGCATTAGCTCCACGCCGATTGTGAGGCACGGAGTGTCTTAACGCTATGTTCTACACTTTTCATTTTATATGCGGTATGCAACGTGAAGATAACAAAATATTATATTACAGGTCCAAAAGTAATATCAAAAATGTTAACAGCAGAGTGTATAGAAGAAATAACTCAAGTGCTTCGGCGACCACCTGTCATATGGGATAATTTACACGCGAATGATTATGACCAGAAAAGAATATTTTTGGGTAAGATAACAAAACTAATTATGTATTATATAATTTATATATTTTTAACGAATTGTAGAAACCAACTTGTTTTTTAAAGTATTATTCAACAAATAATGGAAAAATATTGTTTCGAAAACGTATAAAAATTTGGACGATATGGGACACAAATGAGTAAAAAATAGAAAAACTTCGACGGCGCGGGTTCAATTACATTATTTTTTTATATATTCTCAAAAAATTGTAAAATTTTCTTTCCGCATTAAATTTTACTCTTTTCTTCCCAAAACTGCAACATACATTTCAAGTTTAATCTTTCCTTGCTGATTATTTTGACTGGGATGTCTGTCAGTCACTTAATTGATAATAGGGGAATTTATTTAGGATAATTATATAAGTAGTATAACATTATTTTAGAATTTTAATATATATTTTTTAATCCTATGTTCATCTCTAGTAAAAAGAAACTTTAGCCAATTTTATGCACTACCTACTATTAGAAAAATTATATTTATTATGATATTTCAGGTCCATATTGCGGTCGTTCGCCCGAGCTCATCCCCCTGCTGCGCGGAGTGCTCTCGAACCCCAACTGCGAGTACAACGCCAACATGATGGCCATATGGACGCTGGCGCACTGGGCGCGATGCAGCTTGGACGCGCCAGCACATAGTAAGTCAAATTTATTTTTTTAAGTCACCTGACGGTAAGTGATCACTGCGGCTCACAATCCCGTGCAATATTGGTGCTTTGACGTGGAGATAGACGCATTGGGATTTTAACATTTTTAAAGGTACCCATGTCGTATGTCGGAAACACTGCCACAGGTAGACAATTACTCAGTTTCAGGAAGAAAGTTCTTACGAAATCGCACTGTAGTGAAGTGCGACGTATCCAGATCGTGATTTTCACCCTCCAGTTCCATATTGCGGTCGTTCATCTGAGTTCATACCGCAAGGTAAGCAGAGGGAACCCACTGTTAAGACGCTTGGTTCCCTGTGCTTTCCGGTCCCGACACATCCTCATAATTTCGAGACATTGTGTGGTGGGTGTCGGTGCTGCGCTTCGTCTTGTTACTAGAGCGAGGAAATGGAAAAAATTCGTTACCCCCGAGTGTTATTCCATATTTTTTTCATTTTCCAGTGGAAGCAGTATCATGGGACATAAAGCTGGAACGGGAAAGTGAGCAAGGTGTGTGTGAAGATGAAGTGCCACTAACACTCGGCAAGCATGTGTACCATCATCGGCAGGCTCTTAGGTATTTCGAATGAAAATTATAATTTTGATATTTTTTTAAAGTAAATAATAAGTTAATAACATACTAAAAGAAAACAAAATATTAAAAAATATATACAAAGAGGAAGCTCCTTTACGGGAGTTAGTATAAAGGGTAAAATATTTCAAACGCACACGTAAAAAAAAACAAACAGCATTATGTTTTCATGTCATGACTTTTATCTATACCTTTTTATCTATACATGCAGTTACGAGTGAGATACCAATAACGTATACATCTATTACTACAAAACTACTACTAATCGTTGCCGATCTGCCACTTTTCATTCTCAAAAAGCATACCCGGACGAGAAAGGTATATCTCTCGTGCTATTGTAAGCAATTACCTATTTGCTATATATAATAAACTTAAGCCTACGACCCGATTTCGTCAATGAGGCGTGTGTGATGTTCTCGCTTTGGCGGGTTAGATAAATGGCGTTTTTGGCAAACTCTCTTTCATTCTATTAAGCTTATAGAGTAGTTAAAACTGTTCATTTAAAGTGGTGATTACAAAAACACTTTGCTTATGGAGGGACTTAAGCGGCACCTCTTGTTTATCAAAAGTTCCTAACAAACAATTTCTAAATTCATCATAGTATAAAAGAACTTTTTTTTGTTTTGATTTAATATGTAATTTTTTCCAGGCAAGCAATCATTGAATGGCTGCCAGAATTCTCGATACCTAAAATGGCACAAGGACCTGTAATTAAACCACAAGGTCCTGTTACTGGTAAGCTCTTTAATATTTTACTAAAAATATAAGAGATATTTATTTTATTTGACTGACTTGAAAAAGGTAACTATCACTTGAAAAAGGTAACTGTCATTTTCTCTCGGTTTTTATTATTCTAGCAGGTCAGCCAGAGGGAATCTTATTTTAACCTGCTCTGTTCACCATTTTGTGCCCAATTTTGAAGACTTCTGCTTAGTGACGGAACTCAACGTCGCGTTTTCGTCGGAAATTAAAATAATTTTAAAACAATCCACAACCTTCGCGTCTATAGTCAGTCGTTGTGATACTGCGTCACGACGGCCTCAAATTAAGTTATAAATTAATAAATCACACCTTTTGTTATTTCTTTCAACTGTGAAAACATTTTTAATTTTTGAGATAAAATTCTTTTAACATAAATTGTAACCTATGGGCTATCTACTATTCTGATATATTACTGTAAAGTTTTATCTAAACATTAAATAAATTTTTGCATCCATCTATTTTCACATTTTGTAATATATTTCATATTATTATAATAAGATAAATATTATTCTTACTATACATTTTACTGTATCATTTCTAGTACCACCAGTTCCAATAATCCCGATCCTGCCATCAGTGAACACGTGTATGACGCTGACGGGGACGACCACCACCACCACCACGGCGGAATTGGCCACCATCCCCGCCATCCCCTCCATCCCCACAATCCCCACCGCCAACGCGAGCCAATTGCAAGCTCTCGCCGATATCTGCGCGCCTGGTGGGCCGCCGCTGTCTGCTGGGGTGAGTGCCGCTGTCACTGTCATAGCCGCTGACAATGTCACTACCACCGTCACTAAAAACTTCATAAGCAATTCATTATGAACTTCTAAACCAATATATTTGTAATTATATAATTGCTCATATATTTTTCAGGTGTCCTCAATAGAATCATTCAATCCAGTATCGAATCCCGTCATGAATTCCCTGGTATCACCGACAAAAGTAATATTAAACGAATCGATACCAAATCCGATTATACCAATCGCGAGTTCCAACATAACACTACCATCGGAAATACCTGTATCGACATTACCCGTCCCTATTATGGGATTGAAAACAATCGATTCCGATAATAACATCGAGAAAATAGAGACGGACCACACTATGTCCGATAAAATCGATATTAACGAATCGGTATCCAATGATAGTGTGTTGGAATCGGATAGCTTTATAGAGGAAATGAAGAAAGATGAGGAGGATACGATCATTGTTGATGATGTGGAAGCGGTAGTGGAACAGCAGCAGAATGGTGATATGAGTTTGGGAGGTAGTTGATAAAATTTTTGATTAAATAAAGCTAGTTTAATATTTAATCTAATGATCTTTTTTTTAAATACGAGAGCATCATATAGAAAAATATAGAGAGATAAGTATTAAGTTACTTTTTCACACTCAAATATTACTTAAAATATCTGTACAAGACTTTTTCTGGAATGTATTGAATTTTCAAATTTTATTACATAAACAATTTTCTCAGTATCACTTTAATACAAAAATATATTTAATATACCTTTAATTGTATCTCCAGATACACCACAAACACTAAGTCCAAGTCGACCGCTCCTGGAGCCCCTCGACGTAGACCCGCCTTCCGCCTCCGCAACGGACTCCGACGTCGTCATGAACGACCAGCTCAGCGAGGTAGGCTTGTGTGTATAAAATGACGAATTTGTGTTTTTTTTGTGACACCAAAAAAATGGCAACGCTACAGATAGACGGAATGATGACGACATAAGCTATCTCATAGGAAAACATGCATACTTTACTATAACTAACTTCACAGACAGACAGATAAAATATGGGCTTGCAAAAATATTGTAGAACTGTTACTTTTGTATTTTTATATTTTAATCTCTAAAAGTGCTTAATCAAGTTAATATTAATTTCATCTAAATCAGCGGTGGCGCGGAGGCATGAGTGTGCGATTTTGAACGCGACAGGTTGTGGGTTCGATTGCCATTCGAGGAAAATTAAAGATTTAAATTTAATTGCCAGTGTGCACAGTACACAATATTTTCAGAGTTCGGCAGGAAGTGAAATATATATATATATATATATATATATATATTTCACTTCCTGCCGAACTCTGAAAATATTGTGTACTGTGCACACTGGCAATTAAATGAATATATATATATATATATATATATATATATATATATATATATATATATATATATATATATAGAACTTAGAACTAAACGCTTAGAACTAAATACTTATTGGATATTGTATAAATATTAAAAATAACTGTCCATTCACAGAATGGATCTATGCAAGTAGAACCAAGCAACAGTCCTATGAGTGGGGACATGATGGTGGAAACTGTTGAAGCTACTGATGAGTAAGTACTTTATTTAATTATTCTAACATTCTAGGTCTTATTTATATTTGTGTTTTGACTATATGGATTTATATATATTAAAACTTAAAATTTAATTTATATTTACTTAAATATATTAAAAAAAAGAAATGGAATTGTTTATAAATAATTATATTTCATATCATAATATTTACAATGTCTTTCCTACAGAGCTCTTGAAGCTATAGAAATAAACACGTTAACAGAGGATGATCTCCTTCTGCTATGTGATCTCTTCTACCTGCCCTTCGAGCATGGTTCCCGTGGTCTTAGAATGTTACATGACTTCCACTGGCTTTATACGCACGCTGCTAGTATATTGCCTAGAGGAAATAAACCTGAGGTTAGTAATATGTATATATTTTCATGTATATATAATCATGTATCCATGTTTATCCATAGCGCGACGTTGAGTTACGCTATTCAACACGCAATATACCGGATATTTGGCGATATGTCGCGAACATAGTGCCTTAACACTTAACTTACAGTGTGTAGTTGTGTAGGTCGGAGTAAAGCTAAACATAAGAAATATTTATCAGGTTCAAATTATTTTAGTTTAATGCTGGGCAAGATATTTTAAAGTCTCACATTGGAAATATAACTAATAAACATCGTATACACATTATACTTAGGGCCACACTTTATCCTATTTAACTTGGACAAGTGAAATGTTCACGAATAAATATAGATAATTTCCATACTTTATTTAAGAAACTAGAAATTACAATATTCTCTTTTTTTCTTATCTTCATGCTGTATCAGATGCAGTAGGCAAAGGAAACATGGGAATCTAGTGTTAAGTCACTTCCTTACTTTGCATTGCGCGTTGAGTGGCGGAACTCGATGCTGCAAACAATATTTATTCCTAATTGAATTTGAATTAAACAGTATTGAATTTGAATTGAACAGTATCGAATTGAACTACAACATTCATAGATACATCAATGCAAGTGCACTAATTATTTAAGTGCACTAAACAATACAAGTTCAGAATACTCAAGACATATGTGCCATACTAGTGCACATGCACCTGAAATAATTACAGCTGCACCATTATCAGGACATACGCTCTCAGCGTACTGAGGCGAAGATTCTATTTGATTATTACAGCAATTTTTTAATATACCTACATGCATAGTGGTCCCTGCTACCAAGAATGGTATAAAAGTGGTCCTTGATCAAGAAAAATTGGGAACCCCTGGTCTAGATCATTTCATATTTGTATACTATATATTGTTAATCAGCATCAAAAAATACTTAAAAACACATTTAATAGAAAATTTTTAGGCAAATTAAAAAGAAAACCACTCCAGAATACTGAAGGCGTGGCGTGGCAAAATTGTTAAAGCAAATCAAATAACCCCGAATAATCCCACAAAACCGTCATCAATTACGTAGAACCCAGGCTCTTCTCTTATACTAATTTTACTGTTATCTACCTTCATACAAAATAATATATTTTTTTATTTTGTTAATTTGATTCTAATAGTGCTAAAGTAACGTTATTTTCATCTATATTTGTATTTTGCTTGTGCTGAGTCTTAAATTTCTTTTAAAATTAAAAGTTATTAATTTAAATAAACATTAAGTAAAATGCGTAGTCAATATATGTATCATACGGAACAATTATGGAGACTAGTTCAAAGGTCGAACGATCTAAGTTTCCCAGATTGACCGTACCTCTCATGTTAAATTGTTCTAGACTAGCGAGTGGCGCCGTCGTCTCCGTCGTTTCTCGTGGTGGACGTCTCGCGTCCGTCGCCTATCGCGACGCGTGGCCGCCGCCGCCAACAGGGAGCTGTATACTGAATTACGACCTTATTTGTGGGATTTGTGTGCTGTGTTGGCTTTGTTGCAAGCGTTTTTGAGATGGCTTGGTAAGTTGATTTAAAAATACAATAATAAATTAATCAGCTTCACTATGTTTCCCCCGCTTATAGCAGGGTAAGTAGCAGGAACTTAGTGCTAAGACTTTCCACTCCCCACAATCCGCCGAATTTATAGAGGAATTGCGTGTTGAGTGGCGGAACCCCACATTTGGCGTTTTTGCCTTGGTGCCAGAGCGAAGAAATGAAAATATGTATAAATAATAATTCATTCTCCCGGCGCAGGTGCACAAGCGTGTGGCTGTAAACGCATCGCGATGTATGTTCACATTGTAGGTTCGATTCCCACTCTGGGGTATGAAATAATGAATATTTTTATTTTTCCGCTCTGAAAACAAGTCAAAGTGTGGCTTTTAATTTCACCATTGAACTGGCAATACCTCACGAATTCGGCAAAAAGAGGGTGGTTCGGTGGAACGGAAATGCTTTAATGGGAACAGAGTTTTACGACACTTAGTTTCCATTGCATGTGTTTATGAGGTATGATATTTTAATACGATTGACTAATGTTTTAATTAAAAATAATTAAATGTTTTATTTTTGGCAGAACTTGGTAAATTTCCTCCAAACATAGCAACAAATACCCAGGGCAGTTATACATGTGAGTTCTTTTTAATTTTTTTTGCAATAAATAAAGTTAAATACTGTTTTAGCATAAATGCGATGATTAGAAACGAACGAACTGCCGTTACAACGAAAGAAAAATAACTTATGTATAATCATTTCCCCAAATAACTACAAAATTAATTTATGTATAATTATTAAATTATTTTTCTTTCCTGTTGTGGTCCGGTAAAAGTAACATTGATTTCTGTTATACAATTTGCAATGTCCTAAATATCAGTGGAAAGTGGAGAAGCGAACGAAGTTGTGATTGTGTGATGGTAATGGTTCGAAACGGTACTTTACGGTTACGGTTTACTTACCACATTGTTATGTATGCGGATGTAACGTGAAACTAAATGAAGAAATAGTAAAATTTGGTATGTTTCCCCTATCCAGGGTTCTCCAAGGGCTGGCGCGAGGCATTCGAGAGCGGCGCGCAGGAGCCGTGGG
Source organism: Heliconius sara (assembly GCA_917862395.2). Taxonomy (NCBI): domain Eukaryota; kingdom Metazoa; phylum Arthropoda; class Insecta; order Lepidoptera; family Nymphalidae; genus Heliconius; species Heliconius sara. The sequence continues at coordinate 1,814,846 of OU860798.1, read as the reverse complement.
TGTTCCGTGGCGGCCTCGCGGCCGACCTGCGCCGCCTGCTGCCCGTCGAGTGCGCCGGGTACACGCCCGCCCTGCCGCCCGCCGCGCCCCACCTCCCCCTGCCCGTGCGCCCCTACACGCCCGCCGACGAGAGCGCCGTGAGTATACGCGCCTGTCCCCCGCCGCGCCCCACCTCCCCCTGCCCGTGCGCCCCTACACGCCCGCCGACGAGAGCGCCGTGAGTATACGCGCCTGTCCCCCGCCCGCCCTGCCGCCCGCCGCGCCCCACCTCCCCCTGCCCGTGCGCCCCTACACGCCCGCCGACGAGAGCGCCGTGAGTATACGCGCCTGTCCCCCGCCGCGCCCCACCTCCCCCTGCCCGTGCGCCCCTACACGCCCGCCGACGAGAGCGCCGTGAGTATACGCGCCTGTCCCCCGCCCGCCCTGCCGCCCGCCGCGCCCCACCTCCCCCTGCCCGTGCGCCCCTACACGCCCGCCGACGAGAGCGCCGTGAGTATACGCGCCTGTCCCCCGCGCGCCCTGCCGCCCGCCACGCCCCACCTCCCCCTGCCCCTTATTATATAAATTTCTTTATGGTTTTTTTAGTAATAAAAATTTATTAAATATTTGTTTGTGTAGGTTTGCTCAATATGCCACAGAACGTGTCGCGACGGCTCCGACTGCAGTGACTTGTTCCCTAGTGATCTGCAAACTTTACCAGCCGATAGGTAATTGACTTTATTAATGACTAACAACAACTATATATTACCCAATTATATAATACGGTCGATGAGTCGTGGCCGCCCTAAACTTAGCTTGTAGATCGCTGCCCACATTTTATTTTAAGATTTTTTTTACTTTTCATTATCTTCTCTAGTCTATGGACTACATGTCTATGGACACCTAAAGTTCAGAACACCTAACTTAGTCCAAATTAGCACGAGACTTAAACAACGCTGCGTTAAAATTATTCGGCGTTAGCATTTTTAATGCTAAACTACTAACAATAGGAATTTGTATTGCTAGAAGACGAAAAAGATAACAAAAAACATCCTTTGTTCTCTCAAAGAATGTACCTCTGAATACACATTAATAAAAGGGCAACTTGTTACACTTATACATTTGACCCAGTATCCCTGTACGATTTACGTACAGATTTTTATATTGCTTACAACGACGCGACTTCGTTTATGACGGATACGCGCGACGAAACGCGACGGTCGCGCTTAAAAGCGGTGACGTGTGAACGTCTCCATACAATTGCTCCTGCGTTATTAGGTTTTGGTTCAGCATTTACTAAATCATTAATTATTACAAACTATTCGATTTAGTTTGAATATTTTTTACTTTTTTTTAAAATTATTTATGACGTAAATGTTGTCATCTACTCTGGTTAGACTAAGCGCGGCGCGCATTACCGTTTTAAATAAAGGTAATATAATATAACTAAGAGATTTTTATATATATGTTGAGCAAAAAATCAAAATACAGAACACCACACAAACTGAATAAAAGCCTGTAATTTCTGTGTTATTAATAACAATAATTATTCATTATAACTTAATATAGGCAATCTTGGCGTAGCGATACGGAATCTGGCTGTCAAAATAATTCATTCCAACGGATACGCAGAGAATTATTTTCATATTCTTGCTCCGGTAACAAGACAAAGCTCAGCGTTGAGTTCCACCATTCAACACGCAACGGGATACGGGAGTGTCTTAAAAGTCAATGCCTCTGCCTACCTTGCTATATGACGAAATAAGGCGTGAAGCTAAGATTTTATCTAATTTTATTATCGAGGCCATTCGTAGCGCAGCGACACAAGCGACTGTAAAATGACTATGACTGTAAAGATGTGACAATTTGTGGGTCTGTCGAGGAAAACTGCGGCATTGAGCTTTCCACTGAGCTCAGCCACTCAACACGCAATGCCTCTAGAATTCGACGGATAGTAGGGATAGGTTCTCTCCACCTACTCTGCTACATGCGGCATACAGTGCGAATCTGTGTATATATATATATATAATTATATTTACAGATTAGTAGCGCCATTCCTAACACTAACTCCGGAGCTGTGTATGGTCATAGAGGATGACGTTTGCGCTGAAGAATATTCAGAAGATGGCGACGATCCAGATGGAGAAAGACCTGTTAGGGTTAATGGTGATTATGCTTTATTATTTGATGTTGTCTAAAATATATTGATTTAATAATTAAGATAAATAGTAGGTTGTATACAATTATTAATTAATTATGATTTTAGATTATTTTTTTCGTGGTCTTGTAAGTGTCAATTTTAAGTGAAATTGAAGCTCTTACTGAGTTATCCTAGAGTTTATTGTTTGATGTTAGGCTATATGTAAGGATGTTTTTAAAAAGATATATGATAAAGATTACTACAGTTTTTTTTTTCGAAGGAAAGAAAATAGTATTAGAAGATATCCTATCTTTTTTATTGTGTTAATTTTACTCATTTAACTTTAGAAAGTTTTATAAGCTAATAAAATTTTAGGAAACTGTTGAAGCGCATCAGTACAGTGCCTGATTGTAAACGCGACTTTTGGGGGTAGATTAACACTTGGGGAATGAATTATTTTCATCTGCACTCTAGTAAAATAGCATGACATTGAGAGCTACTCAACACACCATGGCTCGGAAATTAGGCGGTGTGTGAAGTACGAATTGCCTTAACGCTAGATTCCCTTTGTCTCCGTCTACTCTGCTACATTTGGAATGAAGAGATAAATACATCAAAAATAAAATTTAAACACAGTAGGATTCAAATTAACTCATTTATGCATTGTCAACAGGAGTAAAACCAGAAATTGTAGGCTACGCGTGTGCAGCGCTCAACAGCAAGGAATTTTACAAGAAGCAAGAAATTGCGTGGATACCAGAAATGTGCGTGAAATATCCTTTGGAACTACTGGAGAGAGATGATTTGAGTCAAGCTGCCAAGGTATATTGGAAAACATCAGTCGGCACATACATCGCCTTTAGGACTTTCTTACTTTTGATTACTTGTCCCCGCAGGAGTGCATCCGGCACTTCCACACGTTCAGCTCGTCGGAGCGCGCGCCCGAGTGCGTGGTGCGCGCGCACCCCGCGCTGCTCACGTGCTGCGTGCTGCCCGCGCGCGCCGACCCGCCCACGCTGCTCACCGCGCTGCTCGCGGCGCTGCGCGCGCACGGTCGGTGCTACATTCCGACTAATGACTATTATTTTTGCATAAGAAAATTGTTAAAAAGAAAAATCACAGAATGATGAATAGTTCGTCTACTTCGTAAGCAAGTGTGTTATCTTCCCTAACTAGAACTCGCTCTGGTCTCGCAAAACGCGATGTTGAATTCCGCCACTCAACACGCAACATCTCGACAATTGGGCAGAACGGAGAACACCCTTGACCAGTCTTGATACCAAATCCCCCGACCTACCCCGTTCATCAAACTACTTTATAATAAAAATATTTAATTCGACAGGTGTAAGCGGAGTGCACGCCTGCATAAACGCGACGGACCACTATCTACAACAGTTCTATAATAAACTAGGTTTCGTCGAAGTAAGCCGCAGTGGGAGTCGCGTGTTCCTCGCGCGCGCCTTTTAGGAACCACTTCCTCCTTACAGTCACAGTGAAGAAAATTATGGAAGGGATAGCGATGATGATGAAGATGATGATTTATCATAGTTATATAAGTTAGGCCCAACACACCACGTTCCGGACAAAAACATTAGGTAGCAGAAAGCGATAATGATCATAAATTTGTCATACATATTTTACTATTACAAATTATAATTATCATCGCTAAATCTACTCTTAAAGACACACACATCCCCATTGCAAATGACACACATCCTTACCTATAATTGCGGACATTAATGATGATGATGATGCTTTGTAATAATTAGATAAGCTAGGCCCCATCTTTGCTAATGATATCCCGCTATAACCGAAATAGAAAATTGGATAGTGGATAGCGACGATAATGATAATTCATCTTAGTTTTGTAAGCCACTACTATCACATCTCTCTAATCATCTTTCCGCCCGTGTCCGTGATCAAGTTCGTTGGTTATTGGGTAGCGATAATGTTGGACAGACCCCGCCCACAACCTATGGTTTTAATTATTAATATGATTTTTGATCATTGTGTAAATCCACGACCACGAAAAAAGTCTTTTTACCTTTACAAATAAGTATTATACAATGATACGATGAAACTCGGGGTTTTTATTAAACATATTGTAAGCATGAAGTCTTCTTATTAATAATAACTGCATTACTACATTTCTTGGATATATGGATAGTTATTTGGGGGCTCTGTCATTAGCTCGATCATTTCATTATTCATTGATAAAGAAAATATTAAAATTAAACTGTTTTGTTAGCATCACGCTACATTATCTCGCACATAGCAGGGTAGGTGGAGGGCTTAACACAAGCATCCCTTGCTAAGAAATGTTAACGTCACTAACGGCCGGTCTTAATAACTTATCTACCTTTAACAGTCTGTTAAGTGATACATATACAGACAAAAGATTTATATGTGCTTCACGATTATATACCTAACGTTAGGTTTAACATTAGGTATGTACATAAAATCTATTGTAAACACACATATATACATACATACTTACATTATATCCTTTTTAAAGCAATTTTAGTTCCCTTTCCTTAACTAAAAATGTAAAAGATAATGTAATTTTCTATTTAGAAAAGCATTTTAAAATAAATAACATTAAACAATAATATAAGTATCACTTTTTTACACTGCCATTGAAGTATAGACGGGTGGTTATTATTAATGAAATCATTCATTGTATAAAATAAATTATAAACTAAAGTTTAATAAGTTATAATCAAATTATTTCTGTTTCACACACACGATACAGCACATTTAATTAGCTTATTTATATAATAACTAAATAATTAACATTAACCGTCTGTCCTTTACATTGTAAGTATAAAAGTTTTAGTAAAATAATTAATGGATTATCGAAGGCTTTACTTTCGATATGTTAATATAAAATATAACACACGTATAATATACATAACACATTAATGCCTATCTTCCATTTAAATAGGTCAATTGGCAACGTTCAATCGAAACACAAAATTTGTATTTCTTTGATATGTTTAAAAAGGATTAAAAATTAAGTTTGTTGTCAAATTGTGACACTCCACCAAGAGGGTGCGAAATATTCAATTTATTAAGATAATAATAAAAATTAATCTCCACCATCTTGCATATAAATGTTGATAATTTTAATAATTATACTTAATTGCACATAAAAATCATCATTAACATAAGTATGTATCATGTTATAATATGCGCAATGGTGTTCTTTCAATTTCGTACAGCCAACTAATAAGATACAAAATTTAAAAAATCATCTCACCTTTGTATCCTGTATATAGGCATGGTAGGTAGAGAAAAGCTAGTGTTAACACACTCCGTTTCCAACTTTGCATCTAATTTTCAAGACATTGTGTATTGAATTAACCCCGCGCTTTGTTTTTCTACCACAGTGAGAGTCGAACCTACAACCGTCGTTTCACACTTACACGTCATTGTTTTATTGTGTGCTTCTACGCCACGATGGCCGTCTTTAGTATTAAGATACAGTAGATTATTATTAGAAAAGTTTGTTAGGTGCAAAAAGTGTTACGTGAATTTTTATTATACACAGTATTTTTTTAATTTTTTTTTCCTGTAAATAGTTGAAATGAAGGAGTTTTATCTATTTGAAATATATTATTGTAAAAAGTTTTAACTACCCTATAATTATATTTTTTTATCTTTTGCTATATTTATTCTGTGTTATTATTTTTAATATGTATTTCATTTCTTATATTTGTTTTCAACATAATTCTCTTATACAGGCACATAATTTGCAGGCAATATTCATAAAATAATAATAATAGTTTTTCCTTATTTAATTGCCATTATTAGCCTTCATTAAATGAAACAGAAAATATGCAATAAAATTATTTTATCGCACTATTATTAAGAAAATTAAAAATTGTAATTGTAATTATATTGACTAGTGTCAATATAATTTGCTAATATAAAAAATCACATGTATATTCTATAATTTTTTTCTGGGTAAACGGGAGGGAAGCCAATGTTAAGACACTCCGGCACTCTTGTACGTATATGAGTCCAAATATATACAGCTATGTGGAGTGAATGAATGAACGATTTGGACAATTGAGCCTAGTCAAGGACAAGTTAAGACTGAGTAAGAATTGACGTTTGACTGAACATTTTTACGCGTGTTTTTGGAATGATGGTATTTGCTGGTAACATGTTTTACATATTGCTATAAATTATATTGAAATGTGCTAAATATATAAAGATAATAGTAAATTACCTTTTAGAAGAAACTCAAGAAAGATAGGGATGGCGATATCTTCCATATGGTATAAAATAAATTTTGTATTAGGCATGTGATCTATTAAGTGTAAAGAAAATGTTTCCTAAGTGAGTAATTAAATTTATAGTTATAAAATATATTATATACGTGGTATTATGGCAAATTTGAAAAGTTAATGTTTATCTTAAGTAAACAAAATTTATTAGAAGAAAGATACACATTTTTTTTTTTCAAAATGTTTAATTATTAATTTCAACTAACAATGAAACTTAATGATTTTAGCATCCGACAGTTATAAAATTAGTTGAATAATGAATAAATTAATTCCAATTGTCAATAATGTAATATACATAGTATTTGTGATAATATTTTATTTTGTGCTTATTTTAAATATCGTGTAAAATAATGTATAAAATATTATAATTTTATAATTTAAATTAATGAGGAACTTGATATAAATCATGTTAATTTCTTTTGAGTACGTATTTTTGCAGTTAATTTGTAGAAAAATACCTATTTTGTTCAACAATTTCTTTGTCTAGATAAGAGATAGGCTTAAACCGCTTGTAACACTTTGTATTTATGCCGTAGCATTCCAAGATTTAAAAATAGTAAAAAAATAAATAAGCAATATCTAATAATATTGGAAATTTGATTAACAGACCATTTTGATTTTAACAAATATAAAAAAATATAAGTAAAAAATTATTTATCTATATAAATTTTTTTTTTCTTCAATAAACATCTTGTTGTGTAATCTATACAATAGTTTTATTGCAAAAAATGTGTATAATTTTGTTTTATTTGCTATAACAATATTCTGTAACTGTAGTTATGTTGTTTAAGCAATACTATTTTGGAAATAAAAAGTATATTTTGAAAATTCCATTATTGTTTTTATTATTTAAATCCCAAATTTGAACCTGTGACTTCAATATTAAGTCCATTATTTTAAATTAGATAACGGACTTTAATTCAAAGAATATAAATAAAAATTCGAATATACTAACTTTTTATTACAAAGAGTTAGTGAATTTTAGCCGACTAAACTAATATGAATTTCTCAAAATTTTTTTGCAGTGGAGAAAAGAAAAAAATACTGACACTAAAACAAAAAAATGGTAGCCAATGATGGGAATAGGGAAATATATATCTCTTATATCTCTTATCTCTTATCGCTAATAAAATGTTTTTGCGAAGCGCAAGTATTTGGATTTGTCGCCCAAATTGCCTTTAATTTTCTGTATACTGTATATTCAATCTACTGTCACAGATCTCGCATTCGTAATTGAAAGCTCCATTAGCTTCTGCTTAATTTCCGATATCTGTAAACCAAAAAATACATAATAAATGAAATGGGTCCAGTTTGTAATTAAAAGCAGTTTTCCCATTCTTCAATCGAATGTTCTGGTAAGAAGGGTCTATAATCTCCATAGCATATTTAAAGACTATACGGGTTCAGATTCTGCTTATTTTTTATTTTACACGAAATTTTTACTATTTACAGTAGGTACGCACTGAAGTTAGCTGTAGATGGTGGTGCTGCTGTAATTAAGATTTTTTCTTACTTTTGATTATTTTCTACCCTAGCGAATAATACACAAATGTCCATAAAACCTAATTTTAGGACCGCCATGACTCGTCAACCTTACTCTATACGTAATTTTTTTTTACACATTTTCAAAATCACCTTTTGTATTTCATCTAACAAAACTTTCTGTTCAGTCCTCGGCGACATAGTATCCCTATTCAAATCGATTGCTTCCAAATTTTCAAACAATTGTTTAATTTTCATGGCCAAATGAACATCAGTTTTACTTTTCCTTGGCACTGTTGGTTTGGATTTCTTAAATAATTTCCTTTTATATTTGTCCGGTAAGTCTTTTTCGATGTCTTCTCGTGATAAAAGCGTCATATATTCCGGGTTAGTGTCATAAGGATAGGTTTTGGGTATCAATTTGTAGGTATCGTTATCAATTGATAGTGTTAGTTGTCTGTTTTTATATTCTTTTTGCCAGTTGCGAAGGAATTCGATGTTTCTGAAGATTATAATGGTTTTTTTTATTTATTGTATTGTAGTGCCGTGTAGTTATATTTACCGCCACAAAATATAGCAGTATTTATTTATTTAATTATTTACATATAATATAAGATATCAGATTTTACACTTCACGCTTTATCCCCAGCGGGGTCACTAGGACGCCAAATCCAAAAAAATAAAGAAAATAAAAAAAATAAGCTTCACGCAGCCACACAGCAGAGGAGGCAGAAGGAACCTAGTGTTAAGACACTCCGTTCCCCACTTTCCGCCGAGTTCTGGAGTCATTGCATGTTGAGTGGTTGAACTTAACGCCGCGCTTTGTCCCGACACCAGAGCGAAGAAATGAAAATATAAATGTAAATAAATATAAAAAAAAAAGTATTGAAACTAATATACGTTACAGTACTAATATACTTGCATACCTTCTGCCTTGCAAGATTTTTTCTCTTTTTTCAAAAAGATCTCTTTGTTTCTTTAGAGCCAGTTCCTTGAAGAAGTTCTGTTTCATTTTCTGATCTTGCACTCTTTTTGGACAAGCTGACAGTGGTTTTAGATATTTCGCGCTTTGACTATACGGTGGAAGGATTTTTGTTCTACTTTTTGGTAATTTCGGACATTTACCTTTTATTTTGGCATAGTATTCTTCATCGTCACTATCGTAAGTATTTCTTTCATTAAATTGCACTGACAATTTTTGATGTAATTTAGCGCCATCTATTACAGAATTATAACTTCTACCTTCTTGTAAAAACTTTTGTAAACAATCGCCATTAACACTTGCTTTATCTGATAATACTGAACGAGATTCTTCAAATAATTCGTCAATAAATTTATTATTAAGAAATTCCAGTATCTGTGGAGTTCCTGCGTTTATAACTTCTCTAGGCGGATACATTATAGGGTTCCCGCTTAATAACAATACTTTTAAAGTCGCTACAGTCCCCAACTCGTTTGGTAAAGATGTAATTTTGTTATTTTTTAAAAGTAAATGAGTGAGTGACCTGTGATTTTTAACAGATTTTGGAATTTCCAATAATTCATTGTCCCTTAAGTCAAGCCATTTAAGGTTAGGAAAAGATAGAAAGAACTCATCAGGCAGTGATTTTAACTTATTATTTTGTAAGTAAAACACCTGGAAAAATAAAAAAATCAAGTTACTTATTGAATAAAATGCAAGCAATTGCTTAAATATTGAACTTACACATAAATATCTATTGTTAATATCAGGCACAGATATTAATTCTTTTTTCGACAGGTTAAGAGTATTTTCTTCAACAAAATGATCTTCATCTTCGTATATATTTAATGGAATGGGATCTTCAATATATTCATCCATTATTAAGCAAAACTATATAGTTGTTCAAAAATTATAAAGAATATGAGTAGTGGACAACGGTGTTATATCAATAAAATAAATTCAAAAAGCCCGCCAGCAATGCCATAGATAACCAAAAAAAGTCAACATCATTACAGTTTTATTTATTTTAACATAAGTATAAAGTACGGTAAGGGATTTTTTTCTCTATATTAGATTTCGTTTGTTAAGATAAATCTTTTTCGCTTACCAATAATTAATTACTAATATGTAATAATTCTCTCTGCCTAGTGCTACTCTCCATAAACAATACTTAGTGATGTACTATTTATATTTTTTTCTTTTTTATTTTTAACTCATAAGTCTTTTAATTATGTATATTTTTAATGTAGCAGTTATAAATATCCAAAAATTGACATAATTTAAACACTAATTTTATTAATATATCAGAAAATTAAAAACTATATAAACATAAAATTTTATCCAAGCATACGCTACCTATGCTCTTTGCAGATACGTCACTATCTCAGTTGCAAGATGGCGAACGTGCGGGATAGTGACACATCGTTGTGGCTCCACAATAAACTCGGAACATCGAACGATTCTTGGACAACTGGCTCCATTTGTACACAATTAAACGCCGAAGTTCTTAAAAATATCAAGGATTGTTTTCCAGATTTGCAAACACAAGTGAAACTTAAATTATTGTTAAGTTTCTTTCATATCCCGCGCAGAAATGTTGAAGAGGTAACTTTTCTTTCATGTTCTATGGTTTTGCGTAACTGTATTATACGTGTCGTCTCTTTCGTTTCTAATTGATGAGTAATATGTTAAAAAGAGATATATGTATCTATGCATTTTATGTTGTAGTATTTGTTGTCATAAAATAATTGTCAAGAATATTGAAAATATAACGTGTTACGAAGATATTTTGTGAAGAAAATATGTAGCATATATCAATAAAATACTCACTTAAATTTCCTCTTAGTTCTTAACATTCCTATTATACTAAAACTATCCAATTGTATAATTATATATGCATTATGTGCATGTTGTTTCTATAAACAAACTTATTTATTTGTTGTTATTTACCTTATACTCTTTTGTATACCTGTTCTCACCCTTTGAAATCTAATTATTTATAACCGAGATTACCATTTATAATAAACATACTAAAATATAGTCATATAGGTTATAATTAATATCATATTATTATTAATATTTATCTATTTTAGATGTGCGATCATTAATTATTTATATAACAATTCATATGACAATCATAGCTTACAAAATGAGTACATTTATATATTGCAAAATAACATTTTACTTAGCTTTAAAAATTAAGCTTCAGCTTTTCCCCTCATAGCAGAGTAGAGACAACTTAGTGTTAAGACACATGTGTTCATCTTTTGTTCAATTTTCGACACATCCGACAGACACAGCTTCTACCATCATTCTCCTACAACAGGAGGAAAAATAAATAAATGAAATATAATCAATTCAACAAGTGAGGATCTAACTTGCAACTATTATATTTACAGCCAGAAGCTATCTCATTGATACTGTATCCATATTCTAAATATTTGTTTATTTTGTTATATGTACTGGATTTCTTATTACTGGATTACTGATTACTGGATTTCTTTTTTATGTGTAGTCTATAATTGTGTAAAGTTATCTTGTTTCTAACAGTCAATTTGCTCTGAGTGTTTTCCATACAATGTGACTCGAAACCGCAAAAATGAAACACTGAGTCTTATGTTTTAATTCAATCAAATTTATCTTTGTTATTTTTTATTATGAATATTTATCAAACATTTTACAATTTTAGTGGAGAAATGAATTGGAGGAAATCATTGAGGTGGCAGCGGTCGACTCAGATCTCTGGGTGGCAATGCTTGCGGAGGTTCTCAAAACATTCCCTTCAGTGGGAACCCTTAATACGGAGATAGCAGAGTTTGATGAAACCAGGCCCATATTCAGTGATATGATAGGAGAGCTGAGAAGGGCTTTGAATAAACATTCAGATCTTGGACTGTTACCACTTGAGTGCCTATATTTAAATAAGAATGCCTTAGTATCTGTGGTAAGGAATTATTTTTTTAAATAATGTTTAAATATAATAATATTTTACTAAAATAGGTAGAACATTTAGAGTAAATACCCTTTTAAACTTTTTTTAAACTTTATCCCCTAGTGGGATTCAAACTGACATCCCTTTTTGCCTACTGTAAACAAAACTTTAAATAAACATTTACACTTGGTATTGTTGCCCCTTGAGCTTCTTTCTTTGGTTTAAATCATTAAGTTCTCATGTATTATTTAATACCAAAATATATTTAATTAATAATATATTGTAAAATATCTTGTACTGTAGTGGAATAGACAGAAAGTCAGTGTTGTTAAATGCCCTAAATTATTATCATTCACTTTTCAGCACATATTCTACTTCCAAAAATTATTGCAGTTCAATATTCGCTGCATTCCAGGCCAGTCATGGCGCAGTGGCATGAAGTGTGGCTGTAAAATCGACTGGTTGTGGGTTCGATCCCCACTCGAGGAGATAAAATATTTACTTAAATTTATATTTCCATTTCTTAGCTCTGGTGTCGAGGCTAAGCGCGGCGTTGAGATCTGCCACTCAACACACAATGCCTCCAGAATTCGGCAGAAAGTGGGGAATAGAGTGTCTTAACACTAGGTTCCTTCTGCCTACCCTGCTGGGTGTGGGATACAGCGTGAAGTTGATTTATTTTTTATTTTATTCTAAATGGCCCTATTTTTTATGTGGTACGTTATTTTTAACAATTCTGTGTTTTTCTAATTAGTTATGGTAGAAAGATGTTATATTACTATGTTATAATTAATTATGACTTTATTATAAAGCATAAGGTAATCTGTCGAACTGTCGTAGCGTAGGAGCACAAGTGTAACTGTAACGCGGCGGTGGTGGGTTCGGTCTACTCGAGGGAATGAATTAACATTTCTGCTATATGCGTGATACAGCGTGGAGCTAAAAATAAAAATCCTCTACGAAATTTAACTCTAATTCACAATCTTTTAGGTGGGCCAACAACCCAACCCAGTCAAACATTTTACATTAAAACGTAAGCCCAAATCAGTAGCGTTACGTAGTGAGCTATTGGCCAAAGCCGCCGAGGTGCAAGCCAACCAGAAGAAGGCACAAGCGCCCACCGTGCCCGTTAGAAGTCGGGGGATGCCTAGGAAAATGACTGATACAAGTGAGTTATTTATTTTTATTATGTTATTTATTTTATCAGGAATCCTGTTTATAACAATTACTAATATTTATTTTTACATTTTTTCACATTTTTAAAATATTTTTTCATACTTAGGAAAGATACTTAATTAGAATTTAGAATTTGAATCCGCGCACCTTGGAAACTGTTCAAGCGCAATGAATAAGTTATATGCCGTTAAGCTATGTCGAAATTCTTATCAAATCTAACAGACAAAAAATCTACCAATCGTAAAATTTATAGCTCATCATCATCATAAATAGAGAGTGCATTCCCTGACCTCGTAAAGATCGTTACCGTTTGCATGTGATCGGCATCAAGTTGTTAGATACTACGGAACACTCAGAAATCCTTAAAAATATTTGAAAAACGCATACAAAACATGAAATATTTAACACATTGCAGCTCCACTAAAAGGCCTGCCATCCCGCTGGGCGGCGCGCACCGGCGCCCGAGTGCCGCCCGTGGCGCGCCCGCCGCCCCGCACCGGCATCAAACTGTTAGATATTACGGAACAGCCCGCCACACATGCACAGATCAAGAAGAGGAGGAAATTGGGTGAGCAAACTGTTTTATTTTATGACCAAAAGTTAGGATAAAGAAGAGGATATATAGCAGGATAGACCAAGTGAATATCATTTTAATGGACTGTTCTAAATTATTTGCTTCCTTTTTATTCAAATTTTATTTTGAAGTTGTGCTTTGCCTTACAGGACCGAAAATTATAATAATTTAAACAAACACTGGTATTTATCAATAATATTAACTGAAGTCATTAAAACTGGTTAATATTTATGAGAAATTTCAAAAATAATCTAATAGATAGAGGTCAGTTGTAATGCAGGAGCACAAAATTGACTGATTGTGGGTTTGATCCCCACTTGAGGAATAAAATATTTATTTACATTTTTATTTTCAGTTCACGCAATGCTTCAGGCATTGCGTGTTGAGTGGCGGCGGAAAATTGGGAATCAAATGCCTTAACACTTGGTTCCCTTTGCCTACCCTGCTGTGTGTGAGATAAAGCGTGAAGCGGATCTTTTAAATTTTAAATTAGGTTTTCTTTATATTGTATTTTTTTAATAACTTATTATTTAATATCATTCCTTATAATAAAGTTTATTTATACACATTCTTATCTAGAAATGGAGGAAGGTTCCAAAAAGGCTCAACCAGCGGCTCCATCTTCTCCCCCACCACCAGACTATGCAAAGGGCTTGAACAACTTCCAAATGCCTAAAGCTGATGAACAGACACCAAGTAAATTAAATATTTTTTTTGTTTAGCATAGTATTTATGGTGTAATTTTGTTTATTCAAATTTTTTTTTGAGTCTGTCGTCGCACTGAGAAACAAGCGAGTGACGGTTGACGCGACGGTTATGGGTCCGATTTTTCGATCTACTAGGGGAAATGAAATATTTCATATTTTCTTTTCCGTTGACATTGATTTCCGCTACTGTACACGCAACACCTCAAGAACTCGGCGATAAGTGGGAAACGGAAGTATCTTAACAATAGGTTCCTAGGTTTCCTCGACATACCATGCCAAGTGAATTATGTATCAAATAGAAGTAAATAATGCAATCTCTATTTAGGTCGATATTTAGGTACCTTATAAACAAATAGTGTAGAACTATAACTGAGATATTATATCCGATTATGTGTAGTATTATACAATAAATATATGATATAGCTGTCTACTTTAAATATAGATATTACTGTATTTGTTTTGCTCAAGAGTATCAGAATGAGTCATATTTATGTAAAAGAATATTTTTTTAATAAAAAAAAATAGGCAATATTAAAATTTCTGCGCATTTCAATGTTCCCTCGGCAAGAAAATAATCGAAGGTAGGAAAAATCCTAAAATTAATCATTTGCGCAGCCATCTACACAGTTAATATCAGGACGGCCACGACTCATCGAATGTACTGTAATGCTATAATACACTTTCTTTTTATTATAGCAGCAACAGGCAGTGAGTCCATAGAAACAGAAGTGACGGAAAGTGCAGCGGAGGGCACCGAGGGGGAAGCACCACCCTCACCGCCCTCACATGCACAGCCCGCCACGCCCTTGATAGTGCAACAGGTATTCATTACTTATTTAATTGACTTTGTGTAAATTACATAGTAAAATACGGCGTTAAGCTACGCCACGCTATACACAATATTAGGTTTCTATCTGTTTACCTTGTTGAATGTGGAACTTACATGTAATATAGTAGTAATTTGTCAGGAAGTTATTATAGAGGTCGTTGTGGCGCAGTGGCAGTTGACTGCAAACGCGACGGTTGTGGGATTGACGTACACTCGGGGGGAAAGAATTATGATCTATTAATGTTTTTATTACCTCGCTATGGTTACTCGACAAAGCGCGTCGTTGGTTCCTACCAGTTGACATGTAATGTCTCGAAAATTGGTGCTTGGGGATTGGTGTTTTTTAACAGTATTTTTTCTCCGCTGTGTGAATTGTACAATGTGAAGCTAAAAAAGTATTCATTCGTAATATTTTATTTATTTTTATAATATTTTCTTTAATACTATATTTTGCGATACAGGGCACAGGTTCAAAACCGATAGTAATAGGTCAACAACCAAAACTCCTCATAGCTGGTGGAGGAAAACCTGTTCTCCTCTCTACACAGAATTTATTGAACTCAGCTGTCATATTACAAGGCGGCGGTAAAGCGGTGCTATTGCAGAATATTAAACCGGTAAGCGTTTTAGTTTCTTTATATTAAGGACCGGGGACACCCGCTTGTAGCACACAGTTATTTAACCTAACCTAACGCTAAATGTTTAGGGGAGCTTGCATTTTTACAATATTAAAAGCTTTACCGATACTTTACCGATTTAAATTACATTTAAATCGGTAAAGCCGTTTCTGAAATAAGTGTGAACAAAAGCACAAACGAAGAAAACATCATTATTTTGGGTTCTAGTTGTATGTATAGATTGCAAAAAATATTAAGGGTTTTAAAAATAATTAATTTTACATTACACCCACGTTGTATACCAAGTGTCGAAACTCAACGCGGCGTATAACATACATATTTTTCTAAGGAATATTTCTAAATATTTCTTATTAATATTCGATTCCCAAAATGAAATTAATTTATTTTCCCTTTTGGGAATCGAACATTCAACCATTGTATTAATTAGACCCTGAAAATGTCTTCAATAAATTTTAAATAATTTAATATATTCATCAAAAAAACTTGTTTATAGATGGCGCAACAAGTAGTGCAGCAGACGCCACAGCCCATACAACATCAAATAGCACATCCGGTAAATATGGTTTTTTTCCTAAAAGTTTATATTAATAATTTTAAACTGATAAGTTTAATATTATTGAATGTATAAAAAATGTTCTCTTTTCACGTTAATACCATTTATAAAAAAAAGTATATTGTTTGGTTAATTTAACTGAACCATAATATATCGTACACATTTTAAATTCAGGTTTTCTTTTAGTCACCTGTATAAACTTATGAGTGATACATCCCTATATATATATAGGTTCAAATGCAACAACCGGTTCAACAAGTCCAAACCCCCGTGCAGCAACCGCAACCAACCCCGCAACCACAACCACAAGCGCAACCAACGCCACAATCGGCGACGCAACCAACGCAACCGCTCGTGCCGCGTAGAGGATTATCGCTTACGGTAAGATTGTATTGATATTTTTATTAGAATTATTGCTTGGTCATGTTAATACTTATAATTAAATGCTGTTTATGTTCACTCTGGAAGCTAATGATTTCTTGTAAATTATATTTTATTTAACAAGCAAGTCTTTTGTCGACTTCTCAGCAGAACTGCCTTCCGAGCCGGTGGTAGCTTCTTATAAGACAGTCAGTCTTATAAGACAACAGATATACTGACATTTCTTTGTAACTTGACGATTCAAAAGTGCTTGCGATGGCACAAGATAGCGTAATTGAATAGAATAAAAAGAAATTTTTGAAAATTTAGATTTTTATTAATAATAAAACAAAAAACATTAATAGTTTATGGGGTTGTCGCTTACAGAGAGGCGCTTGTAGGATTTTCCCATGCAGATAGTATTGGTTTATATTATATTTATGTTCTTTTGTCTTGGTTATTTTTGTTTTAGTTCTATCATATCATCATTTATTATCACATATTTTGTATTAGCTCTTACGGGTTTTAGGGGCCAGTTTTAGGGGATTTCGAAAAATACGTTAAATAGAGGAAATCGTTATATTGAGTGTCGTTACATTAAGGTTATACTGTATAATTAAAAGCATGATAATAATATAACATTCGATTCTCCAGCGTGAACAAATGATGGAAGCGCAAGATATGTTCCGCAACGCTAACCGAGTCACGCGCCCTGAAAAGGCACTCATACTCGGCTTCATGGCTGGCTCTAGAGGTGAGTGCAATACAAATTATTTAATTATTAGAGTAATATTTGAAATATATATGTATTAATTTTAAATATATTAAAATATGTATCATTAATAAGAAGCCGGTTGAAGATACATAATTCATTCTCCCGAGTGGAAATCGAATTCACAACTGTCATGCTTAAAATCAGACACTATCCCACTGTGCCACGACGGCGTCAAGCTCACATTATTAAAATTGATGTACATATTTTGAATATCTAATGAAGTTGTGTTTTATTTTCCAGACAATCCATGTCCGAACCTAGGAAACATAGTAACGATAAAACTGTCCGAAAACATAGAGAACGTGCTGCAGTCGGACGACACGTACCTCACGATGCTCTCGGAGATGCACTTCCAGATGAACTACAACAACGGGCAGTGGACGCGCCTCAAGAAGTACCGCCACATCGACGGCATGGTGCCGCAGAAGATCCCGCCCGGCTCCACCGTCATCGCCGCCAGCAACCAGCAGCCCGTGGTGTCCATCGCCAACCAGAGCGTCAGCTAAGGTAGCCGTTGTGCGCGCTTTGTGCTATTGCAATATAGATTTCGAACACTGTATGAATGTTGCCTCGTCGCTAAAACGATAAATTACCATATTAGATATTTCGTTCCTCCCGAGGGCGAATCGAACCCACTACTGTCGCGTTTACAGTCGCACGCCTGCCCCTGCGCTACGACGGCTCCAAGTATTATGAATGGATAAAATTATTGTGTTTATTAGTTTTATTTTCATATGGGAACACTAAATGTGTATATGTCTTTTTGCAATTGATAATATATTGATCTGAGTGATTATATAAAGTATGTTATATTTAATATTTTAAATGGATATAAAGGAGAGTGGAAAACGGAAGTGTCTCAATGAGCATGGAGTGTCTTAAAACTAGAGATCCAGGTTATTTTATTAAATGTTAATTATATCATTCATTACGTACATTTATGAATAATATTTTTATGCCTTATATTGTTTATGTTTACAATTTTGTGAGCAGCACATTATTTTTTTTAGTTTGCCTATTTACGCTTATTAAAGAAAAAAATCTCATCACTCATAGAAATTATATAAGGAAAAATATTATCTCTAATTGAGTTAAAATTGACCAATGTCTATTTAAATTGTTATTGTATTAAGTTTATGTATACTTAACTTTTTTTTATATTCCAAAGACAATCTATATTGCAATATCGGCACTATTTTATTCAGAAAAATTTTACTATAAAAAAAAAGAGATTTAAAAGATCTTTTTTAGTTAATTTCATAAAATACGTCTGATTATTTCGTTTTATAATTATTTATCAGTAAAACATTGGATAAGATCGCCTCATAGGTCTTTTTTAAATTTGTTCAGCCAAATTTAGCCAACAATCCATATAATTGTAAATCGATGTAATCAGATTAGAAACTATTGTATATTTAAATTGTTTTTATAGGTTTTAATTGTAGTATTAATTGGTGAATATTATTTCTTGATCTCAAGGATTATTCTTGGCTTTTAAGTATCGTTTGTGCCAAAATGATTTTCAAAATTATGAACTTGTATTTGCTTAATGTTTAATTTTAATAGTTAGTATCCGATTTTGAATTAATGAAATAATTATTAAATTATAAACGCGACGTTTTTTAAATATAGTTTTAAATCACGGAGAGAAATAGATATTTTATATATAAAACATTTATTTAACAGCCATTTTAGAATGTAGATATATATATATATATATATATATATATATATATATATAATAGTAGATATATACTTAAAAATACCAGTTTTTTAAAACAGTAAATAATGGTAACATTGAAAACGTCGCGTGTATAGTCACCCTTATTTATTAAGTATTTCATTATTCCCACATGTTATTTAGTGGTAAAGCGATTTAACTTATGCCTAAAAAGCCTTGTAACTAGCTTCCTTAGGTAAAAAAAAATGTGTATTTACAATAGAAATGTAATATAGTTTAGGTTAAAAAAAATTAAAACACCAACCCGAATGATAATTAATACTTTGTTTTCGCTTTTATTATAAAGTACAGTGCGACAATAAAAAAAAATCAAGTTTATTTAAGTGTTTCGAATAAATATATTGTTATAACTTAGATTACTTCTGAAGATATAAAACTGAATTTATGTGATATGACGTTAATTTGTGGCGTCATCCCTTCTATTTTTTTTTATTTTATTATCGTATCACCCATGTATAATTTTTTTATACCTAATTATTTTGTATTAGACCAAGTTTTCGTTTTTTTTTTCATAAATATACATATGTTATGAAATATTGTGCAGTTTATCAAATATGTGATACAAATTAATCAATCTCTTTATTCATAAATAAAGTTTTATATACATTTTAACTGCCATACGATAATTGTACGCAAAGTGATATGGTTACATATATATTTTTGCAAGTGATAAGTTGATAATCACTAAAGACGCCATTCATATTTTTTTTTTATTTTTTAAAAATTTGTCGTCACTTTTGTAAACAAACCATTTAAATAGTATTTTATTTAATTTCTACAAATTTTGATAAGAGGCCGATCAAGTGTTACGTAAGCACTGTACGGGGGCGGGGGCTTGCTTATTTTTGACGTGTTCAATGAAATATTTTTAAGAGGATTGCTTAGTTTTGATGACATAGGCGAGAGGGAGGTCAATAATTGCAAAAGAACTGCTTACGTAATACTTGAACGCCCCTTAAGAGGAATAAGTTTTAAAGCATTTCTTTATGTTTTTCGTAACATCTCGTACACGTATTTTTTAAATCCGATGTGACAGTTCGCAATGTCACTTTGTTGAGCATTCAGCATTTTTAATAAATAGTGACTATATGAAAATATTGTGATGTAAACAGAACCAATTAGAATTGAAATAGTTTTGTACCTTTTGTAATCGATAAAAGAATGTAAACATAAATTCAGTAGAATCGGGAGACAAAAAATGAATGTTGTGTATAGTATAAAGTGCATATAACGACACCAACGGGACTCCGCCGCGCTGAAGTTAGCTGTGGACGGCTGCGCAAATTTAATTTCATTATTAGGATTTTTCTTATTTTTATTGCGATTGTATAATGCGCAAAAGTGCAGGAAGTCCAATTTCAGGGCGGCCACGACTTGTCGACCGTACTGTATCATTGTATAAAAAAAAAGGCTGAACCAACCGAACTTCAATGATTTCGACAGTTTATGAAGTTTTTTTGTTAAGTAGAATAATGTTATTTGGACTTTATACTATTGTACCGACTGACTTTAAGAAACATTTCAAAGTCTTACTGTTTTAAACACATTTATTATCTGTTCTGTAATTTTGAGTTTCCACCTCGCTTCATTTACGGTTATAAAATATATTAATAATAAAATGGTCGATTAAAATTCTTATCACTGATTGTAGACAAACTGTAAGTTTAATTTTCAAAATTGTTGCATTTTAATAATACTGAGGGAAAAAAGTTACAGATTATAAATTAAAAAATTAAACATATAACCATCGTTAGTAATGATGATTATTTTTTACTTCTTATTTATATCTCACCTCAATTGAGTGTTAAACTAGTATATAGGATTTTATTTCTTATATGTTGAATTTTTCTGCGACTTTGTTTTTACGTAAATCATCACAAAATTTGCTTATTACTTATCACATTAAAAACCTCATTTACACGAAATTTATACAAGGCTGTGTGGCGACATCAAGGTCGCAGGTTCGAAATTCTAACTCTATTTATATTTGTCATTAACAAATAGGACCGATTTGGCAATTTTATAATATTAAACCTAGATTGTATATTACATATGTTCCTACTCATTGGACCTATAAATATATATGTATTGGTAACAATTTGTCGATGTCATTTTGCTATACTGATTTATTTTAACAAGAAAAAAAAACAACAATGTAATGACGTCTTTTTGAAATTCTTTGAATTTTTTTTTTCAACATTATTCCCATAAAAAATGTAATATATAATTGGTGCTTAAATGGTGGTAATTAATATAAATAATATATCCAAATAATACATTAATTAAATTGAAGATTTTCTTCGCGACGTTCTTACAATGTTGTTTTGTGGTCATTATATCTCCTTATATTAAAAAAAATTGTTTGTAAGTTAAAACTGGAACATTTTTTGTCAACAACTAATTTAAATGTAAAATATTTTTTTAAGTTCATAATAATGATGATGTTAGTTAATTTTAATGATATTAGATTAATATATTTTTTATTATTATTGTGTAATGGCTGATGGATTTTAGCAATAACTTCAATAGAACATCATATATAAAATACACGAAATAAATAAGAAATCAATTGTATTGATAGAATAATTTTATCAATACAGTCGATATACTTTAAAAAATATAAATTATCTGTGCAATGTTTTCTTTTTTATTTCTTAAAGATGAATACTTCAGGATTTTTGAACAATTTTTTATTCGATGAAATTTGATTAGAAATATATTACCAAAATGATAATTATTTTATATTTTTAATCAAAGAAAAGTATGCAATTTTACTTAAATCTAAATAAAGCAAATAACATGATGCAGCTTAATAAAGGAGCCTTTGAAAGAACTACATCAACTAAAATATTATTATAAGTTATATTTAATGAACTATTTAAAGTAAACTAAAAAAACATCTTTAAAAAGCTCTTTTATTCCTTTTTCAGATACGACCATGTTCTTCGAAGTTATTGGCCTGCCTTTGTTATATGAAATACTGATTAGTCATAATTTTAATGTTTTGTCCTTTTCGCACTTGTAATGGATAACACGGACAGACATATACCACGTGTACTACGGAAGGAATTGTATATACTTTTTTAAATGAAGGGCTTAATTGCCGGTTTTAAGTTTTTTTTATATGAAAGTCCGATGGCGAAGATTTTCTATTTAGTTGTACGTTAGTTTTATGTTTGTTACACGTTTTTCTATAGATATTTAATGAACACCATGTATATAGTAGATAGTACAAAAATATTAAACGAAAAACAAGTATTTGAAAATAATATGTGATTTTATTTATACCTTCCCACTTTACTTCAATTGGTTAATAAATTAAATTAGTTTTAAAGTGAATTTAAATAAGATATTTATTTGCAATATAACTGTTTTTTTATTATATATATATTTTTTATTTTAATTATAATGTCATATAAATGAAAAGATTTTTCAAATACGTAAACATTACTCAATCCTTGTCCAGATGCTTTTTGTAATCATCCACCAGAGACAGACATCGAAATAACACTGAAATATCATAATTAAATTTACCAAATAATATTACTTAGTAACTTATACCAACTACACACAATTTCGTTTTGGAAGAACTGTTATCTTTAAAATATTTTCGTTCAGGGTCTTTGGTCTAAGAGTAGAGTTGGGTTTTGTCACCCAACTGTGAGTGTATAGAGATAAATTTACTAACATTCAGAAGTAGAACCAATTTTATTTAAATTTAAAACGTATGAAAGCTTGAACGGAAGCGGAAGTTGAACCCGCGCTTGGAAGCCGTGCAAGCGCTCTGATTACTAAGCCATACGTTCTCATAAAGCTGATTCAAAATTCTTATACGCGCTTATATCTTACGAGACAGTAACAACATAAATAAGGTGTAACAACGTACTTGGAGGTTTTTCAAGAGGTGTGGGTCAAATCCCATTACGAGATTTTTTTATACGTTTTCTAAATAAGCATTTTCCTTAAAAATTTTGAATAACTTTTTAAAATTGTTGTTAACTAAACCACAAGTTAAGCCTCATTAGTCATAGATAGATTTCTAATTTAGGTGGAAGGTGGACAACGGAGTATCTTACCACTAGCTTTTCTTTAATATACTTTACTGTTATGAAGGATTTAAAAAATAGCATGGCACAGGGGCACAAAGTAAAAAAGTGACTGTAAAATCGACTGGTTGTGGGTTCGATTCCCACTCGTGGAAATGAAATATTTCTCTGGTGTCGAGGAGAACGCGGCGTTGAGATCCGCCATTCAACACGCAATGCCTCCAGTCTTGACACTAGATTCCCTCTGCCTACCCTACTGTGGGCGAGATATAAGGAGAGGCAAATTTTATGAGGGATTTATGATTTTTCGTTACGTATTTAAGTAAATTAATAACAATTAATAACAGATTATTAAACAATTTACCAAATAAGAATACAACTTCCGGCACAAAAGTAGCGAAGCTCCACATGCCTTCAACTTTAGTACGGAGACAGAATTCAAGTATGGCCGAAATGAATCCTATCACTATAAAACCCAGCATATACCATATATACACTTGTATTAATAATGAATTCTGCTGTAAAATTTTAAATTAATCTTCTAACAGATATAAAGCAATTTAACTTTAATCAAAGTTACAAGAAGAAGAATTATTTTAATTTTATATTGTAATTCGTATATCTAATAAGTTCTTTGATTTTCACGATTATAACACATTTTAAATGAAACTATTTTAACCCGAGTCTATCCGTGACCCGATTTGGTCACGGGTAGACTCATCTGTAACCACGGACTACTGCAAAGTGTTTGAAACGTCGGGTTTCCAAAATGTATAATCTTAAATATACGCGATTAATCCGGTTAAAACAATTTCATTAAAAATTCATATGTCTAGGTTGTTTGTCACTTTAGTGGTGTGCCGTTTTCATTTATAGATATATAATTTATTAATGAAAACGGTAGCTCAAGATCGATCTCAGACTTGAGAGCGGTTTATAAATACGGGCCTTAAAGTTTTTTTTTTGATTCGGAGATTAACTCATAACAATTATGATCAGAGAGTCAGCGTGTCTTTGATGCACGTTTGATCGCATTATCGCTTCAATTGCTTATGTTTTTTTTGGCAAAAATTTGGTAGTTGTTTCTTTAGTAAGATACATAAATATACAATAGTTGGTACTTATCAGATGAAATCTAATAGGCATATACATTGTAGTGTAATTGAGGAATCTGGGTGTACGAGAATTCTCCCTTGTGGGTGAAATGATACATTTTCTCTCATCGGGCCAGATAAAATTTGGTCACTCGTGACTTTATTTTTTTAGAAAGGGACAAATATTTGAACGCAGCGGGACTCAAACCGGCTTTTCTTCGATTCGTGCTACTTATAAATTTTTCCCTCCTTTTGTGGAATAATATTTAAAAAATGTGGAAAATTCTAAAACAAAATCTTTTAATACACGTAATGTAAGAAACAAGAGGGTGGTCGTGGCACAGGGACTTAAACGAGCGATTGTAAACACTACGGATTGTGAGTACGATTCCCTCTCGAGGAAATAATTAATATTTTCATTAGTCGTTCTGGTAATGAGGCGCGGCGTTGAGTCCCGCCACTCAACACACATTGCTCCCAGGATTCGTCGAAAACTGGCAAACAGAGGTGTCTTAATGAGAACGGAGTGTCTCCTAGGTTCCCTCTGCCTAACTTGCAATGGTCGTTATAAAGCTTAGATCTCCAAAAAACCGTAACAAACAAGAACTTACAAAAATACAACCAAGTAAAAGTAACATGTTCGCCATCTGAAACAGAGTGAACAGTAGCGTCTTCAGCGTCTCTACATATTCTTTCATAACACAGCTGTCATCTGTATTCGAATCGCTGAATAAAACACCTAAGAGACAGCTTACCTGGAAAATATTATTTTATATAACGAGTAAACAGGTGGGAGGAAGTCTCTGACTGGAAAACGTGATGGTTATAGGTTCTATCCTATCATATTAAATATATTTTTGTTTCCCCTATATGACTTTTCAAAGTGCACCAAACACGTAATGACTCGATTGTGAGCGAAAAATAAATAATGAAATTTCTTAGTATTAGGTGCAATAAGTAAAAGTGAAAGAGGAATTTTTACCACTTCAATAAAATTAGAAGAGGAATGGGTGGGAGACATTCACGTAATGCGAATAGCTAATATTACAGTATACAGTATTTATTTATTATTTCGCACTGGTTTTTCACTATAATATAGGAATAAATGACCAAACGATATATTTATTCGCAACGGCGTGTTAAATACAAACTATTTTGGCAATTTTATATACGCTAAAAGCAAAATACGAAAATTCCTTCAATAGTTCCAACCGACAAAAACAAAAAAAATGGAAAATATTAAGATTCTTTATTCAACTCTATTTATAAATAGGTGATACTTACAAAACTAACTACAGATATTAGGACGACGGTGCTACGTAGAGATAGGCAGCAACATGTTTTATCCTCACACGAAATAAAAATGACAAGGTTATCCATATGAAAAACCGATAATAATATTTTAAAACCTTTAAACTTCAATTTAGGTTACAGTATGACATATGCGGAATTTTATATCTTTTCTTTTCGTTTAAAAATGCATTGTATGAAATACTTACATTATATATTTATAGTAGAAGATTGAAGACCCCAGAAAAAAAATGATTCGCGAAAGCAGTAATAAGTTTGCGTGGCCACTTATTTTGTATGATATAAATTTGTAATAAAATTATAAATTAACGTTCTTGTTTCTATACCTTTAAATTTTTACAATTTTTTTATTGTAAGTTCTCACTTCTTGCTAAATTTCATAGCTGTAGGTCTACAGGGAGTACTCTATAGGTTTTAATTACACGGCGAATTTCACATGAAATGCAGGAAAAACGAAGCATGAATGTTCGTCTTCGTATCTTTTGACTGCGTTGACTTAGGATTTACATTTTTCTGTGGACCTGAATATTTGGTATTCATTCAGCTTCTTACCACGCGATCTCGAGAGAAACGATCTTGATAAACTGACAACAAAGTGATCCTATAAGGGGTTCCATTTTTTCCTTTTGAGTCACGGAACCCTAAAAAGTACACCCTAAACTAAACAAAACGTTCTTGTACACATGTTTTTTTATAATAATTCTATGTTGTAAAAATAAATAAATATTACTGGCCTGTTCTTGTTTCTTAAATTGCAAAATACAATAATGTCAAAAGCTATCTAACTGTCCTGTGGTGTATTTAAACAGTGAAAAAGTTCATATATTATTGTAAGGCTTAGTAATTAAGAATGATTTCGAGTTTACTTCTAGTTTACCTAATTGTAGGATCGTCATTAGCAGAAGAGGTAGTAAAGGTAGTGTGGGAATGGAAGGTAATATAAACAAAACAAAAATAATACAAAATAATTTTAATATAATTACTTTATTTAACTTTTTTAGTTTCACGCTGTATCACGCGTGTATAAAGGGAGATAAAGATAAAGGGAGCCTAGTGTTAAGACTCTCCGCTCCCCACTTTCCGCCGAATACTGAAGGCGTTGTGTATTGACTGGCCGAGATCAACGACGCTCTTTGTTTCAACACCAGATGGAAGAAATAAATATATGAAATAATTAGTTTCCGCGAGCTAAACTCGAACCCACGACCTGTCGCGTTTACGGCCACACGCTTATGCCCTTGAGCCACTACTGGCCTGGAATTCATTTTTTTTCTATTTTGTATCAGCGTCACGCTGTATCCCGCACAGCAGGGTAGGCAGAGGGACCCTAGTGTTAAGACACTCCGTTTCCCACTTTCAGCCGAATTCTGGAGGCATTGCATGTTGAGTGGCATAACTCAACGCTGCGCTTTGTCTCGACACCAGAGCGAAGAAATGGAAATATACATTTAAGTGAATATTTTATCTCCTCTAATGGGGATCGAATTCACAGCCAGTCGAATTACAGTCACACTTACAGCCTCTTCGCCCCGACTTTCCTCACTTTTTTAAATATATTTCGTATAATTATAAAAAGAAAACGTGTATGTTAACGTATTTGGTATTTTTACACGTTGGTTTATTGAACTTAGTTAAGAGAATATTATAAAAGTAAAAAATATATACAATTACATATTTATTTATAAGGGGGGGGCCTTCAAGTATTAGGTCAGCAGTTTTTAGCAATTATAAATTTGGTTTTTAATTTCAGATTCAATAGAATCAAGTTCAGTAAATTATCAAACAGATGATGAAATTCAAGACATCGATAAAAATATAGAAGAAATTAAACAACTAGCTACACTAGCGCATAAATACGATAGAGACGTCCCAAAAGATCGCATAAAAGAATTATATGACAAAATTACAGAAAAATGTAGCCATCTCATTGATTTACTAAAAACGACTCAAAATGCGTATAAAATTCTTAATAATAAAGAGATAGATCAGACTATTAACTCGATAACAAATATTAAGCATGATCCATTGAAAAAGCAACTTCTAGTTTTACTGATAAGTTTGTTTGACGTTGCCCCTGTTACTACCAACGAGTTATTACCGCCATACATAATGGATAAACTTTTAGATATATTTCAAAATGACAATAAATTTCTTAAAACTCATGCAGTAAATATAATTAACAAATGGTTGCCAAATAACCCTAAAATACAGGCTCGTCTTATGAAATTAAATGGTCTAGAATTGTTTTACGATCAAGTGCCAAAATTGGATACATCACTAGTTTATGACTTGTTAGTTTTGTTTAATAATATATTAGAAGAACACCTGTCAATACGCAGCAAATCTCAGCAAGATAAAAAAGACTTGGAAGCTGTGAAATTATATGAAAATATTGGTTTAATTGATAAAATTTCAACTCCGGCTTTGTGTAATGGACTTTTGAATATCTTTGCAATAATGTCTAAAAGAAACGACTTTGAAATACAGCCATCTGTATACCATCTCCTGAAAAATGTAAAGCCGTTTTGTTTAAGAAGTTATTATGGAAAATTACAAGCTGCAAAAATCTTAGAAATGTTAAAAGATCATGTAAAGGATCTGAATGAGGAAGATTCGCAAAGTATTGAGGTTAAGAAACTTTTAGACGAATACATAAATTATATAAAAGAGGGTGAACATGATGAGTTTTAATTTATTATATGATAATTACTTAGAAGCTATTCTTCAATATATGTTATGTTGATTTTAATGAAAATGCAAGATAGGAAGTCATTTTAATATGTTTTTTTTTATTTTAAAATTAAGAGGAATGTTAAAATATTAGATTTCGTCTAGTTTGGTTTCTTAGTATTTGACATTTATCTTTCTAGTGGAGACGGATTATTTAATATTCACTTATGTTTTCTATACTATATAATAAATATAAAATAAATAAATAATTAACATTAAACGACATTGATATCTCCGCTCTTTATTTTTCTACTTCATAATCTTACCAAAATTAACATAGGATGATACATAAAGAAAACTTACAGGCAAAATATAAGCTACCCATAGATACAATACTAGGTATAAGTTAAGACCGTCGTGGTATAGCGGCATAGCGACTACCTGTAAATGCGAGGATAGTGGGTTAGACTCCCGCACTGGGGAATGAGTTATTTTTATTTCTCGCTCTGGTAACAAGAATATCAAGAATGCCACTCAACACTCAATATATCGAAAATTAGGCGGTGCGTGGGGAGCATTGTCCTAACACTAGGTTGTACGTGGGATTTAGCGTGAAGCTAGAAGAACAAACTATATTTAGTCATATAAAGTTACAATAAACAGTTTCTTTTCTGAACAGAATCGAGCTTCAATATATTTATGACATACTCGTACCTACCCACTACCCCTGTGTGGTCTCTACTCGCTGCACTAACGACTAACCGCAGTTATTGTGCAAGGGGTCACATTCGCAACAAAAGCAAAAGGGATCGTTGAACGATTGATTTATAGAACGCTGTCAACTAGTTTGGTGATTTTAATTTAATATATGAAATTATTTAACTACAATAACATTTTAAAGTACTTTTTTTATTGTTTATGGCAATAATTAAATTTAGTATTTATTTTCGTTATAACTCTTGGTATTTGTTACTCTTGTTATAAATCTTGGTATTTTACACAAAATAAATATATGTACATATATTTATTTTGTGTAAAATACCAAGATTTCTTTCATTTTAAATAATTACTAATTAGAGAGTGTTTATAACCATTGTCTGGTTTTATGCTTAGTTTTTGCTCAAGTAAAAAAAAAGAATAGTATTGAAATTGAATCGTAGGTTTATAAATAATAAAAGATACAGTGAAATAATTTACTTTATTTGTATCATCAACTATATATAGAAATTAGTATTCATTAAATTGATAGTATATGGAATATTACACTTTTGTATTGCCTTTTTGCCTCCGTTGCTTCGCGTTCTTTTCCGATTCGCTCAGATTTTCTATTTCATTTAAGGTTTGTCAAACTAAACCACTAACACGCTCTAATGTATAAATAGTGAATTTAAAAGTAAACTTTTAAACCTTGTGGATTATAAATACTAAAAGTATTTTACATTTTAGTAGGTATATTTTTAGTTAAATTAATTCTAGGTTGTTGCTACATTTTAAAAAAAGTATAAGTAATTGCACTTACACGAAAGCGTCACGCGATGCGATGGTAGCATCGCTTTTAAAAATATATTTAATAAGTAATTTTCTCACATTTTGTATCACTTCGTTCCCTATTCTTCCTTTAGAAAAAAATACATTTACCCGTGAATATTCAATTGTAAAATCATTAATCGTATATTCTAAATATTCTGTTATCCAAATCGCACTAAAGAGTATTATTCTTATACCTTTTGCGTTTACGTAACTTACATTAATAGATCGATTTGTGGTATAAAAATAACAATAAAACCGCAGCACTATGATC
This sequence comes from Heliconius sara, assembly GCA_917862395.2. Lineage (NCBI taxonomy): Eukaryota > Metazoa > Arthropoda > Insecta > Lepidoptera > Nymphalidae > Heliconius > Heliconius sara. Next base: position 1,784,785 of record OU860798.1, on the reverse strand, counting down.
ATTAGCGTCGTGACAAATATCTCGATGGGTGGTCGCCATTTTGTTTCTCTCTCTTCCGTTTGGGGACGAGAAATGACACCATTTGTAAATTAAAATACATTATTTTTATTTAATGTTAACAAAGTAAGTCTAATAATTATGGGGGAAAAAAATATTTATTGAATAAGATATTATCTATGCAAAACCTACATTAATTTGTATAAATACAATTGTATAACAAAACTTTTGCCTTACTTGATTCAACGCAGCTAATAAATATTTTTTTCAATTGAAATTTAAAAATTAAGATTACAAAAATATAGTGTGGGAGTCGTCAAAGCTGTGTTCACAAGTGGCAAAAGTCAAAAAGGTTGACTAAACAAACATAAAAATTGGATCGAATCGATCATTTTTTTAAATTGAAAAAAAAAAAAACCTGTACCAATGTCAATGTCAAAAAGCGCGCGCAATTGATATCTGCAACCTGCGCTGTAACGAATTTGCTCAAAAATCCACTTAAAATGGCCCCGTGAGAATAAAATTGTAACTTTTTTTTTAAATTTTGAGGCATGAATGGCTTTTGAAGCGTAATGACCGCTCTAAATAGCACTATTTGTATTGTGAATGCAATGCTTCGGATTGTACTAGCGTAGGGTGTACCTGCCAACTATTTATATTTTATAAATATGTGTTATATATAAATTATACTTGCTTTTAATTATTAAATTTAAATACTATATACCTATAACAATCGTCAACAATATTACATCATCATATAAATAAATAAAAATAACCGTTAGTAGCGTTTGTAGTAAACGAAAAATAAATGTACAAAAAATAAAGCTTTAGAGCTTTATTTTTTGCACATTTATTAAGCTTTAGAGTAAAATAATTAAAATAGCGCAGATATTCCATATCGCATACTTATATAAAATAAATGTAAAAAAGGAAAATCTTAAGATATGTAAACTGTGGTTAACCTACAACAAGTAGCCGCACAGTAGGCAGGTAATAACGCTGAAAGCGTAGGCGTGATGACCCACCTGACCGAAATTCCCATGGACAGTTGTAAAGACTAATTTATGATCATGAGATTTTATATCTTACATTTAATAAAATGTTTATTAAATAATTTTAAAAAATCAAAACAAACTTGAGACTGGATAAACACATATGTGGGTATGTGTAATGTGTTATTAAAGGATATATTCTTACCGTATTTAAGAAATGAATAAGTAGTAATTACATTTTAAAATATATCTCACAAAAATAAAGTTGTCTCAATGGGAACGGAGAATACAACACGAAGCTGAAGGAAATCCCTTAAATTTTCTATTAAACATGTATACTTACTTGTTTTAGTTCTAATAGATTAATATTTTAAGTTATTAAATTATATTGCAACCATCAACATAAGAATTTTGTTATATAAGCCTAAAAACCTTAGAGCGATTATTTGTCTAACGCATATTCGAAATACACAATGAAATTATGAATGAATTTTACAAAAAATATAAAGCAAACAATAAATGTTTACTCTGCGTCATTAATATTAGGAAAAAAGTTCATTCAGCCGACGACTCACCTGCCCCAAAAGGGTCCGAAAAATTATTTTTTATTAAGAACAAACCAATAAATCCGATAAGCGCTATAAATTTTCTATTCAACGAATTTGTATAATTCGTAGGCGGGTTAATCTTGAAAAGAGATTTTAGTATTTTCCCATACTGGCGTGTAAGATGGCAAAAAAGTTGTTTTTTATGTCTAACTTAGTCACACCCTGTTTCACAGTGACCACTTTTTGAAATATCTTTTTTTTACGTGAGAATCTAAACAGTTAAGGTTTTTTGTATAACCTCTAGAAAATGATTATAAGACTTGTAAATAATTATTTTTGCCCTTTATTAATAAATTTGTAGACCCGCGCGGCTTCGCCCGCTAGAACTGTACGAATATTTAATTAATATTATTAAAGTATATTGATGGAAAAATGGTTCTACCAGAGCGAGGTAAAGAAAATAATTCATTACACTGAGTTTACAGTCCGACTTTGTCTCACAGTTGCACGATCACTTCAATTGGGAGTCATATCAGCTTCACGTTGTATCCCGCACACAGCAGGGTAGGCGGAGGGAACTTAATGTTAAAACACCGTTCCCCACTTTCCTCCGAGTTGTGGAGGCATTGTGTGTTGAGTGGCGGAACACAATGCCGTACTTTGCATTGGGAGTCATCGATACATCATTGGGAGTCATATTATAATTATAGTAATAAATAATACCCTAAGTGAGATTGTAAAATAATAAGCGCGTCTAGATTTGTTCTAAATGCTACGTAGAGCAGTCGAAGACATACTTTTTGACTTTTTACTTTTGACAATTGCACCTATCGCTCGAATCTTTCAATATTTTCTATATAGAAGTGTAAATTATATATTCTTAATACAGTGGGGCCAACAAGTCGTGACCGCTCTAAATTTATATATTTTTTTTTATTTTTGCGCAAGAATAAAAAGATCATAAGTAAAATCCGAAAATGTAATCTACACACCCATCTTCAAGACGGTCATGACTTTTTGACCGTACTATACCTACATATAACGACAGTAAAATTTTGCAGTTTTAAAATATTACTCGGTGACAAATAAAGGAGTCACGCTGTGTGTTTGTCGTGGACTTCCGACTTTTGCCAAATAATGCGCGATGTCGGTACGTGGGAAAATGTCTTAATATCTGTATTGAGTTTATTATCTATCTTATTAAAGGGCTTTTGAATGGTAATTTAAACTTAATAAGATATATATATTTTTTTCAGAACTTACGATATTTGTTTGATCATGATTTCATTTTGTATAAATTTTACTAAATTTAACTACCTAGTAGGTTTAATTTATTTTAGCTTCACGTTGTTTCCCGCATCTATCAAGTTAGGCCGAAAAAACATAGTGTTAAGACACTCCGTTCCCCATTTTCCGCGGCATTCAGGAGGTATCAACCACACAACCTTCCGCGCTTATAATCGCACGTGTGCCTATGCACCACGACTGGCCTCTACCTACTGTACTTGGTTAATAAGAAATAAATTTTAGATGAATTGATTTAGTTTATTTAAAAAAAAAAAGATAAACACAATGAGTGATGAAGCACAAGTGTAAAAGTAAAGTGTTTTGACATTAAGTTATTTTAGCCTATACTACCTATCCATACGTGGCGTACAGCGTGAAACATAAAAAAAAAATATCGTCATATGACGTAAAAATTAACGACTCACACCTATAAAACTGTCAATAATCGTATTACAATTAATTATACAACTATATTGTATAACACATAATGCCTTTAAATTTCGCAAAAATCTTTTTAAATCACAAGTGTGTCACTAAGCGTGGAGTCAAAATATTTAACAACGGCTAATTGTTTGTCTGTCTGTACGCATTCATATGTGACCGGAAGTCACTTCTTAAACTTCAATTTTGCTTGCGTAATTTTTTTTCGTTGGATGATGTATCGATACACTGTCTACACTGAGCTCCATAGAGTTTTTATACAGAAAAATTGAATTTTGCCTTTAATATAAAGATATTTCTAAATGGTATAATAAGCTAGTAATATTTATATGACAGTATAGTAATAAGTTAGAGGCTATCGTGATGCAGTGGTACAGCGACTAAGTGTGAACACAACGGTTGTGGATTCAATCTTCACTCGGGTAATAAGTGAATTTAAACAATTTTCTATACCCCAATCGAATAAACAAAAGCTGCGCCTCTTAGGCTTACTTTACTTTAACTGACTTTTTAATCAATTATATGATTCAATAACACCTTTAAATATTTCTGACAATGATATTTTTGAAACAGACTGGAACGAGCATTTGATGATATAGATATAGATATTTGTATATTTAAAGGCTTCCAGTATATTATAATACATATTACTTGTGTGGGACCTAGTATCTAATATATATATTAATAATATATATATTAATAATCGGTGAGAAAAGTAAAAAATATATATTTTAAAAGAGCAATAATTTTATGTATATTCTTCTTAGGTGATAGCTGCTTGTGCGACTGACGCTCCTGACTTTTTATTTAACTGAACGATTCAAAACTATTTGCAATAGAATAATTTAATAAAGCACAATTCGGTCTCTTAATCCATTTGTAGGCGGATTGTAATGACATGCTTTATTTTTTTTTTAATTATTGGGAACTCTATAAAAGTGGAGGCCAGTCGTGGCGTAGCGGTACAGTAAAATAGACTGATTGTGGGTTCGATCTCCTGGGAGGAAATTAAATATGGATTTTTTGGGGCTTAACGACATAATTTTAATAATACAGAAAATTTAAAATTTTCATTATTTGGTTACTTTCCCAGATGATATCATTTACGGATAGGTACATTATTAAACAGTGACGCGTCTAATTAGCTTTATACAAAGAGAGGACTAAGATCGGTTTGTTGATATATATGAATTACTAAATAATATTCGCATGTTAAGTGAAATAAACAAAGTGAACGAATTGAGGATGAGTTACATTGTCTGTCTCAGATATAGGTGCCTGCTTTGCGCTATACGCTACGGTTGCGTCAACATGGCGACGTGTGAAATAACCGCTAATATTCACCGATAGAATAAACCTATTCTTTGTATTAATATGAAACTAAAATTAAACCTTATAAAGCACATATTGATTGCCACTACTTTTTGTTCGCTTCACGTTGTATTCCCACATACAGAGAATTTAATAGGGAAAATCTAGTGTTTAGACACTCTGTTCCCCACGCACCGTCTAATTTGGAGACATTGCGTGTTGAGTAGCAGAAATCAACACCACATTTTGTCTGGTTAACAAAGCGAGAAAATGAATTTAACTCATTTCAACAAATGATAATCGAACCTACGATCGTCGCGTTTGCAGTCAGACACCGTACCTATGAGCTATGGCGCCCCTAAACTGAACTAAACTAAATAATTTTGTTTTATCAATAAAAGTACATTTGTCCATTTACAAAACACAAAATGCGACAAACTACTTATCCAGAGCAACTAACCGCGTGTAGTTTCAGCAATTTTCAATTCAAAACTTTACCACGGTGATAAAGCTGTAACTTTTTAATAAGTGCTCGGAACTTTGCAAACTTTACTAAGTTTTCCACGTAATTGTTTCTGGTAAAAATTAATTTAAAGAACACTGACTACTACTCAGTAATATTTTTAAAACTTTTATTAATGGGCAAAGACTTCCTCTATTCATTCTAGGTCTAATGTTATTACGATAGATAAATACATATTTTCTTTACAAGAATTTTATATAAAGTTAGGATATGTTAGCGTTCTTAATTGTCAATAACAAAATGAATATGTAATTAAAATAAAGCGGGGTTCAGACACTTGCAAGTGCGTAGCCATGTGTGCCAAAATAAAAACTTAGCATAATTACTTATGTATATCACTTAAATTCGTTTTATTATACCAATTATACTTATACCATGTTAATATGTGGCTAAAGTGAAACAAAATGTAATTTTAAAATATAAAATTTATTCCTTAATTTCTCTGATTGTAAAAATATCGTTGCACACATTCCTATTTACAAAAATACCATTATTTCTAAATAATTTGTTCTATCAAAATTATTCTTATCCGTTTCTTTTCTTTAAATATACGTACAAAAGCCACAAATTAAACAGCCTAATAAATAATTAAATTGATCTAGTTTTTTAATATCCGTATAGATAGGGAAAACCATTAACGTGTGGTACCGCAGACAAAGGCACAAATACGGGCATCATACGTTCGGCTTGAAGGTAATGCGTTCTAGTATGTTTCTTCAAATGGTCTCTTCTTCCGAATTTCTTGCCACAAGTGGGGCAAGGATACGGTCGCACTCCTGAATGTATTCTCTTATGTCTGGTCAACTCTTCATTTCTTGTGAAACTCTTTCCACAGTTCTTTTCGTCACATTTATATGGTCTTTCTCCAGTGTGGATTCGAATATGACCTTTTAGCTGACCGTTGTTAGAGAACCCAACTTGACAATGTGGACATTTATACTTCTTTGGCCTCTGTTTTCGTGCATTTAAAAGTTTTGCTTCGTTTTCTTGGTGTAATATTCTCGCGTATTCTAGTTCCATAGCATATCCTTGCGCTAATGATTCTAGTAAGAGAGGGTCAGTTGGTGGCACACCAAGCGTAGTAGCAATATCCGTTGACATATATTCGGAAATATAATTGTGACCATACATATTTGGTGGTAGAGTGTTTGGTGGAAACATATGTGGCAGAGGCGGAGTTTCCAATGGTTTTTTCTGGGCTTCTGTAGCCTTTTCCTTTTTGATAGAGTTTCTTGGTTCTTCAAGTAATCTGTCGCAACACAAGCTTAGACTTGCTACTGGTGAATCCGAAGTGTCTAGAGATTTTTTAATTTTCACTTTTGTGTGCTTATCTTCTCCGTTATCTAAAGTTGTCGTAGATACAGTGTCATCTTGATAATTATTACTGTCGGTTTTCTTAAATGTACCGCGTATTTTTCTCAGACGACTCTCACGTTTCTCATCTTTTATTTTCTTTAGATCGGTGGCTCTTATTTTACTTTTGTCACAAGTTTTACTTTGTTCTTCATTTTTGTCATCACTCACATCCCAAGGTCTAAAAAGTCTTGAATAATTTTGTTGTACAGATAGCATTTTCGTGAAAACTATTAGGATGATCTCACACACGATCAATTGGCAGACTGGGACCCTTTCTCGATTCAACAACTTTTATATACATTTCTTTAACAATAAATTTAATAAAAGCGCCCAAAAGTAGAGGGATAACCGATACCATTGAATGAATGAAAGAGACGAAATATTTTTCAATTGTTGCACACTTAAAGTTGGCTTAAAGTTTTTGGCATATCACTCAAAGGCCCATACAAGAATTGTAATCTTTATATCTATACACGTAGAATATATTTTTTCGTGTATCTCAATTGTAGTGTTGCTCTTTTGTGTGTTAAGTTGTGTATCTTTGAGATAGGGGTGTGTAATGTTATTTATGTTGATTTTTGTGCGTCGTCCGGAGGCGGGCTTGGGGGCAGAGCGCCATGCTCGAGTGGTCGCGGCCCTCGCAGCTGCTAGCGTGTTTGTTTTAATGGTTTCGATTGTTGCGGTTCTGGATTTATGTGCTACATACACGCGATGCACAATGCGAATATATAGAGACCCGTTGTGAATATGATCAATACAACGAATTTATTTTTAAGACACGCATGTTCAGAATACGTACATTTTAAGCATAGTATATATAATATTTTAAGTAAGTAATAGTTACATTCATTTAAAAAAAACCCAACATGATTTTTTTTTCATTTGATATATTACTTGAAGTACCGGCTTTAATATAAAGATTTTCAGATTTTTTCCTGAATTAATACTGTTAGATACTAAATGAAAAATTCCTTAATTCTAGGTCAACCAGAAGTACCCTATGAATTTTGATTCTCTTGATAGTGTCGGAATATGCGTTTTTTGCAATATATACGGCCATATCTTTTTTCTAAGTAAATATAAAATACATTTTTTATCAGGAAATCATGAGGCCATAGATGTAAGAATATAGTTTGAATTTCAATTCGATATCCTCCAAGCGTTCCTGAGATAAAGAGTCTTGACAGACAGACGGACAGACAACAAAGTGATCTTATAAGGGTTCCTTTTTTCCTTAAAAAGGTACGGAACCCTGAAAATGCACTTTGTTGCATTGGTTGCAACAACTATAAAGGCAATAACTATAAAGTTATTAGAATTAATTTTTTCAGCTTCACTCTGTCGACAACCAATTTAAACTTCATTTTCGGAAACTGGCTTCAAAAACAAGAAAATAAAAATAATTCATTCTTGCAAATAAGAATCTAACCCACAACCTTCGCGCTTACATTCAGACGCTGAGCCATTACGCCACGATGGATGGAATTTAATTAATACAGTCCAAGCACATGAATTTTCTATTCTAATAAATCACTCAAACAGCACAATAGTTTAACAATTTCGTTCAAAGTTGACTTTGTTAGCTACAATAACATACATTTCCTGGTTTATCACAAAAAAGTCCGCAAAATTTGATCGAAAGCATCAATCTAAACAAGTAGATATTATACAAATACAATAGATTTGATTGCAGTGCTTTGGACAGTTTCCCAAAGAATCGTGGATTTGGTGTGATCTGTCAATTTTTGGTGTCACATGATGGATTGATTGCGAGCGTTTTAATAAAGTTAATGCATTTTTTTTTATTTGTACAATAATATATTTTTTTTATATTTTACGTTATTTTGTTAAAAGAAAATATTTTATAGGCATAAGCTGTAGAAATTATTATGCGTCAATATAGACTTATAACATTGAACTCGTAGCACCTCTCCAATATGCATTTAACCAATGGTTGTCGGTGTAGCTCCCATTAAGTTGAATTTTATTTATAATTAAATTGTGGACCGTCGCACCACAGCGGCACAGCATCTAACTGTAAATAGATAGGTTGAGGTTTCTATTCTAATCAGGGGAAAGAATCAGTTGGAATTCCTCGCTCTGGTTCCAATACAAAGATCACATTTCTTAACAGGCAATCTCGCTAAAATTAAGCAAAAAGTAGGGAACAGAGTATCTTAATACTGAGACCCCTTTACCTACATTACTTTATAATGAAATGACATCATCCGCTTAGAGTGTAAACCTGCTAAATCCGTATTTCGTTTTTCGTTATCTACATTTTTATACTATAACTGTAAAAAAATACAAAATAGACCTCTATTTTATTTAATATAGTAATATAAAATAGAGGTCAAGTTAAAAATAAAGTTCAATTTAAATAGAGAGTATTAAACCAAAAAGTTTTCACCTAGTAGCCTTATTGAGTATTTCCTATTATTTTCTCGCTGTATCCCGCTCGCCCGCTGTGACCTGTTATTTTTTAGAACTATAATTTCTATTTCCTTGTGAGGCTGGTCGTGGTGCAGGGGACATAATGTGTGACTGCTTGTGGATTCGATCCTTACTCGAGGAAAGAAATATTTATTAAATTTATATTTTCATTTATTCGCCCGGGTGTCGAGTTGCGTCACTCATTACGCAATGCCTCCAGAATTTGGCGGAAAGCAGGGAACGGACTGTCCTAACACTAGATTCCCTCTGCCTATCCTGGTGTGTGAGGGACACAGCGTAAAGCTTTAATTAAATTTTTGACTTAAATCTTTTAAAATAAAATATAACATAAATATATAACAGAAAAAATAAAATATACATCTTAAAAAATATAAATCTTAAAAATATGCATTGAATTGCGTATGCTAGAATATCTTTTTTGAAAGGAGGTCATCATCTGTAATAAAAGAACAAGTAGGGCCAATTCTAAAGATTCGATACATCAAGATTTTGACTTTTTAATTTTGAGTATTTCGATGTTTTTTGAGCACGCCTTTATACTGCGGGCCTGAGTGATCGATATGCCGTTATACAATTTTATATTTTTGATTTCGTTACAATAGTGACTAAAAATGAAAAAATATAAATAATATTTTTTGGCTAAACTTTAGTTCAGTTCAGTTCTTTATTTATGGCACTTCGAGCGTGCCAGTTGAGCTCCAATCACTTCGCCAATGTCATGTTGTGTGTTTAACTAAAGTACTCTTTTGAAGAACGTGACTGTCTACGTGACGCAACTTTTCCGATCCTTATGTCATCGAAGCTAAATACCTTCATACCATTTCCCGCACATCGCAGGGTACGCTGAGGGGAACCTAGTGTTATGACATTCTGCTCCCATTTGAACACTTCTTCGCTTTGAATCCCTTAACACTTTCCAACGAAAATATTTAAGAAATTATAACGAGGTGTTATGACATCGTTCTGATAACGTTTCATGGAAACCATTGTTCTAGATATCCTTCTTAGTCTAAGTTCAAAGCGAGTAATATCCGCGAGGAAACACAATTACACAGGTATAAAAGAATTATATTATATGCAGTGATTGCAGAATGAAACACGTGAATAATTCAAATGTTCTACGTATAATATGTAGAACGATACAGATGGTTAGGTTCATTTAAAATGTTAAGAAAATATTTTTAATACAGATTTGATCTATTGTAGACAAAGTACAGTGTTAAATTTCGCCACTCAACACCAATTGGGACGATGGTTTGAAATTAGGCATAAAAGGGGCATTCCTCTATCTACTTTGCTACGGGAAAAAGCGTGAATTTTAAAAATTTATTGTAATAGGTACTTAGAACATTTAATATTTCGTATCTCCTTCTGTTCTTATTTTATTTATTGCGATTAAACACCACCAATCGCCATATTAATTACATTTAAATATTTAAAATATGTGTTACTTATTAAATAGCTTTATTGTGTGTAGTTCGATACTTAAAACATAAAAAAAGTTGCATAATAAAAGTTTACTTATTTATCATATTCAAAAAACTTACCCATTCACGAATTTCGTTTTAATGGACTCGAGTCGTAGTAAATTTTAATTTCTATATAAAAATCATATAAATCTTCCAAACACAAAGTTTAGTGTATTTCAATAAGATTTAAAGGAATTTCCTAAAAGCGTGACAACTTTATAAGGTTCGCATGTTTTTTCTTATAGTATTGTACTTATCGATTACTACGCTTGTCGAGAAATGCCTGAGTTTTATCAATGGGCGACGTAAAGTTATACAGGGGGTTAAATTTATGATAGTAAAATGTGTAGCGTAGGTGGCGGTCCGTCTATCTGTTTGTAAAAGTCTGAGGAATTACGTTATATATTTCTAAGACAATTGAAATTGACACATTGTAAATTGTGGAACAAAATGCCTTTACTAGTTTATTAACCCTGCTATATGCAGGATAGAGCTTGAGAGAAATGTATGCAAATCAATGTCATTATTGGCTTTATCGTTTTTTATAATTTTTAATTTTAAGTGTATATATGACTCTTATAAGTTCGAACATTGCTTTTTATTTTATAAAATATACTTGAATATCACAGTCGTTAGCAGTATTTCATCATTACATAACAAACAGCAGAAAACAAAATATATTATAAAAAAATTGTTGTTGTTATATAATTAATAGTAGCCTATTCTAAGGCTACTATTAATTATATAGTATATAACTATTTAAATAATAGATACATATCAAAAGAACACACTGTATAAATTTCGCGATATTCTGTGTGGTCTACATTTGACCACAACCATGTTAGTTTAGAACAAAATACGCTATAAATTTAAAAAGGCTGACAACTCATTGTCCTCGATATCTTCATTGATGGCGCAGACAGACGGACGCCGTGTGCTTTTTATGTATGCGTCAAATAATATTGTAAGAACGTAACTTGTTTAGTATACGTACAAATATTGTGACGCTAGTAAAAGTCTCTTTCAATGTTATTGAGCTTTAGTAATTATCGGTTTTATTGTAAATTGGCGGTTGTAGGTTCGATCCTCGCTCATTTTCGTTTCCTCGCTCTGGCATCAAGGCAAAAGCTCGGCGTTGAGTTCCACCATTTAATACGCAATACCTGGAAAAAATCGGCGAAAAGTGGGGAACGTGTCTTAACAATAGGTTCAGTCTGTCTATCCTGCTGAAGGCCGGATACAGATTAAAAAAAACTGAAAAAAAAAAACTTTTAATCAATCGTCAATTAATAAAAAAATCTTTAATCATAGTTGAACTAGAAACACAAAACCGATCACATTCAATCAGATTGTCTTTAATCTGTTGATCTGTTACTTAGGAATATATATTTTTTAAATATATTGAAAATATGTATATTGAAAAAAATAATAATATTAGTTTTGCGAGTTGTTTATTTAAAATGTTATACGTTTCCTTTTTGCTTGATAGCAATAAATTTGGACTGTACTTGCTCAGTTGGACTTAATTATTTAGCTTCACACTTAATCAGAGCAAATGGAACACCAAGCGCTCTCTATGGTGTTTTCCCCTTGTCCACTGGCCTCAATCTCTTCAATAAGTCCTCCGAAGGTTCCTTATTAGTGACTTTTTAAGCAACCTTTTTCTAGTATCATCGATACTATGTTCTCGTAGGTCTATCGGGACGTTCCCCTGTCTCGCTAACCATTCTTAGACTAATCGGACTTAGTAAGCCCTTATAAAAAAATCGATCATTGTGAGTTGATCTCGCCTATCGATCCTCCGTTAACTTTTCACGTTCGCGAAACGTTTTCAGATCGGGGAATCGAAATTAATTTTAATAATAACTCCCCTGAGTGATAATTAAACATACAGCCATCGTGCTTAGAGTCAGAAGCAGGCAGACTACGCTACAACGACCTTAGTGCATACATAATAATTTTATTGTATTAGCTCGTATAATACAAATAAAGTCTGCCATTTTAAAATATACCTATATAATTGTTTTTATTTTATATTTGAATTGAAGAGATTTAAAAGTAAGTGTTACAAGCCAAGCTCACCACTTAATTGATTTAAACAGTAGTGTCACCGCAACACGAAGGGGACCAGGGTCGGTGGGAGGAGCCTTCTCCCCTCGCTTCGGTTACTGGAATTATTATTTTTACTTTGATTTGTAATGGAAGAGAAAACTGGAGTTAAATGACGATGAAAATGTTCAAAGTATAGAAAAAAATTAAATTGGTTTTGTATTTAGGAAAATTCAGCAAGCGGTTTGACTGATTTTGCCTAGATTTGCTTATGTACATATTTTTTAAAAATTTTAAATATATAAAAATTGGTTTAAAAATTTAAAAATTTTATAACTACGTTAAGAAATATTTAAAAAAACGTGATACGTATATGAATTATAAAAGATACAAAAAAATGCCATTGTCCTTTTTTTTGCAGCAGGATAGGCAGAGAGTTTCTAGTATAAGGTATCTCAGATCTCACTCAGTTTTCCTGCTAACTTTCAGATTTTCAGATTTCTGCCTCTCTACTATGTGCTAACATAACATGAAGCTAAAAATAATACCCTACAAGTTTTGGTTATGCGTTGTAGTTTAGTTGTTCTGTTATGATTCTATACCTAGTTTTCTTGTCTTCGAAATCAATTACTACCATGGTTAATAGAGATATATGCAAAAAGCTCCATTAATATTTGTCAATAGTATGCGTTTATAGACAATCAGACAAAAATTATAAAACTAGCGCAGTGGGATAGCGTCTGATTGTAAACGCGACGGTTGTGGGTTCGATCTTCACTTGAGGGATTAAATTAAAATTACGCGGGATACAGCGTAAAGCTGTTACGCTGTATCCCGCACACAGCAGGGTAGCCAGAGGGAACCTAGTGTTAAGACACTCCGTTCTCCACTTTTCGCCGAATCCTGGAGGCATAGCGTTTAATGGCGCACCTGCGGTGCACGGCTTCACGGTGCATAGGGAAAACTATCTTAAATTTACGTTCCCTCAACCTCTCTGATACATAAAGTAATCTTGTTAAGACACTGTATTCTCTGCTTACCATTAGAAATCCAGACAGAGTTGAGGAACGACTCTCAACGCCGCGCTTTTACAAAAAATATACTTCCAAGTGGGAATCGAACCCACAACTATCGAATATAAAGCCAGAGGCTGTCCCACAGAACCACGATAGCCTCTTAAAAAAACAATGTCACTTGTATGACATTTCGAAATGAACACATAAAACTATTATATTCGTTCTAAGCCTACAATACGACATTGTCGGCCCAACAGTGATTCGCCACATCAATACTTGACCGCTCCAATTTACACCATTGTCACTTTGTCGGTCTGTCGGTCTGTCGGTGAATCGGCAAAGCATTTACTTACTTACCTTGATGCTTTACGCGTCATCTACTTTCCTTTGAGTTGAGTGAATGACTTTAGAGGACGACTTTGTACAGTTTTTAGTTCATATTATGTTTATGGGATACTTGTTTATGATGATTTTATAATAGTCATATCTTACTTTAAAAAGTGTAATTAGCAGTATAACTTCTTTTTTTATATGATGTTAGATTTATACCTAAATTTAACAATTTCAATATTATACTTGAGGCCAGTCGTGGCGCAGGGGCACAAAGTGTAACTGATGTGGTTGTGGTTTCGATCCCCACTCGAGCAAGGGAAATATTTATTTACATTTATTTTTTCATTTCTTCGCTCTGGTGTTGAGGCAAAGCGCGGGGTTGAGTTCCGCCACTCGACACGCAAAGCCTCCAGTACTCGGCCGCTACGTTCACATTTTTATACGTTTTCTAAATAAGTATTTTTCTTTTCGAAGTATGGATTAACACTTTAAAAATGTTAAAAAGACATAACATTTATGTGGTACGCATGGCTGTAAACATGGCAGATATCCCAATGGTAGTGAGTAAATCAAATTGTGTGTAATACAACATCACTTGGACTTTTCATATCTTTGGAGACTGTGTGTGGGAAGGAAACAACGTCATTAAGTCTATTTCAATATATTTTTTAATGTTATAAAAATATTTCTAATAATATTTAATTAATTATTATCGATATGTATACTAATATTATACAGCTGAAGAGGTTAATGCTGAAATCAAGAACTACTGATTTGAATTTAACGAAGCATTTGTCAATACTATGCCATTTATGGGGCTAGGTTATATCATGTCACGTTTATCATTTCGATTAAACTAACTGCATCTGCGATTGGAGTTACTACGGACATTTAGGATGTGTCATGTGTCATATACAACTTTTAGCCGTTTCTATTTGACCACGTGGGCTATTTTTTATTTTTACGATATATAAATATAACAATATATTGTTTGGCCTCAGGCGGTTCAGAGCTGTTATATATTACTTAGAATTATACTCTTTTTTTAATTGTAGGTAACTGATTTAAAAAAATAAGCAATTAAAAAATATTTCTCACAGTGCACAGAATAATCTATGAAAAGCTAGAAACCTGAAATCGTGCTCGGTATATATAATTTTTCAGCCAAAATGTGGCCGTCTGGCAACACTGATTACAAACAAACCTCATACCGTAAAATTCATGTTTCCATTCATTACATAAGTGACGTTTTACAATGTTAATATTGACGTATGGTTATAGATCTGTCTTTTAAATACATGGTAGCTTCACATTTCGGCACGTTTGTTACATTATTCTGTGTTCACTTTAACGTGCCGTCTTGTACCTGGGTATTAGGAATAATATTCTTGATACTTGAAATTTATAAGTTTTTATCATTACTCATCCTGAATTGTGGTTTATAGACGAAGCAAATGAAGCAATTTATTTATTTATTTATGTTATATTTATAGTTTAGGTACCCAATGTTACTTACTAGAACTAGTTAAGACTGAGACCAAGACATTGGTACCAAATACATTTGTAAATATTATTAAGTCAGGCAAGTATAATAAACAGCGTAGAGTCACTCTGGTGTCACTTTTATATTGTGCATTGCGTCGTAATTCACTATTGAAATATATTAAAACAGGAAATTATGGATCAAAATATGAAGAAGACATCATATTTTGATTTATAATTGTCTTATTCCATTAAGCATATACCAATATCACGTGTTATGACACGTAACGACACGTAAAACTGACTTGAAATAAGATACCTGATGCCAGCCTGGCCTACTTTTTCGGGTACAACGTAATTAAATAAATAAATAACTTATAGTTTTCTACTGAAAAAATAAATTTAAAATCTCTCTATTTCTAGCAAAATATCAAGATGTGTTACCCAACTAATCTATTCAAGTACCGCGGGGGCGGAGCGCGGTGTCTTTGTGTGTTTGTTTGTGTAATATTCGCACCTTTACAGATGTCATCGTATTGCGGAAAAATCAAGCGTGAATTGTGGATAAGGGTTACACCGACGTTACGTGGCCACTTGTGACACATATCTATTTAAAATGTTTAAGTGACATTGAAAATTACACGTTTCAAATTTTTGTTTGTTATCTTTAAATAGTATTTTGAAAATAAAATCTCTTCCCATAGATGTCTGCCTCAAGCTTTTTCTAAGCAATTGGTTTTATGTGATTTTTACTATAGACAGAGTAATTCAAGATGAAGAGTACAATGATAAATACTAGAATGTTAAACAAAAAAGAGGATATTATTGCCATTTGAACAAATTGTTATAGTCCTAAATATTTTTTTCTATATGCTGAATGAATAAAACGTTGCGTTACCTTCGGCTATTTTATGGATATATAAGAAAAACGAAAACGGAATAAAAAAGAATAAAATAAATAATAAATCATAAAAAGTTTGATATTTTGTTTATTTAATAGACTACATAGATTAGATAGTTAACTACAGTCGAAGACCATCTACTATATAAATTTAAACAATAACATTTAATTTTTTACATTTTAAAGTGTTGTTCCACACGTACCAGAGAAAAATACTTTTTAGACAACATATAAAAATTCCGCTACCTTAAATTTTTATTTTTATGTTACCTAAAAATTGTTTGAATAACATGTTATTTGTATTAAAGTAATGATAATAAAATAATATTATTCTTATAATATTCTCATAAAAAAGTTACTTCGCTAAATAAATCTACGAAAAGTAAATGTCCCGATCAATCATCGTATATTTTGGTGGCAACAACAGCGCCTCTAATGTTTAAAAGCTTCGCGATATATTGAGATGGATAGCCCGCTAACCCTTTGAAGCGAGGCTAGGAATAAATTGAAATAAAATAGTATTAAATATTTAAAATTCTAAAAAACTACTTTGTTAGTAAATGTATAATCTTATATCTTTTGACATTAGACTACTATAAGAGTAATCTGATGTAGATATGCCATAATCATGTATTTCATCGAGGCAAGTCGTGGCGCAGGAGCCCTACAATCGTGCGATTGTATTCGCGACAAGCTGTGGGTTCGACTCCCAGTCGAGGAAACGAAATATTTATATTTTTGCTTTGATAAGTTCCGCCACTCAAAATGCAAAGACCCCAGAATTTGGCAGAATAATAAATGAAATGTACTTCATGCGGTCAAACCGCGAACCAAATACATACCTACCTATATTATTTAAAATATTGAAATATTGATAAACTCTTATTCCTTTGTAGCGTTTCCTTTTCTTTGTACCTACTAGGACTGAAAAATAAAAATAATTTAAAAGTAAACGTCCGAGTGGAAATCAAATCCGCAACTATGGCAGTATTCCTAAAAAAAATTAAAACTAAATATAAGTTATAAATCGCGCTCTCCCTCTACACGTGCGGTGGCGCGGCGGTCAGCACATTTCCGCGCCGCTACACACCATTGTGAAATACCATTTGTTATTCTTTTATGATATTTATATAAAGATCGATACTATGGTCCTTGAGAAACGATTGGATTTGATGCGCTTTTTTCGCATTACATACTAGAAGCGAATTCTATTAAATGATTTTTAATATTTCTTTTAACGTAGGTTCATCTTTGAGACTTAGAGAGAAACCATGCAGCCTACGATAGCGTTATCACTAACTAAAATTAATAATTTGAAAGTCATATAAAATCAAAATTGAAGTTTTAAATTATTAAGGTAAAATGTTTCGGCTATTTACATTAATTGAGTTGTTGTATAGTAGTTTCTCTATTATAGAACCAACAAATATTTCTGACACATAATATAATATTATTTTAGTGAAATACAAATAAATAAATATAGCCAAAATGTCTCAAGAAGCAAAAAAAATCCGTATATTAGGGTATCACGTATTATAGCAAAAAAACTTTTTTGATTTTATTACATAGAAAGATAGCTATAGCTGTAATATAAATTATATAAACGTCGGCGACTGTCACATGTGGCCACATGACAATGGTGTTCGCGCATCTGCTAGGAAATTCTGACACGGGCCGTCTCTACATATAATAATATGTAGAGACGTTGATAGAAAACATTTTTTGATTCCGCGATTATAGCGTAGGGCGAATGAGCTAACTCCCGTAACTTTATAGATTCGTATATCGTTTTTCGATTTTAAGAACGAAAATTTAGTTTTTTTTTTAAGATACCTCTTACTGCTTTCCTGTATTCGTTACGAAGCTTATATGCCATATTTTCGGTTTTGCAGTCAGTTGTTTCAGGCTGTATATTGTCTGTCATTGTCATATATTCATTAAATTGGCACTATGGGCTCCATGTACAAACAGTTTTACTTGTGTTTGTACATTGAACAATTACTCGTAACGACGAGACTCGGCTTAAGAGGTGAAGCGAATGTATGTACCACACATGGGGCGAAATTAATGTCATCACGTCTCATATTTGAAGTGAATAGTTATGTACTAACTATCCACTTCAAATATGAAACGATGATGACATTAGCTGCTTTGGGTGTACGGACCGCCCAGTAAAAGGAATCGTCATCTTCCTAGTTCCAGAATAAGTCAGTAGAGGCAGATCAAAAGGAAATTCTGATGCTGATGTATCCGGTCAAATGCTATTCTGATGCTGACTACTATCCTCAGATACGATTAAATGAACACAATGGGGGAGAGGGACTGTTCTTAAAGAATCTGAATGTAGATATTAAACTAAAATATTCAATTAAATAATGTACGAAATTATGCTTTTATCTGGAACATTTACAAGTTACAAAACCCTTTTCTTTCTTCGGTGTAAGAGAATTATAATTACAAATATTTTTTCACTAGTCAAGTATGATGTACGATTCGTCACACCGCATCGCCCCGTCACACGATTACCGAAATCAAATATTCAATTACTTTCAACGCTAACCAAACAAATCACTCTCCACCTAACTGATATTTAGGCTAAAATAACCTTTATTTCTATTTAGATAAGCAATAATAATCGTTTTATGAAAATAAATGATGTATAGAGTACTTAGTACAGATAGCTCTGTTGAAAAGCTCGTGAGTGCATTAGCCATTGTGGACACCAACAATAACTGCCATTGACATAAGTCAACGGTTTTCAAAAGAAATGCCATTTTATATTTATTATGTTTTTATTGAAAACTCAACTTTACTACTTACAAAATAAGAGTTTTGCAAGTTGTAGTCGTGTAATGGTAATATTACAATGGAGTTGTACTTTTTTTTTCGGCGACGCTCAAAATTGGGTTAGGATTTAGAAGTATTATGTCTCCTTAAGTGTTTGACACTTGAAGAGTACAATGTTTACGAGTTTTTGTTTTGTAAGCCGATCACTTAGTATCGGTTATTGTTTTGTTTGAGACAGGTGTGAAGATGTGTTTTTTTTCTTGTATTTTCGTTTTCGTATAACAGTTTTGGGGATTTGCCGTTATAACACTTTTACTTTTAGGTTTAATTTGCCTAAGGAACATACCTACCTGGTACCTAATTGGAAATCCACAACGACTCTACATATTAATTTATATATCTCGTTTTGTGCAACAATGACGTAATTGCACTTAAAAAAAAAGATTAAATTAAAGTGAAATATGTACGCGGAGAGACTTTTTACCGACGTTGATTGTATCTCCTGCAATAAGCGTAATTTCACTTTTACCATGATTTCTTCACTCTCTGATATGTAGTACTTGATGGATTTTAGTAGTATATATTTGTAAATTAATGTTTATTAATTACTATATAGTATTCATTTGAGTTCGTCATGACGCAAAGGGACAGTGTATAATTATAAACGTGGTTGTGAGTTCTATCTCCACTCGAGATAATAATTATTAATTATGTTTAAATTATTTTCACTTTATCGCTCTAGTATAACTTAGTTAATAGAAACGACAACCTTCACAGGAAGCTTAACATAGAGTTCGTTGATAATATTATTAAGAAATATACCGACGCTGACGAGCACAGATTTCGTCATGTGAACGTAGACATTACCGACGTAGTGAGAAGACTCAAGAGAAGTATACCGTATGAGTTAGTGTAATGTGTAATAAATAATAGCAGACTAAATGTATTTGTATACATAAAAACCTATAATTAAGTATATTTCCCTTAAATAAAACCAATAAAAAAACTATTAATGGACACATCCTTATTGTAGTATGAGAATATTGTATAATTACAAATCTAGGTTAAGTTTAAATTACTCATTTGTCAATTTATGGCTAGATCGTCATAATATTATAAGTGTATGTAATTTATAATTTATCGCTCTGTTAGACCGTGCGCGGCGTTTATCTTCGCTGAGGTAGGCGGTGTATGGGGTACGGAGTGTCTTAAGAGTAGGTTAACCTGCTATACAGGATAATGCGTAAAGCTGTTTTTTAGTAAAAAACAATTCTACTATTATATAACAATTAATGTAGTTTAAAAAAAAGATAATTTTACAATTATTCGCACTATCCAAAGAATATATATACTTTCATTAATTATATCAACTTTCAGAGCCATTTCTTTTTTTTTATTTATACGTACAAAGAGAAGCACCCCAATAAGAGAAACGCAATGAAATAATAAAACTAATCGTACAAACCGCATCTGTTACGGCACACCCATACACTTAGGTACTTATTTGAATTTCGACCGACACCCAAAAACTCCCCATTTATTTAACTCAGTACATATAACACATTGTCACTAGTAAAATGTTATCATGGGAATTAAGCGTTACTTCTTTTTTTGTTATTTTAACAGTTTTTTTTTAAGTATCTCGCTGTATACCGTGTGTAGTGTAGGGAAGGCTGAGGGAACCTACTATTAAGACACAACGCTCTCCACTTTTTGAGACATTGCGTGTCCAGTGAAAGTTTGAGGAAATGGAAATAATTCGTTCTTCTCAGTGTGAATTTAAACCAGAAACGGTTCTGATCAACGAACCGCGTTTACAGTCGGATGCTGTGCTACTGCGCCACGACAGACGGCGCTACGGGACGGACGGTTACTTAAAGTCTTATAATATAATATATATCTATTCATTGATTTTATGAAAATATTTTATTATTTAATTCTTTTTCTATTAATACACGGATCCAGTGCAGTCCACTCCCCTATTCTCGAGAACTTATGGATTTATCGAACTAAAATTTACATCAAGTATCTAGTCATTTGATACAAATAAAAAGAATCTAGGTGGACCCTATCAATATAAAAGGGCGTTTATGTTTAGTGATATAAATGAGAATTTATAGTACAAAAAATGATATATCAATAAACTGTACAATAAAACTTATTATGATAAAAGTTTATAAATATATTTAAACTCTTTCTGAACGAAAGTAAGTCGACGTATCAACCAAATTATTAAATAAATTATAATATTATAAAATATTTCTGCAATATAATATTTAAAAGAAATTAAAAATTAAAATACCTCCACGCTGTATCCCGCACACAGCGGGGTAGGCAGAGGGAACCTAGAGTTAAGACACTCCTTTCCCCACTTTCTGCCGAATTTTAGAGGCATTGCGTGATGAGTGGCATAACTCAACGCCACGCTTTGCCTCGACACCAGAGCGAAAAAATGGAAATATAAATTTAAGTAAATATTTCATCTCCTCGAGTGGGGATGGAACCCACAACCAGTAGGTTTTATAGTCACACTTTGTGCCACTGCGCCACGACTGGCTTAAATATCATATTTGTACACAATAAAAGTCTTAAAAACCACTAATAGATTATTCTGAACTTACTTTTGAACAAAATTTTTAATGCCCAAATTTTAATAACTATGAAATTAATTTTATGTAACATGTGGGAAAAGTTGTTCGTGTTTATTTTTCTATTAAAACAGTAAGTAAAATCTTTACACAGTACTAAACAATATCACTCCTCACCTACATATATGCATTAAGATCTTTCAAAATTTTTAAATCGTTTTCACTAATAGCCATAGCGATTTAAGAGATAGATTTATATGTATAAAACGTATATACAATATTAGAATAGTAGAATATTAGTATATTGTGACACTAAAAAGAAAGCCAAAATTATGAACGTTAAAAATTAAATTCCAATATTTTTTGGACTAAATATGTAAGTATTATTAAATTCTTACTTTAGGGGATTTTGTAGTAACATCTTATTTTACTTATCCTTATAACTAGTCATACTCGATTTTATACTCTGGTGCCATTATAATTTAATACTAATTTGGTTATATAAGTAACGCCATCTATCGCTGAAATTAGTTTGTAAAATTGTATCACACTCATGACAGCCTTGCTTAGTTGACAAGTGTAGTAGATGGCGGTAAAACACGTTACTGTTGTTAGTTTTCATTCTAACAAGACATCTAATTTTGTTAAATACAATAAGAAATTTAAATGCATATCATAAAGAGAATATTTGAATTTCGTAAATATAATAAAATGATAATTAGAAACTAAATACGTATAATGTTTACAACTGTCACTTTTATAACTGTAATTATCAGTAATTAATTTGTTCTACTGACTTAATTTATTGGATTTAATATTTATTTTTCAAAACATTGCTAGTATTTTATGGGAGACAGAGAAAATATCTACTTATCGAACCATTACTTTTTTTACGTATTTGTCAAACGGAAACCGATATATTTATTCCACCATAGAAAGGAAAATTCTAGGTTTGTATTTATCTTCCTCTCAAGAATTGCGTATTTACAATATGTAAGTGATGTAGGGGCTGTCGTTGCCTAACAAAAATATTTTTTTAATTTGAACCAGTGGTTCCAGAAATTAGCGTACTGATCCAAACAAAACGTTCTGATATATGATGTTGGTATAAACACTTGTAGTGTGCATGTGTAAGTACGACTTATAGCAATAAATTCATAACTCACATATTTTATAAATATACATTCCTGTAAGATTTTTATGAGTTTCTAATTTGAAATTGTTTGTGATACATTAAAAAAATAATTGAACTCGAATAAAATATACTAAGGCTCGTACTTATGAACGACTCTCAGCTCTGACAGTGATCTCAATCTTAAGAATTATTTATTAGAACGGCTCAAAAAAGACAAAGGCCATTTTACATTAATATATTTTACTCTGGGACGTTCTTTTTATGATTAAAATTCACTTATTACTATGAAATTCATTTCATCTCACTAATTTATCTAACAAAATATTTTCTTAATTTAAAAATAGTATAGATAATATATTACAATTTGATATTATTTGAATAATAATATTATAATGTTTTAAGGCACTAAATATTAACTTTAGGTTCCCTCTTACCCTATTATAGACGAAGTAGAGTGTGAAATAGATTAAAAATCGATGGTCATACAACAATGAACATTATTTAATAGAAAAAAATAATTTGAAGCCGTCATAGCGGGGGGGAGCAACTCTGTGACTGCAAACTTGAAGGTTGTGGGTTCGATTTTCACTCGAGAGAATGAAATATTTAATGTTTCCATTTCGTCGATTTGGTAAAGGTTTAAGGTGTGGCGTTGAGTATCGCCTCAACACGCAATGCCACGAGAATTCAGCAAAAAATGGGGAACGGAAGTGCTTTAATAAGAAATTTTCAGGTCCCAGGTTCCCAGGTAGAGGGCTACCCTGCGACATGCGGGATTCAGTGTGAAAATAAATAAAATAAAAATGATTAAAAAATATATTATACTCTAAACTTTATATTAATTAAAATTAACTTGTAATAATATCATTTTCACTTGAAGACAATGATTATCCAAAAGCAATTTATCATTAAATTAAAATCTGAGAAAGATTTTGCGACGTTCCTTGGTCGCGTTTATTTTGTGTCAAAGGTTAAAAGGTCACGTCGTTGGCGTCTTGCCATGGCTTAGATACTGTTAAGAGCATCGCAATGAAATAAAAAATATAGGAAAATTTTTGGTAAAGTAAATCACAATCATATATGATAATATCTACCTACGAACATATTTAAGCTTAACAAACGTTTATAAGCCTAACTAGATTTCTTTAGTCCACTCTGCATCCCTCATATAGCCGGGTAGGCAGAAATAACTTAAAAAAAATCAAATCAGCTTCACGCTGTATCCCGCACACAGCAGGGTAGGCAGAGGGAACCTAGTGTAAGACACTCTGTTTCCCACTTTCTGCCGAATTCCGGAGGCATTGCGTGTTAAGTGGCAGAACTTAACGCCGCGCTTTGCCTCGACGTTTTTCGGCTTTGCCAGAGCGAAGAAATGGAAACATAAATTTAAGTGAATATTGCATCTCCTCGAGTGGGGACCGAACCCACAACCATTCGGTTTTACAGTCACACTTTGTGTCGCTGCACTACGACTGGTCAAGAAATAGCTTAGTGTAAAGATACTCAGTTTTCCGCTTTCCACTTCAATTTGGGACATTACATGTTGGGTGGCGGAAATCAACGCAACGAAAACGTACAACCATCAGGTTCTCAGTGAAGCAATACCACGATATCCCTTAGCTAAGATAAAATCCTAAAAAGTTATTTGAAGATTGCTATCAAAGAAATAAACAGTTACATCACTAACAATAACAATTATTATATAGTAATTAATTACTGAGATTTTCGATCATATAAACCACTCTTTTCTATTTTTTTTCGATTTTCACTTATTTCACAAATTTTATAAATTACCTAGTGAAACTCGTTATAACACGACAGTTCATTTTAATTGACTGAAGGCCAAAAAACTTACACTCTTTTTTGTTTTTTTTTCTTCTTGTTGTATCCCGCACATAGCAGGGTAGTTAAAAGGAACTTAGTGTAAAGATTGTGTTCTTCAGTTTCTGCCGATTTTTCGAGATAATGTGGGTTAAGTGGCGGAACTCAACGCCCCATTTGTCTCGTTAGAAAAAATGAAAATTTTAAATATTTCTTTTTGTCAGAGGGGCATGAACGCACAACCGTCTATTGCCATTTTTCCACCGTACTACGACGGTCTCAAAATATCCCAATTACGTTATTTCCTGCTTAACACTTTTTTCTGCATGTAGAGTACAGCATTAACACGCCACGTTACTTATTTTCCGACCAAAGCTCGACCGACTGTCTTAGCGCATTCAGTGGCAAAACTTAACGCTAGGTTTTATTTATCGGAGTGGAGAAACAAAAAATAATCCCCCAGCCGAGAATCCAACCTATAACCACCACAATCACAGACAGATTATCCTACTACGCCTACGACGGCCTTAAAGTCATTATGTAATTATAAATCTAAACCAATAACCATTTATATAACATAAACTATTTCTTCTATAAAAAAAACAACAAACAAACAAATCATTACAAATTAACATGTGAGCATCATTATTTCAATAAATGCCAACGTAGCTACGTGGTACGTGCGTAGCATGAAGCTACGAGTTACGAGCTACGAGATCTGTGTGTACTCGTAGCAATTCAATTGCGTAGCTGTTCGTAGCGGCAATAGCTTTTAGAATACATGAAAATTATATACGTGATTTTGTTTGCCTTTTATCTTTTGATTATGTTTTTAATTATTATGTTTTAAAAGTGTATAAATATTGAAATGCAAATTAATGTTTCATTACATATGATATATGCAGCGGTCGCCACCAGCGACAGGTTGGATTCCCAATCGAGGAAATGAAACAGTTAATATTTTCATTGTCTTGCTCTGGTAATTAGGAAAGTGGGAACGGTATCTTAATGGAAAAGGGCTGTTTTAACACTATGTTTTTAAACTTTTAGCATTTAAACATACATCGTACGTTTTTATATTAGCTTTACCATAACTTAAAGACTACTTAAGTAATACGGCGTTGGTTATTACAGTTAGAAAAGTAGTCGTTTTAAGTATATTTGTCTAATCTAATCTAACCTAACGCTTTATCCCTAGCGGGGTAGTCAGAGTGAACTACTTTATACAATAGAGTATATTTGTAATAAATTATAAAATATTTATTAAAAATAGATAGGTATCACACGCGAGTAATGTGGAAAATTAAAAATTGTCGTGGCGCAGGGACAAGCGTTCGTCTGTAAATGCGTCTGTTGTGGTTTCGATGGGAACCAAAATAAATTCCTACTTTGGGTAAGGGAATCTTTTATATTTTTATTTAAAAGATTTTCTTTCCTTCGGCAACGATGCAAAGTGGAGAACAGAAGTATATTATTTGGAACGAAGTGTCTTAATACTTCGTTTTCAGGTTCCCTCTTTTTACGTGCGTTCCTCCTATGTGCGGGATACAGCATGAAGCTAAATAAACATTGGCAAAATGTAGTATATTAAGTAAAGTCAATAGTGCCCCTGTGATGGACATGGATGGATGCAGTGAGAGAACATCTGACTGTAAACGCGATGACCGTGGTATAGATCCCCTGTAGTAACGAATTATTACCATTTCTTTGCTTTTTCGCTTTTCATTTGTCGCTTTGGCACGACAAAGCACGACGTCGACTCATCACGCAACATCTCGAATCAGAATGCGGAGAACGGAGTGCCTTGACACTTAGATTTCTCTACCTACCCTGCAATATACAAGATTCAACGTAAGTTAAAAAACAAAAAAAAACAAACAGATATTAGCTTTTACGTTGATACTCTCTTCAAAATTTTTCAACAAGGCCAAATTTAATTAAATTAATATTTTCAGCTGTACCGTACCCATTGAATATGGAAATTGTAATTATTACACGATATTACCACAAAACAAAGAAGCACCCGTGATGCAATTAATCGTGTACAAAGTGTGCTGACGCCAACATGTCTGTCTCTGTCAATTCTGGGACAATGGTAACGCATCACAATTTCCACAAAAACACATATTAAAATATATATCTTATTGCTTGCATATAAAGTTTAATTTAGGTTGTGCTTTATTTTTAAATATGTTGACATTAGAGTCAATAAAATTTGAATTTTATTTATATATATGAAGGGTTTCTTTTTAATTGACAGCATTTTATTGTTTGAATGTGTGCTAGAAAAGACGCGCAGTCGTCAGTTTTCCACGGCCAGTCGGCTCGGTGGCGCCACTGAGCACGGACGTGTTTCGGGTACATCCGATTCCCAGTGATTCCCGTCAATTGTGTACAACAAATCCTCAGTCAATTCCTGCCTTCCATTTAAAATAGTAACCTTAGCGGAGCACTTTTTTGTTAAAATAGTAAATTTTTATTTTATATAGATATAATAAATATTATAATCGAGATGTGCAAGGCTTTATGAAAGCCGGTAGCGTCAGAGGCGCCAAACTCTCGTGTCGTGTGTAAGTTACGTAACTGTTCCGGGCAAAATCGATACCGGGGCGTATAAATACCGACCTAAGGTTGAGAACAGCTGGCCGACCGCCAGCATGCAGCCTTCGGTGAGTATCATAAAGAAACCTATATTAAATATTCGCTTAAATTAAAAAGGCACTCGGTTTTTATAGTAGGTTTTATTATAGAAATTTTATTTAATTATGTTTTTTTATTTATATATTGACGTAAGGTAATAAAAGAATTTTATATATGTAAATATTTTATTCATTTTTAATCAACACTGCAATACTATGACAATATATTACAATATTTATTTTTCTATAAATATAGCTTATAAAATACACAATCAGCGTAAAATGGTTCTACAAAATTCTCTTAAAGAAGATCCATTTAAGATTACGCAGAAGACAAACAATATAAATGGATGTCGTCTCCATTTATATTGTTTGTCTTCATTTGATCATTTGTTTTTCTTACGCCGCTGCTGAAAATAATATGACAATTTTATTAAATTATGTACTAAATTTAGAAAGATGGTAAATTGTTTGTGATAAAATGGTGAATATTGTTTAGCAGAGTCATTTAAAAGTAAGTTAATAATGATTATAAAAGAGACTGTAAAAATGTTGAGGTTATTGTATAATACATTACTGTAATATAACTTTATACTTATGAACTTTTAATTTATTTCTTTTTTAATTATCTTAAGTTTTAAATGCAATTCAATTTCTGTGTTGAAATTATATATTAAACAAAAAAAATTTTTTTTTTGGTCTAGCATCGAGGCAAAGCGCAGTGTTGAGTTCCGCTACTCAACTCGCAGTTCGTCCGGAATTCGGTGGAAAGTAGGGAGCGGTGTGTCACATGGAGGATGAAGCTGAACAAAAAATTTCTATTCCATTTTTTTCTTAACTTGATTATTATAATATACGTAAAATATTTAAAAGAGTGGAAATCGGAAATCCGAGTGACTAATCACTACGTTTTCTTTGGCCTAAATAGAAAATGTTCTGTATTCATACAAAATTAAAATCACATGCGAGAAGCTCAAACAGTGAGCAGTATGAGCAGTTTTATTGATTCTTATTACAGCTAGTAATGATTTGTATGACTGACGGACACACATTTATGTTCATACTTATTCAGTTAAAAGAAAACGTACAGCCATTGTACCGTTATTTTTTCATTGCTATAACTACATTTCAAAAAATAGAAACGATATTTCTTTTTTAAGTTACCCGCGGTATCCCATATACGAATACAGCAGGGTAGGCAGAGGGAATCCAGTGTTTGACACTTTGTTCCGAAGCCCCATCGAATATTGAGACCAAGCTGGAACTCCACGAGGCACTCTGTCTTGTTACTAAATCGTTTTCATATTTCCTAAATGAAAATACCTCTTTAACTCGAATGTGCGAACCCACACCTGTTTATAGTCAGACACTACCACTGCACTACGCCGGCCTTACATTAAGCTTAAATACTATAACGAAAATGAATTCTAAAGTTTATCCAAGTTTACACAAATCCGCAAAAACGCGATTTCAACCCTTTCATAGTATTGTAATATGTATTCGCTGTAGTAATGACGTCATAAGCCGATGACGTCATCCAGTTACCATTGATTTTTCTGAAACGCTACACTTTAAATTGTTATAATTTATTCAGAGATTCATATTGATCCCATCTCCGTGACCTAGACGGACGGACCTAGAAATGCTATACCCGTAGCTTAAAATTTACATGCCGTCGTGGCGCACAAGGATGTGACTGTGGGTCGGATCACCACTCGCAGGAATGAAATTTATTAATATTTTCCCTCTGACACTTACCTAACCTAGTATCTAGACACTCCGTTCCTCACTTTCCACTGAATCATTGCGTATCTGGAAGCATTGCGTAATTAGTAACGGAACTCAACACTGCGCTCTGCTTAGACATCAGAGCGAAGAAATGCAAATATAAATTTAAATAAATATATAAATTCCTCGAGTGGGGATCGAACTCACAACCAGTCGATTTTACTGTCACACTCAGTCCCTGCAACACGACTGGCCTCGTACATAATTAACCACATATTAATCTTCTTAGTGAATATAACCATGATTTTCTAGTTTATGATTAAATATGTTAACAGAAATGACATCATTGAAGGAGTAAATCTCTATCTTTGGTCATTACCAGAGTCATCACGAACTTTAGAGCTTTCGCCTTTGTCAAATGATTTCCTGTTAATTTACTCGGCAGATAATCGTCGGACCATCTCTTTGATTCAATCTACGAAATAAGGTCAGTTTAGATAAGGAAGTTACTAAGTAGTAATTAAAAAATATATTTAAAAAATATAGCGTTCGGCGCTTCGTTCTCTCTGACTACGCCGCTAAGGATAAAGTTGAAGTTAAAAATATAATTATTAATTTATATGAACAAATATATATGTTTTATGTCATATAAATCCTAGGTCTAATAACTTGTTGATAACGCACTCTAATTCTTAATTATTTTTAATTATTTACTCAACTACATATAAATATTCACTCATTCATCATCGTACCTATATATTCTAAAATATACGAGAAGAGACGATATTATATGCATGAAATGCTTTATAAATAATGCAATTTTCAATGGCAAGAAGCAAAAAAAATAATTCCTCATAAAACCAAATCCAATATTCTAAAGCGTTGACACCTTATTGAGAATTCAAAAGAGCATAAAAGGGTTCTCGAATAAATCTCATTTACAGATGCACTCGAACTCCTATTATCCTGCCTGAGCGACAGCTATTGCTGGAAATATAAGGAAAAAATTTAAATGGAAGAATTTTACAATTTCTACTATTGCGTTCGATTTATGAATTACGCAACGTTTTCATTATCTGTGGCGAAGATGAAAAATATCTACTATAGATAACAAAAGCGTTAGATCGATTAGGGAATTTTCACTCAAATTGAATCTGAACCAGTAACAATTTTTTTCAATACTTATTAAGCAACATTTATATTTATATCATATTATTACAAAAATTCTGTCCGACGAGCGTCCATAAATTAAAATATACTAAGATCCATGTCTTTGAGTACTTATACAACTTAGTGTTAAAACTAGTAACTAGTTTCTTACGTTCCGGCCTATTTTCGAGCAGTTACGTGTTCATTGGCGAACAACACTCACGTGCTTGTTTCCTTGCCAGAGTGATTTGAGCTCACAACCATCTCGTTTAAAGACAAACGCTGTGCCGCCACGCCACAATAGTCCCAATTTAGTTTTTTATTAAATTCTTAATATAATTTAATATGTACATAATATATTTACCTTAGTACTTTACTAAATATACAGCCAGGTAAAGTTTATTTGAGTTTTGAATCCTACAACCCTTAATAATATTAGCAAAGTAAACACCTCGGGGGAACTATTCTAAAGCTAACGTTAATAGGTTCTCTGTGGAATTTACTGCTACGCTGGGCTTTTCAATTACGACAATTAAATATAAGCTAATTAATAGTTAGAAACTAAATGCTTATTTTCCCTAATACTTAAAAGTGGAGTTTATTTTTAAAAAAAAAATGGCTGATAATGGCACATAGTCGTTAAATGGAAATTATAATATTGAAATCGGGTATCGGGTTCGATCCTCACTCGAAGAAATGAATTATTAATACTTAATATTTTCATTTCTTCGCTTTGGCACGAAGGCAAAAGAGTGGCGTTGAGTTCCGCTACTTAACACGTAATGCTACGAAAAAATCGGCGGAAAGTGGAGAACGGAGTGTCTTATCACTATGTTCTATCTGCCTACCATGTTGTGTGCGGAATGCAGCGTGAAGCTGATTTAATTTTATTTTAATTTATTTAAAAAAATGCTTGTTTTTACGACAAAATAAATTATTGAAATGCATGAAGATAGTAAAACTTCATAGCCTTATAATTGTTATGTTATTGAAATAACCATAGATTTTTATAATATGCTTTTTTTCCAGTTTCACACTTTATCCTGCATACGGTATAAAAGCTTAGTGATAAAATTCAAGACGTTGCGCGGTGAGTGACGGAACTTAACGTCACAGTCAGAATGGAAATTAACTGCCCTGAGTTAGGATCAAGCCTACAAACATCGTGTTTATGTCAATTCCACTACGCTACGACACGTAACATACTCCTGGGGTAACAGTGATATTATAAATGTTCCACCAATTATACAGGGTGAAACGTGATCGACGGATCAACGGAATCTTGTATAAAATAAAAATTGACAAATACGGCCCGAATCTCAATATGGGTCAATAGTAGGCCTTTTGTATAATGTAATATTTTAAAACTATCGGCTTATAAATCTTGGCAATAATATGGAAAAATAGTTTTTAAATAAGCTAATTTTTATCAAAAAACTACATTTAAATAGATTTTTTAAAACATTTACGTATTTGAGTATTTTACCAGTCTATAATCGGGGAATATTAATATTGAGTACAAGTATTTTGATATTGCAAAGCTATCCTAGCACAGGCCGTAAATTGGTTAATGCCAAGTGCATTAACGTTAATACGGTGGTGGTTAATATTAATTTTCACTTCACAAATATTTTTTTATATCTTCTATTTTAAGAACTCGATATGCATATATTAGTGTTTCTCTAAACAATCATCTTATATCAAAATTACTTTATCATTTACAGTTAATGATAATAATTTAAACAATATGTAATATTTTATCTACCGTTTTCTACTACAGGTTTATATTGTGTTTCTTAATTGGTAAATCTTTAACACAATTTTTCGAATATTATTCGATGAATATAACGACAACGACCTTTTCTTGTTTTATTTTGCGCTTTGTGTACGCTGTTTCATTATCAAAAGTCTGTTCTATTTTATAATAATGTTACAGTTTTATTAGTTTTATAATACACGAGTCGTCGACCGCAAATTTGTGTAAGTGGACTTTAAGGAATCAGGACGCAGGAATTTCGACGAAATCCTCTCTTAATCCCTACTCTCCCTGACGTACCAACATGCCTAATTTGAACTTTCTAAGCACAAAAGTTTCGTCGGTGCGTTGTCTGTGTGTGTCATTCAGTTACGGAAGAACATTATATTATGTTCTTTAGATAACATCGAAATTTCGATACATAATATTCTACTTGTAACTAAAATAAATTACTCAAAATATCCATTTATAAATATAATATATTTTCCCATGATCCCTATGCCTACATTGCTATGTGCACGATACTGCCTGATGCTGAAAAAAATAAGAATAGTAATTTATACGGTATTATTTTGGTTATATAATATATATATATATATATATATATATAATATTTATTTTTAGATAAAGATATCATCGGTATACATCATTATAGAACGATAAAATGTATATTTATATATATAATGTAAATAAACTATACATATATCAGACTTGAAGTCATGACCTTTTAATGAGATGATATCGTTATCATTATTATAACTTTGTTAGAATGACAAAGTTATAACATAAGTTGTTATAAAATATATTTGAACGCTGTTGAAATAGTCTGATTATTGTTGATAGTTAGAGGTTCGATTATCATTCAGAAAAAAATAACAATATAAAAATATTAATTATTATATTTTTGTCAATTTAGACAAGCACGTCTCTACTTGCGATGTCTCTACAACGGGGCTAAAGCAACGGAGGTGACGGAGTAACGGAGTGACTTATAGGATAAGCCTATGGATAATTTAAGCCTAACTGAAAGCTAGTTTTGGCGCAGTGGCACGTAAACGTGATAAATTGTGGATACGATACCCACTCGAGGAAATGATATGTTGAGTTCTTGTTAAGCTCCGCCACTTAGTATGCAATACCTCCAGAATTTGCTTTAAATTGAGGAACACAATGTCTTAAAATTTGGCTCTCTCTGCCTACCCTGGTACAGCGTAAAGCTCAAAAAAGATTCTTTACAAAGTGCACCGTTAAGCTTTAATATTCAACATGATATGTCTCGAAAATTGAATGATATGACAGAACGATGACTCCGTCCGTAGCAGACGGAACGTAGAGCACGTTCCGTCTGCTAACTTTACAACTTGTAGAATAATGCGTGCCGTTATCTCATTTCACTCAATACTCTACCTTACCGTGGGGTAAGGTAGAGTATGCTATGTGAAAAAGATATAAAAAAGTAGTTCACAATCGTTCACAAAGGCATTCTCTAAACATGAATTATCATGAAGAATGCGTTACCCGTCTTCAATAGCTTCTCTGACCTGAATTAATAACGCTTAGTTCCTAATGAAATTCTAGCAGACCTATTAGAGAATAGCTTGGGCCGTAGAAATGCTTCTCATTTTTATAATATAGAAAAATAGCTAAGAAATGAATATCGATTCTCCCAAGCACACTTTATATTGAGTAAATTTTTACCACAAAGTCTTAACTCTACGAACAGAGATACGTTCTCTCTAACTATCATTTTATACGAGAATTTTTTATAAATTTTATAGACAAAATACGGCGTGTGGTTGTCAATAAAACAGATATATTTCAAATCAGCTTCACGCTCAGAGGGAACCTACTGTTAGGACACTCCGTTCAACACATTCAGTTCTGTTCTGGAGGCATTGCGTGTTGAGTGGCGTAACTCAACGTCGCGCTTTGCCTCGACACCAGAGCGAAGAAATGAAAATATAATACAAATAAATATTTCTTTGACTGGGGTCCGTCAGTCGATTCTACAGTCATACTTTGCGCCCGTGCGCCACGACTAGCCTCTAGATATATTTCAATTCACGGTTTTTTTTCGTATAGGGCACACAGAGAGAACCTAAAATTCAGCAACTCTCCTCCCAACAGTGCGTGTTGAGAGGAGGGACTCTACGCCGTGGTTTTTCTTGTTACGAGAACAAGGAAATAAAAACAATTCATTGCCTCGGGTGAGGTTGCGCCGCTGCGCCAAGACGGCCTTTAAAATAAAACAAGAAATGTCTAAAGAAAGATTTATTTATATAGCGACATTTTATCATAATATATTTGTAGAGAAAACTGATATCTTACTTATAATAGAAACAACGCTATCACATTACAAAGTTTACTTATCAATATAAGCATGAACTTATCAAACTCCTATGCGATTATGTCTTGTGAGATTCTCTTATTTAAAATTTTTAAACTTATAATATTTTTCTCTTGCTGAATTATTTGTGAATTGAAAAAAAGATATAGAGTGATTTTGTTTTAATTCGCAACAAAGTAAATTGGTAAATTGAAAAGTTCAAGTGGAGTCACCGAGTTTTCTACATAGAATGTCACTGCCTGCCAATAGATATAAGTATATTTA
Source organism: Heliconius sara (assembly GCA_917862395.2). Taxonomy (NCBI): domain Eukaryota; kingdom Metazoa; phylum Arthropoda; class Insecta; order Lepidoptera; family Nymphalidae; genus Heliconius; species Heliconius sara. The sequence goes on along the minus strand of OU860798.1, from coordinate 1,750,412 downwards.
ATATCTCTTTTAGAACTTTTTAGTTCTGTTATAAATATTTTGCTTGACATTTAAGCTATTATTGTAAAAGTGGGCTTATACATTTAATAAGTTTCTTTAATTTTTTTCACAAGATTCTTTATTATATACATCAAAAGGTTAAAATATTAGTACATAAAAGAATGTACATGAACATTTTATTGAGTGATCCCAATTTTTTAGGTCCACTGGGTTATTCCAGATGAATTATGATTTCTATACATTTTTTGTACTCTCATACAACTGTTATGTAAAATATTGTTTGGTATAATGAATGTCGTTAGCGAAATAAAAGCAGGTCCAGTAAAGTACCATCAGAATTTTTCTGAAGTGATATTATGTTTGTTTAACTCGTAAATCCCGTGGCGCTACTTGCGTTGTGGTTACTTCATTAAATTAATGTATATATTATGTATTATTTTATATGTATGATTAAAAAAACAGATGAGTAGGAAGAATTCGTAAATAATAAATATTACTTAAAAATATATATAAATAAGATCGACTAAAGACTCTCATGCTTAATGAAAATAGTGATTGTATTAACACCATTTAGATAGTGAGAGCAGTTAGATTTTTCATCAATAAAGCTAAAAAAATAGAGTATAACGCAAAGTGAAAAATATATCAATATGGAACATAAAGTTACTAAAGATTCCTTGATAGAAATTTCCTATATAAAATTTTGTTAAAATTTCACCTAATAAAGCCAGCAAAAAGGTAGCATTTATTTTATTTTAATAATTAATATCACAATAAAAAAAATTAATATACTTATGCATTGACTATTAATGGCACACGCTTTTACTTTGTAATACAACAGCATTGCAAAAAAATATACCAAAACAGTGAATATATACTAATATAAGAAAAAAGAATTTGTATGATTTGACGCGATAATTTTAGGAACTACAGTTTTCAGTTATACAGTTATTTTTGTGTAGGATGTTCCATTTATTGAGGAGAATTATAATAAAACAACATTTAAAAAATGTTGCAAAAACAGGTGATTTTGAGAATTTTTTGAAATCCTTGAAAAGAGACCGCAGGTAAAGTTTAGTGGTTGAAGTGACTTGAAAATATTTCTGACATATAAAAGCCATCAAATAATATTATATGACATCAATTCTAATGTCGATGTCGATAGCTCGCAACGTTAGGTCAAGCGTTCTTGTCAGTTGTGAGGCTTCAAAAGCAAAGATCAATTTCTATAATTTTTTCATAGGCTGTAACTTATTTTTCAGTACTATTAAATAAAATCAAATTAAAGTAAGTATTTTTAGATTTTTTTAATCAAGTTAATTAATTAATTCTATTATATAATTGTGGTTGTTATCAAGAAAGAGTTTATACTTATACTATTATTTACTTATTAAGCCGTGACAGCAAAAAGAGAGTAGTTATATATATATGCATAAATTCATAATGTTTGATTCTAATATAGAATGTTGAATAGAAAAATAAAAATAAATATATCATAGTGCTTGTTACTAAATGCCGATATAGCAAACCCTAAATATTACACGAGACAAATTCAACACATTCTACAAGAAACATTAAATATTTTATTAACCTATAAACGTTATAAACTGAGCGCAAAATCGCGCCACCAAGTCGCCACGTATTGACACACTTCCCACGCCCTCGTTTCTTCTGAAACATAATATACGTATATACGACGTACAAGTATGTATGTTATCCTAAACATATTTGGGGTAAGAGATTTAGCAAACCGATATTTCCATCCCTTATAATAATACCCTTCTTAAGACTGTTTTGAACTTAAGGGCTTATATTTTAGATCGGCTTAAAATTTTGCAGATGAAAGGAATTGAATTTCTGTTGTGTGTGTGTGTGTGTTTTCAGCAGGGCAGATGGAGCCTAAATATAATATTTAAGATACTACGTGTCGAATAGTCGAAAGCAACACCTTTTTTTTCAGTTTAGTAGAGCTATCAAAAACTAAAACAAAATCCGAGTGGGAATCGAAATTACAACCATTTAAGGTCAGATGTCCCACTGCGTCACGATGGCTTTACTATTTATTGAAATATTGTTATCAACTAAAGAACTTTTATGTAAATGGAAGTTGCTAGAGTAGTAGTTTTAAACCACTTTATATAGCACCCACTAGAGCTATTGTAGGTTTCACCCCGAAGTGCAGTGATCAAATTAAAAATTGTAATTGTGTTGCTTAATTGGTCCAAGATTTTGAAATATGACGATAAATGGGTCAATCAATTGTATTTAATTTTCTCACATTCGCTCACCTCGTTTACGTGCAATGGTCGTTACTTGGATCTGTTTGACTTCATTTACTATAATTAATTTCTTCGTTTCGTCGTCATCAAAGACTTTCATCGTAAGATCTTCAATATTTTTTTTTATTTTCGTCCGTTAATCTTCTACTTCTACTAATATTTTTTGTTAATTTTGTATTATTTATTTCTAAGAACATCCTTCTTCATTTACTTTCATAGTTTTATTCAGTCGTAACGAAACTCGAACCTGCCTTTCTAAGAAATCGTACGAGTGCTCATCAAATGAATCTCCACCCCTCCTTGGATAGTTATCTGCAAAAATATATACATTCCTAGATAATATCTATAACATAAAATATTTTTTCCGTTCCTTATTGTGGGAATAACACTTTAAAAATTTAAGTATAAGAACACAAACGCCCGTTAATGCGTTTTACAAATCCTTTCAGAAGTGAAAGTATTTTAATTGTTCCAATTCTTACATCAAAAATGAAAATTGCTTCACCATCTCCTTGATATTCTGCACGCTCTTTACTAAATAAATTTGAATTATTCAAATATAGTACTTATTTTATTTTCCTTTGCCGTCCTTCTGTGTAACTATAAAAAAATCATAAGTTAATCTTAATTCATACGAAACTGACCTTTTTAATTTGTTTGCCCTTTACCCATACGTACTCTTGCATTTTCCGTAAGAGGGCAGAAGTAACGTAATTATAAGTCAGTGTTCTCAATCAAATCAAAAATCAATAAATCATCGGAAAGTGACGAACGGAGTGTCTTAACAATAAGTTTTATCTGCCTGGAGTGTTCGCACACAGTAGTGTACTGTGTGCGGGATACAGCGTGAAGCTGATTAAATTATGATTAAATATATGATATTGAATTGGATTGAATTATACGATACGCGAAATGATTAGTGTAAACGACAGATGTGATGTGATGTGAACAGTCAGCTGCACCAAGACAGCCTCATTTTCATAGTTTTCATAGTTTTTTGAGGCTTCACGCTGTATCCTGCACATATCAGGTCAAGCAGAGAGAACCTGGGAACCTATTGTATACTCCGTTCTCATTAAGACAGTTCCATTCTCCACTTTTAACCGAGTTAAGACATTGCGTGTGAAGTGAGAACTTAATGTTGCGCTTTGCCTTAAGACAACAGTGAAGAAATGAAAATATTTAATTTAATCGAGTCAGTATTGAACCCACTACAATGAGAACGTGTCATATGTTCCTGTGTCACAACTGGCCTCAATTATAATGTAAGTATACTTCAAATATTTAAAAGAAATTACGCTTCTTAAGCGAGCCATTGGTTAAATTGAAAATAGGATGCAAAGAAAGTTTTAATAAAGAAATCTGCTACGAAACTCCGTAGCATTTTACACCACGAGATTTCTTGGTTATTGCCTGAAGGTATCATTTCCGGCTTTAACAAGATATACGAAAATACGTAAATAAAGTTATACATGAAAATATTTTTTATGTATATCATACGAAAATTATTATAATAAAATTGAAAACGTTACATTAGCACTGCGCCAGCAACGTTACAGCGTCTAACTATAATGCGACCGCGATCTTTGTAGGTTCAATTTCAACTCGGCAATTATTATTTTTTCATTTTCTCTATAAAGTGGAAACAAGAACAAAGCACGGCGTTATGTTCCACTACGGACTACGCAGTGCCTTGATTGAGGCTAAAATTTTTTTCGCATCTATTGCCGCTACGATTTTCTTGATTACAATAGTATAGCCAGAATGTTTGAAGGCACTTGACGGTTCATGATTATGGTTGGTTCGTAGTTGGAGTTTGACGTACGTATGCGTTGCAGGTTTTCTTCGTATTTGTTTTTGGGGCATATATTTTGCCCCTTTGTTCCACCTGGACTAAGCCAAGCATACAGGATGCTTGGCTTCTCCTGCTTTGATTTATTTCTTTAAGTTCACTTACATCACCTACTCGATGGAACCTGTAAGAGGGAGGAGGCTCTATGTTAGTTCTTTGCCTCCGATTGCTGCATTTGTAGGCTTCGGTTTTGTCTTTTGTGTGCAGCTTCCTCTTTATTTCCAAAGTTCCTTGGGGATTTCTTGGACAAGCAGCGGAGGTGTGGGTGGGTGGTGTATTCCAGTTGGTCGTGGAGCGTGCTGTTCTCGTAATTTATCCCTAATTTTCCTGGTATGCATGTTACAGCTAAACCAAATTTAGACGTTTTTCTTAAAACGTAGAATGTTTCATACAAATTATATACATTGTGAATACACAACTAGAATTTTTTTTTCTGTCTTCTTTAACAATCGAACCTTGTTTCTTGTTTTCTTTCTTCATCATGAAATTTGAATAAAGAAATCGTATTTAATCCTAAATGAGGTCGGAATTAATTCATACAATAAGATCTACATTTGTCTGATAGAATTTTGTAACCCAATAATTCTCATCTTACAAATCATCTTTGTATAAATAACCAAGAGCAATGATTGAAGAAAGATAATAATCGCTACTTGATACGTATTATATTAAAGATTTATTATTCCTTTTTTCTAGGAAATGAAAATAACTTTCGTTCAGACAAAGTGGCGTTAGGTTACGTAACTCCAAAGTGTCCCTTGAAGTTACGTAAAGTAGTCTACGCGAATTGAGGACACGTTGAGTAAAAAGCTTCGTAGTTTTAAGAAGAATTCTAGTTGCTCAGTTTTAACTTTGGAATACTTTATTATGAATTCATAATATATAAGTCGACACTGCATTTTATCTAAGCAAACTACTTAGAGTATAAAGATATAGAAAAATAAACTTTTAATTTTTGATTAACACTTTAAGCTTATTCTTATACTAACCAAATTCTTTTTTTTTGTCTCAATAAATATTTTCCCAGCTTGGAAAAATATTTATTCATTAATAATGAAATTTAAAAGACTATTTAAAAAAAGCGTTATAGTAGAGCTTGATAAAGATACAAATTTATGTACAAAATAAAATATAGTATACAAGGCCGTGTTGACACAGTAGGACCGACAAGTTATGGGTTTGATCTCCACACTGGAGAATTTTATTATAAATAAAATTACTTTTAATTGAAAAAAAAAATATTATAAAATTAAATTCGCTCTCAGTAACGTTTTGAAATTATACTTTCTGTTCATAGTGAGAAACGGAATATCTTCATCGTAGGTTCCTTCTTAATAGTAGGTTTCCCTATGGGTACCCTGGTAAGTGGTAAAAAACATAAAGCTACTTTATAAATATAGTGTCAAACTGAAATTTAAGACAAAATAAGCAACATCACTTGGTGTCGATTACTAAGTTGTTTACACTCTAAGTTGGCTTATCTCTATATAGAGCAAACTAAATACATTGTATTATAAAATACTACAGTAGTAGGAATACATATACTGTTAGAAATTTATTTATTGCTTGTATTTTGTTTGAATGTGTGGCTTTTTTTAGATTCACGCTGTATCCTGATAATTGAACCTGGGAACCTAGTGTTAAGACACCTCTGTTCCCCACTTACCGCCGAATTCTGGAACAATTGCGGATTGACTGGCAGAACTCAACGCCGCACTTTGCCTGACCTGAGAAATGAAAATATTAAGTATATTATTGCCTGCAATGGGAATCGAACCCACAACCTGTCACGTAATGCCACAACTGACTTTAATATTTATTTATAATTTTTTTTCTTAAATTTTCTAATTCAATGGTTTAATTTAATGGCTATGTTTGATGTTTAACTGAATAAGAGGTTTTAAGTACTGTTTAGTGTCACGCAGTTTTTAGCGTGTCACTTATTATTCACAGGATAGAGGATGGAAAGTAATTGAACAAAGTGTCTAACAAGTCTATTTGTCGAAAATATTTAAAATTACAAATAAGGAGCTATTACTTGTGATTGTAAAACGTGACGTTTGTAGGTTCTCTGGTAAGGTGGGATATCAGAGAACCTACAAACAAAGCGTAGTGGTGAATGCAATCACTCAACACGAAAAGCTTCGAGAATTTGATGAAAATTAGGGAACGGAAATGTCTTAATAAGAACGGGGTACCTCAACATTATGTTGTCCTCTGCCTACCCTGTTATATATATACCGTAAAGCTAAAAATGTCGAATTTACGGTTTAAAATTAAAATATTTTACACTACCACTAAACCAATAGAGAATGACCGTCCCATATATTTGTTAGAACATTCTCTGACATGAATACATGTATTTCAAGTAATGAGTTTAATAACGTAGAGTTCACACTCGACCTGTATAAATAGCGTAAGTGCAAACTGACGAGTGCTACTAGCTAGGTCATACCTAGCTAGTAGCACTCGTCATTATGGATTTTAGGCTTACAAATTTACTTGACTGTTGTAGATATACCTTTATAATTTTTTTGTAATTTACTAGCCCTTTCTGAAGACGTTATCCTGCCTGGAGATAGAAAAAAGGGTAGATCGAGGGAACCTAGTATTAAGTCACTCCGTTCCCCAGTTTCCAGATTTTGTATGCTCAAGTAGCAAGATACAATTTTCAAACGGGCAAAGAATATAAACCCAGAATTATTGTCTTTATATCAAATCGATATTGGTGTTTTCCTTCCTTCAGTACATTCCCACTATATTACCGTATCTTTTCATAGAATGTCAGTAAAATAAATTCAACATAGACATTTCCCCGTCAACTAAGGCCGAAATATCAGCCAAAATTGATTTCAAACTTACAGTATAAACACATAATAAGTCCCAAATACTTCAATTTTTTTTGTGCCCTGCTGTATCAAGCACACAGCTCGCTGGGTAGAGAGACACTCTGTTCTTCATTTTTTTCACCGAATTCTGGAAGCATTGTGTGTTGAGTGGTGGGACTTAACGCCGCGCTTTGCCTGGACAGCAGAGCCCAAAAAAGAAAATATTCAATATTTCATTTCCTCAAGTGGGAATCGAAATTACACCCCGTAGTGATTACTGTCTCGCTTTGTGTCTATACGCCACGACTGGCCTAAATTATTTTTAAACTTGAAGTTTCACATTTTACTATCCAAATTTCATAAATAAGAGAGTCTTATCGTGAACTGAGTTACGGCCTTCCCCTAAATAAATGATAGGCCTTCTGATAAGCCGTAGAACGACTTTATAATTAATCTAATATGTTTTATTGCTATAGGGCTTCTCGTTGGATAGTGTTACATTTTCTGTTTCGCTTTCTAATTGCATACTTTTGAAATACCCTGATGTGTGAAGTGAAGCAAAAAAAATAAATTATATTTTTCATCTTCACGAATTTCCTCTTGCATTTATAGCCAGAGGTTGTTCCACTAGGTTCTCTTAACAGAATTCGTTATTTTTTTTAAGTTAGGCGGAATAAACCTATTATTAATATATTTATGTATGTTATGTTTTTGTTCGCGGTTGCCATGGAAACGGCCGTATGAATAACCATTATTCATATAACGATATTATATTGATTGATTCGGCTTATACCAAAGAGCAACTCCTAACAATAAAGCTGGGGTAATTTGATTAACGTACGATGAAAAAGATATAATTCATTTTATTTTACTGTAATACGCAAAAAATTGCCGTTTTGGTAAAATTTATATGTTTAATTGAAACGTGCCTAAGTCGTGTTGTATAGGCTCTTTAACCCGAAGCCTCGGTCTAGAAATACTGTTTTATAAAAAAATATTTTAAAAAATATAAAAAGGGTCTCAAGCTCAGCTATTAAATAGTCAAAGTAAAATAACATGATAATAATTGAGATATAGATCTAGTTGAATGTTATTATTTTTTAGTTAATTTTAATGATATGTTACCACCAGACGCCAGTGGTGGCCTGTTCCTGGCGAGAGCGTGCAACTATAAGCGTGATAACGTGTGGATCTGGTAACGAGACAAAGCGCGGCGTTGGGTTCCGCCACTTTACACGCAATAACTTCAGGATTTAAACCAATATATATATACCAATTAGGTAAAAAATATTTTATTAGCCCTTATATATCGTATTTTTCTTATAAATCGTAAAGATCAATATAAACAACATACTTCTCAGAAATATATTAATATCACCAACATGAAATTAACAAAAAGCTTTATCTGGCTTTAAAATTATAATGTAAATTCCCCTCTGGCGATTGAGTGTAACAATTTATAAGAAAACGGTCAATTTCAAACTTTATTACAAGAACGTTAGAGCGTGTTTTTGACATAACATTATCCATCATCAGAACTTCGATCAATACCAGGGGCCTTACTCTTGACGACAATATTCAATGATCAATCGTCAATAAATGTCATTTCGTACTCTTGAAAGCAATCAATTGCTAAGTCCACTACCGCCCGCTAGTTGACGGTTGCGTTAACTAAAAATTGTTGTAAAATTCGTTAGAATTGTGATATTTGGTACTCTTGACGCGTTTTTGACAGCTAAAATGACAGCAAAACTAGAAGTGGAATTAGGAATTTAGTCAATAGCTAAAGTGTACCTTTTTAGAAATTGATTTGTTATTTTTCTCGTGAAAAGGGCAAAAAAATGGCACGTTTAGTGCTTATGTACTGTGTTTTGAGGAAAACATATAAATTAGACCTTAAAAGCAAAGAAACATGCGTTGATTCGCGAATTTTAAAGAAAACTGAAAACTACTGACTGTCGTAATGAAAAATTCTGTTATAGAGGTGATACGAAGAAATAAGTGAAATTCGTCACATAAAGCCCAAAAATTTAAAACAAAATTAATGACTGTAACTTACATATACTAGTTAAGTATTAATCTAAGGAAATACATATGTAATAGTAACGGCTGATTAAAGTGCTAAACAAAATCACTGAGTGTTTATTTTTCAAATGTATTTAAATATATTAAAAGTGGACTTTTGAAGAAGTTTTAATTGGAATGAGCATTTGCTTTGTAAAAATACATATTAAATAACTACCAATATATGATTCAGTAGCAATATACCAATATAGTAGTTGGTACTTAAATATTTTATAAACTACAATAGCAAGAATAGTAATTATACTATCATTTTATAGGCGACCATATTTTGGCCCAAAAGTGGATAAGTTTGATAGTTTAGATGACCTCTAGATGTAGATGCTTACACGAACTTTACAAGAATATTTCGCCAAAATTAGAAAGAACATTTCTGCTCAACCTAAATAAACAAAAATGTTCACAAATGGAAACACAGGGTGCAGCATTGTAAATAAATAACAAGAAACACATATTGCAAGTGACAACATATGTGTTAAAGTATTATCTAGAAATGAGTTGGAAGACTTGGAGGTAGAAGAAGTAAGTCTCCAAACATTACAGCTGACTGAAAGGTAGTAAAAACATATAATAGCTACAAAATTAAGGAAAGAAACAGAAAATAGGTCCACAAGTTATATAAATCTTTTTATAAATAAATTTGTATGTTTTTATTTTAATATTAAGGTATTGTCTAACAATGTTTGTTATACAATAAAAATTACTTTTAAAGTTGAAAATAGTTGAGCAATACAGTAAGACATTGAATTTTCTTATAAACTTGTATAAAATATTATTAATATTTAATTGATTGATTCAATTACCGAGTAAATATGTACTTATGTGTAACAAAATTATATTCTACAGTACTATATTGTTTAATTTAATGAAACAAATTAAATAATAATGAAATAAACTATATTAGCTTTCCAAATAAATCATTTTTAATTTATCAAAACTTTACAAAAATGCTTAAAAGTATGAGTGATTGGTCAGAGTTTAATAGATTTCCTGTATGTCATAAATTTTTTTAAGTATCAAGTATTTGTATATATGTCTATAATTGTATCTCTATATAAATGTATATATAATATCTATGTATGTATTTATGTATGAATAATGTATGTATATATAAATGTTTGATATAATAAATAACAAAAATATCTTTATACTTTAAATAAGTACAAATTTGGTTGAATGTATTAGCTTTGTGCAATACAGTGTTTTTAGAAAATTTGTAATTAGATATATGAACCTCATGCTAAAGAGTAATGTTTCAGATGTATCAATATGTAAATTATCTTATTTAACTTATTTTAAAAAGAATGATTTAATTGTTTAGAGATAGTTTTGTGTTGCACTTGTATTTTTAATATTACCAATAAAGATGTATATTTTAATTATTGTTTAATTACATAATTGGCATTTAAAACAAAATATTATATATATATATATAACAAGAACAAAATAAAAGCAAACCATTACACTATATGTTATTTTTAGTTTTTTTTTATAGGTAAAGAAAAAAGTTTGTCTTTTGGTCTTTCTTATAAATTAAAAATTAACCAACTTTTACGTACTTATTTGTAACACTATACTATATATATAGCTTTAAGCTTTATGATATTATACATAATATGATAATGGTACATATAAATATTCTTATTATAATAAAAAGACATTCAGTAGTAAAACATTTTTTTATTAATACTTTTATTTTAATCACTTTTATAAACATAATAGACTAATCACAATTCTTTCTTTAAATATGTACATTTAAGCGTTATCCATTAACATAAAAATTTATGTATGTTTCTTTCAAATGAAAACAATCATTAGTTTTCGCGTGAACTTCAAAAGCATTTAACCTTCGTTATTTTGTTATACTTTACTTAATTTTACATTTCAACCTTCTTTTACGTTTAGTTATAGGCTAAATGCACATCGATTGTAGAAATATATTTATTATAACTGATAACATAAGCATTAACATAATAAACAAATTCATATGTCAAATGCTTTTTTTGACAAAACATTTTAAATAATTAGACATACAGATAAAATATATCCATTTTTTTAGGACGACTTCAAAGATTTCATTGTTTTTTAAGTAAAACAAAATAAATATGATTTATAATTACTGTTTTTGCGAAAAATGTGCATTTAAATAAATAATTTCAATGAGTTATGAATGGTTATTATGTATCGCAGATTTATCGGTATAAAGTGCACAACACTAACTGTCAGTTATAACGGCGTTAGGATTAGTCAAAAGAATAGTAATCCGACTTTGAGAATGTTGGTTTCAAGAGTACCAAAATAACGTCGCCGCAGGATTACATTGGACAATGTTGGACGTCAAAATATGATTGAAATTACTTTCAAGAGTAAGGCCCCAGGAAGGTATTTCGTTCCCCTTTATGCACTCGCTTGGTAAAACGTCAGATCTTTGAACGCGTTACCATACATTTTCTTTGAGTAATTTGATTTATTGATAAGAAAATCTGGAATTGATATTTTTATAGTTGAAATATTTAATATTTTCGCTTTTACCTGCGGCTTGGCTCCTGTAGTCAAATGGAAATTATTTATACTTGAGTTTTAGGCCAGTCGTGGCGTGGCCAGATTCACAAGTAGTTCGGCAGGTTACCGTGCGACTGTAAACGCTACAGATTGTGAGTTCGATCCCCACTCGCTCGGATAGCGAGGCAAGATGCAGCGTTGAGATCCACCGCTCAAAAAGCGATTGCTCCAGAGTACGGCGGAAGGTTGGAGTGTCTTAACACTAGACTCCCTCTGCACACACTGTTAGACGAAGGATACAGCGTGAAGCTAAAAAAATGTTACAATTGATAATAATATATCAAAAATGCCTCTTTCTAAATTTCATATTTAACGGTATTGCTGTATCGCCTACGCTACGCTAAAAAACTTGAGTATTTTAGAGGCTAAAAAGGTATCCAGAATAAATCTATATATATATATATATATATATATATATATATATATATATATATATATATATATATATATATATATATAAACGTAGTGGAATTCGAACCCGCACCCAATCTTTGACGCCACCCAATCGCTCTAATAATGTAAGCCATAGGGTCTTGTCTAAAATGGTTACACGTTTGTTACACCTTATTATTGTTTTTAACTCCTTTGTAGGTATAGTGACGAGTACTAGTATAATAACACTCCCACTGCAAATGTAAAGTGGAAAATGGAGTGTCTTAACACTAAGTTCTCTTCGTCTACCTCCTTGTTATGCGGGAAAAGGTGTGAATCTATATATAAGTAAAAATTGATCATAACTAAAATCTTTACTGATTTATAAATTTAATAAATAAAGTACATTTAAATATGGTTATCAAATAATCTAATATGTATAGCGAAAATCTCGTTTACAAAAACGCGAGAGACCTTTCATGATGCCTAGCAAATGCCCCGTTTGACTGAAAACTTGACTCTGTGACAATGGCCAGCCTTAGATTATTCATGGCTGTAGCCTTTGTCAGCTTACTCTCCAGCATTAACTATTTTTATTTATATTTTCATTTTCTTAAAGATGAGGCCGTTGTGGCGCAGTGTGATAAGGTCTCACTAAGCGCAACTGTTGTAGATTCGATTGCCCACTCGGCTGAAAAATGTTTTATTTTTACCTGTTCTGGTAGACAGAGCGCGTTGAGATGGCCACTCTACGTACACACAATGATGAAAATTGAAAATGTATTAAAGTTATAATAAAAACTATAGTGACTTAATAATTTTAGATTTTAATTACTCAGGCAAAAAATATAAATATAAGAAAAAATAACGTTCCTCAAAAAATAAAAGTTTATGTGAGCAGAGAATAGAGCAATAAATTCTATTTAACTGTTCCAATAGAATTATATCCAAGATGAAACAAAAAATAAGATTATTAATTTTCGTGTTTAAAATGAAATCAAATTAAAACACTCGAGTATGCAACTCGTACGGCAAACGCCATCTCAAAGACCATTTTCAAAATAAAAATTAAATTGAAATGAACTCATTAAAATAAAAAAGGGTTAAATAAAATACTAGTTATTCTTTTATTGTGTGTGTTATAATTGAAATAACTTCAACGTTGCACGCTTTAGTTAGATAATTAACTATAATTAATTCTTTTTTATACAATTTTTCTGTTATAAAAAAAGCAGCTTCACAATGTATCTCGCTGATAGCAAGAGGGCAGAAGTACCTAGTGTTAAGACACTCTGTTCCCGGCTTTCCACCCAATTTTAGAGATATTACGTGTTAAGTGACAGGATGTTTTGTCATCGACTCCACGTTTTGTCTTTTCAAGGAGCAAGGAAATGAAAATAATACGTTCCCACAAGTAAGAATCGTACCCACAACTATCGAGTTTTCAATATTATAAGCAAATCGAAAAGAAGAAAAAGAAGAATCTGTCTTCCAATATCTTCTTTTCCTTCAATACCACCATCACCAGCACCACCACCCGTCACCAGTTTCAACATGTATCACACTAGTCATAACATTAATGGAACAATCATGTTCTGATAACTTCGTAATCGCTTCATAAAAATATAAATTAAACAGAAAATACTAATCGTGTAATTTAATCGGTATTTGTATGTATGTTCCGATGTCACGCTTTTATAAATATTATATTTTATGTATATAACAATATATTTGTAAAAGTTATTTAATTTTGTATTACTTTTACCTATTCGCAGAATAACCTGTATATTTATAAGTTGAGAAGTGGAACTCAACGCCGCGCTATTCTTTCCAGAGGGGGAAAATGGAAATTTCCCCAAGAGAGGATCAAACCTACAACCATTACTAGGGAACCCAGTGCTAGGACACTCTGTTCCCCACTTTTCGCTGATTTTTTTGAGATATTGCGTATTGAGTAGCAAAACTCAACGCCGCGCTTTTTGACAGTATCAGAGAACAAACGAAAATAATAATAAGTAATAATTCATTCTCCAGTCTCAGTGGGAATCCACAACCGTCGCATTACATTCACACGTGCACTACGACGGCCTCGGTGTAATATATACGATGTATACCAATATTAGACAGTATCTCTATAGTTTTGAATAGTTAAATCATGGAATATTTTCACTTAGACCCCACAAATCAGGGGTGTACTTTACATCTATTATTGAGGCAAGGGTCAACCTCAAAACTAACTCATAATTGGTGGCTTAATAACAACATACTACAATTATGACCTCATTTTGACCTATTTATACGTAACTATATATTTCCTGTCGTCGTGGCGCAACGGTACAGTATCCGAGTAAACTCGAAGGTTGTGAGATAATGTATTATTTTCATTTTGCTCACTCTGGTGCCTAAACAAAGCGCGGCGTTCAGTTTTTCGACTTCATTTTTTTTTCTCAAAATTATATAACACTACTCAACAGGCAATGTCTCGAAAATTAGCCGGGAAAGTGGCGAACGGAATGTATTAACAGTAGGTTACCTTCTTATCCCTTATACAGGGATACATCGTAAGGCTATAGCCTATGTTATGGTTATAGATTATAATATATTATAATCTATAACCATAACATCAAATGAGACACACCACCACTACGCCAAGATGACATTTTATATACTTAAAAGCTAAATTTAGCATGTTTATATTAAATTATTCCGAGTTTCAATCCTCTCGAGTAAAAAGCACGCCTGAACCGTCCCCCGAGGTCAATAAAGGGCTCGTTCAAACGTAATTTATTTAAAGGAAATCTGTGGAAGTTTTAGCATTCAATATTGATTTTACAACGTTTACTTTGTGTTATTAATTTGGATGTAAATATCTATTTATAAAGGTTTAATAATAAAACTGGGAAGGTTGTTATGGCATATAAGATGATAAGTTATCAAAACAAAGCCAAAGCGCGGTTAGGGTCCGCCATTCAATACGCAATGTCTCAAATGTATACAGAAATTGTAGAACGTGAAAATAAAAAAAGACTAAAATTTAAATTACATTACAAAAAAACTTTTGTTAATGCCGTCGTAGCGTTTGCGGATCTAAAATCAGACTCAGGGTAATGAATTACATTTCCTCGGTTTCCTTTAGTAACGATACAAACGCGGCGTTTAACTACGCCAGTCTATATTCTATGTCTCGTAAATAGGGCGAAAAGAGAGAAATGTCTCAAAGAACTCATAAGTAAAATTTTGAAAGTGCAAGATGTTCAATCGAAATTTAATGAAAAATATTTTTAATTGAAAAACATTTTCAAAACAAAATAATATAATTTTAATTTTAAAATATATTGAAGCATAAAAATCGCAATTTCTCATCCAATTTACGGGTACTTATGAAGAAATTTCATGGATATCGTAAAACAAAGTTAGTACTCGAGTATCCAAAGAGGTTTTACTGCCAATAAAGATGTGAATACTTCAATCTTCCTTCATCGATTGACATTTGTGATAAATCAGACACCTCTCTTCGATAATATGAGATTGTTACTTAGTCTTAATCACATCGTTATTATGTATGATTAAATTATATATTGAAGCTTGCAAAATAAATTTTATTATTGAAAATTCTAAATTAGATAGTATTAGTTGTGTTTCAAGAAATTATGTATAAGATTTTGTACTCTAGTGTTTTTTGAGATATTATTTTTCGTTCATCGATATTTTCTACGAAAGGTAGAAAACTTACAACTAAAAATGTTTCAAGTGAGTAAAATTTTGTTGACTGTTTTATTTTGTATCATTATTTTAAGTTAGTAGCAAATTTATTACCTACTTTAAATACTAATAACTGGAAGTAATTAAAGTAATTTAAATCAAAACAAAATTAGGTTCACACAGGACACTGTATCCCGCACACAGCAGGGTAGGAAGAGGGAACTAGTGTTAAGACACTCCGTTCTCCACTTTCCGCTGAATTCTGAAGGCATTGCGAACTGACTGGCACTCGACACCAGAGCGAAGAAATGTAAATATCGATTTAAATTAATATTTTATTTCCTCAAGTGGGAATCCAAGTGGGAATTGTGGGTTCCACAACCAGTCGCGTTTACAGTCACGCTTTGTGCTCCTACGCCGCGACCGGCTTCACTAATTTTACGTGTATAATTTGATTTTAAAACAATTATTAAATCATTTTCAGTAATTTTCTTTCCCATTTCCGAATACAAATACGGATATCCTACATATCACTAATAAAAACAGTATTATACGTTTTTCAATCAATGTTTATATAAGGATAGTTTGACCATCCATTCATTGATTGAATGAATGGTTGTCCGATCGAACATCATTTTGGCTACGGAAATAGAGACATTCCATTTCTGATTATACAAAGAACGGTGCTAAGTTACGTTACAGGTATAAAAATGAATAGTAACGAATCTATTAAAAGTCGTTATTTATAAGAACGTTTCTTTCAATCGTATAATACAAAACACAAAAATTGCGTGAATACAAATTATAAATTGCCTTGACAGATAGACAGATAAACGGATAACAATGTGATCCTATAAGGGTTTCGGTTTTATTTCTTTTGAAGTACGATACCCTAAAACAAGGACTAAGAAAAAAATCATTTAAATTTATTAGTTCTTTCAGTGCTTATTTTAGGAGTAAATGTCTAATTAACCAAACATACATTTGGCCATTAGCCTCGTTAATTATACTGTTTCAGCTGATTTAATGTGTTAATTAACCGCTTGTATGGAGCGTTGCGTTGTGTCCGTAATTGATTTAGCTCTACGTGTGTTTTGTTTCGGGAATTGTTAATTTATTCCATTTAATGTATGGGAAATTAAGTTATTAATAAATAACAATAAATTACCGTTTTATTATTAACGGGCAGATTGAATGACTGTCATCAGATTTTGAGTCATTAATTATTACGAGTGGGAATCGAACACATGACCGTCGCGTTTACAAGCAGACGGTATTTAATACAATGCTATCTTAATAAATGCTGAAAATCTTTAAGACTTCCATTTAATTTTAATGGTGAAAATTATTTTGTGTTCTTTGTGAAGAATGGCGTTTAGCACTGTATCTTACCATAGGGGAGAAATTAATAAAAAAATAAACGTAGCTTAAGTGTATAAAGAGTTGAGGCAAGTTGTGACTGATTGTAAAAGCGACACAGTGTGAGTTCGATTTCCTCTCGAAGAAATTAAATTACTACTAATATTTTCATTTCCTCGCTCTGGTAACGGAG
Organism: Heliconius sara; assembly: GCA_917862395.2. Lineage (NCBI taxonomy): Eukaryota > Metazoa > Arthropoda > Insecta > Lepidoptera > Nymphalidae > Heliconius > Heliconius sara. The sequence continues at coordinate 1,733,183 of OU860798.1, read as the reverse complement.
GCAAAGCGTATCGTTGGGAATTCGGCGTAAAGTGGGCAACGGAAGTGTCTTGACACTGTTCCCAGGTTTCCTTTGACTACGGTGCAATGTGCGGGATACAGCATGAAGCTTATTATAGCATAGTGTACAAAAAAAATAAAATTAAGTATTCACCTATAACATTTAATTATAAAAAGCCACGTTGGGTCTTTTGTACTTTATAAAATCCTGCTACAAGCTTTTAGTATACAGAGTACATGCACTTAAGGTAAGTGAGCGGACTCGAGACTGTAATTTTACTATCTAATATACTATCAAATACCAACAAACTACATTGTATAGTGGGTAATATACCTATTTATTTATATTTTGCGGGATGATTGTAGATCAATTTGTATTTGCGGAATGTTTGTAAAATAACAAAAATAATTGTTTTTCTAGTGTATATAAGGCGTGGATGTGTCAAGTGAACCACGGCGTTGAATTCCACCACCCAACATACTTAAAAAAATATTAGACCCTAAGTAGAATAGTAATGTAAATGTAACACTATATCCTAAAAAAACAGCTTAACGCTGTATCCCTCACACAGCAATGTAGGCAGATTCAGAGAGAGAAATATAAATAAATATTTCATTTCCTCGAGTGGAGATCGAACCCACAACTAGTCTATCTACAGTCACACGTTGTGCACCTGCGCCACGACTGGTGTCATCTTTTATACGTATTCCAATAAATATTTACGTTAAATAAAGTAAAATAAATCAAAAACGATAGATATTGATGATTGAAGCTGTGTGTGACTTTAAATGCGACAGTTGTGAGTTCGACTGCTACTCATGAGAATGAATTATTATGCGGGATTCAGCGTGTAATTTCAACTATGTTTGTTACAGAGAATGCGGAGACCTCGCCGACACCGGTGGCTCACGGTGTCGGTGTTCTTCATCGCGTATTCAGTGTTCCAGGCGATGTTGAGCAACGCGTCGGAGCCCGCGGACGACAAAGTGGATGTGTCAACTCTGCCTGAAATGAAAACTACTCATGTTGAACCTTCTAAAGGTTTATAATATTATGTATTATAATTTTTAGTCGACAGCGGGGTATGGGAGTTTTGGCGCATATACTTGAATGTATGTCCGTTCCTTTGTTCCCTTGTAACTGTTAAATCAGTGAATTGATTTTGTTTAATGATTGGATTTGACTTGAAAGCATAAGTGTTACAAAATATCTAGAGGGAAATAAAAATCTAATACAATTAAAACAAAAGAGATTTTGCCAAAAATGAAAATGGTTTTCTTTCAAACAAAAAATATATATATATAATCGTTGTAAAATAAAGTGCTACTTCACAAAAATGACGCCCATAGACACAAATCTTTCAAAGCGATAACGCCGCACACGCATCATTCATGAAATCGAGTCGTAGGTAATGGTGGCGATATTGAATTGCGTAAAATAGAATGAGGGATGTCCCTTTCCCGTTCCTAGTATGTTTTTTGAGAAGGAAAAGTGGCAGATCAGCAGCGCTTAGCAGTATATTTGTAGTAGTGTGTGTTTACGTTATTGGTATCTATGCGTAACTGCGTCACACGAAATATAGGTATGGATACACATCGTGAAATTAAAAAAATCTAAACTGTATATATAAAATATTTTATTCTATATGCTGCTCCAGCAAAAGGAGCGCAGACGCTTCCTGTACATTAATTTAATTTATACTGTCGGTTTTTATTTTGCCTATAATTCACTTGTTATAAATGTTTACATTAATGACGTTGCTACTAAACTTAAACTGATACAAGTTGATTAAAATCAAAATTCACTTATTTCAAGTAAAAATAACAAAAATAAAATAGATAAACGTAAAAAAATGCTTTGAGAAGCAAATTTAAATACAAATAAAAACCGCAAAAAATATTCAAAATTTATTTTAGAATGATTCCATAAAATTTCCATGTCTTAATTGTATTTATATATTCTCAATTAGCATCTGAAGTAACACCCGGCCTAACCAGTAACGTGGAAAAAGTTAACGGCAAAAAAGCTATGAAAGGTCTAGAGGATGAACCTGATGAAGGAGAAAAGAAGAAGCAAAAAGATGCTGGTTACGAAGAGGTAGTTATTAACAAATATTATGTTACTACATAACTAGAAATAGTTAATAGGCTAATTTATTAAGCTCGGTAGACATAAGGAACCCGAGAAGACAATAATGTTAAAATACTCCATTCCTGGCGCTACATATTCAATGCTGTGACATTGTATGTTAAGTGGCGGAACTCAACGCCGTGCTTTGTTTTAAAATAAACTAAGTAAAACTTAAAAGAAAAAAGCGGTTCCGTGACTTTTGATTTATGCTTAAGCGGATTTTTATCTTGTACTGACTACTCTATGTATTCACATTGTGTCTACAGAGATGGACATAAACGTACTCGTATTTAATAACATATTCTATAACACTTTTAAAAATGGTTATTCAATATTTTACCCCAGGATAAGGCAATAGAAGAAGTTCGAGAAGAAGAAAAGAAAGAAGAAGAAATTGACGCTATACCGACCGTCCATCCACTACGCAACTGTACGCCTCCGGCCATAGAACAGGTACTGGTAACACACACACACCTTTTCTTTTAATCATCTTCACGCTGTTTTCCGGACACTGCAGGGTAGGCAGAGGGAACCCAGTGATAAGGCACTTCGTTCCTCACTTTCCACCGAGTTTTGGATTCATTTCGTGTTGAGTGTCGTACCTCGACACCACAGCGCGGCAATGGAAATATAATATTTTTCTCGAGTGGGGATCGAAACCACAATCAGTCGCGTTTACAGTCACATTTTGTGCCTCTGCGCCACGACTGGCCCTAAACTTGAATGGGCTTGGCTAGATTTTTCATATAATTTCTGGTTTGTGTACAATTACAAGTATTTTTTGCGAACTTCTTCTTGCACCTATCACGTGTGTTGTTAGTCGTTATGAAGCTGCTACGATGTCATATAATATTCAAATAGAAGTAGACATTCTCTTTGAAGGGATTTCGTCTCTCGACTTAGCTGACCGCACGCTGAGTAACATTTATAATGCATTATTAATATTTGCGAATTTCTCCTTTTAACCGGATTTCGTATTAAATATTTATTTTTAAGAACACTTTACTTAAGTGAATTTTATGGTTTTACTTATTCTATAATTCTATTTCATCTTTCTTATTAAGTTTCCTTTTTTGAGAATTTTTAATATTATTATTACAAATTTTCTTAGGTTGGTTAAAATATAACTAAAGATTTTATATATTTACCTAGTTAAAGATGAAGAGAGGAGAATGTCTAATGTGTTGTGTGTGTTTTTTGGTTATAATTTCGGTGCCTAATCAAGGAGAATTGATTCCAGATCTTGAAAATGGTCTAAGGCCTCTTGGATCCAACTCCGCTTTGTTAAATATTAATTTTAATTAAAAATACATCAATTTAATTTTTTTTTGATTTACGTTAAATATGCTTATCATATAATTTCCAAAAAAATATTTACTTTTCCCAAGTGTAGAATAACACTTTCAAAATGTAAAAAAAATATCGAGACTTGTTTTTTGAAGACACGATTCCATCAATGTGTAGATTTTAATAATAATCCCCGAGCTTTATCGTGATTATATTTAACGTTGTTTTCAGTTCCCACGGCCCACTGATGGGACAGACGGCGCGTCGGCACGGCGGCCTCCTATTACACGTTCTGGTCGCAGTGTTCACTTTCATAGGACTGGCTATAGTGTGCGATGAATACTTTGTTTCTAGTCTTGATAGGATCTGTGAAGGTTAGCGGATATTTTGGAAAATTTACTTTTATTTTTGTTGAAATTATTTTTTCATAATTACTGAATCAAGCTATAGATACTTATTTAAAAAAAAATAAAAATGTTTAAAAATCTATAGATAGTTTTTATATTATTTTATTCAAATCAAATGAGAAATTGTTTCTTTTGTATGTATTATTATATTGTTTGTTTATATCTGCGTAGTGTTTATTGATAAAAAATAAAATCTCTTATCATTGGCCACTACTATATTATGACACATCTCAGGGGCTTAAGAAATGAAAGATAGAATCTAAAGATACAGACATTAAAAAATAATCTATATACAATATAAAAAATGGTGTATTCTCATCGGAACGGTCTTATGATTAGAATTACAGCTAGCGCCCGATGTGGCTGGTGCTACATTCATGGCGGCGGGAAGTTCCGCGCCCGAACTCGCTACCGTCGTCATCGGCGTGTTTTGTGCGCAGGATGATATTGGTAAAGAATAAAAAAAACATTTGGTTTATTTGCTATTTAATTTTATTATTACATTACTTCGTGTTTGTAGTATCTTTATACTAAAAAAATGCTTTAAAAACAACTCAAGGTGAATATGTTTCCAAACAAAAAAAACAAATGCTTAATATTTTAAATTTATTTATCTTAATATTTAAATATCTATTTTGTTTATTAGTTACTTTTTTATTATTAAATTTCCAATCAATTCAGATGTTTTAAAAGATACACACGATAAATCTTATCGTGTGTATCTTTGGCAATACCAGAGTGAGGAAAGGAAGCGAACTCACAACCGTCGAGTCTTTACGCTTGTGCCACTTGGCTACGAAGGCCTCAATTTATTGCATTATATAGTAATTTATAACGATTATGAATCTGTTACCCTGTTTCCCACCAGGTGTCTCGGGAGTGATCGGCTCCGCGGTGTTCAACATAATGTTCGTGATCTCCGTGTGCGCGTTGTGCGCCGGCACCGTCTCCCACCTCAACTGGTGGCCGCTGTGCCGCGACTGCTTCTTCTACGCCGTCTCCATATTGGTCATGTTGTGTACGATAGCCAATGGTTATGTCTCTTGGTAAGTGAAGTACTTAATTATTAAAGGAATTAAAAGATTTGAAATTTTAGAGAAGTGTTTTTGTTAAATTATTCTATTATTTGTTATAGTTGCAAAAATTGTAATGTACACAAAGTTATGTATACATGCTGCTTCCGAAATTAAACATAAAAAATAAAATAATGTATCCCGTACCCACACATATCAGGATGGGTACCAGGACCTACCTAGTGTTAAGACACCCCATTCTTGTTAAGACTTCAGTCCCCAACCTTCAATTCTTCAAGCATTGCGTAGGGATTGGTGGAACTCAACACTGCGCTTTACCTCGTTACCAGAGAGAGGAAATCACAATATTAAATATTTCATTCCCCGAGAATTGAACCCACAACTGTTGCGTTTAAAGTCTTGCGTTTATGACCCTACGTCACGACGGTATTTATGTACCAATATAGCTTTAAAATTAATAATCTTTCAGGCCGGAAGCTCTCTTCATGTTAATCATGTACGGTGTGTACTGTGTCGCCTTGCGTTTCAACACTGCTCTGGAGAAGTGGGCACTCACTCTACCTCTGCCTTTTAAGTTGCCGTCTAGAGAGGAACAGGCGGCGCTTGTTACTTATAAGTAATTCATTTTTATTTAAAAATACAAATTTTTATTTAAAATTTTTATTTAAAAATAATAAGGTTATATCTTCTTAAAAGGTAATGTTTAAATATTCTTGTTTAATGTGGACAAATATGATATTAGATTTCTCAACTCAAGAAACTTTAATTTTGGCAAAAGGTAGAGTATCGCTAGAAGTAATTCATATCTTTTCTCTTCATCATTTTTTTCCAATTCCAAGATGATATAAGACGAAATAAAAAATGTATTATAATTTTTACAATCAATTGCCTTTTTAAAGGATTCGCTTAAATTAAGAATTGAATTTTGTAAAGCAAAATGTTTTTTTATAATACTAATATTAAAATTTTCATAGTTTTTCAAGACATTACAATTTTTAAAGGAAATTAAGGGTTATTTTTAAGGAAAAGACGATCTAGTGCCATAGCACTCCCCTCTACGCTTTCAGTCCCAATTTAAGCCTGAAGAGAAACTCAACACCGTACTATCCCTAATAAAGTAAGGCAATTCGTTCAATTCAGTAGGAATTGAAACCACAACGATCGAATTTTTAGTCAGATGCTGTCCAACCGCCGGTACTATTATTATAATTATTACAAAATTACAATATTATGTTCTAAAATTTTAGTAAACATTAACAATGTTCATTCATATTTTACACAGGAGTGCCGGAGGACAACCAGCTCCAAACGCACCAGCAGCTGAAGGACAGTATACAGAGATGGATGGACAAAATGAAGGCGGATCTAAACAACCTACAGGTACTTTTTTTAGAAAACGTATAAATTTTTTAACGTAGAAGAATTTTAACCTGCACTTCTTGGAGACCGTAGAACCTACAACCTATAAAATTTTACATTTATCTCTGGAGATTATTGCAGCCACATCATATGATACAGAAAGCTTATATATTTACATAGCTTTAACATTAATATGAAAGAAAAATACCATCTTTGCCTACATATAAGTTGTAAGCGCGCGTATAAAAATTTCTACGTAGCTCGATGATTTCAAAATGAGTTTCCAAGATGTGGTTTCAAACTCCACTACGTTCAATTTTTTATATGTTTTCTAAAGAAGTATTTTTCTTTCCTAACTGTACACTTACAGTTTAAAAAAAATTAAAATACTTTATATAAAGTACATGTATATTTTAATGAAATATTTGTATTTTAATGAAATGGCGTGAATGACGCTTTATTCATTTAGAAAGTGTAAATATTTTACTATCTACTACTAAAATAAAAATACGACACCGACATTTTCAAATTAACCAAGCTACATTTGCATTTATATCTGAATAATTTTAAAAGAAAATATCTTTTTACAAAAATTTGAATATAAAATATTACTATACACACTATATAAATTTATATATTTTTTTATTAAATTTCATAAATTAATAACTTTTTAGCGTACAATCCCGACGGTGCGTACGATAATGTGGCGTACAACGCAGAACCCGCTCCGGTGTGGGACCCCAACCAGTCCTGGGATCCAAACACAGCTTGGGATGAAACTTCTTTGGTATGTTGTATAAGAGTTATTATACTATTTATTAATTAAGAATAATTAATGTTTTTATGTATATTGAAATTTTTTCTAGACTAGACGTTAGATGGAAGTAAAAAAGATTTAAAAGATTTTTGGCCTTAATTTTTTGATTATGATACAAAATGATATTCAAATAAGAAAAAGGTTCCATACCAATTTCAAGATTGTAGGGTTTGTGGCAACGGAAAGTACAACTTCTAAGTTTGCGGACGCATGCACTCATTTTGTATGAAATGAATTTTCGGTTTTTTTTTCCTCTATTTGTACTGCAAGTTCTCGCTTCTTGCTTTATTTCAAAATTGTAAAAATATGATAAATAGACAGACGGACCACAAATAAGAGTTCCGTTTTTTTCCTTTTGAAATACGGAACCCTAAAAATTAAAGCGAAGTAAGCAAAGAATCGACGCTATCGTTTTTTTTTCAGTTGTGTCTAAGCCTAAAAGTTACCGAAACAGTTGTTGAATGTGCTTAAATTATTGAATATAAAATACGTAATATAAGTAAAAGATATTTTTCAATGTAACTAATATTTTTTCTAAATATTTTTAGCAACAGCCTCCCACCCGAGCCCAACCACCGACACAGTCATGGGGAGACTCCATGGCGCAACAACAAACACAAGCACAGTCGCCCAACCAGCCGCAACAAGATCAAGAACAACCGCAAGCAGTACAACAGGTCAGTGGAAAATATGTGTAGATATGAATATTTTGCATTATTTTCCATCCAGAAATGTTGGTATTCAGAGATTTATGCTTATTTTTCACCTAACCTAATGTTAAGATACTCATTTTTAAAGTCTCTCGTAAACTTACAGATGTGTTTTAAATTAATTTATTAAAATAAAGAGGACTTTTTTCTAGGCACCAGCGCAGCCCGCTTATTACAAAGCAAAGGATTATAACCCAGAAACAGCTGTTGATCCTTTAGTGAAGCCAGTTGGCGCTAGTGAGTATCCTGTGGTTGTTATTATTTTCTATCACTTTCACTTTCAGCTATACGCTGTTATCACTTTCAGCTACACGCTGTATCCCGCCAACAGCTCCAATCTAAGAAAATTAAAAACGAAACGTAAAATTATTGAAATTTTCAGATCAACTACAGTTAGTCTGCTGGTACGTCGCGTTCCCCATCCACTGGTCCTGTCGCCACACCATGCCCGACTGTCGAGGACGGTGGTATCCCATCACCTTTATCATATCCATGTTGTGGATCTCATTTTACTCGTATTTTATGGTCTGGATGATTACTATTATTGGTAAGATTTTTGTTTTGTTTTTATGTTATTTTTGTTTTGACAATGTCTGTCTTCACTCTGTATTCCGCATAAATCAGGTAAGGCAAAGGGAAATTAGTAATGAGAGAGATACACGGAGTATAACACTTCTACATTGTGTAAAAAAAAAAGCTTTACTTTTGAAAACTTTCTCAAAAGTACATCATGTAATTAATGGGTATGATGGTTGATTGCTATGATGGTGACCTGCTGGTTGGTTTAATATATGATTTACAAAGTTCTCAGCTTTTATGGGAGAAACAAGAACATTTAAATATGCATTTATTTATATTTATTTTTCGCTTTTATATAATTTTCCATATTTATACTATAGTAACTAACAATATCTATGGTGTATTTTTCAGGTTACACCCTCGGCATCCCGGACACTGTGATGGGCTTAACTTTCGTAGCTGCAGGAGTGTCAGTACCAGATGCATTGTCTTCTCTCGCTGTCATCAAAGAAGGGTAATTTTGTAAATGTAAAATAAACTTATTTAGAAAATTAAGTAGCAGGATTGGAACCTGCGCTTCTTATTCTGGAAACCGCCCAAGCACAGAGTACTTAATAAGAAAATGTATTTTTTTTCTTAAGTATAAAATAATACCTACTTTAAAAATGTCAAAAATAGTTTTTTTTCGTGTGGGTGATCCAATACAATTATATTTAGCTAAAGATTCAAACGCTTCGCTCGCTTAGATTTATTTTTACTTCATAACCAAAAAAAATACGTATATTGTTTTCTAATACCTCTAAAAATACAAAGTTCCATAATAATCGTGTTTCAGGATAATTTTGGCGTATAAGCGTAACAAACAAACTTACAATCACATTTATAATATTAGTTTAATGCACCGTTGTTCCTTATAATTTACACAGTATATAGTATAGTATGGACCAACATAAAAAAGTTGTGCTTAGTACATACCAAAAATACATTTAACACTATAAATTATTGTACTTTAAAATTGACGGAAAGAAACTTTTATTTTATTTATAAATTCTAAATATATAATTCTAGATATGGTGACATGGCAGTATCAAACGCAGTGGGATCCAATGTGTTCGACATCCTGGTGTGCCTCGGCCTGCCGTGGTTCATACAGACCGCTATCATCCACCCCGGCAGCCACGTTAACGTTATAAGCAAAGGTATGATATAATTGTTTTGGTACGTTAGGACTGGCAAATGGCCTCTGACGAGAGGCCTCGGAAATGGAATGACCTCTTTTCCTTGTTAGCAGAACAAGGATATAAAATTACTATGTTCCCCCAGTAGCAATCGAACTCGGAACCGTCACGTTTTCTGTCGTTCGTGGAACCGAAGCGTTGTGTTCCGCCGCTTAGCATGCAATATATCGAAATTTATGCAGTGAGTAAGGAACAGAATATTTTAACACTAAGTTCACTCTGCTTACCCTACGATATTCTAGATACAAGAAAAGATCATTAAACAAAGTATTTATTTTTAATATTTTTTATATTACTACTTTTTCAGATTTTTTATATTTTTCTTTCAATCAAATATTCCGCACGTATCTACATACACTCCTGGTATATGTATTATTATTTGGATGGTAATATGGATTATTATTTGGTATTCCGAATCCGTATAATTTAGTCTCGATTAATCAGGTCTCCACTGTTTACTTCAATGCCATTTAAAAATGATATCAAAGATATACACAAATATAAAATCAAATATATTTTCTTCCAGGTTTAATCTACTCCACATTATCACTATTCTCAACGGTTATTTTCCTCGTGGTAGCAACACACGCTAACGGCTGGAAGCTAGATCGTAAATATGGCGCGGTGTTGATGGTTTGGTATTTGCTCTTCATAACACTCGCAAGTCTCTACGAATTGAATATATTCGGTAATTTCCATCCTCCTGATTGTGAATCGTTATATTAAGTTGATTTTGTATCGGAACTTTGCTTCGAAGTTGTAGACATTATTCACAACCAAAAAAAGTCTTAAATTATTAAGTTTTTTTTTCGTTTTTGATTCTTGTTAATTATTATTTATTGTATTTTAACTTATTTTTTTGTAGAAATGAAACTAGAAAATGAACGAATCACATTGAACTTTATAATTGTTGTAATATAATTTAGTCTATATGTCGTTTCTTTTTCCCATTGGAAAAAATGTGTGAAAATTATTTATATATGAACAAAACTAAGGAGCAAAGTTTCTATAATTCCAAATTAATAGAGTTCTAACTCACCCGTTAAGTATTTACAACTGTTAAAAGTCACTAGAATAGATTTTGAACTCGTTACTCGGTGAATGTATGTAATGTTTTACACTTTACTTATAAAGGTATATAGCAATACTTATGAAAGAAATATAAATATGAAAAAATGTAACTTCTGTTCTTGATTTAGGCGTTTTACGTTGTGCTTTGTACTTATAATAGGTACAAATAGGTATAGAAGAAAAAGAAGGAAAAGGAGATGGTCCGTAAAAAAAATATAACAAATTAATGTACATTAATACATAAATTAAACTAATTTGTTTTAGTTTAATTGTATGTAGTATATATATGTTAATATATACAATTAAATTTTATTATATCAGCAAAATTTAATAAAGTAACACTGAAAATTAAGGCAAAAAGAGAATATTATGAGGAAGAATTATACAAATTATAAGGTATAGACTAACTTAGCACAGGTGAAATGAATATGGAAATTGAAGCCTTCTACCAGAGCAGACTCAGACCAAATGAACTATTAATAAAAGAGTGAATATAAAATAATATCCGTTCTGTTTGTCACGGTGCAGACCGGTCGTGACGCAGAGAGACAGGTTGTGGGTTCGATTTCGACTTGAAGAAATGAAATATTTAATATTTTCATTTCTCTGCTCTGGTTCCAAAACCCAATGTCTCCCGAATTCGGCGGAAAACGTAGTTTTGTAATACTTTCTTCGTTCGCTCTTTCGCGGGGTAGGCATCCCGCTGTTTGCAGCGTGTAGCTAATTAAAAATGTTTATAATAATTGAAATCTTAGGCAAAAGCTTAAATGAATAGAGTGTTTTTTTAATGCTTAAACATATACTTATTTTTTTATAAGTATCGCTATGCTAATACTGTCTTTACTCATTACTCTAATTTTCACGTTTGTAAGGCCTCGGTCATGCAGTTTTATTTTAAAATATTTTGTTTTTTGCTCTAAAATCCAAAATGTGATTGTGCTGTTAAAAAATATTATTTGTAAATTAAAATCTAAAATGCCGTATGAACTTAGTCTTAGGCTCCGAACCTATCAGTGTAAAATGTAGCCATAGATAAGATAATTTATAAATTACAAAATATTGAATGTATAGCAAATGTGTTATTTTAATTAATTTATTTATCTATTTATTACACGTTTTATTAAATTAACAGAACGCGCCAGAATCTTATGATTAAATGAAACATCGATTGTAGTTTTTATCTGTATTTTAAGAGGTATATATTATTTTACTTATTTAGAGAACGTATAAAATTTTTGACGTAGCGGGACTCGAACCCGCGCCTGCTGGAAACCGACCAGGTTGTTTGACCGCTACGTTCAATTTTTTGTACGTTTTCTAAATAAGTATTTTACTTTCCTAAGTGTGGATTAACACTTTAAAAACGTTTAATGATATTATTTTGTTTATTAATAACAATTCTTATTTTAATTTATTGTTGTAAATAACATTATTTTGTTATTTAATTCCGAATCATTATTTTGTTGTAAATATACTTCACGCACAAACTCATATTATCCTGATCTCATTGTTGACTGTTTCTTTTTTTACCTTGGTTAAACTGGTGACCATTTTTAATCTTTAATATTAATAATGTAACGTAAGCTGGTAGATATCAAAAAAAAAATAATCAATATAAAAAAGAATATTTGGTCTATGTTAATTTGTATAACATCAGAAAAAATAGAGAAGGAAATTCTTAGAATTTAAATATTTATTTAATTTTTAAGGTACTTATATTATTTACATTGGTATCTATTCATTTAATTAACTTAGTTATTTAAGAGTAAGTATATATTTTATAATTCTGAATATAAAATTATATACTCTTCATTAAATGTGCTTGTTTGACATTTAAAATATTGTCTTGTTCTAGAGTTATTTAAAGTCAGTGTTCCAAAATGTTTTAAAGATAGGTTCTTCTCATGATTAATATTGTTATATCGTTACGCTTATTCTTCATTTAAAAAAAAAACAATATATTTTATTTATAAAAATATATTGTTTTTTTATTTTTATTTATAGTAAATATATAAATATAAGGGTATTTATTACTTTAACATAAAGTACGTGTTTACTTACAATGAATAGTAGATATCTAATTATAACCGTATTGGAATAAATTTAAATTAAATTGAAGTTCAAACGTTGTTTTGTTAATAAGATGTTGATTGGCCATTCTAAGTGCGAAAAAAACATGAGAACAAAAGAGTAATTTATTCAGCAAATACAATAAATTAAAATTGTATAAATTATTAAAGAACATTGCCGAAACGTAAAAATAAAGTTGAAAATCAAAAAATATCTCATATTATTTATATAATATGTCGATTGTTTCATTAAATCGCAGCATGGCTATAATATAGTTATAAGTAAAAACGGGGCAACACAACACAACGACGTTATGACGAATTAAATATTTTTACCGCATATTTTTTTATATAAGCCATAGTCAGCACGTAGAATTATAATAATGTTACAATTTCACTATTTACAATTTGTAAAAGTTATGTAGTTCACGGTAACTTAAAATTTTATTGGACCTTCGACTAGAAAATGTTTCATGCTATAATTACTTAATTTTGATACTCTACCTCAAATATTAGCTTCCTTGATATTTGATTTGTTTTGTAATATACCTATACTTGTAAACCTTCAAAATTAATAATATAATTTAATTCTTCTGTTCATTCTTTTAATTATGTTATAAGATATTGTAATATCGTTCTGATCTCCTTTAGAAATCCAAATGACATAAAACTATAGAAACACAACCTATAGAATCATTTTATGTTATTTATAAAAATAAATAATGTTCGTGTCTTATTATTTAAAGATTTGAAGCATAACTGTTTTCATATTGTTTAAGTTTATTGTAAGCGTAATGTAAATATTGTAGACAATATTAATAAATATTTCAAAATCCTATAAATCTTCCATTACAGCTTTACCTATAGTCCCATATTTATAGACCAAATTATTGAGCTGATTGATTTATCCAATAAAATTTGTTAGCTTGCAATAAATCAAAACAAAAAAGAACGTAAAATATGAATGCAGTTAAAAAATAAAGACGCCAAATACATAATTTGTATTGTTGTGCTTATAGTTTTTTTATTATTTAATATGTATAGTAAATGAGTATTATAGGTAGTGACAATAACATATAGCTTTACGTTTGCCATTCTGTGCTATGTACATTTCTTATTTATTAGATAAATATTATCGAAATAAAAAAAAAATATGAAAATTATATGTAAAATATTAAGGCTTACGCAAACGGTGGCCTAAGAGATTAAAGCGCAAATTTAAAAGAAAAACAAAATTACATAAATTTGACGTACATTTAGAAAACATTTGAAATTATAGTTTATACTTTATAATATTACTGTTTATGAAACTATTAAAAGAATTAAATTAATTTAACTATAGCATATGTTTGTCTGTTGTTGATTAAAAATAAAAAAAATCTTCTAAACTATCGATTCTTATCTTATAATCTATCTATCTCTGTGATCAAAGTTACCCTGTAGATATTAAAAACATATTTTTGTATACTTGTGTTGTTACTTTACCTACTTGCGGTTAGAGTGTTACATGTCTCGACACGTGCATTTGTGCATCAATTATGAATGTCAATTTAAATTTAAATACTCTAAAAGTAGACGATTAGTGAATGTTTAGAACGCTCGAGTGTTTGCACAACTGTTCATTTTATTACGATGTAATATGAAATTTAAATACAATTCATAAAGTAATTTTATATTTTAAATCGACTTCCCTAGCTTACTCCACGTGTTTGTATATATTAGCGGACCATACTATATTAATACCCACATATTGTAACGCTGTTATCATAATTAGTCCTTTAGATGTATCTAGTCCAAACATTTATGCTCTACAATTTAATATTAGGACAAAATGAAGCCACGCAAATGAACGTATGTAGAATAAAAAATAATGATACTTTAATAATAGCAAATGCAAAACTTAGGGATGAGCAAAATAATACGACCTACAAGTAGGTATGTAGATGCTCTACATATTTTAAGCGGATAAGCTTAATTTGTTAAAATTTAAATATTAAAAGTAACATTTGAAAAAACACATTGCACTCAAACATCTAATGAAATTTACGAAGTTATGCATTATCATTAAATAACAAAAATATCTATTATAAAGTAAAATGCTTAGAATATCGATCTCATTTTTTTTAAATCTGTTATACTGTTTAAAAATTATTATATAATTTAAATGCCTTAACTGCCATTTTGAAATGAAAACTCAGTCATTGAGAAAATTAAATATACATTTAATTATGATTAATTTAGGTAATGAGCGATATATCGTAACGTAGTTGTAACTTGTAGTGCATACACTCTCCTGTTATAGCATCTTATATAAATTTACTTTTAAAATTTAATATAAAATTAATGTTTTGCATGTGTTACTATTAGTGTTGGCTTCGTTGATCATTTATTTGTACTTTGTAGCTTCTTGGAGCTAATGGACGTATGTGAAACATTGTTAATTGCTATAAGTTATATAACAAGATGTTAAATAAAGTATAAAATGTAATAATTTTGTTTATTTATCCTTTATAATAATAATAAGACTCGTAACTGAATAAATATCACGGCGCACGACTGTTGTGGGTTCGATTGCCACTCGGAGGAACGATATTTTTTCATTTCCACGCTCCAGTAAGAAGAAACATAGCGCGTTGTTGAGTTCATTCACTCAACACGAAATGTCATTAAAATTGAGCGGTTCGAGAAATACTTGTGTTATTTTTCAGTATTACAAAGAAATAATATTTATGCGTTTTTTTAACTTGTATGTTATCGAAAACTACCCTTATTAGTAGTTCGAAACACTAATAAAAAAACTTTAATTTTTCACTTACGATACTTTTCCTAGGGAAAAGTTCCCGGTATTCTTGCGGAATCGGAATTTATGTGAGAAAAACTACGTTGGCTGTGTGCGCACAGTTACGATTCATTTAGGACTTAGACAGATGAGAAATAACAAAACCATTTTCTATTAACTGCTACAATTTTTGCAAACAAAATTAAGCAAAAGTTAATAGATTTTTTATGGGTCTGAGTATACGTGTATATAATAAACTTCCGCAGTGTATTCTAAGTTTGCCGCCACGTGACTACCACAATGTAAAGTGACTTTGAAACAAATACTAACAAGTAAAGCTTATTACACTGTTCAAGAATATTTCGAGGATAAACATGTTTCGAGGATAAATATGTGTTCTTGCCGGCTCTTCTCAGCAGAACTGTCCTCTGAACCGGTGGTAGCTTTTTATTTATTATTTAAATTAAAATGGGACCACACAGAAAGTGCCAGGGTTCAGAAAAAAAATCATCAAAATTAGAAACAAAAACAAAATAGTCGAATTGATATCCTCCTCCTTGCGAAAGTTTAAAAATAAGGTATATCCGTCAAAATCTATAAAGGATTTCTTAATCATAATCCTGAAATTAGTACAAGACCGACAGGCGCTTAGCTGGTTTTTTCTTAAATAAATTTTATAACGCAAAAAGTAGATATCGAAACACTTATTAACTTCCAATAGCTATATTTCTTACAATAATGTTAATTATAATTTTCTATACTGCTCACTCCAACCAACATTTTCCCGCCCAAATTTTACAATATATCCGCGCGTCATCCGTTTCCCGCCAAGCCCCTCCCCGAGCGCTCGACGACAGCGTACCCGAGAGTTGCCGACGAGCCGGGTGGCGCGTAACAATTAAACATTTGTATGAAATATATGTAATTATTATATAGTATAGTTTTATTTCATTTCAATAAACTTTAAAAATACTTGACTGCTTTAGAAGTACGGACTCCCTCCCATAATTATATAGTTGTAAAAATAATTATAATCTAATGGTTGTATAATACAAAAACGAAACATTTTTTGTGAAGGCCAATTTTAACTATATATTAAATTGGCCCGTTAATTGAAATGGCCCCATTATATCGACTCAAATGTGTCAATAAAATGTTAATAAGTTTTAGTGAGAAAAACAAACTATTTTAACGAAACATAATTTTATCCCCATAACTTAACCTATCATAAAAAAAAATAAAAAGGTATAAAAAAAACACAAACCACGTTTAATAATTATTTATTAATTTGGAGTTACGTGCATTTATGACCTTATTAAAAATGGAGACAAACCAACCGTAGTCGACCGATTCGACTTGCATCGCTTTAGAGGAATACTGAGATCCATTACATTATCACAAGGTAAAAAAAATAACATCGGATTTAATATTCCAGTCATTACGTCGGTGTAACAGTAATTATAACAACAACAGGTTTTTTCCATAATTTGTCTCCAAACACACACTCAAAATCAAGATCTATTCATTTACACATTAAATTTATCTTTTGCTAGCGTTCGGCGCCATCTTGTCGCCGTACGCAAAATGTGTTCTTAAAAAAATAACAATTAAAATGAAGATCGTCCTGTATTTACAATGTTTTTTTTTTCTGTACTTAAAATATACGATACATATATATGTACCAAATATCTCCTCTAACGCTCCGTCTAACCTAGTCTATATACAATTTTAGTAAAGTATGGATTTTGCGTGAAAAAAAGGGAAAAACCGTCTAAATATTAAACATGACATTATGAAAATGGATACAACGAAGCGTCCGAGGAGATTAGACTCAGGTGTTGTTGTTCTAACTTATTAATCTAATATGACATTCTATAATGATTTAGTAAATCAATAATTTTAGAAGATACTATATATAGCCAACAATAGTATTAGACCGTCGAAAATAATAAGCTGTTAGACGATGAACGTATTCATAAAAAAAAGAACCCTAATCTATGAAACGGTATACAAACTAAAATGATTCACTAATCTAACTAATATTACAATATTATAGATACTTGTCAATTAACAGCGAAACATAAGGTGAATGCTAAATAAATTAATTATATCAATTCAAATTCAAATAAAAAATCCAATATAAACCAGAACAATAATAATACAACGGAGCAAATATATTACCTAGATGAATCACTGTTAACATTACAATGATATTCTATATTATCTAATAATTAATTAGTAAACATTTACTTCTCATTTAACTTACAATTTCCAAACCAAATATGTATTGTATTTAAAGTATGAATGAAATACAAACAGCAGGTGTCCGTTGTCGAGCCGAAGCCTCTCCTTGGGAGTTACCAAAATATAAATACGACGTGAAAAAATACATAAATTTATATAATATTTTAAATTTTAAATCTGTGTTTCACATAAAATTTAGTTCAAGTTGCACACTCAAACGCGACGGCGGCCATTAACTACGCAGTCGTTAAATTAAAAGGCCTCTATAATAGAAAGAAAGTCTGTGGAGCTTCGATTGGCGGGGTCACGTCACGTCATACGTCACGCGTCACGTCACGCCACGCCACGCGACACGTCACGTGACGGCAGCAGCGGCACTCACACACTCGCACACGCACACAGGGACACTCGAGTCACGTCATTCAAGATGGCCGCCGTCAGCCCGCCCGCAACTGTCGAACGCCGGTTACTCTCTTTCACTGCAAAACGAGAAATTAAAAATATTATTATTAAGATACTATAGCAAATATGTATGCTTTAATGTATGAATATGAGTTCAAATTTATGTATGTATTACAAACAAAATAAAGCGATGCAATTTGAAAATGTAATAAATTACTAGTGGTTAACAAATCATACGAATGATAAAATTTGTTATGAAGGAACCCGAAAAGTAATGATGAAAAAAAAAAGATTAATGACCAATGTGTATGTATACTTTAGTATATAACAAATAAATGTCAAATGGAACTATAAACTACCCGAAAATCAAAATAAATATGAATAATATGATGATTTACAGAATGAACTTGTCACGATAGTCACGACTATCGAAAAAACCAACTAATCTGTATCTATAATATAACATAATCTAAAATAAGTATCAGCAAAAATAAAACATGCATATCTTTTATAATGCCTTATTAATATTTTTTATACAAATTAACATTCAAATACATACTATCCAATAAAAAATTACGCCTCTTTAATTTATATACTCGTTTAAATTATAGCTTTAATAAAATCAATCTCATTAATAAACAATGACAAACATTATTTATATAATTTATTTAATACTAAAATATATAAATACATTATCACAGGTATTTTTGAACCGAATTTAAAAACTTTTCTGTAAAACATAACGATAACGAAAACTGTCAAATACATAAATAAATTAATTCACAAAACGTCACAAATATTTAAATAAAAATGTTACTATAAAATTTTATTTAATTTAATAACTAACAAATTCAAATAAAAATGTATTTTCTTTTAAGAGATTTGCGGTTTCTTCTTTAATTGATTGGCAGATTGATGATTTTTAATCAATAGGTTGTTCGAATCGACCACAGCATTCACCGATTTTACCTGTAGTAAATTTTTTTACTAATAATAATGAATATTTATCTTTCATAACAAAAACTATTAGTTTGGATTGGATGGTAGCAAACATCCTTGCAATATGGTAATTAAGGAAATACCTTTACTTATAGAATTCTAAATAAATAACAATTCTGTAATAATATAAAAATACATACATACAATTAATATACTTTGAAATAGAGAGAGAATTTAGGAAAATCTTAATTCTCAAAATTCAAAATATTATATTAATATTATTTTTTAAAATAGACATTCATAACGATAATTTAGAATTTATAAGTGGTCATGTCATAGTTAAGGTGGATATATGAATAAAATGTTAAAAAATACTGTATTATATGAGAAATACAGAAACTATTTCTATGTAGCTGATATAAATTTAATGTTAAGTTATGTCACTATAAATAAAAAAGATGGATCAAATGTATGATAACAAATTATAATTTTAAAAAAGACAGCAAGCATTTTATATGACAACGATGACTAATGTAATTAGTTGAATGTGTGACCCTATGTGATAATGAATATTGAAAGGCGATTGTTATGTCCTTATTAAAGAAAAACAACAAACTATATAACTAAAATATCCCTAGAGTTAAAATTAAATATGTATATAAAAAAATAATTATGAATAAATAAAAAAATGTCGGCATGTTAATATTTCAATACATAAATAAATAAATAGATATGTGTGAGTACCTCTTTGTTGAGCGACGACTGCGGCGCCTGCTGAAATTATATTATAACATCTTAGAATGGTTAAAGCCGAACCGTTTGTAACCTAATTCGTATAATTATCGCGATGTACTTAACTAATAATTTATTACAGTTTTTCTTGATATTACTTTATATATGTTTAATTAGACATACATTTAACAGCATTTTAAACGATATAATATAAATTATGTTATTAAACTATTAGTTTACATTTAATGTACTGTAGAAATAGGTATAGAGAATGGGATAGAAATTTTTAAAAAAATTGCTACAATTTACGTTATAAAAATTTTTCATTAAGTGTAGAAAGAATTTCAGCTTTTACATTAAATAAGAGAACTGAAGAAAGAACCTAATGTTCCCTTCTTTCTGATGAAATTCAAGAAACCGCGTAGTGAGTGGCACAACTTTACACCACACTCTGTGTTATATTCTTTTATATGACAATTTAAATGATAATAAATATTTCATACAACCATTCATTTTAATAAGAATCAGTTGGGTTACATTCTGTACCAAAGTAACCCAAGTCTCTCAAATAATACATAAGACGTACCTCCTGCTTGGTGGGCGCCTGCGCGGAGGGCGCCTGCGCGCGGCGCTGCGCGGCGGGCGAGCGGCGCTGCACGATGGCGTCCATGGCCTGCTGCTTGCGCTGGCGCAGGATAGTCCAGTCGAACGTGTAGTCGTACTGGTAGTTCATGGTGCGGAACAGGATGCGGAACAGCTGCAGCCACACAAACAACACAACAACTATTAACATAGTATCTCGAAGCTAGCATTGTAGGCAGGGGGAACCTGGGAACCTCCCGTCGTCTCGAAGTATTACGTATGAGTGTTGGTATTCAATGCTACACTTTGCCTTGCTACCAGAATGAGGAAATTAATATATTAAATGTTTTATTTCCCCAAGTGGGATTGGAATCCACAGCAGTCGCGTCGCACGCTTTTGCCCCTGAGGCAGTTTCACCACTAATTCACCGAATTGCCTCGTACCGTACCAAGCCAGCACTGCTACCCACAGAAGAGGTTTATTGTACACAACACACATATATACATATCTTATTTTAGAAGCAGTCGTGGCGCAGTGGGACTACGTCTGACTGTAAAAATATATATTTGGGGTCATGCGAATTGAACCCCCAAAGCACGACGTTTGGGGGTTCAATTCGCATGACCCCAAATATATATTTTTTTCATTCCACTCTGGCGATTAAACAAAACGCGGCTTTGAGTTCCGCCACTCAATGTTCAAAAATTGCACCAAGTGTTGGGAACAGAATGTTTAACAACATCAGTAGATTATCAACGTGGGTAAGGACAGCGTGAAGCTAAATAAATAATATTCCTACTTTACAAATAAGCAACTGCGAGACAATGTGCAGCAGAAACTATCGCGCATTAAACGAGTTTTTCCAAGGAATGTAAGAAAGTAAAACAGGCAGTCTTTAATATACATATATATTTTTTAATTTCTAAAAAACATATAAAAATACTTTCTTATTAATTTGTTTTTTAAAACTACCCTAGTTATATATTAGTTCAAAAGAGCAAATAAAAAATAAAAAATCACGATATTTTCGATACTGTACCGAGTCACAAAACTTAAAAATACACAAAAAAGAACACCACTGTTTCAAAATCAGTGTTTACTAATGAAAAAAAGTTTTGTTTTTGAAATTGAGCTAATAATATGACTACCAAACCACAACATAAACCAAACATTCATAATAGCGAATTACTATTTTAATATTAACATAACAAATATATGAAAACTGTAACACTTTCTTTGAATTAAAATGATAAAATCGAAATCTACGCCTTGACTTACTATACAAACACTTATACTTAATATACTACAAACCTAAACTGAGCGCAAAATGTTAATTACCTACAATAATGAAGACCTCTGATTGTAAACGCAACGCTTGTAGGTTCCCATTTCCGCTCGGGGAAATGAATTAATTTCACTTCCTCGCTCTGTTAACAAGACAAAACGCAATGTCTCGAAAATTTGGCGATGTGGAACAAAGAGTCTTAACACTAGGTTCCATCTGCCTATCCCGCTATATGCGGGATACAACGCGAAGCTAAAAATATATCTATAAATACTTACTTCTAAATACATCAAGACCATTTCTAACCACGTAAAGCCAAACTTGATCTTATCGAAGCGGCGATGACGTGACGTCATCAGAATATGTAACAGATGCCATATTTTAATTTTTATTGTATATTAATAATCAACTAACCTGTCTAAGATACATATAGTCTGGTGCTTCGTCGAAACCGAGACCGCGGCAGTAATTTAAATACATAGAAAATTCCGCTGGGAATCCCTGAAAAGAAGGATATTATCAATTAATTATATAAATATTACTTTATAAATTTTCAAATGAACTTATTTATCGTACTTTGTATTTTTTTCTTTTCAACTATAAAAGAAAAAAATATCGAACGTAATACAATACTTACCTTGCATAAAACTTCGACAGGCGTGGACATTTTCTTTTCACTAATACGTTCGTATTTTTGTTTCTTAGTAATTGCTTTCAATCCTTGCCACGGCAAAGATCCTCTGTAAGTTAAATATGAAATAAAATATTAAATAAAAGATTTAAAAAATTAGAAAATGGGACTAACCATGACGTAGGGGCACAGCGTGTATCTGTATACGCGACAGGTTGTGGGTTTAATTCCCACTCAAGAAAATCAACCCACAAAGCCTCCAGAATTCGGTAGAAAGTGGGAAACAGAAGTGTCTTAATGGGAAAGGAGTGGCTTTAAAAGGTGAAGATTATACAATCTTTCACTTTTCGTCCAATTTTCAAGACATTGCCTATTAAATGACGAAACTCAACGTCGTACTTTGTTGACCTCAATAGCTGTGAAACGACGGCCTCAATAGAATATTAGTCATACAAAATTATAATACAATATATAAAATTATATTTTTAAATAACATAAAATCCAAAGGTATTATTTATTTTATTCTCCAATTTTATAATTTTATTACTGGTATATTCATTTTTAAGTAACACGACCAATGAATGTGGAGAACAGAGTGTCTTAACATTAGGTTCCCTCTGCCTACCCTGCTGTGTACGGGATATAGCGTGAAGTAGATTTTTTTCGTTATTGTAGTACCTATGATATTCATAAGTTATATATAAAAAATGGCGTAGAACATACCTATTAAAATACATAAGTACGTAACCAAGTGACTCCATGTCATCACGTCGGGACTGTTCGATGCCGAGGTGAGCGTTAATTGACGCGTAACGGGCAGTGCCTGAAAACATGTTTCAGTTATATATTTTCAACTTTGTAATTAAAAGTATAACAGTGTTTTCTATATATCTTTCATATTGCTACCACTAGTTGTCCACTTTTATATTTTTTTATTTTTGTATAAAACTAATCATTGTAACCAATATAGCTCTTAAGGTATTTAGATTTTTTATCTTATCTTATTTGGTGGACATATACTGGTATATACTTAATTCATCCACTTGAATAATAAGAAGACTAAAAATTATATAAATAAAATATTAAGAATGAATTATGTTTTAGAAAACAAAAAACAAATGTAAAATGGGGCAAAATTATATAATATAATAACAGCATGCACAATATTTTATCTATATATTAAATCAGGCGTAAATAATGTCTCTTATCACTTATGTGGGTAATGAAATCGAATGTACTACATACCAGTAAGATTCTTGTCCTCGCGATAAGTGATGTGAGCTCTGGTGCGTACATCTCTAAATTTCTTAGCGAGGCCGAAGTCGATCATATATAATTTGTTGCAATGGCGGCCGATGCCCATTAAAAAGTTGTCAGGTTTTATATCACGATGGATGAAACATTTGCAGTGGACGAACTCCACACGCCCGAGCATTTGATCTGCGGAATTAATTAAATATACACTCCTTGAGTCGTAATTGAACCTACGAATGCATTTTGAATGCATCATGAGTCATACGCAAACAGTAGTTATTTCCATTTGACTACGGGGGAGAAACCGCAGGTAGAAGCTATTTACATGTTTATATATCCTATTCAGCTATACGCTACAGCGTGTACTACAGGACACGTCCTGCATACAGCAGGACAGCCAGTGAGAACTCAGTGTTATCAACGCACCGCCCAATTTTCGAGATATAACTAAATGCTTCGTTTTTCTCTTGCTACCAGTGCAAGAAAATAAAATAATTAATTGCTCTTCTATTCTTCAATATTTTTTAATAACAATTGAGCATGGAGTATTTTAACAGTATATTTATATTACGTATTTACGTACTGCCATGTATGCGGAAGATAAAAAAATATAAAAACATTCTTCAAAAATATTAACATAAAAAGTTGCTAGATTATAAATAAAAAATGTCTCTATTCTTGTCTATTTTATTGCATTTTGCTTCGATTTTTAGCTGCTAAGCCAAAAAGTGTAAACCAATTTTTTTGAGACTTAACTTTTATGTATTTTATTTGACTTTGACTTTTGGCTCAAACTTAGCACACCTTGATGATATTTCAGAAGTGTTTGACAATATACTGATTAAAGTAATATGTTACATTGTAATTTCTTTGTAAATATAATAATAGTCAATTATTATTTTTATAAAAAAAAATATATCGTTAAAAATTTAAAATGTGTATAATCTTTTATTGTTTTATTATTTTCGTATCAGATAGTCTAGCTTGTGATTTACGTACAGAAAATATAATCTTGTGTATATTCTCACGATATTAATCTATTTATACAATTACCTGTAAATAAACCTTGTATATTTGAACAAAAAGTATGAAAATAAATGCAAAGCTAAAACTTTGCATTTATTTTCATACTTTCACGTATCCGGTATTCTTCCGTATTTTGGGTCATAAACATAGAGAAAGTAGTGTTAAGATAGTGTTCTCCATCTGACCTATATTCAAGTAATTTAAAATTGACGAGAGTAAACGCTGCGCGGATACTATTTAATAACTAAAATACACAATCGAATTCACAAGCGCCTCTAGTCATACACACAAATACTAATTTATCACCATTTGACCACACGGGCAAAGCTGGAGGGACAGTACGTTCGAAGAGACGTGGTTGCGCTGAAGTTAGACTTTCTAAATTTTCACTCGGGAAGAAAATAATCAAAAGTAAGAAAAATCCTAAAATCAAATCGCGCAGCGATCTACCGCTATTCTCAGGACGGCCACAATTGCCCGATCGCAATGTAAAAGTTACATTATAAGTTACTAACGACCAACACGCGGCTTTGTCAGCTTAAACTTATTGGTATATTATAGCGAAACTACATACATATTTTTTTACACAAATTGTAGCCTGTGACCACCAGGTATTGTAGCTAATACGTCAGAATAACACAGGCTACAATTATTACCCCCCTAAATCTGTTCAGTAAGTAGATTTTGCGTGACTGGAACAAACATCCAGATTTTCACATTTAAAGTATTATAGTATAGTATGATATGATTAAGTATGATATAATGATAGGACATTAATATAATAAGCAGAATAATTAAACTAAACCGACCTGCAAGCATGAGCACTGTCTTGATTGTAAACTGTCGCGAACAAAAGTTGAACAAGTCCTCTAGTGATGGACCCAGTAGGTCCATCACGAGGATGTTGTGTTCCTTCTCGAAGCCATACCATCTGTAATGTAAAATCGGTTTCTTTAGTTTATCGTATTATAGTATCCTGATAGGGTAGGCAAAGGGAACCTACTATTAAGACCGTTCCAACGGTCAATAATAAGAAAAAATCAACACTGCATTTGTTTATACTGTTTGGAGAACAAGAAGCTATGAAATGAAAAAACATTTTTTTTCGCACGTCGAAAGCGAACACACAACCATCACGTTCAGTCAGGCATTATACCGCTGCGCCACGACAGCTTGATGCCAAGCAATAACAAAATGCCAACCATATGGAAACACAAATGTTATAAAAGAAAGTTCTCGATTTTTTTATTCAAATCCTTATCAAGCAACCTTGTAAACCATGCAGCTAACACTGTCTAAACTAACCTTGATAAATCTTAAGAAATATTACAAAACAATGCATAAAATGTTAACAACTGTGATGATAGCACTTCATGGATTAATATTAACGTAAATATAGCTTCACGCTGTATCGCGCACACTGGAGGGTAGGCAGAGGGAACCTAGTGTTAAAACACTCCGTTCTTCACTTTCCGATGAATTCTGGAGGCGTGTTGAGCTACTCAATTCTGCGCCCTGCCTCGACAGCAGAATGAGGAAGGAAATATAAATTTAAACAAATATTTAATTCCCCTTATAGGGGATTGAACCCACAACCAGTAGCATTTACAATCACTCTTTGTGCCCCGCGCCACGATGGGTTTATATAACCTAAGCAGTTAACTTAATTACTTATTAATTTTGTAAGCTACAACTATGATTTTTGACAGAATAGACGCGGCGTGAGTTTCGACACTTGACACGCAGTCACGAAAACATAGCGGAAAGTGGGCAACAGAGTATCTTAACACTAGGGTCCCTCTCTCTGACCCTGATACACGGGAAAAAGCGTGAACCTGCAATTATGATTTGTGTAAGAAACAAAACTAAGTGCTTATGTTTCTTTTTACACAATAATAAATTTACCTTTATCTCTAAAGGATACTAAATATTTGGAGAAAAATATATTTACACTTAAAAAATTTATGTATATAATACAGTAATGAGTACAATATAGAAATAAAGATTATTAGAATAGAATATTAAAAAAACAGTATCAAATTATTTAAAGCCAACATGTTTTCATGACATACACAATCGACTCATAATAGAAGTCTTATAAATAGATGTAACAGAAACAATCTATAAATATACTTTTTTATTACTCTTGTTTTTTTAGCTTCACGCTGTATCCCGCACATAGCAGAGAAGCAACCTTGCAACGCATAGTAACCTTGGTAACTAATTAATTCCGTTCCCCACTTCCAGCCGAAATCTTGAAGAATTGCGTGTTTTGGGGCAAGACTCAACGCCGCGCTCTGCCCCGTTACTAGAGCGACGAAATGAATCATACCAACTGCCACGTTTACAGTTGCACGGATGTGTTTCAGCGCCAGAACTGCCCTCTGGTTATTACTCTTGTATATTTTTTAATCTATACTAAGTTTATAAAGTTTTATTTGATTGAACTGCTTTTGTTGGATAGTCCATTTAAGGCTCTAAGCTTATTACATTTCCATTTAAATAAAACCAGTAAAAGATAGCTTCAGATATCAAAATTAAAAAAAAATAGCTAATATTTCGACAAATTAAAAACAAGTGAGTAGTTTAATACAACCTTGAAACAGTTGCTAAAAGTGTACTAAGGCCACCTGACTGTTTACATAATATGGGTTGTGAAAATCTCTGTCCCAAGGATTTAATGAGCTTTGTTTTTAAAACATCATGCATTTTGATAAACATGAAAGTAACTTGATAGAATTCAATGTAATAGAATAAATAAACAAAATATATTGCAATGTCACAAAGTAAAAGGACTAAGTTGGAAAGCAAAAAATAGGATTGATTTAAAAATAAACAAATAAATAAAAATGTTTAAAACACTTGATATAACTTCAAATATTTTAAGATAAAGGCGAGTTGGGTTGCATAAGACAACATATTTCGCAAAAGCATTAGACAATACTTGAAAACTTTCTTTTTACAGTATGTATGTATGTATGTTTGTAATTTGGCTTGTGAAACATTCACAACCACCAATTCAGATATAATTGTATGTAATATTAAAACAGATAAAATGTAGTGTTAGGGCACTATTTGTCACAATCTTTTTAATGTCATACTGTATGATGCATATAGGATACAGTGACACTAAGATTAAGACATCCAGTTCCTGGTATTCCGCCCAAATTTGTATTGAGTGGTAGAATTCAACCCCATGTTGTCTTCTGACTAGATACAGTTATCTCAGTGGAAATGTACCCACAACTGCTACCATCAGACTTATACACTATACTGCTGCACCAAGACAGCCTCTCCATTTAATACTTACAGAGGGAAAAAATCTTTTTTTTCCACACAATTATTCAAGGGGCAAAACCAATTGTGTTGCATGAACTCAGAGCAGTGTTTGGAATACAATATATGTTGGCCCAAAGGCCTTTTCAAAACATACATTAACACTTGTCATCACTAGCCAATCTCCTCATCGTACTGACACCCAATTCAAAGCTATTCTACCAGTAGTAAATTTTACAAATGAATTTACAATAGTTCTAGACAAGTTGAAATCTATCGGTAAACTATAGAGATTTGTTAAGTAGCTAACTACTTCTACAAACAAGCCAGCTCTTAACTTAATTCTTGGTTAGTTTGAAGTATTTTTTACTTTGAAATCTCAATTTTTAAGACTTACCGTATATGTGGTATGCCGATGCCCCCTTGGAGCATTTTATATACACGGCTTTCATAAAGAAGTTGGGGATGTCTCGCTTTTACAGACTCAACTTTCACTGCTACTTCCTGTAAAAAAATGCATTGTAAAATTATAACATAGCATACTTATATCATACAAACTTACAATATAAGGATACTTATATGTTATAAAAAAAATTAGGTTAATAATTATGAAGTACATAATTAAATATATATATTATATTGTTATTTAATTAATTTATATAAATCAATATATTAGTATATTAAGTGGTACAAAAACATGATACACCTTTAAAAAAATTACATAGGTGAAGTAATTTAAGCTCAAATGTTGAATGCCACAACCAAACAACTAAACTGAAATACTCATTTTTATATGTATCAACTTTTCACACTATCAATATAACAAAAAAATGTTTAAGTAAAACTTCATAAAACATAATTCTATTATTCAATTATATGAAACATACTAAATTACAATTAAAAATATATCAAACAAAAACCAATTGTTGCAAAACACTATTTAAATATGTCATTTGTTGAATTTCTAGTTCATTATAGAATGTTTACTTATCAATAATAAATTTATTTATCGGGAACATGTTTGACTGCTTATCCTAATTGATAAATCCATTACTTATTGTTAAAATGGCTTATATATTTCGTAATTTGCAAATAGAATAAAAAAGACTATTTCCCAGTTCACTAAAAGATTTTGCTTTCAACAATCAAATTCAAAATAAGATAGGACACAACATTACAACACTTTCATTGTAAGGAATCCAATACACTAGATCTATTAATATTAAGCATTATTGAATTACAGTTGTTATTCCTTGCAGATCAGGGTGGTTGGAAAGGACTTTTGTTTCGTGCTCAAGGGCGAAGAAGATATCCCCGAAGCTCCCACTGCCAATTTTACGAATGAGTTCAAATCTACCAGAATTTAATGTAATTGTACTCTTTTTTAACATGCGTTCGAAATTGTAGGTAGCCATTTTCTTTTGCCTTCATCACTTGCTATCACTAAATATTTAACTAAACTTTCATCACTCTCAATATATACACTACACTTTTATAATATATTTACGTTTATTTCATTTATATTTAGTAACAGTATTATGAAAAATAAAATAAATCATTCGATACGAGCATCGTCAGCTTGTATTTGACGACTGACGTCACAATAACAGTGATGCCAGTAGCAAATACAAAAATTCTACTATTTTCTACTATGGTATGGTTGACTCAAATTTTAATACAATAATTACAAAATATAATTATAAAAACATAAATAATTAAAAAATGTCATTTCATTTTACGAAGTATATTCGAAAATTATAATTATTAAATAAAGTCATACATTATACACGTCAAGGTATTTCGTTAAAGCACACACAGCCGGTCGTCAAACTAAAATAGCAGTAGCTATTTCAATTTTATAAATAGTAAAAATACTTTTTAAATTAAAATAGTGACTACAAATGCAAAAATCTATAGATTTTAAGACTTGCAGGTAGATTTTATTTTAATACACCTCTAATCTTACTCGGTCCTACAATACTGTACTGTAATACCATAATATTAATAGCAATAAAACCAGTAAAAATATACCCGTCCGCATATATACACTACACTTTACTATTGCAAAGTGACCATACAATATATCGATAGAAAAGGAAGCGATAATATTATCGAATATACAATATCGATATAAAAACGTATCGATTTTATCGATTCTATATGAATGCGTAGACAATTCATTTCTTAGTTTAATAATAGCAATAGTCAACAAGATATTGATGCCGCCAAAAGTAATTTTAACTTATCTAATTTTAAGAATATCGATAAAAACTACATTTAAACTACACTTATATTTGTCTTGATTTTTCGTGGATTTTTGAGACATCAATTCATTTAAAGAATAAAGTCCTTTTACAGACACTTTTATGTCCATAGGCTAATAATATAACCATTTTGGATGATGCGATATGTATAACATTGGTATAAATAAAAAAAAACTGCCATATCATCACATTATTGTACAGTTAGGTAAAAACTAAAAAACCTACTTCCTTTAGCTTTGTAAAATGTCATAGAGCACTTGCGTGAGCTCCAGCATCATATGTTGATCGTAGTGACCTTGGGAACTATCTTTCATGGTTTTATGGTTTTGCTGAAAATCATTCCCTTGTTCTTCGCTGTAGATTCCAAGATTTTCAGAGAATTTGTCTTTGGCTGACTGAACTGATTAAATGTTTAGAATTTTTTTTACTTTTGATTATTTTTCCCGAGTGATCAAGTAACATTAAACCTGACGACCCATGTTATAAATGCTAAAATGCCTGCTATGTTATTTAAAATTAACGAATAGACCTTAAAATAATTCCACGCAACGATTTGCCTTTCCATTGTTGAAACTTTAATAAACCATTTCAAATCCTCTGATTACAAAACATATATCGAATTTCAATTATAAATTTTCTGAAATTTCAATCTGCTATCCGACGACTATGTAAATACGTAATTTTTGTTTTTATTTATGTCATACAATTTTAATGCACCAATCCAATAGTCAACAAAATAGTTTTTGTCTATCTATACAATCTCTATCTTAATTGCTTAATGTTCAATTTAATAATACGTGTGATTTTTGGTGAAAGCTTTTTAAAATCATTATTTTAATATATTTTTTTCTTAATTCCAGATATTCTTAAGTTGTATCAAAGATTTAGTATGCTACGCGCGTATAACAAGACATAGAGGCGAATATAACAATTTTTTTTAAACTTCCTTCCAATGAGGATCATTATTAAACGCAACTTTAGTCGTAATGTGGCCTTGACTTCCCACGATTAGACACTATTGAAAATGTCATGGTAACACAAATTCAGATATCGAATGCTGCCATACAGAGAACAATCCATTAAAATAATGACATCGTTATTACTTCTTCCATCTTCCAGGTTAAATAGTGGCACTATAA
Organism: Heliconius sara; assembly: GCA_917862395.2. Taxonomy (NCBI): domain Eukaryota; kingdom Metazoa; phylum Arthropoda; class Insecta; order Lepidoptera; family Nymphalidae; genus Heliconius; species Heliconius sara. Next base: position 1,701,988 of record OU860798.1, on the reverse strand, counting down.
CAATATTTTCAAGGGGCTATTTAAGGCAGGTCGGACAAAAAGGACTTTGACCATTATCAAAGTATTTGTGTTTAGGTTATAAGGGAATTTTGATCAAGATTATGACACTGCTATGCCACCTCCTTATCTTACTAATATTTTAAATGTGAAAGTTTGTAAGGATTGATGGATGGTTGTTCATCTTTCACAAAAAATGTCATTGTAACATATATATTTGGGTATACTGTTACGATAAGTTTAAGCGGGCGAAGCCGCGGGCGGCTCTAGTACTCTATATATACGACTTGTATAATTACATTATTTTAGATAACCCAATTCAATTGCAGCAATTGTACTCACTTTTTCTTGACGTTTTATTCCATTTTGTATTCGTTAATTTTACTATAAATAAACGCGCTACAATTAGTATATAAAAAAAAACAAGTATTTCAGCAATTTTCTGTTTCCACACTGTAGGAAATGAAAATATTTATAAATATTTCAAATTTTAAACGTAGCAGCTTGAGAGTTTGATATTAGTAAATAAATTTATATTTAATATTAATGGAAAAAGTAAAAACAGAAGAAAGTTATAAATGAAATTAAAAAAAGTTGCATAATTTCTTAAAAGTTCATATTGAACCACAAACAATCAACAACAGACTCAATGGGAGGGCTTATCACAATTACTACACAATAGTGAAAGCATTTTTCACTTTTTTATAAACAACTATACAATCTTTTTCAGATTTACCTCTCCACTCTCGGAATGAAATGCTAAATATATGACACCGAAAGAACCACTTCCAAGTTTCCTTATAATTTCAAACCTTCCGCAGACATTAACTTTCTTTTTTCTTGACAATAGATCATTAAACATGATGGAACATATCTATTACATATTTCACTTAGAAAAAAAATTAACGTATAGTTATAGATACTGTTTCTGTTAGTGAAAAATACTATAAAATTAAAAAAAACTCATATTATAACACTAAAATCGACCATTCTTTAGGCTTGTGAAGTTCTGCAGTGTTTTCGAAGTATTGACTTTCGAAGCATAGCAGCACTTTACTAAAACAGTTATATTTCCTGCGCATTATTAACGCCGCTACGCGATGGCACGAATGTATGAAGCCATTTTAGCTATTTATTTACCCTCAGTTATATGTAATGAAATGATCTAAATATAAAATGTTGTCATAAATAGACACTGAACTCTATTAAGGAGCACTTAAAATATCAATATAATACTTGGTCTTGCCGTAAATATTATTTCAAAGAAAAACATTTTTTATTGTACGTAACATTTATGACTAATACAGTAGTTTAAATTTATACTTTTATTTATACATTAACATAAAACTAATAAAAATATATAAAATTTATTCGAAGCGGTCTCCGCTGCAATACAGTCCATTAAACATTGAGCCAGTTATCAATAGCAGCACGCACTCTTTCTATCTTTCTATGGGAAATTTGTTTACTGCCAATCGTATGGATTGGTTCAAGGACTCTAAATTACCATGGCATTGCATTGCGTGGCAGTAGATCAGGACGAGATAAGGGCCAGTCTTCAGCTCCGACCGGAATGTTGGTTTCTTTATTGGGCTCGTTATCAACCCTCGCTGAAAGGACCATTCTTGGTTATAGAACATGGTGTCGTTGAGGGGCTTAACTACCATTACTTCTCAACAATGGTATCATGATACACTTATGCCGATGTTTGATACCTTTTTCACAACAATATCGCTCAGTCACTTCTTCATACATACTAATCCACCAAACCATTACTAAAGACAGATAATGCTCACATTGTACTCTGTTGACTAATTAGGAAGTTTCTTTAAAACTTTCAGCATAAATACGGTCATTTTATGTAAACATCTTTTTTCGGTACCTACCTTTGCGTACCGCCTGAGTTGTTGATTTTATTTTATTATCAGTTGAGAAATGACCAGTGCATCTCTTATAGGCTGAAAGTTTTAAGTCATCTTTTCAAATACGCTACATGATTCTAGGTGCTATCTTTATCTCTTGAGGTAAAATCTTTTGCTTTCGATCAGGATTTCTTCGAACTTTTTCACCTACTGCTTTAATAATCTTTGTCGTACGAACACTACGTGGACAGCCAGACCTTTTTCTATCACTATCTATAATAATAACCCGGTACACAAACATTTAACTTATACCAACGCATGGAGAATTTTAAAAATTATATCTCGCTCCATACCTACTTTATACAGTCCACAGCGATGACTTTCTTTTCTTTATCACTACACTCCATTTTAATGTCACAAAAAAACCACGATGAAGAATCGTATAAAAATTATAGATTCCAAATTCAAAAGTAACATTTTGTTTATTTTTAATTGTAAGTATTTATAGCCAGTATAGTGGTTTAGATTAATATTAGAGCTTCTTTGGTTGAATATGTTAATCTCAAAAAAATCAAAAAAAGGGTTCAAAATGGGAAATATTTTAGCATAATTTAGTCAATTTCGAGGAACGTTATATAGGCTATAGTGCAACCCGTTTATCGTTCCAATGTTACGTACAGCACGGTCAATGAGTAGTGGTCAACCGGAAATTAGCTGTAAATGGTACACAATTAGATTTTTCTTATTTATGACGACTTTTACCCTTTGAACGAGGCGCAAACGTTTAAAAAACCACATTTCGTTGACCGTTCCGTATCAGAATTCAGTGACATCATGCACGTAGAATGTGTATACACAATTCTTAATTTTTTTATCTCAGGGGAGCAGCTAGCGTTGTTATAAAATATTGGACTCTTAAGGAAGTCATAAAACATGGCTGTGTAATATGTAGGAACATAACTCTAGGTCAAAATAATGTAAATATAAAAAAAACAGTTTCACGCTGTATACTGCACACAGCAGGGTAGACAGAGGGAACCCAGTTTTAAGACACTCCGCTCCGTTCCCCAAATTCCGTCGAATTCCGGAGGCATTGCGTGTTGAGTGGCGGAACTAGACGCTGTCAATATAATATTAAAAATATGTTATTATTATAAAATTAACGGACGGACAGATTTAACACATACAGTACCTCAATATACGACCCTTGATACAACGATTTCCTCAATTTAACGTATTTTTCGATATCCCCTAAAACTGTCCATAAGTGCTAATACAAAATATTTTTTGTATTGGTAATGTAAAGGTATACCTTTACATGATGAATGCATTTGTTCAAAAATTTTTTATAATTAATTTTCAATCTTTGCAAAATTTCATTAACTTATAGCCTTTAGATAATGAATTCTATCAGTTTACTACATTCTACTTCATACTAAATTCATGTCGCGACAGGTTTAGACTTGTTAAATTAAATTTTAAAACCATGTAATATTTGGGGTTCAGTAATGTAAACACTGCTGTTTGACACTGTTGTTTTAATGCTGATAAACAAAAAAGCTGAAATCAACATATATTTTTTTAACCTTGTTAAAAGGAATCATAGATCACCTCAGTACAACGAATCTCTTTGTAACGAATTTCTTGATATAACGAATTATATTCTGATTCCTTTCTGTATTGTTATATAGAGGTTGCAATGTAAATTAAATATAACATTTGAGGCTGTCGTGGCCCACGGGTACAAGAGTGCGACTCAAGCATTATAATATTTTTATTACTGACTAAAAAGTATGAAACAAGTGTTCGAACAAATTAAGTTAAAACCATAATATACAAAATATGTGTAAAAAATCAGAAAGTTTACATTGTTATATTATAGATAAAAAAACATACTGTTAATATACAATGTTGTCTCATATAATTTGTCCGGACCACCCGATCCTGACACAGTTAAATGTTAATGAAAGTTGCTACAAACAAACACTACATTTAAATCAGTAAACACTACATTTAAATCAGTAATATTTATAAATTAAATGAAATTATTAGTATCCCACACACAACAGGGTAGGCAGAGGGAACCTAGTGTTAAGACACTTCGTTTCCCACTTTGTGCCAAATTCTCGAGACATTTTGTGTTGAGTGGCAGAACTCAACGCCGAGCTTTGCCTCGACACCAGAGCAAAGAAATGGAAATATAAATTTAAGTAAATATTTCATCTCCTCAAGTGGGGATTGAACCCACAACCAGTCGGTTTTACAATCACACTGTGTGTTCAAACTATCTTCCATGTACATACAGTGATCAGTTACAGTTTTCTCATAAGTATAGATTTTAGTGTTATATATAAGTAGAGATTTGTTATTAACATCTTAAAAACTATTGTGCTGGACATATGTTGGTTTAGTATGAATATAACTATATACATGAAATAGAAGTTGTTTATCCATTTTATATCACATATACCAAAAAATCATTTCACAATTGAGAGGCTACAAATTAAAAACATATATATTTTGAATTTCTTAAATGAATAAGAATAACAGACTGTAGAGGGTTTTAGATTACATTTTATAATCCAACAAATTATAGAGTTTGACACATAATATGACACCTCTGTGTAAAACATTGTTAACAAGGGTCCACTGTTTCGTTATTGTTATAAAACAATAAAATTGTTTAATAATATGAGATTACAAAAAAATTGTATATCTTAAGACAGAAACATAATATATTGTGAGTAGGAAGTTTTTGAAAGAAATAGGATATAGGTAATACCCAACTACCAACATTATGACATTTAGAATTCAGCAATAATTACTCACTATTTTATATTTATCACAACATAATTACAATATATGACTTTATAGACAAACAGACTCTAGTTATAAATCTCAATAAAACAACTAAAGAATACTAAACAAAACACTCCATTGAATATGAATATATTTTTTACATGGTGATAAGACATTGTATAGAAAAATAAACATTGATTTTTTAGCTTCATACTGCATTCCATGCATGGGAAGCCACGGTGCCAAAGAGAACGTAGTATTAAGACACTTTTTTCTCATTAAAACATTTCCATTACCAACTTTCCACTGAATTCTTATTTAAGGCACTGCCTGCCTTATGGAAAAATACAATCCTGTGCATTGCCTTGTTGCTTTGGATTTGAACCAACAATTGTTGTGTTTAAAGTCGCAGCTAAGGCAACTGTGCCGCAACAGCCTCAAACAAATAAGCAAAATCATTTTAAATAACAAAATTATCTTTACAGCTCTTGCCTTACAGCAGAGTAGGCAGTGAAAACCTTGTATCACTCTATTCTCTACTTACTGTCAAGATTTGAACCTTTGCAAGTCAAGTAGCAGAACTGAATACTGCACTATGTCTAGATAAAATCAGTGAAACCAAATTATTCCCATAGTATCAAAACCACAACCACTATGATTAAAGTCAAAACTAGTCCCAATGGTTTTAATATTTTCATTTATCAAATTATTATTGGTATTCTCATAAACAGCAGTCAACAATAATTTCTTAAAAATCTTAAAGGATATAAAATAATTATGAAATATAAATTTTGTTATTTTTCTTATTTACACATACATTTTTATTAAGTTAATGAAAGTATTTTTCAACAATTACATAAAAAAAGAGGTCACTTAAATGATTAAATATAAATTAAATATAACTAAGATGCAAATATTAGATATAATATAACCTTTAATATGCACAATGAGGATATAACAATATATTAAATTAAGAAAATATTTAGAAAAATATTATTATATTTGGAAAGTAATCATAGAGTCTATGTGTTATTTACATAATATAAATAAATGAAGATAGATTTCCCAGAATCATATTAAAGGGAAAACAAAATATTGTGAAATATCCAAAGATAAAATTAAATCTGTATTTTTTTTTTATGTGGAAACTTGATTGGAATATGTATAATTTTAAATTGTGTAATCTTTGTGAATTTTATGTTCTGTTTGTTTCCCTAATAAAAAATAAATAAATAAATAAATAAATAAATACAATAAATGTACATTTTACTATATTGAACCAAAAAAGGCATTTCGAGTATTTACCAATTTGATAATAAACTAAAGGCTTAAGCCAATACTAGTTTCTTTATAATATTATATAGGTCATAATGTTAGATCACACTTTCTATTTTTATTTAATATTTTTTCCATAACACATGTGAAAATAAGTGTCTAAGAGCACTAATTTGCATTTTAAAACCTACACGAGTAGGAATGTGAAGGTTATTCATACAGATATAAGAGACAAAATCGAACATATGATTTTAATTATCAAAATACGTACAATAGCACTGATTACCATTACATTAAACGTCATAAATAAAAACGTATGAATCACTGAAATTCTCATCAATTTTATTTCTTAGTAAATTAAAGTAAGTCTTTTATATATTTTTTTATTACGACTTTCATAATTAAAGTATCATCTATTGGCTATTCTCCGTATGTGTGTCAATTAAATACATTAAAAACATGTGGTTCGTAAAAACATTGGGAGCATCTGGCACAAATCTATTTGAAACTTACTAAAATGTCATCGTAAAAGCAAGAAAAGTTATTACTTACCTCGCCATTAGCGATGTTTATCCCCAAGTAAATATCTCCAAAAGAACCACCTCCGATTCTTCTTGTAATTCTATATTTGTCTGTAATCAGAATCTCTCTGCGAAAAGCTATCAACTGCTGAAATGATGCCATTTTTGCTGGTTTTACAATATTATTTTCGAAAAAACAGTAATGTTTGGCTAAGTTACACTCGCACGAAACCAAGGATCATTATTCGGTCGCAAAATATCGACGACTCGACAGTTGGCAACGGTGTACGCAGATGGTTGTCCTTTAGTTTATTTAGATCACACAAAATAATCAATAAAACCAAAATAATAAGTTTTGATACGTTCACACTAATCTGTTGCTAGATTTGTAGAAAATTGATCGGATTTGTCGAACGGAAAGAAACAAAAAGATGTGGCTTATATTAATGGAAATGGCCTCCGCCCTTACGGTGCGTTCCGAATTCCGATCCACACAGACCCACAGATTATATTAAACTTATACTGCTACGCTATAAGTGTCACGTATTATACTAAAATAATCAATTCCTTATTATGGTCAAATTTTAGATATTTTAATAACTTAATATATTATTTTAAAATATATCTGTATAATTTCACCTCTTATTTTCTTTTAAGGTCTACTTAAAAGAATATTTAAGATTTTTTTAAGCTTCACGCTGTATCATGCATATAGCAGAATAGGCAGAGTGAACCTAGGAACAAGACATTTTGTTACCATTATGATACTTCCGATCCCTAATTTACGAAAAACAGTTTATGATTACGTGTTGAGCACAGCCACTACATTAGGTTTGATAAGCCAAAAAAATCTTCGCTAAGGAAAAGAGATATATCCCTCTCCAGATCGGACTAGGCTACTGAAATACAAAAACATCCTAATTTCACCTGGGAAATCTTTGAAGTCACCATACCAGAGGGTAAGATACAGTCAACTCATTTTGCAAGACATAAAATAATTATGTGAAATGACAGACGAATGCTACCTGTCTACTCGTGACCACGGACTATTGCGAAACGTCGGGTTCCAAAAGTGTATAATTCTAAATATACGCGATTAATCCGGTTAAAATAGTTTCATTTAAAATGTGTAATAATCGTGAAAACCAGAGAGCTTATTACTAAATATTAGGTTTCCTCAAGTGGAAATCGAACCCACAAGCAGTCACGCTTACAGTCGCACGCTTGTGCCTTGCGCCTACGATGGCCTCATATGATTTCGTTTAAAACACATACTTTAACATTTAATAATTCTAGCCAGCGTTGTCAGATTATAGGTTTGGGGAAAGCGGGATATTTTAACGCTTTAAGTAATAAAAACGGGTTTCTTTCGCCAAAATAGGGACATAGAACAAAAATAACAGTAGGTACTTTTTATTACTTATTCATTTCTTGTGTGGTATATAGCAATATAAAATATTTTCTTCATGGTTAAATTATACACTATTAACTATTATATAACTATTCACCACACTTATAACAATACCTGTTTGGTTTATTCCGTACCTAAGGCAGTTAAGTTTTCAAAGTCTATATCTTTGAAATTCTTACTAACTTATTAAAAAAATGAAGTAATTAAAACAGAACTTTTTTTTTAGAAAATAGGCACCTTCAAAAAGCGCTCCACATTAACGGTCGCACGACGACGCACCTGTAACTCTCTTCAGGTGTTACACGGGGTCGTGGAGGGGTGGTAATCACTTACCATCATTTGACCCGTAAACTTGATTGCCTTGTCTTTTCCATTAAAAAATATCTACGTAAAGCGGGACCCTGCCTGTCCCACTTGGGGCCTCTAATTTTGGGCTATAAAATTGGGACGTCCCGACGTCGTCGGGGCGTTTGGCAACGCTGGTTTCAGCACATTTCAAATATTGTGCTCAGACGTTGCAAATGATTAACAGTATGCTTTTCACTTACCATGTAACTAATCCTCTTTATCAAGATTTAAGTTCCTCATCAAATTTACCTTTAGTAAATTCCCCCAACTATAATTTTATTTTTCATGTACACAATTTATCACATCAGATTTTCTTTGTTGTCTTTTGCCTAATTATCTGTTGGCATCATTATACTTTTGTTTTACTTTACTACTTCTACCTTGGTCTTTTCATGATAAACCATTAATTTATGATTTATTTAAAATACACGAAAAGTATAAATATAAAAGTAAAAATTTATATTTGATGAAAATATAAACTATGTATTTTCTATGAATGTATTAGGTAAGTTTTAATATAAGTAAAACACAATAATATTTAAAGATATACTTAAACCTTTAATTCATACTTTTAAACGCAAACATAGTTAAAAATATATAAAATGACTAAAATAATAATGAACTATGCATTACCATAAATACAAATGTAAATACTTTGTAAAATTAGGCTTATTCTCTACATACTAGTGCATACAATGACACATTATTTATTATAAAATATTATAATTATTTCAACAGGCAATATTACAAAATATCTTTAAAAAAAAATTCTAAAAAATGCACTTTAAATTCGAATTTTTAAATCAGTTCCAAATAACTATGCAGCTTTCTAACAATGTTTGTTACTTTCAAAAGTAATAAATGAGAACTTGCATTGTATTTAATTATTGAAGTTAGCAACATTCATATTATATACTCCACCTTTATATATGTACCAATTTATTTTATATTCTAAACATATATCTCAAAAACATAAAATAATTAATAAAAATTTCAAATTAAAAAAATAAAGGAATTTTATAAATTTTACGGTAACTTGTCAGATTGGTTATTATCGATTAATGATTATTGATCGATAAAATAAAATTATATATAAATTATAATTATACTAATTTGATCAAACATATTCTAAGTATATAAGATTTCATATTTAGATAATTTAACAACAGTTTGCTTTAAAATTACAAAAATATAAAGAAATTAGCATATAATTTCTGTACCAATATACTTAATATGTAGGAGAATAATATATCTTAACCATCGTGAAAATTAACACAAAAAAAGGTAAATATATAAAGGTATGTACATACAATCCATTTCTATTTAAGGAGCTGGCATACATTTAAGACGTTCAAAGGCAGCCTTTTCTAATGATTCACGGTGATCTGGATGGGCTATTTTGATTAATTCATAGGCCCTCTGTCTAAGAGTTTTACCGAAGAGGTTTGCAATGCCCTGTTCAGTTACCACGTAGTTGACGTGAGCTCGTGATGTTACTACACCGGCACCTGATAAATCGAAAAATGTATGTTATTTTTATGGGTAGGCAGAGGAAGCCTAATGTTAGCATTCTCCACTATCCACTTTTCGCCTAATTATGGAGGGATTGCGTGTTGAGTGGCGGAACTCAAAGTCGGGCTTCGCCTTGACACCAAAATATATTATAATGAAAGTTGCATTCATGAAGTATAAAAGTCTCATCAATATTTCATGGATGTCAGATTATTTAAGAGGCTGGAGAAAAGCTCTTCCAGCTCTTGAGAGGCATATTACAATTATACGGATAAAGTAAGCGATGATGTAAGGTATAGCTTAATTATATAGATGGTCTTAAACACTGTCCAAGGGGCATGGGTTCAAATACTTTATATGTAAAATGACAATAACTATATAAATAAGTGAAAAAAATAATCTTACCAAGTTTCAAAGTCGGCACAATTTTAGATTCCCCGCGTTTTGTATTAGATACGATGGCAATGATAGGTTTTCCACGACCATCGACTGATTCAGCTGCCCCACGAATGAAGTCCACTTGACCACCGAAACCAGAGAACATTCTAGTACCTTGAGGTAGAAATTATATTATTAGATAATTTTTCTTTTAACAAATGTAAGTACCGTACGGCCGACGTGTCATGGCCGCTCTGAAGTCAAGGTCTTTTGAATTATTATGCACTGTTTACACGGAAAGTAAATAATTAAATATAAAAAAAGTTTTAAATCCAGGGCGGTCACGACTCATCGATTGCAGTGTAACTTCACGTCGTGTGTGATCCTTTATTCCTATTATTAGTTTACATTTCGAATGTTGCTAGCAATGTTAATTATTTAACTTCAAGTTATATCATCTAAAAATCTTATGTAGGGTCTGCCAACTTTGCGTTTCCTGAGACCTTTCATTTGGTTGCTAGTAGTCTTTAACACGAGCAATTTGACCGGCCCATAGCCATTTTAGTCTGAGAGTCTGGGTGAACGCTTAGCTTCGTATTATTTTCTGCTGCTGCTGTAGCTGGGTTACTTCGTATTATTTTAATTTTCTTTATATTGAGTATACTTCTTTCCATTGGTCTTCCATTATTATATTTTTTCCTTTATTAGTTAGAGTCCATGTTTTGCAGCAATACAGTAAACTAAGTAAAAGACAAAAGTATCAATGACAATCTTTTTGGAAATTTAGGTTATAAGCTGGGGCCTCTTTAAACTTTCCTTTAGTGCCCAAAATTTCTTCCAAGTAGAGTAACTTCTTCTTTGTTATTGTTTTTCTTGAAAGAGATCTGTTTTCCTAGATTAACATAATGATCAACATATTCTATATTTTTACCCCATATGTTAATTTGTATTTGTAAACTGTTTGTAATGAACTTAGTTTTGCACCATTCATATATAGACAAATCTTTGTGCCTTTTTTCGTCTAGCTGACTTATCATCTCATTTACTTGCTTTGCTGTCTCAATGCATTCCAGACTGAGTGGTTGATAACGTCAAATGTTTTGTTGTTATCAATAAAGGCCATATACATAGATCTATTAAACTCTCTGTATTTTTCTATGACCTGGTTCAATGCTTGTATGTAGTCAGTTGTGCTGAAATGTGCTCGAAATACAGCTGCTTGTGACGCCTCGAATGTTTGATACTCTATTTAGTAATATTGCAGAAAAGAGTTTGTAGATACACCTTTCACTCAATCGCTTGTCTAAATCAAAGTGTGAACACTGCATTTAAATCAGTTAAGCCGTTTCTGGGATTCGTGTTTCTATTACACCGATAAATGCCGCCAGTAACCGTTTTTCTGATATATCTTACATGTACAGACACCGATCAGTTATGATTTTATTATTATGTAGGAAGTGAAATTAAGTTAAATTAGCTTCATTAGAGGCCGGTCGTGGCGCAGCGGCACAAAGTGTGACTGTAAACCGACTGGTTGTGGGTTCGATCCCCACTCGAGGAGATGAAATATTTACTTAAATTTATATTTCCATTTCTTCGCTCTGGTGTCGAGGCAAAGCGCGGCGTTGAGTTCTGCCACTTAACACGCAATGCCTCTGGAATTCGGCAGAAAGTGGGGAACGGAGTGTCCTTCACTACGTTCCCTCTGCCTACCCTGCAGTGTGCGGGATACAGCGTGAAGCTGATTGATTTATTTAGCTTCATATAAAATATGAGATTATTTATCATTTCCACTCTTACTTAAAAAAAATGACTTCACCCAAGATGTGAATCTGCCAGAACATTACATATAAAATCTAAATCAATTACAAATGCTATTCTTATATGTTTTGTAAGAAAGTATTCTTCATATCGTTAGTGTTAAAATGAATACGTACCTATAGAATCAGAGCACACTTGTCCGGTCAAGTCCACTTCGATACAAGAGTTAATGGCCGTCATGGTCGGTTGTAGAGACACTATGTGCGTGTTGTTGACATAGTCGATCTCTAACATTTCTGTAAGAAATTATTAAATTTAGTATTGTATGTTTTTAATATGATAATATTGTTACTTTAATATGCTACTTCAATTTGTTTTATGTTTTCAAAAATATGATTCTTTCTTGAGTGTGAATAATACTTTAAAAGATGTTACAAAATTGAGAATAATCCAATTTTACCAATTATTTTTTCTCTGAGTGAGAATCGAACTCACAACCATCGAGTTTACAGACAAATTATTTATTTATAATATTTAACATTATATAGAGTAATAAAACATACCAATAAAAGGATTGTTGTCGACAAAATCGTATAGCTCTTTGTTACCAACCAAAAAGCTTCCTACAATGCGTCCCCTGTGTGTTTTCTTCCTAAAAAAAATATAAAAATCACAGTCAAGTGTGAATCGGATTTAACCACTCATGGTACCGTATCATTTTCAAAATTGTAGGTCAACGGAAAGTACAACTTATAAAATTCAACAAACACAATTCTAGGACAATGGCAAATAAATTTTATGCAATATACGACTAAAAACGAAGCATGTACGCTAGTATTTCTTAATTACATAGACTTAACAGGTTAATTTTTATGCCCTAAAGGACCATTGACCTGAATATTTATTTATGATAAATATTTCACTTTCACTCAGACAGACAGTTGTCCGACATGTTCATTTGTCTCTCAGACAACGTGAACCTATAATAGTCCCCAATTTTTGTTGTGGTACGCAACTCTAAAAACGACAACAAAACTTACTTGTTATTAGTAACACAACCACGTTTCACCAAATCTATAACGCCAACTGAGAACATCTCTGAATGTATACCCAAGTCCTTGTGACCCTTGAGGGCGGATAGCACCGCGTCGGGGATGCTCCCGATACCTGCAAATAATCAATTACATTTTTATTGTATTAAAGCAATTATTATTTTACTATTATGGCCGTGAAAAAGTCCGAACCAAAGCCTGTCTGTCACGTGCATGGCGACATTGTTCGCATCCCAGCATCAATTTAAGATTTAAGATCCTTCTAAATAATTGTAAAATATCTCCTTCTAAATAATTGTAAAAGACCCAGGCCCTGTCTAAACAGGGCCTGGGTCTTAATTTTCTACATTACATATTAATGGTAAATAATGTATAAGATACATGTAAAAAAACTCGTTAGCTGGTTTGGCTTTAATATAAAATTTTGCCCCCTTTTAAGGCTATTATTTTTAAAGATTTAATCACAAATGTATAGTTTTCAAACTTTTAAAAATATACAGTATACAAGTACCGACGACGTAACGACGACAGATCTTTTTTTTTGTAATATAAGAAACCGTGGAATAATTGTTTTATTACATCAGATATAGCCATTATTTAATAAAAACATGAACCAATATTACCTAGATTAATAAGAAGAATAATGATGACTACCTTTTTTAATTGATTCTTTGTGTGTTAAAATTCACTCATTTGATAATGGTTACTTTGACAGATTACAAGATTCTGATTTTCTTCTGCACTGATGTATTTTAAAAAGTTTATGTAAATGTCTATAGGTGAGAAGTATTATGAGCAATAATAAAACAAAAAAAACTCTTGCAATGTACTTTAAATTTTAAAATATAGTGTAAAATATCACTCTTATCTGTAAAAGTTACCCAGATTGACTGCAATGACATGGAAAAAAGGGGTACGGACCAAATATCTGTACGGTTATCAAGTTATAAATAAATAAATAAATAAAAATATAATAAAATGAATAGCAAAAACGCCCACCCATCTGCAAAGTAGCGCCGTCCTCCACCAAGTTCTCCCCGATGAGCTGTCCTATCTTGGTCTCCTCGGCGCTGGCCGGCTTGCTGCCGTGGTCGGGCAGCGGCGTGTTGTCCTCCACCGCGATGTCGACGTGCGACACGTGGATGATGGCGTCGCCGAACGTGCGGGGCATGTTCACGTTCACTTGAGCTGGAATGGACACATTTCATTTTATTCTTTTGTTGGGATCGAACCCACAACCAGTCGCGTTTACAGTCACACTTTGTGCCCCTGCGCCACGACCAGCCTCAACGCCAGCCTGTACGATGTGGGTAGATTTTCTTAAATTGTCATTCTTAGTAAACACTTACAGTAGTTCAAACCCAAAATGAATCCAATCTTATCAATATTGTTTATAATATGTCGCGATATTTTATATTATATTATTTTTGTCTCTAAGTCCTTACACTAAGGCAGTTATGGGGCTAACGACTCTTAACGTTAAAATTTATTTTCTCGGTATATATTGAACTATATATTGAATGTGAAATTTAAATTGAACATGGTTGTTCATAAGCTTATTATATTTTTTCTTTTGAATTTCTTTTGAATATTATAAATTGTAAAAGTTTATTTAAGTTTATTTTTCGAGGGCGCTTTTACATATCACCCTATGAATTGACACTTACCAAAAATATATATATTATGTACATATTAGTTAGATATCTGTGCGACTCCTTGTACCAAAGATAAGATTAATTAAGAATCAATCAAAATTAAATTTGCTATATAATTGATTTTGATTGATTCTTAATGAATATCAATTGTCATAATGGTTGAATAGAAATTTTAAGAAGTCTATTTATTAAATAAATATCATAAAAATCTTACCAATGATAAGTTTCGAGTTTACTAACGCTGCTCTCACACAGTCTACTGAAGTACCCAAGCTGCAGTACCCATGTTGGTCCGGGGGAGAAACCTGAAGAAAAGTATATTTAATTATATCTTCTAAAAGTATATATTCCATTATATCTAATTGCAGGTTACAAAAGCTAAAATTTTCTTAGTGATTTGGTAAAATATACTTAATCTGGGAACTAACTAACCTAAGCCCCCAGGGTTTTTCTGCCTTGCTACGTGCAAGATACAGCTTGAAGTTGAAGAAGAAAATTTAAATCTAAACATTTATGAGTCCAGTATGACTATATACGCGACTGGTTGTGGGTCCGATCCCCACTGGTTGAAAGAAAGTGAGAAACGGACTGTCTTGACACCCCTTTGACTACCCTGCTGTGTGTGGGATACATTATGATGATTTAAGAATGGAATATTAGAATTTAAGTGAATAACCAAGCAAATAAATACAAGTTTGAGTACTAAGTCCAAACATCAACGCCCTTGGTTATCTACACTTTGATAGATGACCGTTTAACGACATAGCAATTGAGTATTTCCGTGGTTCAGAGGGCAATAACGATCTACGATAATCGTGTAGCGTTTACCATGTGGACATTTTATATCATTTTTTTTTATAATTTATATTTCTTTCTGTGTATATCTGGTAGAAACATGGCACACACAGCTAAAAGAGTGGTAACTAGGAGCACTACGTTATAGTGGTGTGGTTTTAAGTGAGGGAGAGTGGAAGTGTCATAATAAGACCGGAATGTATTTAATACTACGCTCCCAGATTTCATCAAAACATAAAAAAAACAATATTATTATATATTCTCAACATAAATTCGATGACACTATTAATTACGTAATACATAAACGAGTTTTTTCTAAAGTGTATCAGAAGTTATAAATACTGCGGTTGGTGACGGCGTTACTTATAAATAATTTACAGTTTCACTTTTCTGTCTATCTAATTTTTATCTTGAATCGAATAGTACCAGTATTATATTGTTATCTTAGCAATCTAATATGATAAATAAGATATGTATTTTTTATGAATTTTTCTTCTTATATACTTAGTTGCTAAGAGTTTTATATAAAAACTCTTTCTGTCTCTATTTCTTATTTTGGTTGGGTAAATATGGAAATATTGTTTTTTTTTTATATTTCTTCTTATTTTTTTTTATTTAACACCGAGTTAGCGTGTGAAGGCAATGTGCAGAGTTGTGTTCCGCCACTTAAATTACGATGTCTCAAATGTCGGCCATTACATTGATTTTATTTAGTAATCTCCGAATATAATATCCGAATAGCAATAAAACACAAATATAAATTAAAATATTTTGAAATGTTGATTTGTTATAGTTCAATATACATAATAACTAACCTGGATGAGGGCAATGTCGGGCTGGATGATCTTCCTGTGGAACAACTTGGGAATGTCTTGCAAGAAGATAGGGATCGCATCAGAGCGACCCTCCGCTACCGACTTCCTTACATTTGCCGCCATGAATAGAGATACGGATCTGAAAAATTTAAATAATTTTATTATTGAGGCAGTCGTACCTTAGTGGAACAGTGTCTAATTGTGAACGCCGATTTTCGTTAAAAAAAAATATTTTTGCTATTTTGTTTATGAATCGTTCAATAATATTAACATTCTAATTCCAAGCAATGTAATGTACTTAATTTTTTACTGCCGTTTTATTCATGTTAATACTACACTTATGTTTTGAAAACGCAGTTCCAACCCTACTGTCTGAAATTTTACCCATTTAATAGTGTGGTCTATATTCATAAATCATAGAATTATTTTTTAATAATAAATATGATATATTTGTATAATTTCTTTTGTGAAAGTTCTACTATATAAATAGGTAATATAAAAAAGCAAGTATACTAGGTAAACTACGTTTTCTAAAAAATATAAAAAACTCTTCTAATATCTAGACTTGTTTGATAAATTCTTCTTAATTTGATTGGTTCTATTTCTATGTACGTACACAACAAAACTTGCTACTCCTACTATTTAATAAACCATAGGTATACGAAATACAGTTATATAAAATTCTGGAGACTTTGCGTGAATGGCGTAATACAACGCCGTGCTTTGTCTCGACAACAGAGCAAAGAAATGAAAATATAAATAAATTTAAATATATATTTAATTTTCTTGAGTAGATATTGAACCCACAACTAGTCCCGTTTACATTCACACTTTGTGCCCCTGTACCACGACTGACAAGAATTCGGCGGAAAGTGGGGAACAGAGGATCTTAACAGTAGGTTCCCTCTGCCTACCCTGCTGCGGGACACAGCGTGAATCTGATAAAAAAATATTTTTTTAGGTCCACTCTTTTCCCGCATACTATTCTGGTAGGCAGAGAAACCTAATTTTCAAGATTTTGTGAGTTGAGTGGCCGAATAAAACGCCGCGCTTTGTCTATCAGTTTGAAATAAAAACATTTTTTATCCTACTAGTCTCACAGCGTCTTGACGACCTCAAATGTATATTGGAGGCCGCACATAGCAGGGTGGCCTGAGGGAACCTAGTGGAGTGTAGTACTCCGTACTCCACTTTCCACAGAATTTTCGAGGCATTGAGTGATAGTACTGAACGCCGCGCTACTTCTTGTTATCAGAGGGAAGAAAAAAAGATATTAAATCTAAATATAAAATGAGTTTCAGTGTTTACTTTCATCAGAAAACAACAATTTGGCACCTGTACAATCTAAATTCTGTGATAAAATTGTCAATGATATGAGAAGAATAAACTTTATCGAGCGTATTTACATTTAGATAGTATATTCTTGATAATTGTGGATTACGTAACTTTATTCTATGTATTTATCGAATTTGTAGTAAAAATGGATAATATAATATTGTTTTTTTTTCATCTACGAATTTTTCACGCTCTGGGATAGTAGTATACTTATTATTGGAATAAAAACATCTAAGTTATGCCTACCGACAGAATGTCTATTAATTTATATAAGTTACAAAAATAAAAATGTTTAATAATAAAAAAGCCAATGACAATGTTTATTCAATTAAAAAAGGTTTCAATCGATCATAACAAATAAGTTTTTATTATATAAAAGGTACATATTTTATGTTATAATTATACAATGTAAATAATATGTAAGGCATTAAGTCACAAGTGACTTAACCGTGACGTAATAGTGACCTATTTGGCCACACAATGGTCGTGTCGTACTCCCGGGGATTTAAAATATATATACATGTGTAGGCGTGTCCTCTGTCTGGTTATATAAAGTACAGTCGATATTTTCAATGGACAGACAGTGGATAACGGAATGATTTTTGATTGAATATTTTTTGTCCCCCAATGCAATAAAAACGTGAAGACAAAAATACTAGTACAAAGAGAAAATAGACAACGATTTCCTGTAAATATTTTTGAATGTGTCATACGTAATCATATTTTACAAAAGTAAATTAAGTTTATGTATGTGTTTACGCCAATATTTGACATTCATCTAAGTTCAACAATAATATTTACATCATCGTCATCACGATCATCGCCAGCGTACAAAATTCTGTTATGGTACTTTTCTAGGGTTCTGTAGCCAAATGGCAAAAAAGAGAACACTTATAATTTCTTCCTATCAGTATGCCACAGTTGTTTTTCTCGAAAATGACTGTGGCATACCATACGACTACAGTTGAAATTTGGAAAATATCTTTCGTTAAAAAATATCAAGAATAATATAATTGTAATATAAGAGTTTTCGTTTGCTGCTACGGAACCCGCCAGAGGCAGGCGAGTCCGATTCGTTCTTGACAAGTCTTTTAAGTTTTTGAATTTTCTTATTACTTACTTTAAGCTTTTAAATTGATCAAATAATTGTGCTACCTATGTTTTTCCTATACTTCCGATTTAAAATGACAAATGACAATTTTCTTTTTAATTTAACTTATTGTTTTATTTATTATCTTTACCTAAATATATCCTTGCACTCCGGTGCAACGTACGCGGCATCCTTTTCGGTGTGCATATGCACTACTTTGATGTCTCTCAATGAGCCAGCTTTGCCCACTTCTGTCATAGCGTCCAGCAGCGGCACGGGTGTGGCCGCGGCGCCTTGCGAGAACACTGTCTGACCTACAAATGAATAAACCTACTTAAATAATGTTACAAATTTATTACTTTTATGTCGTGTCATCACGCTGTATCCAGCACACAGCAGGGTAGACAGAGGGAACCTAGAGCTAAAACAATCGGTTGTCATTTTCCGCTGAATTCTGGAGGCATTATGTGTTGAGCGGTAAACTCAACGACGCGCTTTAACTCCAGACCAGAGGGAAGAAATCAATATTTTTAATACTTTATTTAGTCGGGTGGTAAGTTGGGTAAATCGAACCCTTTTTGAGTTTATTTAGTTACACGCTTGTACCCCTGTTCATTTTGTGTTTTTTAAAAGCTTTTCCACTTCCATATAGTTATTTTGTAAACATTATCTATACTAATATTATAAAGAGGTAAGATTTGTATTTTTGTATGTATGTATGTATGTATGTGTGTATGTTTGTAGAGTTTTCACACAAAAACTACTGGACCGATTTCAATATTTTTTTCACTATTAGAAAGCTGCATCTTTACTAACCAGCATAGGATATATTACATTTTCAAAAAAAATAGAGATCCCTAATAAAAATGCAATATTGTAACCCAAGGTGAGAAGAAATTGATCTTAATAATTCTATCATCGCATGCGCTGCGAAAACTATTGATGATAGAACAAAACAATGTTCTACACTATTATAGAGCGCATCAATATCTATAAAAAAGTCCGCTATAGCATATGTCCAACTACTGTAGTTATGACAATATAACCATTTTTTCTATTTTATAAGTTAACAAAAGTGCCGACAATAATCAAACCATATTATTCATACCTCTGCATTAATCCTTATCCTATTAAGTGATATTTTATTAAAGATAATTTCAATACCTGTAAACTACTTTTTAAATTAATAAAATCGGATATCCCATTCAAAAGATATAACGAATTAAAAAATATAAATCTAAAGAAAATAATGTAATAATAAAAAATGCGGAGTGTGTGCCGTGTGGCCTCGCGCAGTGTGTGGCGAGTAACTCTGCGGAGGTGAGGGGGAGGTGCATCAATATCACTACAATTATTTAGACGATCGATTAGATTTTTTGTTTCTTTATTTAATTGGAATAGGCCCCGAAACTACGAGACCGATTTGGAAAATTCTTTTACAATTAGACGATTGACGTGTAAAAAAATACCAAAAAAAACCTTATATCGCGTACGATTAAGATTTTAACGGTTAAGATTTTAAGCAGTTTTGTAATTCTTTTCTTTTTTTTTATAACTTCCATGTACAGACACCGATGAGTTAGGATTTTATTGTAAGTATGTATATAACTATAACTATATAGCTATAACTATAACTTAGGCCCTAAAGAATCCTTAAGAAAAAAGTTTAAAGAAATTAATATATTGACAGTTTCATCTCTCTTATACGAAGGGGGGTATTCGGGGGGTACGAAAATGCTACCTAAGGTTTTAATAATTTTCACATTAGAAATCTTAAGTGCGTTGCAAATATACATTATAGGTATATTAAAACATGAATATAATTTTAGTGTTTTAAGTAAATAATTCTGTGGTTAAAGCGGGCGAAGCCGCGAGCGGGTCGCTAGTTTCATATAAAATAATACGTAAGGTTCGAAAGTCTTCAGATTCTCTTTAAATTAACATCGTACACGTTCTACCTATATTCTATATTATTATTGTGTCGGCTATGTCGTCTACTGATATTGTTAATATACATATATTATTTTCTTTATTAAGTAATTAATATTACTATACTAATAGACACTAAATATTTTTTCTATCTTGCACTTAAAGGTAAACAAAACAAAAGCCCTATATAGCGCAAACTGTAAGGTGTTACGTAACGACTACGGAGCACGAGACCAATATAGGTACACTTACAGTAAACCTATCTAACTCTTTATATTTCTGTACTATAGTATAGTATAATCATAGTATTTTAATATAAGAAATAAGTATTTACATATAAATACCTATTTCTTTATTTCTATACCTATATCACATGCAAATAAGTAATATTAATCCTACATTGTCATAAAAATTATCGTTAAAACCGAAAAAAGGTTACTTTGTTAAGACTAAGGTAACACAAAGGAAAACTCATTGATACACTGATAGCATATCAACGCATAACGAGATGGTAAACCTTAACCTAGTTTGTTTCAACAGCCTGCAGTATATTTAAAAGTACATATTTTCCTCTAAAAAATTTTTTTTAGAATCTGTCGCAAGTAAAGTTTTATATTTAAAAGTTTAATATAAAAACATATTGTATTCAAATGTGTTTAATGAATTTAAATAAGTTTTTAGCCTCATTTTTGGAAAAAAAAAAGCAAAAATGGGCGAGATAAGTCATAAATTATAATAGACTCTACTTCTTTACTAATCGCATATTATATCGATTCTGATCTAAATAAAATGTTGAACAGACAATTAAAAAAGCAGTAATAGTACTTATTATACATCCCCACAAAAGTATATTGAACTCATGACCATTACATATACATATATATGTAAATATTTCATTTTCTCGAGTGGGGATCGAACCCACAACCAGTCGGTTTTACAGTCACACTTTGTGCCACTTCGCTACGACTGGCCTCATATACATATATATATGCAGAACTGTACATAAGAGTAAATTCAACGTAAATTAATCACATATCACATCAGACACACCCATAATTATTTCAAGATAAAGATAGCTAGAGAAAACAAAGTTTGTAAAGGTCGGGTGCCATTGACCTCATCTGTATGTTATACGCGATATAAGGCAGTTATCATCCAACACTGACGTAATGTGGAGTTAAAATAAAAACATGCTATTTATATAATAATAAAATAAGTTGTTTGTTCTTTTGGAGACATTATATCTCAGTTAGTAACTATTGAATAGAGAACAATGAAAGCCGTCTTAATACTATAAAATAAACTTGAGTAGATAAGCAATACATTTTGGGCGTAATACCATTAATATGTTAATATCATGTATATTGTAGCCATTATTAAAAAAATAGCTATTATAAGGAAAATAAAAAAATATTTGGTTCTATTTCAAATCTCAATAATATAAGCTTCCTTTGAATGTAGATACTAGACAATATTTTCGTTATCAAATTACTATTTGAAAATTTCCTGTCGCACATTAATTTTGTTATAAAATGTTTCGTTTTTTTTTCCTAAAGCAAATAAATATTTTTTTTCTTCTTTACTTAAGTACCGTGACTATTCTTCAAAATTCTTGAAAACGAGAAGTACTCGTAAATGTTATAAAACAGAAGTCAGGATAAACATAAAATAATACATTCCCCCATATGGGCTAGTTATTCTGGTATCTTACGTAAACAACTGCGGTACAAACTACAACGAATGAAACTCAATACAATCCGATCGAAGAAAATATAACAATAATAAACAAAATACACATATGTTTTTTCATTTAAAACTTGTTTGTGTGAATAGTCGTCCAAAGGTCATCATATATGTTTTTTATTTGTCTATCACAATTAAAAAGTATGCCTAAATATAAAGACGAAAACGCCGTTGTTTGTGTATTTATTGATAAAAAAAAATAGATTTTAAATAAGATACAATTAATGGCAGAAAAGATAACAAAAATAAAAAAAATCATATGACTTATGGAAATCTTTTTATTTTCTATAGAATTTTTGTTGAATTATAGTTTTAGTAACTCTAGGATTTTCTGATTAATAGTAAAAATCGGCCAAACTTGTGAAGCGATCAATGAGAAAATTTTGCGAATGTATAACTGGCAACTCTCCAGGGATCAAAAATAGTTAGATATTAATAATAAGTTAACTTTACTGAATAAACAAGGTTAAGCAAGTGTTATAATTTTTGCTTAGGAATAATTCTATTATTTTTAATATTTTTACATGTGTACTTTATATTTTGGAAAGAAAATCACTTTTTTGAAAATAAAACTGGAAGATTGAATACATTCAAATTTTCAAAAAAAGGTTTTTTTTCTTGAGTGTTGAATTATCCAAGAGAGCATAATTTTCATGTCATGCTACATAATTTTTTTTATAAGTTGGTAATTTTTTTAATAAATATTTTAATTCTATTAGTTTTGTTTTTATTTCAGTCAGAGCCCCTGTACACATTGATACTCATAATTATCATTTTTCATAATATTTCAGTCAAATATCTCATAATTTCTATCTATCATTTTAAATAAACTGATAGAATCTATTGTCCCATTTTATATGATCAAACAAAAGTTAAGTCTAACTGGACAAAGTGGTGTAGCAATTAGCATATTAATGAAATGTTCATTTCTGTTCATGTGTTTTTCTTGTTCACAATTACAAATGACATTTAAAGTGTGCACTGAAACATATTACCATAGTTAAGCAATATTTTAGCAATATATTAAATAATTCTATATGTTCATTTGTACTATTGTTTTAATTTATTTTTGTCATATCAAGACATTATTGTTCTATAGTCAAAATTACATAATATAATAATAGTATAACACTTAGGAGTATCTTACATGTGTTTTTGGAGCTACTACGATAATTAATTAATGAAATTAACGTACATTCAATGTTATTAATTTATGGACTAGCTTTAAAGATTACAAAATTTAAAACAAACTGTTTAAAAAACTTAAAATTCTATATTCATGTTCAGCCAACTAACTTCACAGCACAACTAGCCATAGATCTGATAAGATTAAGTAACACTAATCCTTGTCCTAATTTTAATAACTTTATGGCCACTAACTGAAGCATCATATTACATGTTTAAAATAAAAGGAAAGGCCTTGGAAAATAAGTATGTGTGTATTATCTTTTTCAAGACATTCATTACATTAAAAACAGTAAAACTTTTTACTAATACTGTTCTTTAAAGTATAAAAAGTAGTTTTTTTATGAAAATTTGCTGCTTAAATTATTGTACATCATAGAAACAACACTATACTTTGTTTACCTATGTAAGTTGTGTATTAATAGTTTCATTATTACAATATTCATAGCTCCTTAGATTAATGCCAAGGCAGCTCTGAGCAATTACAAATTCAACCTCATTATTAATCAATTCACGTATACTGTATTATTGCATGGACAGACATTTATTTTGTTTATATAAAAAAATAAGTTTCAGTTTCACACTGTAGGCATGTAAAGCAGCAGAGTGGGAAGAGAGAATCCAGGGTTAAGTAACTTTCCTCTGCACTTTCAAATTTTCAAAACTATACATTTTTGTACTATAAATGAAAAAAAAACAAAGGAAATAAATATAAGTAAAGAGCATTTGCAATATCAATGCATGTTTTATTGTATTATTTACACACAAATACAAACAACAGTATCATAAAGATTGTAATAAAACATATATGGCATGCTTTTTAAATGCTTAGCAGTTAAGTGACAATAAGCCATGATCTGATAATGTATGTACCAATTCTTATGTTGTCAATAAATTTAGAAATGACAATTTTTTATACACTTTTGTTAGATTGACTTGTAAATATGTATGTCATTTAGTTTCTTAATTAATTGTCTCTTTTATTAATTGTGTTATGCATAATTAAACTTAGAACTTGTATAAAGTATAAATAACAAATTAATAATATATAATAGTATATTATGGTATTATAGAGTTTGATTGATAATGGAGCCAACCTCCTCAGAGGTTATTAAAGTAAACCACTTTGAGTTTATTTACTTATAGCTCAGACATATTCTGTAACACTTGGAGTAAAAGTGTGTTATTATAATTTTTTAACTTATTATGTCAAGTTAAACAAAAATGGATTATTTGTTTGTTACTATTATATTTGGTTTTTTAGGTTTAATTATAATTAAAAAATATATCAAAAAAAATTATAAAAAAAATCAATATTTAAATTTTTGAAGTAAATAACTTTTACATAATAAAAAAGATTATCCTTTTTACCTATAAGTAAAATAAGTTCTGTTTGATTATGAAAACAAGTAAATAAACATAAAAAATATTTAGCCCACTTTATTATTTAAAATAAAAGCACTAATATTACAATTATAATACATAATATGTATGCCAATCAGTTTTTGCTATATGCATATTTTAAGTTATACTTCAAACTTGTTCTTAACAGTTTAATTTGCATAATATGGTCGTCATGACAATTTACCAATAAACAACTACTGTACAAAGTTCAATTGTTTGCCCCTGTACTTTCAATGTTTGATTTAATTTTATTATAGCATGATTTATTATTACTCTTCTGTATTATATATACATACTTCTTTTTAATATATCCGTATGTTTGTAGCTTAATGATACGAAATAATAATAAATAATTTAAGGCGCGACAGTTATTATTTATTGTATGATAGCTGCAAGAACTATTTTGTATATTTGGATTCCGGAAGTCAGTAAATTCAAATACAAAGTAATATTATCAAAATAGCGAACCACAGTAGTAACATCCTAAATATAACTTCTACGAAACGAAATAAAACTAATGTTTCTCACCTGATTTTAAACATTTTTCAAATGCTTGCTTGGCACTGAGGAATTCAGGTTTCCTATCCAATGGCTGCGATAGTTCTTGTGTATAAGTAAAATAAGTTCTGTTCGATTTAACGGTTTGTAACGCAGCACCGATTTTAGTAAAATTCCGGGCCGTAACGTTAGGCACAACAAATTTGCCTATAACCGACATTTTTAATTAGTTAAGTAAATTGGCTGCTTCTCAAATAAATTGTAATTTTATTATAACGATGAAATGGTAATCAATATGATAATTGTCTCACTAGTGTACGATTATTCGAACCACAAGTAAACTGAAGAGATAAGCAACAACGGCAATCACTTTGCGTGACTCGTCCGTCCCGCGCTCTTCACCGCTGCGTTGTCTTAATTTTGACATATTACCGCATAGACTATACTAACATTTTAATTTGCAGTAAGATTCTTATAGGACAATAAAAATAAACATTTTGATGAAAAATGTACCAGAAAACAATAAATATAACAATAAAATTATACTTACATTATATTTTTGGATTGCCGCCTTTTGTAGTTTTGTATTTTGGTATTATTTTTATCTATATAAATATTTTATTATTTTGAAATACTAAAAGAAACGTTTAAAAGTGTAAAAAAGCTAAGTACTGCTAGCACGACAATTCACAAATATTTTTTGGCGTGCTGGTAATAGTTTTTATTCGAAACCTATTACGGATTATTAAATAATAATTATAAATTATTTATACATTAAAATGCTTAAATTTATTGGTATTGTTAGTATATTTAAAAAGTGTACATTATGTTACTTCGAAACACACAGCGTTGATTGAAGAAGCAGTCTCCTAATTTCGCCTATTTTCATATATAAATGGTTTAACTTACCAAATAGTCTTCGATATACTTTCCTCTTTCACTTCTGCAGAGACGTACGTCATCTATTCTCTGTGGCGACGTGCTGTCATCTATCACTCATAGCGTCTTATAATTTTGCCGCGATCGGATGCAAAAATTATAAATAACAAAATTTATCTTTGATAGATTTAATATTAATGACAAATTTTGTGTAAAATATTTTTATATTACGCAGTTTAGTTTATATTTGTGTTGTGTCTCGCAAAATGAATATATATAATTCAGAAGTACAGGAAAAGGAAAGTTGCTGTTTTCAGAATTCAAAATGGCCAACAGGCCCTTAAAGTTTTTAGCAATTTTTTCCTAACTTACGAAAAATGAGAAGAAAAAAAGTAAGCCCCCTTTACTATATAAGATTTCAAAAGGCAAGGTACAAACTTCTGATACTTAGATTATAACAGTAGTCTAATTGAGACTGGTAAGTTATATTTCAGCATATAAGCTATTACACAGCTACTGAATGTTATTAGAGATATTCTATACGATATTTTGATGAAATATTATACATTAAAAGTCAACGCTCGATATTATTTCGATAATGTCTTGTAAAACATTCTATTTAACATAGGCTTGGTTACCTTACACTTATTAAGTTACTTTACTGTACATAATATACAAACAGATCTAGAATGTTTATGATAACTATAAAAAAGTTATATTAAAGCTTCTATATATTCTATGTATAATTACTTGCATTACAGAGTGTAATAATAACATGTACCTATGTAAATAATAATTTGGAGCATAGCTGCAATTACATTGTTTTAAAATTGTAACTTTTATTTAAAAGAGCGCCGTTTTTTAGCTCTTAGGCAACAGAACTGCTCCTTGGGCCGGTGGTGGCTCTATATTCAGTTGACAATAAATGTCTATTTACTACTTGAATGAAGTATATTCGAATTTGAATTTTATTATCAATTATTGTGTAAGAACACAACGATTTGGTGTTAATTTTATTTCTTATAGGATTTTTTTGTGATAATTCTGTGTTATCTATAACAGAGCTACAGCTTAGTGACATAAAAGAATGTAACTAGTCGCTAAAAAATGTGTTTGAATAAGAATGGTAGTATTGCGATAAACAGACAAAGGTTGACTACTGTCAATAAGTGACTAAAGACTACAGGAACCAGTCTGTAATGGTTTTGCAGATTTACTCCAGCTTTTGAAATTAGTAGTTAACATGGAGTTGTGTAACTTTAATAAAAATGAAGCTAAATAAATGCTGTGAGAGATATCTAATATTAAATAAAATTGTTTGCTTGGGCTGACTGTGACTATACTACATTACTTGGATCCAGGTCTTCAGA
The DNA here is from genome assembly GCA_917862395.2 of Heliconius sara. NCBI lineage: Eukaryota > Metazoa > Arthropoda > Insecta > Lepidoptera > Nymphalidae > Heliconius > Heliconius sara. Next base: position 1,674,374 of record OU860798.1, on the reverse strand, counting down.
AGAATGAAGTCATGTAAGTATAAAGTGTGTGATTTTGTGTCTTAAGTGTAATAGGTGAAATTAACAGAGTTTTGATCAAAGTTTATAATAATTAAAGTGACAGTAATACATGTAGTGTATGTATTTTTTCATACATAAAAAAGGTATAACATATAAGTAAAGGAAATAGATCATATAAGATATTAATTTAAATACAAAAATAATAATAAATAAAGAAGATGATAGAACAGAAAAGGAAACTCCATTGGATAGAAATGAATAGAATAAAGAAATAAATATATTAATAAAAATTATTATTATTGCAATTGAAAGAATGCATAGTTGCAAATTATACCGTCTTGGTCGAAAAAAGGTAGACATAGGCTCACTTCTATGTTTATTAATAATAATACTCTATTAAAAAAAAAAAAAAAAAGAATATATATATATATATATATATATATATTATTATTATTATTATTATAATACACAATTTATGTTTATTGTTATACTGCACCCAGAGGATCATTAAAAACCAGGAGACTCTTTAGTATATATTCATCTTCTTTGACCTGCTGGGAGCTTCCCAGACAGTTACAATGTTTACGAACTGTAGATTGTCTTAGAAAAACACGGGCATATCACCTGGCATTTATATGTTGTTGTGTATCCCAACAGATTTATGCTGGCAATTGATCAGGACAGATTTGACATTAACAATTAATATTTCGGAAATAGTAAACTAATACTACATTTTGGCTGTTGAGTTAATCATTAAACATTGAAATGTCTTTGATACAGCTACAAAACTGAAATTGCTTTCAGTAGACAAAATTCATATAAAATATATGAGATTATGTATTATTGGTTGTTTAATGAAGCACTCAAAATTAAATTGTGTGTGAAATTATGTTGTGTACCTAACTTCTAAAGAAAAGAAGTGTGCAGGTTGTTATGGATCACAAATTCTTCTGCGATTGCCTTTGATTGTTAAGGCAGATGTTGGAAAAGTGGATCTTTATGCATATTAACCAATACTTATATTAGCCAATAGTCACAGTGGGCCACTAACTGACTTAGTAGAAAGTCAAATTGTCTCAAGTAGACCACAGCACATGTGAGTTAAGTAGTTTACTTGACAGAACTGGGCAACTGCCCAATAATAGACTTAGTAGGAAGTCAAATTATAAGAATTGTATTCTTAGTCTCTATACAACACCTGTAATTCTATTTCTCAACAAAACTGCAGTGTATGTAGGTTGAGTAGTCCACCTGAATGTGCTTTACCTCAGGAAAGCAGGTTCTGGATAAATCAGATGTGATAGGTGGCATGCAGATTAATAGAAAAGTTCAATATTTATATAACAGTATGCACAAGGAAAATAAGCTTTCAGAGTGTGAATATGGTACTATATAAAAGTGTCAAAGTAATTTTATTTTATGGTATACTCGAAAATTAAGGAACAGACCCAGGTATTAACTATTAAAGTTGATGATATATCTGCAAGTTGGCAGATCGTCTGATCATCACTCTGACGGTGTTAGAGCTATCGAGAGATACAAAGCTGACCACCGTTTACATGCCGTAATGGCATCTGTTGCTCCAGGCTCCGGGGGCCTTATTTAATATGGAGCGTCCTAGACGTTTTTCTCTGTCCAAATGGTCGGCCGCTGTGCGACTAAACGTCACTAAGGACTTACAGCTTATATTTCCAAAAAATGGGTGAGATGCAAGAGACTGAGATGCACTATTCAAGGAAGTCATGTCCAAATAACATCTGTTGCTCCAGGCTCCGGAGGCCTTATTTAATATGGAGCGTCCTAGACGTGGATTTTTCTCTGTACAAATGGTCGGCCAGTGTGCGACTAAACGTCACTAAGGACTTACAGCTTTAGCTTTATTTCCAAAATGGATATGAGACACCAAAGACTGACATACAATTTTTCAAGGAGGACATGTCTGAATAACATCTGTTGTTCCAGATCCAAGAGGATATGATATTTATACACATCATTATTTATTTTCAATAACTTTAATAACAATAAGTTCATGACATTATATCAACTTACCCGACTTTAATATTACTTTTATTATAAAGGTGACACAAGTTGTGGGTATCTTAATAATTCATAGCTAATTATCAAAACCAAAAACATAACAGGACAAACTTTGTACTATAGATACTTAGTCACGGATCACTAGGGCACTATATAAGGGACTTACATATTGAGAACCTAGCTGTAGGCTAGGCATTAAAATAGAAGGACCATGAAACAAGTCCCTTAAAGATTAGAAAAATCAGAAAGATACAATAAAACAAAAACTGAAGGTGAGTCGATCAAGATACACTTGTGGCTGTAATGGTATTATTTAAACAGAAATTGAAATAATAAATAAATATTAGGAATTGAAAGAAATACCATATTTGATTGTTATTAAAACAGAAATTGGAAAAGAAACCAGACTTGATATAGACAAGTAAAACTGAATGTATATGTATTATAACATGATGGCAGGGTGCTAATGTGACAGGCTGAACATGACAGTGGTTACTATACATTGTAATTATAATTTTCTGGAACCAAAGCAAAAGTAAATTGTGCTACAACATAATATTATTTTGTTGTACTCTCACATTGTGATGTATCAGAACATCTAATATATCAGTCAGTAATCATTTTATTTTTAGGTTCAAATGTTTGAAGGACCAATCAGTTGAATTTTATGTGGGCATTTTTGTATCAAAATTGAATTTTATTAAACCAACATTCAACCACTTAAATGGTCTTAATTTTGAAAGAGACATTTTTCTCTTGTCAGCAAGAAAGCAGCAGCAGCATTTGATAATAATAATGATTAAATAAATTTATTTATTAAATGATGGGCTACAGAGTCAAAGAGACAACTACTTTGACAATAAAAGAAGATTTTTAAGAGATGTAATAATGATATATTTCAGGTATACTGCAAGAACTAAAAGTTTCACATTAGTAAACAGTAAGAAACTTATTGAAAGAAATGAAAATTTCAAAAGTTAATAATTTCAAAAGAGATTTTTTGTGAAATAATTTTTCTAATATATAATGATTATGTTTAATAATAATAGATATTTTAGATTTAAATGTAATAATTATGTTTAATAATAATAAATTTAATAATAGATATTATTAAATTGATACAGTATGGTTTATTATATAAACATCCTAAATTAATTGAGAGGATATTTTGATATTATTATACAATACTTTGTTGTAACTTAGAGACAAGCTTATACCATTAAATAAAGGTTTTATGATGAAATAATTAAAGAAAAATCACCAGTAAAATTTTATTAAACAGGATGGTAAGAAATGTCTTATTAGGGTGAACAGTGTTAGTGGGTTATTTGAAACATTTTAATGTTTTATAGGTAAATTAAAAAATTCACTTTTAACATATGTATATAATTTTAATTGTCTTGAAGATCACATAGCGTCTGCATCCGTTGTCTGCATACATTCTCTTTCACCAGCAGTAAACAAACAGGTCTTCAATCAACGCTGTGTGTTTCGAAGTAACATAATATCGCTGTTTTGCATTACAACAAAACAGTTATTATGTGTATGAAGAAACACACAGCGTTGCAGCAAGGTTCTTGCTGGTGAGTTATGAAGACTTCTATGAGTGATAGATGACAGCACGTCGCCACAGAGAATAGATGACGTACGTCTCTGCAGAAGTGAAAGAGGAAAGTATATCGAAGACTATTTGGTAAGTTAAACCATTTATATATGAAAATAGGCGAAATTAGGAGACTGCTTCTTCAATCAACGCTGTGTGTTTCTTCATACACATAATAACTGTTTTGTTGTAATGCAAAACAGCGATATTATTTCACAGTGGTTGACATAGAAAAATCAATTCTTAAATGTTACCACACTCCATTTACCACTTTCCACTATTTTTTTGAGATATTACGTGGTGACTGGCAGCGTCAAAGTCACGCAATTTCTCGCCTTATCTATTAGAGTTGAAACATTAAAATAATTTAAATATGATAATTTCCCAGATATGGAGATGGATGGAAATTTTATTCAATACTATGGTGTATTTTTTTGTACTGCGTGTTTAGTAGCGGAATGAAACCGATAGTCTGTCATGTTTACACACATCTGTCATGTTTGTCACACTTGTGCACCTGCACCACGGCTGGCATTAATTTATTTTTAGTCTATTAATTCTTTTACATGTACTTTTTTCTTTATTTTCTCAACACTGTTAATTTTTATTTTCAAGCAAGCAGTCAATAAAAAAATGTTTTATATTTACTGCCATAATTTTACTTATAACCTAAAATCTCTGGGCTCCCATATTTAAGACATTTCGGCAAAGCTGAAATTTTGAGAACTATTAGTCTAATATGTAATTAAGAATATAGGCAAAGTTACTAAATTAAAAGTAGGACCCTTTAAGAGTGTGGGGTCATTCAAGTTGAAACGCTATTTAATTATGGTTAAACGTATTTAATTATGGTTTTAAAAGTAACGCAAAAAAAGTATATTTATTATTACCAGACGCTTTACGAGGGTATTTACTCCCGCCAGATATCCTATAGATTGTTTAAAATTAAGACAAACTGCGTCATATAAGAAAACCTAAACGTTACTTAATATATGAATTCAGTATTTCTTTTTTTATTTATTTTTTTATTTCTTTGCATCCACCACTATTAAAATAAAAATATAAAGTATAAAATTCTCAATATTCTCCATTTAAAATTTTTTTACAACCGTACCGTAACCGTATTAAATTATAATACCATTAAAATTTTAGAGAGTCAATTTCCACTCTTATATCGGTCTTAGCGATATACATTTACCATTCTATTTTGAGTTGTAAAAAATATATCGTCAAGTATTATTTAATACATTTTTTAAAAAGGTAATAAAATATTTCAATACACAGGCAACTTTTACCTTGTGATAGGTCACGTGACAGCACGTGAAGTGGCATAGACAAAACGTCTATTCGTCAGTTTTCGGGCGAGGAGGCAGCGCAGTTTAGTGTTTTATTGAGCGGCCTGCCAAAAGAAAACTGAAACATGGCAAGATCTCTATCCGCTACCGAGGCGAATAAAGAACATGCCCTGGTTGTATCCAGGGATTTCATCTCGCAACCCCGTCTTAGTAAGTGGATTATCAAATTTGTAATATATGTACGTATAGAACATTTACTTGGCAAGACAGCTATGTCAAATTATCGATTTTGCCATCAGCTCGCTTTGATGTTTTGTTTTGTCTATTTCTCTTGTTCGATTTAGATTTTTCGGTTCTAAATCTTTTTGAAGCGTTTTAAGCACTTTTTTGATAAAAGTATGTATAGTTCCTTACAAATTAACTTTTACTGATTGCGCCGTCAAATATCTCGTAATGACACAAATTCAATTTGTTCCTTTTTTTATTATGGAATATTTCTATATATATCAGCTGATTTGTGAATGATCAAGTTTTATAAAACTGGATCCAATTTGTCTCAATACTCTAATGGCCTTAATGATTTACTTTTCAAAACTATATAAACTTATATTTTTTTATGTAGTTATAACTTGATAGAATCATCTCCAATATTAATTGTTTTCAATGATCATATTTTTTAGACTTCTATTTAGAATGTTAAATGGTATCAAGAAGTCACACCCATTACAATGCTACTTTTTCTTATTAGGATCACATGACTTATCTCTTCTATGTACATTTTGTAATGCAGACTTTCTGCTCAGTAGCTGTTACAGGGTTTTACTGTTTATTTAAGATAAAATATGTTATGACAAATTTGTAATATTTTATATTTATATAATAATAAGTCTGTATGTGTTTGTCACCCTACTCCTCCAAAATTTTGTATCTATAATAAACTAAAATACCTGGATGATATTATAGGTATATATATATTGATTGAAAATATATGTGAACCTGGTAGATGGCAATGTAGTGAATGGGAATACTGAATGGGAATTTTCTGGACAGGAAAATGTCTGCAGAAACTGCTGCTATTTTTTTATATTTTAAATAAATATTTTTGTTATAACAAATAAAATAAGTGTGTATTCTTAAACAGCTTACAAGACAGTATCTGGAGTAAATGGGCCGCTGGTAATCTTAGATGAGGTGAAGTTCCCCAAGTTCTCTGAGATTGTCCAGCTCAGACTTGCCGATGGCACCCTACGATCTGGTCAGGTTAGTTAAATTGGTGTTTATACAAAAGATTTATTTAGTAATTAAAAATTGACAGATTCTTTGAAACCAATCTATAATTTAATTCAAAGATCCACTAACTTACACAATTATAGCATATAATAAATAAGATAAGTTGTTTTCACAATTTTTACACATTTTAAATGAAAGTCTTAAACTGGATTACTCACATACATTTAGTATCAAACATTTTTGCAAACATGTTGTGTGGTCCACTTGTAACTACACCAAAGTATTCAATTCAAATTATTGAGTTTTTAAAAATGTGTAATATTGCATCTTTTTAAGACTTTCATTTAAATTAATACATTTTGTACAATTAAGTACTCCAATTTACATCAAAAGCTTTATTAGCTTTATTTTTATATTTTTATGCAAAGTCAACATCAACTACTAACTACTTCAATATAAATCTTTGTACCTCAAATCAAATCTGATAAAATGTTTCTTTTTCTTATCTAGCCTGTCAGAATTGATATAGTTTTTTTTATATAAAAAACTTATAAATGTTAATTCTATGTATCTTTTGAGATTTCTATGTTTAAAAAGATACTCAGCAATTTCCCTAAAATTATTTCAGCACTATGAAATTTATCTTACATATTTTGCATGAAATGATATATTCCACATCTCATTTTTTATTTTTTTATTATACAGAAATTAAAGGTAAAAATGCAAGCCACAAGGTTAAGCTGAACTTTGCAAAAAAATCTTTTAAAGATAATATTTTTCTAGTCAATAGAAATAAAAAAAATACAAAATCAATCTTTTGCACTGGACATGCATCTTTATATTCTAATCTAAACCCTCATCTGATGTGTTGTTTGTGTTAATATAATCAAGAACAGCACAGACAAATTTAAAGAAAAGTTATATTTTAAAATTTTTAACACAAATATAAAAATAAAATAAAGTCTTATTTTATATAGATATTAAATATAAAAATAAAATAAAGTCTTATTTTATATAGGTGCTGGAAGTCAGCGGCTCAAAAGCCGTTGTCCAGGTGTTCGAGGGTACATCAGGTATTGACGCCAAAAACACCCTTTGCGAGTTCACCGGTGACATCTTGAGGACTCCAGTGTCTGAAGACATGTTGGGTAAGATTATTTAATTTCCTATTTTACTTTATTTGCTTATGATGTGAATGTGGTTGATACAAATCTTGAAGGACAACCAATATAAAAAAAAAATTAAAGATATTAATTGTTGGAATTTATTTAGCCACTTTATCTCATTGTAAAATCAGCTTCATGCTGTATCTCACAACAGCAGGATAAACAGAAGGAACCTAAATGTGTTAAGGTTTGTAGAAGTGTTGAGTGGCGTAATTCTATGCGTTTTTGCCTCTACGTCACAGTAAAGACATGGAGATATAAATTTGAATAAATATTTTATTTATTCCTACAACCAGTTGCGTTTACAGTCACACTTTGTGCCCCTGCACCATGCTTGGCCTCAACATACATTGCATTTTTACTTTTTTGTATATTTTATCTTATTGTAATAGCTATTAATGCTTAATATTATATAAAGTTGATTAAATATATACTTCCTTATATAATTTATTAAATGATTAAGACCAATACAGTAAAATTCGAACATTTAACATTATAATCACATTATATCAATCCTTTAGCTTAATCGAGACCAGTTGTGGAGCAGCGGCACGGAGTGTGACTGTAAAACCGACTGGTTGTGGGTTCGATCCCCACTCGAGGAGATGAAATATTTACTTACATTTATATTTCTATTTCTTCGTTCTGGTGTCGAGGCTAAGTGCGGCGTTGAGTTTTGCCACTCAACACGCAATACCTCCGGAATTCGGGAGAAAGTGGGGAACAGAGTGTCTTAACACTAGGTTCCCTCTGCCTACCCTGCTGTGTGCGAGATACAGCGTGAAGCTGATTTTTATTAATCACTTATTAATTAAAAATTCTACATCTGAATATCTTCATATTTTCAAAATATCTTTTTCTAACTAGGTCGTGTATTCAACGGCTCCGGTAAGCCAATTGACAAAGGTCCACCAATCTTGGCAGAGGACTTCTTGGACATCCAGGGTCAGCCCATCAATCCGTGGTCTCGTATATACCCTGAGGAGATGATTCAAACTGGTATGTTTTTCTTTTTTTGATACTTTATATATCAATATAGCAGAGGCAACCAAGACAAAAAATGTTGGATTTTCTTTACTCATCTTGGCAATTATGCAAATTTAATACAGCTTGAATTAAAAAAAAACCTTCATTTCATTAGGTATTTCCGCCATCGACGTGATGAACTCCATCGCCCGTGGTCAGAAGATCCCCATCTTCTCGGCCGCCGGTCTGCCCCACAATGAGATTGCTGCTCAGATCTGTAGACAAGCTGGTCTTGTTAAGGTATAATAAAGGAATTACCTGTAACATGTATATTTTTTTTGCTTCACTGTTTCCTGTATGTAGCAGGGCAGGTATCCGATCCAGAATCGAACCCATAATCGTTACGTTTACGGTCACACTTTGTGCTACTATCTTGACGGACCCAATAATTATTTTAATATATAATTTAAAACGATAGAGATCTATGTGTAGTCATTTTTATGTTTGTATTATATTTAGGTTTTTTAATTTTTATTAAGAGTACTTGACTTTCAATTGTCAAATAATATCGATTTGAAATATCAGATACTAATCTAAAATAAACTAAATTCAACCCCTTTATAACCCAGGTCCCAGGCAAATCAGTATTGGACGACCATGAGGACAACTTCGCCATCGTATTCGCAGCCATGGGTGTCAACATGGAAACGGCCAGATTCTTCAAACAGGACTTCGAGGAGAATGGTTCCATGGAGAACGTGTGCCTGTTCTTGAACTTGGCCAACGACCCCACCATTGAGAGGATCATTACCCCACGTCTTGCGCTTACTGCGGCTGAGTTCTTGGCTTACCAGTGTGAGGTAAGTTATGAGTGCTTGAGCGGGTTTTTTTATATAGCAGGGTAGGCAGCTGGTGCCTAGTGATTAAACTCTCCGTTGCCCCGGCAAAATGTCGAGATAATGCGTGTTGCGAGCAAATGAAAAATTATATTTTATAAAATTTTTCATTACCCCATGCCTAAATTAAACCATCAACATGCACAAAAACTATATTAATATTTTTTTTCCATAGAAACACGTGTTGGTCATCTTAACCGACATGTCCTCATACGCCGAGGCGCTGCGTGAGGTGTCCGCCGCCCGCGAGGAGGTGCCCGGACGACGTGGTTTCCCAGGTATATTTCTTACGTTCACACTGTATCCAACACCGTTCACTATATCGTATCGTATATTTTTGTAGACAGTAGACAGACAGACAGACAGAACTAAACACAGATCTTCATCTCGTTTGCAGAAGATCATAGAAATTAAAATAACGTATATCCCTGAGTGGGAATAGAATCTCAAAACCATTGCAAGCATCTTTCTGTAAAAGTTGCTGTGCGCTGCGCTACCATATCGTCTAGGAATATTACTATATTTTTTTTACTTTCACAGGGTATCTAGAGGGTACCTAGTTCCGTTCCCCATTTTCCGCCGAATTCTGAAGGCATTGTGTTGAGTGGTGGAACTCAACATCACGATTTGCCTCGACACCAGAGCGTTGAAATGAAAATATTTAGTAATAGTGAATGGTAGCCGATAGAATATAGCTAGGTGGTCGGCAAAGTAGAAGGTGGTGTTTAGATACTCTGTTATTCACTTTCCGCTTATTTGACAGATAGATACATTAGTTTACATTTTGTGTGAATAGAAAAATTAAATATTACAATTAATTCTCATTAAAGGCATAATGACGTTTTTTTAATAGGTCGGTATTTTTTTTTCATTTGTTTTCGAATGCTATCATATTTTTGACGTTTTTTCTTATATAAAGACATTATTAAGGCTGTTTTAATTCCAAACAGGTTACATGTACACGGATTTGGCCACCATCTACGAGCGCGCCGGGCGCGTTGAAGGCCGCAACGGCTCGATCACTCAGATCCCCATCTTGACTATGCCCAACGACGACATCACCCATCCCATTCCCGATTTGACTGGTTATATTACTGAGGGACAGGTGAGCAAATGTGGTTTTGTTGTTATTTTCTTTTCCAGCTTCACACTACATCGAAAGTTATAGCAGAATAGGCGGAGAGAGCAAATTGCAAGCAAGAGAGTTAAATGGCAGAACTCAACGCCGCGTTTCGTGTTTTCACCAGAGCTAAAATTTTTCGAAATGAAATTCGTTCCTCTAATGTGAAGCGAACCAACAACCGTCGCGCTTACAGTCACTAGGCTATGTCGCCACGACCTCTACGGCCCATATAATTCAGTTAATTTTGTAAATTACAAGTGTACGGAAAATTAAAGAAAATAAATTCCTAACAAAATATCAAATATATAAAGTAAAAATATGTAACCGACTTAATTTTCCGACATTTGAAACACTTTGCTTTGATCATTTGAAATAAAAAATCAGCTTCACGCTGTATCCCGCACACAGCAGGGTAGGCAGAGGGAACCTAGTGTTAAGACACTCTGTTCCCCACTTTCTGCCGAATTCTGAAGGCATTGCGTGGCAGAACTCAACGCCGCGCTTTGCCTCGACACCAGAGCGAAGAAATGGAAATATAAATTTAAGTTAATATTTCATCTCCTCGAGTGGGGATCGAACCCCCTGCGCCACGACTGGCCTCAATATAATATAATGATAATAATTTAAAATATGTGAAAATTTATTATCTTTTCAAACTGAAAGTATATTGTTTCTATCACCAGATCTACGTAGACCGTCAGCTCCACAACAGACAGATCTACCCTCCAGTCAACGTGTTGCCGTCTCTCTCGCGTTTGATGAAGTCCGCCATCGGCGAGGGCATGACGCGTAAAGATCACTCTGACGTATCCAATCAGTTGGTTAGTATTATTTTTGGAGTTGCCATAAAACAAATTGATTAAATTAATATGTTAAACAAAAATTTTCATACTCCTTCTTTATATGAATAATGTGCGGACGGAGGATTATGGAATTTTGGATACTAATTATATAGTTTATTATTAAGAGTGCAGAATGCTAATATTATTCCTAAATAAACCGTAAAATGTACATTAAATTAATAAAATAAACATCCTTCACCTTCCGCCGCATTCTGGAGGTCTTGCATGTTGCATAGCAGAACTTTGTATTTGTAATATTATAACAAGTTGAATTAATCACCTATTTCTTATTGAACAGTACGCCTGCTACGCCATCGGTAAGGACGTGCAAGCGATGAAGGCTGTAGTGGGTGAGGAGGCGCTCACGCCTGACGATCTCCTATACTTGGAGTTCCTTACTAAGTTCGAGAAGAACTTTATTACCCAGGTAAGTCTTAGAATAATAATAAATATGCATAAATAAACGTAAGTCATATTTTTTATATCAGTAGTTCATTTTTAATATTTATATACGTAAAAATTGGCACAAATTAGTTCATATGTTACATTAAACTTTATAGATAATATAGATTTGTTTAAATATTAATAAACATTATTTATTATGAAAATTTAAACGGTAAAACAGTTTTAAACTATACGGGAAAAAATCTACAAATCTAAATTCATATGTAGCTTAAAACTGTAGCACGTCAATGCAAAACTGCTTAGTTAACTTGCCGTCTTCATATTAAGTTATAATATTAATTCTTTAGAAGTCTTTTAATAATTAGAAATTCTTGCGTAATGCGTAAAACTAAATTTTAAAGTATTTTGTACCTCAATAAACATTCCTCACACAATAATACAAGAAAATCTATTAACTAAACAATTTGTTACAGAGCAATTACGAGAACCGTACAGTGTTCGAGTCCCTCGACATTGGCTGGCAACTGCTCCGTATCTTCCCCAAGGAGATGCTCAAACGTATCCCGGCATCCATCCTGGCCGAGTTCTACCCGCGCGACTCCCGCCATTAAATGAGATACGACCGGCATTGCTGATTATTATATTATTTATTTTATATTTGCTATTTAAAACAGCTGTATAAGAAATACTTTATTTGAAACACTGTAAGATATTATGTGTTGGAACACCATGTATTGTAATGGTTCTGTAGAAGTTGCCGTTACAATAATTTATTTTTTGTGTATGGCAACACTACTTACTTTTTGTTTGTTAATTCTATACAACGATTTTAATGTTTTCTTTTGAATAGTCAGAATGTCGGGCCGATACTTGTAAGATATTATAACTATTTACTAGTAAGTTGTTAATAGATTAATGTGTATTACAAATCAAGTTACAAAATTTAATAATCGTGTTGCTTATAGAAAAAAAGATTTAATAATAAATAATAATAGCCATATTTTAAAGAGATGTTGCCAGTGTATATATTTTCCTCGATAGTAGTTTCTGAAATTGGAATAAAAATCAAATTTGGTGCTTCATTTTTTGTTTTCTGTGCACAAATTGTTGAATGTGTAATTTAAAAGCGTCCATGTGTGATAATTAATATTCATTTTTATTTATGTATGTAAATAGCAATAATAAATAGCCCCGTAACTATTGTGTTACATTCCATGTCTACTTTCACGTAAATTCTATATTCATGAAGTGAAAATTAGGACATTGTTGTTTAATGAAAATAAAAAGTATAGACGTTTCATGGGTTTTTTTATTTTTACGTACGTACATTATTGATTACATATATATATTTTTTAAAGAATTTGTTTTTTGATCAATTAAAATTAAGCCCAGTAAAGTAATTTACAGTTTAAGATGTAAATTTACACATGTGAATTTGAAAATCTACACAAAATTTAAATTCTTTGTGCTAAATAACAGTTTGCTAAATTGAAAAAAGAATATGATAGAAATGAAACAAAAATAGATTTTAGGTCTATATTAGATTTGTTTATATTTGTTATAAAGTGCAAGATAAATGCCGTTCAGTGTTCTATTTTACTGCACTGGAATGAAAACGGTAATAAAAAGGGCTTTTACAGAATAAATACAAACTAGAAAAAATTACAGACTAACAAAATATTAACCGGCGATACCAGCAATGGCCTCAGACGCGAAGTATTTGACATCCACATCCTCATCTACATTTAATTTCTCCAAAACAGGTTTGACTTGTGGCTGAATGACCGCCGGATCGAGGAAAGGCGCCATTTTCTGTAATGTTTTGGCAACATTGAACCTAACGTTGGCAACATTGTCGTCGGCCATAGATAATACTGTTGGTAGAAGGACTCTAGTTGTAATATCTTTACCGCATACTTCAGATAAAACGTTAATACAGAATAAATAAGTCATTCTGTGTAAATAGTTCTGTTCTCGGGACATGGCCAGCACTTTCGGTATGACAAAACTTTCAGCCCACGCAGCGCCATATTGTTCAACTAGTTTCTTCAAGTTTAGAGTGGCAGCTTCACGTATAGCAAATACATGATCAAAAAGCCAATGCATACAAAGTCCTGTGAGCTTGTCGTCAAAGAACTCCTGGCCGAGTTGTCCGGCTAACAGTGGCATGTGTTCAATTATGGCTAGTCTGACCCTCCATTTTGTGTCTTCCGCTAGCTCCATTATAGCGGGCAAAAGAGATTGTACAAGTTGCTGTATTCCAATTACTTCGTTCACACACTCCAAGTTTGATATTATATTAAGTCTGACTTCAGGGCATTCATCTTTAAGTTGTGTTAGGAACAATGGTAGTAAGTGTTCTATAGTGTTCTGTCTTCCTACAATGGGGCTTAATCCCATGATGACAGAGGCTAAGGCAGATTTCACATGTTGGTTGGGATCACAGACCAAATCCTTGATTTGGGGGAGGATCATTGTCATGATGATGTGTTCTTGGTGCGCCTGGTCCAGGTTCATGCAGAAGTCCTTTACCTTGGGAGGAAATGATACATCAGTATTTTTTATTACTTATATAATCTATTCTTAAAATTAGATACATTTTTAATATAAACTTAAAAATATCACTATGGTATGATGACATTTGGGGACATGTTAAATACACTGGCTGTAAAATCAAATTTAATTTCTATAAATATTATGAAGTACGAAAATTAGATAAATGACTTTGTATTTTACAAAACACGGCGTCGAGTTTCGCTACTCAAAAAACAACGGCTCCTAAATGGGATGTAAGTAATGGTGAGTGGGATTAAGTAATGGTGAGTGATTACCACAGGATTCTCTCTGAATATCTTTCTATATTGCGGGATATAGACAGTGTTAAGCTACAAAAATACTTAAAATCGTAAATGAATACCTTCCCAGCAGCTGCAGCTCGCACTTCAGCCTCCGTATCTTTGAGCAGAGCTTGGAAGATCTGAGCCAAATCTGAACGAGCCAGCTCAGGACCAACTGCTTGCTGGAGTTCTACAAATCTGATGAGAGAAAATAAATTTTAGTTATAAATTATCAAATTAAAACTTTGATAGTTTTTAGTTTTTTATTGGTATCCGTTAGGCATGTAGGACATTCCACCGTACAGTACGGTATACAGAACCTAGTGTTAAGAAAGTTGTTTTTCTATTCTCTGCTATAGCCTGCCAGAGTGGGGAAATGAAAACGACGATGTTCTACTGTATCATTTTGGTCTAAGGTTTTAGTTATATTATTAATATGACAGAATGTTTGTGTAGTACTCAAAAGCCTGAATGGGAATCTGCAAACTAAGTAACACTTAAAATGTAAGTTTGTTAATTATAATACTAACTTATCGGCCACCATATATCTGACCCTCCATGAACTGTCTCCAGCTCGGGCCCCCACTGTGGGCATCACCAGCTGTTCCATATCCTCTGGGGGTAGGAGGGCTGCAACAGCAGCGCTCGCTTCAGCTGCTAGAAGACGCACTGAATCTTGTTCATCCTGGAAAATAGGGTTAAAGAAAACAATTACAGTGGACAAAAAATAATATAATTTATAATTTAAATTGAAGTATATTTTAATATTTTTTTTTTACTTTAAACAGTATACTGCACATTGCAGGGTAGACAGAAAGCTAATATTAAGATACTCTAATCCAAACTTTCCACCAGAATTTCGGAGACATTGCATATGTATTACATTCCACCACTCAGGCGAGAATATAATAGTAGGCAGAGATCACATTACGGCAAGATCTAACACATATCATACTTCTCTTTCAACATTATATCAAGAAATTGTGTTATCACAAAAGAATATATACTTAAAAAATGTACTAACCTGAGCCAACAAAACAAACATAGGTATAAGATCGCTTTTCACATATTCAACTTCAACGACTCTAGCAAATTCACCCAACTTGTATGCGGCAGCGCGACGAACCATCGGCGTGTCGTCTTGGCAAAGGGTGCGGAAATGGCCGCGGAGTTCCGCTTTCACCGGTGCTGAGACACGTGGGTAGCAGACGCTGGGTAGGTAAACTAATTAAGTAAGTATCACACATTGTACGGTGTGGTTGACAAGTCATGGCTGCCCTGAAGTAAGGCTTTCTGAACTGAGGTGCGTTGTTAATTTTGGAGGATAATAATCAAAAGCAGCACACCACCCAATTTTTGGCAGCAGACTAACTCAATGCCATAAATAGTCCTGTTAACAGAGTGATGAATATAAAAGTACTCAATCTCCTAAGTGGAAATCAAACAACACTGACACTGTGCTGCTTACCACAACAGCCTCTTCCGTGTTATTTAAGCATCAAAATATCTTAAGATGCAATCTACAGTATATGATTACCATATAAGTAATATTGAAATAAGCCCTTGCAGTGAAATTGAATGATGCATCATAATAGATACAATAAAGGTTGTCTGGAAGAGGTGGCTTCTTACCCATAACTAGCTGTATTTATTGTGGTGTACAAATAAAGAACAATAATAATAATAATCAATTTTAAATGTAAGCCCTTTAACTTCATAACTTTTTGTTATGTAATATTTGCATATTATTTAAGATTTCTTTTCATAGTTTGTTTTTATTAATTTTTTATTTAATATGTAGAACATTTTAACAATTTTTTACATTAAGAGTAGTTACTATCAGTTAGAGTATATTCTGTATTTACTTAAGTTAGGTTCTAATTATAAAACACAATTTGTTTAACACATCTCTAGTAATTATGTAATATATCTCCATTTTAATTACACAGCAGAGCAGGCAAAGCAAATTTAGTTTTAAGATACTGTTTAATCAATTCTCTGTGCAAATGCATATTAAGTGGTGGACTCATGCCATATTTTAACTAGCAGAATGAAGAAGTGAAATAAATATATATTTAATCATTCACCATGAACGGTGATCAAACCCAAAGCCATTTACAAATAGACATTGTTCCCCTACTCCACAAAGGTCTTGAAATAGAAGTTCAAGAAACATAAGATAATTAGGAATAAGTAAATACCTGAACAATCCACATGCTGAGGCTCTTGAAGTAAACCAATCTCCTCCTGCCAAACGTTGGACAAGAGGAACAAAGTGCTGTTCCAAGGCTTGTGGTGAATGATGAGCTGCAACAGCCCTCAACGAAGCCACTGCTTTATCCCTTACTACAGTTTCTTCTACAGTGGCAAGAGATTCTAGTGGTGGAAGCAAGCAGTGGGCAAATTCACCTCCTCCAACCAGGTTTATGAAGTTTCCTGTAAATATTACATTGATTAAGAAATAATATTATAATTTTATTCTAATGATAAAAATAATTTAGTTCTGATTATTTTCAATGATTTGTAAATACAATAATAATGGTTTGGAAGTATATTATATTTTCACTTATCAATAAAATAATGTTTTTATACTAACAAAAAGTATAAAAATCCTTTCATACGTCAAAATAATAAGCATTATGTTCTCCTAATAATAAATGTGTTATATATGAGATATTTAACATATTTTTGAAATTGATTATTTACTAAAGGTACTTTATATTTATTCATTAAGCTACATATTACACAATGAGAAAGCAAATATGAAAAAAATTAATAACATTTCACAACTATAGTAAAACCATTTGAGACATTAAATATACTTACCAAGTTGCTCAGCGAGTGCAAGTAGTACTTCATCCTCATCATATATAGTTTCTGTTAAAAACGGAATCAGTTCAGATCTTGTCCTTTCCACGCCCAAAGCAAGTGCGATAGTCGACAACTTTTTAATGGAATTCAATCTTAGTTGTACATCTTCATTTTTCAATTCATCAATCAGTACTGCAATGGGATAAAGTGAGTCATCCGTCCCGGAATCGCTGGCTGCCATTCTAACTGTTAATCACTGCGTTTAATAATTTCACCAAATAATCACGTTTTGGAAATCCAATATCACAATTTAGTACGTTAATTTTTAGGAAAATTTACGCATTTAGCAGCAAAATGGAAGCCTTTTGGTTTGGATTGGTATTGTCTATGAGCATTATAGTATGGCCAGCTTCTTGATGTCTTTTTAGTCTATCGTTTATTTTTGCAGTAGCAATATTTATCAAGATTAATAATAAATCTATACTTATAATAAATCTGTAGAAAAGTCGTTTCTGTACATTGAAAATATTTAAAAAAAAATTAGCCAAGGATGTTAAAGGATAACTAACAGAATCCATTTCCAACATTTTTGGATATTTTTGTCTCTTTGTCTGTTTATGTGAACACGCATCACGTAAAAAGTACACAATATATTTAAGCAACTTTTATACCTAAAAATTACAAATAAATCAAAGCAAATTTTAGTGTTTATTTCATTGTAATCGCTAAACTCTATCAAAAGATATAAGTATTTAAAATGCCTAAAAACGTACTTTCTATGTATATTCTGCATACCAATTATATATTTAACTAACAATATATATTACTAATTTAAAAACTGTACAGGAGCTAATATAAGTTATTTTACAAAGAATATCGTGAATACTTATCCAAATCAATTATTTAATAATTAAGGCAGTTTGTAATATCTATATTTCTGAAATGAATAATCATGTAATTCAGGCGGGCAAAGCCGCGAGCAGGTCGCTAGTATATAATAAATTATCAGTTATGAAATTATTGATTGTTGATAAATCATAGAAAAATATACATTATAATACAAGAAATTACTCAGTGAAGCCACAAGCGTTTGCGATTCAACTAAGTATTGTAGTAATTTTCGCAAAAAATCATAATTTTATATAATTACTAAATCAGTTTAAAACTTTTTACACCACAGGAAGTTTATTACAATTGATTATCTTTTAATCTTGTCAAATTATAATTTTCTATCATTTACATTATTTTCTTACATTTTAGTTAATATATGCATTTATAATAACTTTTTAAAATATAATGGGCGAAGAGGACGATATAAATGCCTCGATAGCCCATATTGTATTATGTTGCGTCGCCGGCCAAGGAATAACTCGGACACATGTAAAAAGTTACTCACATCCAGGCATGCACGCTAATTATTTTATTCATGGCCTTGTAGGATTTTTGCACTATCAAAGTAAGATTAATTAATAAATTATTGATTAAATTATATATATTCTAACTTGTAGAATAAATTTAACTGTGAAATGTTTATTTGTATTTAGAGTTATTTTTGTAATCTACATTAAGTCTAGTTTTAAAAGGCGTAGAGCTTAATTCCGTATCCAAAATATTTATTAAGTGAAAATAAAAAAAAAACATACATATTCATATAACGTAATTAAACATTAGCTTATAATATACCTAATTGTAAAATCATAAATAAATATTATACATTTCATTTTCAGGTGGAGCATTCAACAAAGATTTTAAATCCATGTACCACATCAGTTATCATGCCACTCGATATCTCGCTTTACCCTGTTTAAATGCCGATCTCTACCGTGGAGACCAGGGGCTGAGTGCCATCCATCTTATTTCAGGGCTGGTTCCTTTTGCAATGGCGTTGGGAGGTACCGACAATCAACACTTAGGAAATTTAGTAATTGCATGTAATATTGTATCTTTATGTGTTTATTCTCACAATCACGATCGAGTCTGGGGGTGGTATACCGCGGCGGCTGCTTTCGGTGCATATTTCTTTACATCTCAAATTAGCAAAAAAATAGCGTATCCACTATTCTTAGCGCTAACGGACTATTGTGCGTATAAAATTTCCCATGTAACTGTTGTTACGTCATAAATTATTATTGTTTTTAACTTGTTTATTTTGTATTTTATTTATCTTTAGTTGTTATGTAAATTAACCGCAATTTAAGTAAATAATATGAACTGAACAAATTATTCAGTACGTAGGTCGCTAAAGACCGTGCAAAGTGGAGTAGGTTGAGTAGGAAGGCAGACCCTGGCAAAAGCCGGGATTAATGCCAGGAAGAAGAAGAAGAGTAGCTATTCATTTAGTTTTCCATACCTTCGTTGGTTGTACATGATCTAAATATTCTAGTTTTCATTCAATATAGATTTTTAGATAATAAATACTTTTAATTTTACACTTAAAGCATAAAATTCTGGAATTACTTTCCTCAGGTGCATTTTATATTCAATTTCGAAACCAATAGTCCATTTATACAAGGTTTCAAAGTCGTAAAACATAGATGCACGATGGATTGATATTTATCTTCTCATACGCATACATTGACAAACACGCAGAGAATCATGAGAACAGTCATACGGAAGACATTATTCGATCAAACTATATTCTAGTTTCTCCAATGCCACCATTTGTCGATAAGGCAATAAAAAGAAATTAATTTAAGTTAAAACATTTACACATAAAAATATGTAAACAGAGACGACACTACTAAGCATTATATGGGGACGAATTTCGGGAAATCGCATTGCACTTGCAGGGTAAGAAGCTCTGAGCAATTTTACAGAGTGGTATTTGAATCTACAACGATTGTGTGCTGTCAAGCACGTTCTAAATACTCCACAACAGCGATCTGTTTTTAAATCTAAAATATAGTACGGTCGACGAGTCGTCGCCTACCTGAAGTTAGACTTCCAAACTTTTGGACACCGTTAAAATTATCGAAAATTAAATATTTTTTTTTTATTTTAAAATTTATTTTTTTTAATTAAAATAATCGAAAATAAGAAAAAAAATCAAATCTGCGCAGCTAGCTAGCTTCAGGGCCGCCACGATTCGCTAACGTCGAGTCGAGTGTACTGTACCGCCAACATTGTATATACCGCAATATAAAACTATATTTCAGTACCTAAAATTCTGTTTGTGGATATTTTGAGACATTCTCTCTTAGTTAGCTCTTCTTTACTCCCCAAAGAACCTACATGCAACCATGAAACTACATGTAAATTTCAGCGTTCAACGCTGCGTTGCTGCGCGTTGTTTGCGCGTGGTCTGTCTGTCACTCAGCAACGAAAATTTTTATTTGTATATTCATTTCCATTGAAAATTAGAGACTGAAATTATTTTTCACTAGTTTTTCTTTGCCTAAATGGGACAGAAAGTAAGATAAACAAAATTGTATTTATAAGAGACGTGGGTAGTACTCCAAATTACGAATGATGAAAGCACTTAGGTACTTTGTAACGTAATATCACCAACAAAAGGAGTTTACGTTTTTATTTAGAGTTCTCGCTTGTTTGTCATTTACTTTACATTTATTAAAGGAAGTAAACGAAGGGTTCCGCTTAAATTTATTATTCGTCTGTTTATATTTCATTATGAGATATATTTATCGATATGAACAGCGTATCACAGTAACTAAAATTGTGGGACTGTGTATTCGATTTTCACTCTGGGCAAAACAATTTATTAATTGTATTAAAGTTTTTGGTCAAAATAGACGAAACGTGGATTTCAGTTTCGCGATTCAATACACAATTGTATTTGAAAAGTGAACAAATGGATTGTTTGGAACTAAAGATTCTCTGTGTGGTCTACTATGTGGGATGAAACGCCAAATTAAACTGTATAAAAATAGATGAATTTAAAATTAAAACATTGATGCAAAAAGTCTGAGTTAATTGGTATATTGTTCTAATCTGAACTTTACTAAAAAAAAGATAGGAATCAAAACAATAATAGGTTAGGTTTACTGTGAACATGTTTTAGCTTCGCACTGCACAATTTTAGAACAGAGGTAGAGGCGAAAGAGGTATGTAGAGACCGTAGCGTTTGGCGCTCCGTTCTCTCTGACTACCCCGCTAGGGATATAGCGTGAAGCTAAGTTAAGTCAAAATGTACTCTATGCTTACTTAAAATATACGATACGCAATCTATATCTATCTATTTATATTGAATATCTTTAAATACATATATATTTTGTTTTACAATAAACAGAAAGTAAGCTTCTGTTTATTGAAAAATAAAATATATAGGTTGTTAACACACTTCTTTCTCTATACTCTGCTTACAGCATGCTCAACGAGTTGTGGAAGTCATGAAGTTAGCTGTAGAATGTAGATGGCTGTAAATAGATTTTGGGATTCTTCTTACCTTTGAAAACTTTTTTTCCTGAGGGTACTATGTGCAAAAAAGAAAATCTAACCTCAGGGCGGTCACGACTCATCCACCGCGCTGCATGTTGAAAATTATTGTGTGAACACTATTTCAATGCCGTGTTTCATTTATATACCTACCTAATCGAATATTAATAAGAATATTATTTCAAACAAGTATTTCTCTAAGTTGGAATTGAAGTCACAACCACACATTGACACTCACATATATATTTACGTACCGTATATTAATAAAGAATAAATAAATTCAAAAGCAATTGCCGTCCCGCAGCGCGGCCACGCTGTGTGCATTAGAGCCTCTTACCCCACGGTTGGTTAGCCCCAACTCTGGTAAGAAGTGCTTTGTTTAGAGATAATTCGTTGATGAATCTGCTTTTTGTTTATTAAAACGAATGTGTATTTTATTTTACATCTAAATAAAAAATGTAGATTAAAATATTATTTCAAAATATGTATAGATACAGTATGAAATTGTACTAGAAATGTTATGATCTATATCATCAAAATCAATTTAAAAAGTAGTCGTTTTCCATTAGATATCGTCTTTTTTAGAAGTATTGTGACATTGTTTTTTTTAGCTTCACGTTTTATCCCGCATATGGCAGCCACGTAAAAGGTACCTAGCGTTCCAGTTCTTCAGTCAAGTGTAGAGTGGCGGAACTTAACAGCGCCGTGCTTTGATTGTTAATTTTTAATGTGTGTTTAAATAAAAAAACACACACACGCTCACACACAAATGAAATATATTATTTTTTTAACAATTTTTCAAAATTTCGAAGCTAGATATAAATCATTTCACATACATTTCTGCTTGTTTCTATCGTTACGTTACATTTTGTGGCGGTTATTTCAAATTAAAGGCATTTAATAATCACTGGTAGATATCCACTGCAATTGATAGTACACATTCATATCCATATCTTATATTATTATCGTCACACTATATGCAGCATATAGCAGATGGGACGCTAGACGATGCGTTAAGAAGATTGAGTAGTTTTCAACGCTCTATTTTTGAGAAATTGTGTGTAAAATGGCGAAACTAAACGCCGCTCTTTTTTATGTTACCAGAGCGAGGAAATGTAGATATCTTAATGACCGAGTGGAAATCGAACCCATAACAATCCAAATACAGCACTGCGCCACGACCGCCTCGTACATCATAGTGACGTATATCACAAGTACATCACAAAATACAATATCTAGACCACAGTAATTTACTCTACAAAAACAATAAACAAGAGCACTGTAAAGCAATAAGGCCATCGGAATCGCCAGATGGCGCTGCGTCCGCCCATTAACGTAACCGATACTTGTCGTCGGAGTCGGTGTTTTTTGTACCGTTCCTCTCAAGTCTCAGATATTAATTTCTGCGGTTGGAACGCTGTGTTGTTTGCTATTTCAAAGAGCATTGTTGTCTTTGTAATTATAAAATTTCATGTAAGTAATGTAGGGTAGATACATTTTTATTTTTAAACTAGCGAACCACTTGCGGCTTCGCCCGCTTTAAATACATATTTGCTTATTTACTGACCCGAATTATTTTAGTGTTGTCAATTTAAAGACAATACATTGAAATCAGACCAATTGCTAGTCAGACCACCCACAGAGGCGTACCATTATATATAAAAAATCTCTTATGATAACATAATTATTAATCTCTTAATGTAATTTATTTAATTTATAAAATTAATTTCTTATATAAATAAGAGATTAATTATGTATATATTAATTTCATATATATTATACTTTTGAACTCGGAGGAGTTCCTGCAAACCAAGTATAAGCTTAAGGGTTAAAGTCATTTAGAATTGATTAACAATTGACATCCCTGCAGGTGTAATAAATATACTTATTCCTACAAGTTGAAGCCGTCGTGGAGCAGGGTTACAAGTTGTTTGTACCTACGGTTGTGGGTTTGATCCCCACAAAAGAGAATAAATCATTCTTTATTAATATTTTCATTTCTTCGCTATGGCGGTAAGTTCCAAGTAAAATGGGGAACAGAGTGTCTTAATACCAGGTTGCCTCAGCCTACCTAGCTGTGTGCGGGATAAAGCGTGAAGCTGAAAAAAAAGTGAACTCTAACATAAAATCCACATCTACTAAACCCATTAAACACACTACCAGTATTATTTCGGCACAGTCAAATTAAAACCTAGGCAGCAGACGAAACTCCTTAATTATAACCCCGTACTGAATTACAGGATATTATTCCCATTGTAAATGATACGTGAAACCATCTAGTATTGTGCTTTGCAAAGTTTTAGTAAACAAAGTCCTTAAGTTCACGCGCCTGGCTGTGATGAGAGCGAAGTGCCAAAAACGAGGTTAATGCCGTGATGGTACATAAAGTAAGTATTACGTGTGATATTATGTATAGTTTTAATGACTGAGAACGTGATGATTGTGGGTTTGAAGCTCACTTGGGGGAATCCATTACTTATTAAGAAAACGAGCAAAAATTAAACCGTAGCGGGATTTGAATGCGCGCCACTTTGGGAACAGTCCAAGCGCTCTGATCATCTACGCTATACGTTCTCATCGAGCGAACGTCGAAATTCTTCTACGTTTGTTACAAGTTATTTATGTTGTTAGCATCTCTGTAGTGAGATTTTTACAAATTTCCTCTATCCAAAGATAATTACTTAGAATTATCGTTTGGTAAGAAAGAATACTATAACGAAAATGTTATTTTATTTTCCACATTTAGTGAAATAACACTTTAAGAATGTAAGGACGGTGGGTTCGATTTTCCCTCAAGGTAATAAAATATTTAATATTTTCATTTCTTTGCTTTAATAACGAGGGAAAGCGTGGCTTTGAGTTTTACTACTTCAACTTCAATTGAGTTTCAATGCCTCTAAAATTGAGTGGCAGAGTCTTAATAGGAATGAGGCTTTGTGCGGCATACAGCGTGAAACTAAAAACAAAATATTAACAAATATCAGCGTTGAGTTCCATTAGCCAATACAAAATATAGAGAGCGAAGTGTCTAACACTAAGTTCAAGATAAAATAAAAAATGAAATTTATATATACATGTAGATATTGTAAACGTATAGTTCTGTCGACGAGATCTAAGCTTAACATTTTGAAAGCCCAGACAAGTGTAAAGTTTGTTGGTGTTCAAATTTAGATAAAAGGGTTCTTATTTGTTTGATTCGGAGAAGTTTAAGTTTGATGTGTTTATTCTGACTAGTTTTATTGAATCGTAGTGTAGAAAAATAATGAGGGTTATATGATAATCTTTATATTTTTTTTGTGACCAATTTTCAGGACATTGTATTTAGAGTGACGGAACGCAACGCCGCGTTACGTTTAACGGGTTGTTCATTGAATATGATATTACGCATATGATTATATAGAACGGTAACACCTGTTCATAGAATGTTGCTTATTGACTTTTGTAATTTATATAAACGTTTCATTTTCTTCTCGTCAATGATTGGATTGTTCATATTAAGTTTCTAAGTATTAAACTATGTTGACTTCATTACCGTTGCGCTTGTCAAGCCGTCACTCGAGCATGTAAACGGACATTTGGTGCAGGATGTTTTGTGCATTGGTGCCTGAAGTACATGTTGTTTGACCTCTCAGAACGTATCTCCAATTTAAAATGTTCTTTATTTTAGCCAACTTAGCTACGTTATTGATTCAGTTATTTCCATGTTGGCCACTTCAAATTGTAGCCTGGAAGCAAGGACTCCATATTCATTCTAAATTTATGCTAAAATATACATGTGCATGTTTTTTTTTATTTATTTTAACCCTACTCTCGCGGACATATGGTAAAAACATCGCTGCCATTTGTTGTGAATAAATGAAATAAAAAAAGCGATTTATATTATCATACTTTAAAACCTTTCTTAAGTTAGTTATATTGCTTAGTTTTTTATCAATTAGATCTAGATATGTAGTATATAAATATTATTTGTTCTAATAGAGGAAAATCATGATCTCTAAATATCCTCTAGAAAACATCATAATTTTATTTTAATACCAAATTTTAAAATTTAAAACATTACAAGCAACGCCATCGTACATGACTAGTATAACACACACATATACTCATTTACTGTATGTTGTTGGTACTAGTGTAGATCCAACATAATACGGTCAGTCAGTCTGATTGGAGATCAAAAGTTAGTGTTCCGACAAATCTCATATGTCATCTTTATTGCGTCTCTGTCTTGTATCTAAATAAGGTTTCTAAGTACATCTTTAAATAGGAATGTTTGTAGTTTAGTTTAGTAAATCTTTGCTTTATTAGAAACGATAATTTTCCAAAACGAACGATTTTCCATTTTTTTTCTGGAGGCATTACATGTTGAGTAGTGGTAACGTCGCATAAAAGAGGGAAGAAATAAAATAGATATTTAAGCAAATATATATATACTTTCTCGAGTAGGATCAAACTCATAACATGCCGCGTTTACAGGGGCTTATATAAATTAATAAATAACTTTAAAAACATTAATAAATTAAAAAATATTTTTATAATACGTAATGCTTTGTGTGAAAAAAAACGGTTAAAATTAAAGGAGCATTCAATTAGTTGGTTTCTAATTGCAACAGTATAATTAATAATTAATTCATTTTTGAGGCCACGACACAAGTGGAAATCGGACCCGCAACCGTAGCGTTTACAACCATTTGGCTGTTACTGTGCCATGATAAAATATCAAAATATATTCAAATCCTTTTTATAAAATAGAGAATACAGTCTTACCACTCAGCTCAACTATTCCAAGTGAAAGTGAGATATCTTAACTTTACGTTTTGCTGAAAATAACTGCTAACGCTAACAACATAAGTTGTAACAAGCGTATAAGAATTTCGACGTAGCTTTGCGAGAACGTATGGCTCAGTGGTCAGAGCGCTCGGTCGGTTTCCAGGAGGCGCGGGTTCGAGTCCCGCTACGTTCAAATTTTTATGCGTTTTCTAAATAAGTAATTTTCAAGTACTTAATAATAAGTTAATTTTTATTATATTATTAATTTATAATAATAAAAATATATTATAAATTAATAATATAATAAAAATTAAGGTATGCTATGTAAACAGTAAAAGGATAGTCGTGTCGCATTTTTCCCTACAAAATGCTGTTAGAAGCCTCCTGCCATCATTTGTTAGCGTTGACGGGCTGTAACATGGCGGCGAATTTATCATACATCGGGGAAATTAGAATTAGAACTTTTATATTTACTTTTATACTTAGAGTCGAGTATATAAACGCGACGTTTGTGAATTATTTTCATATACTCAGTCTGGTGACAAGGCGCGGCGATGAGTTCAGTCACTGCAATGCCTTGAAAATTGAGACCTAAAAACCTAAAGACCTAAAATTTAAAATAACAAATAAACGAAATAATTGAGTTGACTTTATATTATTAATATGACAATATAAAATTACAATAACATTTATTTCCATATTATATTTGTTTTCATATTATATTTGTTCTAACTTTGGATCGCTTTTGTTTTATCACAATCGAAAACATCATAGCTGTGTGATATAAACTATATTTATTATGAAAACAACCACAACAATGTCAATATTATTATGAATTTACAAACAAGCATCTACATATGAAAATTTGTTTGTTATTTCAAAGAATTGCCGTCCTGTGGTTGACAAAGTTATTATTCCTGTCTTTAAAGATAATCCAAGTATTTATATTATAATTTTCATAAATTAATATAATTTCCATAATTTCGATTTAAACTCAAACGTTTCACGATCAGTCATCAGAACAGATGATGTTAACTTTTAAGATATTAATAAATTAATTAATATGAAAAAAATATTTTTAAATCACTACTTTGTGTCAGAAAAATGTCGATTGCTGGATAAAGTTATCATTTTTGAATAGAAAATCCTTGATTTTGATTATACAGTACCGCAGCCAATAACGCCAAATCATAAAGAAAAAATATTTAAAGATACAACTTTTTATGAAAAACTTAACTTTCAATATAAATTTTCCTACTATAAATTCCCACACACCTCAAGTCAACCCTTCATATAAATGCCATATATCCGTCTGGTATTTGAAGCTGTCGTAAACGTTATTGTTATAATTCCTCCTTCGACTATATTGTTGTCCGTCATTTGAGATAAATTGTAGTGTTCATGACTTCAGAACTTAAGTATCATATATAGTTTTTAATAATCAAAAATCAGCTCCACATTGTATTCCGCATACAGCAGAGTAGGTTATTATTTCTTCATTGTCCGGCGTTGAGTTCCACTACTCAAAGCGCAATGACTCGAAAAATTTGGCGGAAAGTGAGGGAACAGAGTGCCTTACACTAGGTTCCCTCTGCCTAGTGCCTACCCTGCTGTCAGCGGGATACAGCTTCACGCTGATTGTTAAGCTTTCATAAATATGTCTTTAATTATTACAGCATATAAAATGTTTAAGAAACATAAAAGTGTTTTAAGTATAAATTTTTTCTAAAAAATTTTTTTCTAAAGTCTAAAAATCCATGATCCATGTACTGGTTGTTGAGGAGCGGCTTAATGAAAAAAATTAAAATATTTATAAGTAAAACTTATGAGAATGTTGATTGTAGGTTCGATTTCTACTCAGACAACAATTTTTTTTTCATTCCCCTCTCTGTGGTAACAGACGCGGTGTTGAGTTGAATTCCGCACTCAACATACAAGATTTTCTACCTGTCTTAATATTAGATTCCTTTCTGCCTGTCCTGCTATATACGGGATAACGCGTGAAGCTATAAAAAATTGCTCCAATCGAAAACAAATATATTATTAATCAATAGGGTATAGCTAGGGTAGGGTATATGTATAGCTATTGTTACAATGTATATATGTAGAGTTAATTTACTAATGTTATTCTTTTATTTGCAATGAATCAAAACGTTTGGTTTCAATAAAATCCGTTACTTAGAACTTCATTTGCGAGGGTTGAAAGGTAAATTTGCTTGAACTTTTTTCTTTGTCCCATTAATATATTTTTTTTGTTGTTTTTTTTTGTATTGTAATTTTGGGGCATTTGAATACGTAATTCTTATTTATTTGACGCTTTTAGGGTTAAGGGGTTAGGGGGCTAGTTAGTATTTTAATAATAATAATTAAAATAAAACTGCTTAAGCATTGTTTAAACCATGTTTATCATTATTATCACTTTTGTTATATAAAACATTTAATTTCATTCTCAATCTGATACCAACATCCAAATATTCCTAGATCTTATGTTCTGTTTTTACAAAAAAAAAAAAACACTTGCCAAACAACAGTCTAACACGGAGGAGTCATAATTTACAGTACATTTAAGCCATTTATTTTCCTAATCCCGCATAAAATACGTAAATATCGATACTCATGGAGACAAAACTCGGTTAATAAGTGGCTATAAAACATTGTATAGCACGGTCGACGAGTCGTGGCCGCCCTGATTTTGGTTTTCTGAATTTTTGCACATTGTTCTAAAAACAAAAACCTTCTAAAATAAAATCTGCGCAGTCATGTAGCCAGTTGTAGTTATCTTCAGGGCGGCCACGACTCGCCTACCGTACTATAAACAAGTGGGGGATGTTAAAGGGTAGAGTTGAAGAAAAATAATGTAATAAACTCGTAGCTCGATCGGCTTGCGTCAGTTGCGTCGAACGGGCAAAGTAATGGCCGTGCTGGCCGGCTATGTGGAACATTAAATTTGATACTTAGAATGGATGTGGTATTTTCCGATAATTTATAATAAATTATTACACGATGAACATAACGTTCTAAACATTGTGTTCATCGAGGCGTATTGCGATAGTGTCTGATTGTAAGAGCGGTGTTGTAGGTTTGATACCTCGGGGAATAAATTATTTTCTTTTCCTCACTCTGCTAACAAGACAGAGCACGGCATTGAGTTCCATCATACAAACAATCTCTCGAAAATTTGGAACCAAAATATGGAAATCACGGGTCCCTCTGCATAACCTGCCATACGCGTATACAGCGTAAATAAACGAAAATATTTTATTAAGTTAAACCACTATTTTGATAATATTTTTTCTTATTCTAATATATTTTAGTAAACCAATGCCATATCCAAAATAGTTGTAGCATATTTCAAAGTTAACCTAAACAGCAACCAGACCAAACCTACCGAAGCGACCGCCATCCACGTCAGACATTCGTCCTATCCACAATATTTACTCAACGAATTTTCTAAATAAAGGATTCCTATAAAGCCTTTAATAAAGAAGCCAGACAACAGAAAATATTTTTAATAAATTTTGCCCCCATACAATATTCCTCTATAGAGCTCGGAGATCGGGGAATGTTATTCCAAAGTAAAGATGCAGTACTAAATAAAAGACGCCGTTGCGTTGTGGCGTGGTGGGACGGCATGTAACTGTAAACACGACGGTTGTGGGTTCCAATCTCACTTGGAGGAATGGTTCACGCAGTATCTCAGGGTAGATAGAGAAAACTTGGAGATCTAGTGTTAAGTAAAGTAGGGAACTTGGGGGTTAATATTTAATTTATTTTTATTTCATTGCTCATGTAGACAAAGCACAGCGTTAAGTTTCACCACTAAACATATTCGAAAATGTCTCAAAAAATTGATAGAATGTGAGGAACGGGATGTTTTTACGTCTGCCCTACTGGGTTCCCTGTGCTTTCCAACTTTGCAGGAAAAGAAGTAATTTAGCAGTAAATAATGACATATCAAGAAAAAATTCTACTGTATAAAGATTGTAGGAGATTGCACAATAGTTAATATTATTTAAAAACATGTGTAAGAACGCAATGTAAGTTGAAGTTTTGGTATCATTTTTAGTTATTCTTTTCTAATATTAGGTATACTTAATTTAATATGTAGTAAAATGAGTTAAATCTTGTCTCGTTTTATTCGCAGCAATGCTCTCAAAATAAATAGACTAGTTGTATTTCCTATCTCAATTTTAGAGTTCAAATTTAACTAGTGGTTATTTCCAAAGTTGTCAATTGTTGTATGTGACAGTCTGACAGTCGGCCATTTGCAATTGAAATAGGCATACGGCATCAGACGATATGAAATAACAGTAAATGAAATTAACGAGGACGACGTTTAAAAACAATAAAATTAGTTATTGTTGGAATATTTTAACAATTTTTATATTACCAATGTTTCTATTTTAAGAAGCTTAAAAATCCCGCACACAGCATGGTAGGCAGAGGGAACCTAGTGTTAAGACGCTCCAATCTCCATTTTCCAAATTTTAGATGCATTGCGTGTTGAGTAGTGAAACGCAACACTGAGCTTAGCCTTGTCATCAAATAAGGAAGTTAATAAAAATATTAAAATTCTCTTTCCCCGAGTGGGAATCGAATCCACAAAAAGGTCGCGTTTACACTCAAATGTTCTATTTTTTTTTATTTAAAAAAAAAACAATAGCATTGAAATGAAACTCAAATTAAATAAAATCGATATCATTTCAGAATCCTTGAGAACTAACTTTGATTTCTTTTCAATAAACTTCCTTCAGGGCTATTGCTCGTCCTAAATAAACTCCCAACTCAATAAAATGGGCATATTTTGGTTCATTAGTTCCCCAAGTTTTGTGATACCATATTTCTCAATGTAACAAAAAGGTTATATACTTTTGATACAAAGTATAGTGAAAATTGTGTTTTAGAAATTCAGCAGGTTCTATTTCGTACCAAAAGTGATTTGATTTTTCTTCACCTAAGCTTTCTATAATTTTCTACATCATTCTTTTTAAAACTCGGTTAACACATATTTAAAGGAAACGTTTGTAAAACGAAACAGAACGTTTGTGGCGGCAGTTGCAACGGCAACTTGTTGAGGCGTTAGGGCCGCCTATGGGCCTCAGTATGTAGTGTATCCACAGTTTAATTGTATAGAAATAGGAAATAGCTTTTGGTGTGGGTATACTATACCTACAACTGAGGTTGTAGCGTTAATAAGTGTTTGGTGTTTAACTATTTAAACTAAATATTGAGATTAACTTATAGATAAGTCCTTGAATATTAATAGCTCGTATAACTAAAGGGACAGAGAACTGGATTTTACCTTATATTTTATCATGGAATAAAAATTATATTCTCTGGTAATGAGGTAAAGCGTGGCGCTAAATTCCGCCACTCAACATACAATATCTCTAGAATTCGGTGGAAAGTGGGGAATTGAAGTGTCTTAATGGCAACAAAATGTCTTAACACTAGGTTCCCAGGTCCTTACCCTACAATGTACGTAATACAGTTGTGAAGCTAAAAAAAAAATATACATAGGCGCTATCTAGCACCAGATTATGCTTAAATTAAGTTAAGTGCAATTTGCGTGTACAGTAGTAATCGCGAAACTTAACGCCGCGCATTGTATTATTGTATGCGCCGCCACAGCAGCCCTACTTCGGAACATACGTTATTTTATTATATTTCTTTAAATGTCGAAATAATAAATACAATCCATACACAAGTAATAAAATATAACAATTTTTTGGATGGCTTTTAAAACTTTGCAATATATTTTTACTTTTCTTTTAAAATATAAAAATTCTTATAAACAAATATATAGTCTATAAAAATTATTATGAATTTAAGAAGACTGTTAAAAGTTAAAAGTTTCATAGCAATGGACAAAGCTGCGATGGCTACACTATTAAAACCATAATAGCAGGAAACAAGTGAATAAAATTGTAACGTTTCTAAAGCTTTAAAGGATTTTAAGTTGTAATTTACTCTTATATATATTTTTTATTTCCTAGCAGAAATATAGGTTACAGAAGTGGCAGTTGTAAATATATTTGTTTTGTGATCCCGGCCTAGAATATGATCATCCTGGTACTGGTGGTGTCGTAAGAGGCGACTAAAGTACGTGTGGTAGAGTCATGTTGCCAGCAATGGCAACACGCATGACAGAGGCATGACATGAGGCAGACTCGACCGGATCAGTAGCACCCTCGCATTTAGCACCGGCGTAAAGTAGTGGCTTTATGCCACTGCGTTTAGCATCAGGTAATGCCGGGCCCCGGCGCCCAACTTAAAGGCCGGCAACGCACCTGTAACTCCTCTGGTGTTGCACGGGGTCGTGGGCGGCGGTAATCACTTACCATTAGGTGACCCGAACGCCCATTTGCCGTGTCTTTTCCATAAAAAAAATAAATATAAATATATATTAAGAAACAAAATAAACTATTGGACATAATAGTGTTAATATTTTTTCGTTGCATTGACGTTGTGTGTTGAGTGACAGAACTCAACGCAGAGCTCTGTCTATTCGAACTTGGAAATGAAAATAATGTTAGTTATAATTTTTGATTTCGTTTGTGGCTAGTCGTGGCGTAGCATGTGACTGTAACAGAGACAGATTATGGGTTCGATTCTTACTCAACACGCAATGCTTCCAGAATTCGGCGCAAAGTCGGAATGTCTTGACACTAGTTTCCGCAACCTTGATTGATCTTTTTGTGAAACACTAAAGATTCGGGAGTTTATAAGTAGTTGTGAGGTTAAATAGCTAAATTCTAACATATGTTTTATACTTAATCTCGCACGTAGGAGAGTAGGTAAAGAGAACTAGTGTCAAAAAAATCTGTTTTGCCTGAATTTGAGTTTTTGACAAAAAAAACTTGTCAACTGCAAGTCGATCCCGCCCACAGCCCTCTGTGGGCGAGATCCACCACCTTCCGTAACATATAGAGAGAGATTCCGTATATATATATAGAGAGAGATTCATCCAAAACCATTCACAAAATTTTGTCGATTATCAAAAACAGATGCCTGACGATGATGAAAGAATCATAAAGTATTTGACAAAAATAGAAAAATCTATATTTTCAAAGGCCCTTTTAAACTTCGTTTCATTGTTAAATGATAGCAGTTAAATATATTACCTGAACAAAACGGGTTAAGTGCTCAGTTTAGTGGCCGTCAAGCTGTTGATAACGATTAACGGTGTTGGGCTAATACGTTAACAGTTATATGTGGATAGGACAGGGGCAAATTGCTGGTAGCGGAAATTTACTAGCATCTATGTATTGTAGTTGAAATTTGTGTAGTCATTGTCAATTAAATATTTTTTATACTGTAAGTTAATTTTATACTGTATTTAGGATACAGTAGGGTGGGCAAAGGGAACCTAATGTTAAGCCACTGCGTATTACATTGCTTGAGTGAACTGAATGTCATTTTTTGTAATTTTTATCAGAGCGAGGAAATGAAAATGTTTCATTTCCCCGAGTGGGAATTGAACCAAGGCATTGCACCACTGCGCTACGATAGCCTCTAGTAAACGTTGGTTGAGTGGAAAATAGTGTTTAACACTATGTTCTAATTGCCCAATTTGCTATCAGAAAAAGCTTAAATTTAAAAATAGGCCATATACACTAGGTAGGTACATGTACCTATATTATTAATACAATTTTTAATTAAGACGGTTTTGAACTCTGAACTAATGTATTTTCACCAACTGCATTACTAGCCGATGGCGTAGACGTATTTTTTTTGGTAATTTTAGTAAACTAAAAGCAAAAGGATTTAATTTTTAAATATTTTTAATATACTTAAGTCTTAGGTACAGATTTATAAATTTTATTAGATATTTTTAACATTTTATAAAGTGTAAATCCACACTTAGGAAAGAAAAATACTTATATAGAAAACGTATAAAAATTTAAACGTATCAGGACTCCAGGGACGAAAACAAAGCGTCAGGAGACGCGGGTTCGAGTCCCGCTAAGTTCAAATTTTTATACGTTTTCTAAATAAGTATTTTATTGTATGTTTAATTTTAAAACAAATAATTTAAAATCCCCCGATTGGAGAATAAACTTATGAAAATCGCACTTACAGACAAACACTTTCCCACTGCGCCACATAAGAGTTGCTCTATAAACATTACAATACATTTAATACCACGAATACTCTAGAAATAGGACAAATAAACGTAAAAATGTAGAAAATATGTTTACATTTATATGACTAAGTATCGTATTACAGTCAAATGTGTTCAGAAAACAGTATCATAGAGACATTACGCACGTATCAAGACGAAACAGAACGGCGTAGATGTTAACAAATC
Organism: Heliconius sara; assembly: GCA_917862395.2. NCBI lineage: Eukaryota > Metazoa > Arthropoda > Insecta > Lepidoptera > Nymphalidae > Heliconius > Heliconius sara. Next base: position 1,639,693 of record OU860798.1, on the reverse strand, counting down.
GTTCCCTACCATTAAGTCATGTATTGAATTATTCATGGGGGCTTCGATAAACGCAAATATTTTGCTATTTAGGCCCTCTTTACACTAAAAAAAAAAAAAAAAAAAAAAATCAGCTTCACGCTGTATCCCGCACACTGCAGGGTAGGCAGAGGGAACGTAGTGAAAGACACTCCGTTCCCCACTTTCTGTCGAATTACGGAGGCATTGCGTGTTAAGTGGCAGAACTCAACGCCGCGCTTCACCTCGACACCAGAGCGAAGAAATGGAAATATAAATTTAAGTAAATATTTCATCTCCTCGAGTGGGGATCGAACCCACAACCAGTCGGTTTACAGTCACACTTTGTGCCACTGCGCCACGACCGGCCTCTTTACACTAGTTGTTGGTATACCTAAGAAAAATAGCTTCACGCTGTATCACGCTGACAGCAGGGTGGGGAGAGAAGATAGAGTTAAAACACTCTCTTCGAGTAGTCTATCTGTGTGAATATATTTACAATTATTTAAATCAGGGGCCAGATGGCTCAAGGGCACAAGTGTACGACTGTTAATGTGACAGGTTGTGGGTACGATTCGGTTTCTTTCTGTCTACTCTGTTATATGCAAGATACAGCGTATAGGTTAAAAAATACATTCATTTCCATTGCTAATTTTTCGCTCAATTTTCAAAGTATTGTGCGTTGGAAACCAAGTAAGAGTTGGCTGAACTTAACGCTCAGCTTTGATAATATTTAGTATACCTAGATTTCCAAAAAAATAAAATAAAATTGTTTTCGAATACAGACATCAGTGCCTAAATTGCCCTGTACGTGCACCCCTCTCTTAATTAATAATTTAAAAAAAGACTAAAAATTTATATTCTGTTTGAAATAATCATAGCGGCCAGCCAGGAGGGCAGTTGACCACAAAGTGTGACTCGCGACGCAACATGTTGTAGGTTCAATTTGCACTCGAGGCACTGAAATGTTTTATATATCTATTCATTACTTCGCTCTGGTGTCAAGGCAAAGTACAGCGTTCAGTTCCGCTATTCAACACGCAATAACTCCAAAATACGGCAGAAATTGGAGAACGGAATATCTTAACACTAAGTTTCCTCTGCCTACACTGCTGTGTGCAGGATACAAAAAGAACAGCTCATCGTTGCTTTACTGGAATCGGCCTTACGCAAAACCGTATTCAGTAAACAAACGACGTCTAGTTCGATAGCTGATAGGCCACTGGCCGCCCCCTTTTTATTGAAAACGGAATTCCTGTATTGTTCCTTTAGATTCTCCTCGGGACTAACTTGGTGAATGTAATCGATAAAGCTAAAGTTAGCTCAATGTTCTCTTACTGATAAGAACGATCGCTTTCTATTGTGTGTGGGTTTTGTATGTATGTATACACTTGCGATCGTAGGGTCTTAACTTTATACATTTATTCTTCAAGTTCTTAAATGTGGGAAAACGGTTATTTTATGTGAGGCACATGACAGTTGTAATTTTGACAAATATATGATATCCAACAGGCGCGGGTTCAAGTGCTGCTATGTTAATATTTTTGTACGTTTTCTAAAATATTTTTCATACCTTTGTGCGGAGTGACACTCTAAAAATGTTTAAATTGTTGGTATGGTTCTTTGATTATAGCGTTCTGAGCGTGGCAGTAGAGCACATATCACTTCGCCAATATCACGTTGTGTGGAGAAAACACGAAGGAGGTTGTACAGTAAAAAAGAGATAATGTTACACAATAGGAGAATATGCATGTTAAAAAAAAAGATCTAGTTAAAAATTGCCTTCACCTGTAAAAAAAAAATTAATATATACATTATATACATAAAACAGAGTGTGTTTAAATTGTTAGTAATTTGACCAATTCCCATCATAAAGTACCATTGGACAACAAAATTTTAATTGGTTTTGTTTTTTTTCTTTTAAGATATGGAATCTTAAAAAAAAAAGGTAAATATCGATCCCCCTATCTACTTTTCAGTACTTTAGCTTAAGACACACAGTCGCCACTCGAACATTTTCAAGAATTATATGACAAATGTGTGTAATTTCGCAATAATCGTTATTTTTGAACAATTCACTTTACAAGAAATATTTTTATGGGCACTTTATCAAATTTATGCCCAATGATTATGAGTGGACCTACTCTTCTTATCATATATTAAATTAATCTGTTTCGAAGAATATATACTCACATATATTTTAAAATATGTTATTTATTAGGCACCTTTATGTATTTATGGACTCAATTAGTCCATAAATACATAAAGGTGCCTTTTAACAATATGTTCTGTACATATTAATGTCAATATATGTATATTAATATCAACTCGTATATTAAACGGTTAATATCCGCAAAATGGCCAGAATGTAAAAACATAGTGTCTACACTAAATTCTATATGCTTAATGTATATAATGTGAAGATATACATCATTAAAGAAACAAAAACTATTTTTATGGAAATTAAGGAACCATCAACTATTTTGTTATATCAGTTAAGACGTACATGATATATTTATGAATTATCTTCATTTATCTCTCATATTAGAGGATTGATCTGATAACCCTTGTGGGACGGCGTCATACTATGAATGCGTAGTTGTGAGTTTGATTCCCACTTCAGGGATCGATTATACTTAATTTATTTTCATTTTCCTATTATGATCGACGTGAATATCTCGAATTCGGGTGGAAAGCGGGGTATGGATTATTTTGACACAGGTTTACTCAGTCCATCTCTATAAGGCATAATGCGTGAAGCTGAAAAAAATATAAAAAAATAGCCAGATTTAAAAATAATAAATATTATGGATCAAAAAAAAGTTGTATAAGGCAAGTTAAAATATAGAAAACCAAGATAATTGCCATTAAAAATTAATTTAAAATGTAGGATCCGATCCGATCTTCCACATTTGTCGGATGTTATAAATTATTAACATTTTGTTTTGTTAATTAAGTACTTTTAATCTAAGAATTAACTAAAATTATATTCGGCACTAATATTTATGTAGCTTATACGAATGTCTACCATTTCACTATATTTATATAAACCCTAAGAGTTCAAGGTCCGAGGAGATCAGATGTCATCCATCATCCAGACAGACGGCTAAAAGGTTGTTATCAAAGGAAAGCGATACGATACGGGCGATCTCATAGAAATATCTAAAACTCTTTAATGTTTCCCAATGATTCATCTCGCGGGCGCTGACAGAGCGGTACATGTATTTTTTTTATTTTTGGCTGTTTCCCGTTTATTCACTTAATGAACACACTTCCATTGCCCACTTTTTGCCGAATTCTGGAGGCGTTGCGTGTTGAATATGGGAACATAACGCTGCAATGTGCTTCATTACCAGAGCGAGGAGATAAAAATATTATACATTTCATTTCCTCGAGTGGAAATCGAATTCACAACCTGTGTTTACAGTCGCACGCTTGTGCCCCTGCGCCACGACTGACTTCATTTATGTCAATATTTATATTTATTACGTTATTATTTATGCAGCTCGGTTGTCGTTATTGATTGTAGGTTCGATTCATACTGGTGAAAATCGAAGGAGTATATTGACTCCAGGTTGCCGTGATCCTGTTATATGCGGGATAAAGCGAGAAGCAATATATTAATAATATTAAATATGCTAATAATAATAATGTAATAATATTTGAACTATTCATATTCTTACAAGTTTTTGGAATATAAATATTTTGACACTATCTAATCACTATTTGCTCTTACTTGGGGAACTATTAATATCTAAAATCCTTATTCTACTATTATATATTTATAATCTGGTTGTGGGTTCCTTCTCCACTCGAGGAAATAAAATATTTATATTTTCATTTCTTAATTCTGGTATTGTGGCAAAGTTTTTGTTGGCGGCGTTAAATTCCGCCACTCAACACGCAATGCCTCTAGATTTCGGCGGGAAGTGGGCGAACGGAGAGTCTTAACACTAGGTTCCCTGAGCCTACCCTGCTATGTGCGGGATTAGCGTGAAGCTGCTTCATAATTCTTTTCGGTTTTTGTGTATCTGACAAATTTCAGCAACGAATACATATTTATAATAAGAAACGTTCTTAAATCCCACCTATCACTACTAGGTACTATTTATTGTAGGGCGAAGCGAAGTATTTACAACATTAAATTTATATTTGGTCCAGTGTCTTTGTAACTAATCCGTTTAATCTTGACGTTTACGAGGGGATTTTATAGCAAGAAGATGAGATTTGCCATACACCAGTTTATATGTCTGTCGAATGTTTACGCAACTGTATACTGTTTCTTGTGTTATAATTGTTTATTTAGTTCGTCTACTCGGACTATTTATATGAATTTAGGTTATACTTGCATTCATTAAGATTATATTTCACTATGTTCCCACATTCCTTATGCCTATTCTGTCATGAGAGGGATACAGCGTGAAGTTAAAAATAAATGAAGGTTAGGATTCCGTCAAATTATACAAAAAAAAAAAATAATATTCCAATTGTAATTGTATTGTGTGTACGTTAAGTATTTTTTTTAGTTAAAATGTTAAGCAAAACAGGTTCACGTTGGATTCCGCTCATAGTGATTAGAAAGAATATAGTATCTCAATTCTTTGTATGAAACTATCAGATAAAATTATAAAACGAAATAAATGTTTAACAGTCAAAACTTTAATTTAGAGAACAGAAAAGGAAAAATAGAAATAAAAGTACATATTTTTAATGAAGAAATATTGAAAAGAAATTCTGGCTAGATAAATAACACAGTTCAAACAACATGTCCCTTGCGTTTCTATTATAATTATGAAAGTAGCAGACGGAATGACCCAAAGGTTGTTTTAGGATTTTTTTTGTAAAATGGGGAACAGAAATGGGGAACAGCGAGAAGATAAAAAAAAAATATGCGACTTAATATAGACTATTAATAAATAGACTGTAAATAAAATAATCTTTCAATTGGAACTAGTAGTTCCTGGGATGAGCGTGTTCAACCAAACAAACTAGCTCGCTTTATAGTATTAGTATAGAAGTATAGATAGATAATGACCGCATTTCTTTCATACTAACCATTATGCAACGCTATCAATACATTATAAGTTAGAAGAAAATAAATCACTCGCTCTTTCTGCTGAACCTTTAATCTTCTGGTAGGATGCGTAAATCAAGCGTGTACTGCGCTCAGTAAATTATGTTTTATTACCAATAACTCATAAACTATGTGGAATTCAAATAGATATCAGGCTACCATGTTAGCTTCAATTAATATTATCAAAATAAAAAGGTCTACTTTAATATACAATTTCTGTATTTATTGTTATGTGGTTAAAATGTGGGTTAGTGGTGGAAATTATCTTTTTCTTTTGTATAAATTAGCATCAAAGTTTTCGTTGCAGAGTAAAAATTACTTATTTTATAAGCAAAAATGTCATTAAAATAAAAAAAAAACAAAATATTTTAAGACATAGTATTCTATATTTACATGAATGTAAATAACAAATATTTATATTATATTAAAGTATATTTTTTTTTGTAACGCGATCAATTTTTTTAGCCTCATGCTACTTTATCTCCTCGAGTCGAATTCGAATTCACAACCCATCGGGATCTTTACCGTATTCTATTTTTGTGTAACGGAAACTATATACGAAGCGAACGCGAAAAGCTTTTAAAAGCTTTTATATTTACAAATATAAATTCACATTTTTTTTATCAAGGTATAGAAAAATAACTTCACGCGTTTAGGAGGGTAGGTAGAGGAAACCTAGTGCTAAGTAACTGCGTTCTCACGTTATATTTTATTATTGATTTATTGATAATTGCGTGACAATTTGTCTTATTATAAGACAGACATAATCCGTTCCCACGAATGGGAATCGAATCCAAAGTCGTTTATACTCAATATTTTCTTTCATTAATACTCTATTTTATTGGTGAAAACCAAATGAAAATCCATACGCTAGATACTGAAATTAGTCCAAACAAACAAAAACTCTGCGCAGAGATGACTTTTATGTAATTTATAACAAACATATGACGATTTTTTACGAGTTTCTGACTAGCGGTCGTCATAAGCTTAGAGGGACGAAATAAATTTTGTTTGACAGCTTTAGTATATTTTAGCCAATAATTAATAAGGTAAGGTAAATAAAAAATAAATAAGCTAGCACACTGGCTGGAGAAAATTGAACATAGTTCATTCTCCGAATCAGAGAAAAGAGAGAATATTGTGCATGTGCCGTGTGATCCCGGCCTAGAATAGGATCATCCTGGTACTGGTGGTTTCGTAAGAGGCGACTAAAGTACGTGTGGTAGAGTCACGTCGCCAGCAATGGCAACACGCATGGGCAGACTCGATCGGATCATTACCACCCCTGGCGTTTAAAACCGGCGTGAAGTAGTGGCTTTATGCCACTGCGTTTCGCATCAGGTAATGCCGGGCCCCGGCGCCCAACCCATCTTAAAGGCCGGCAACGCACCTGTAGCTGTAGCGGCGGTAATCACTTACCATCAGGTGACCCGCACGCTCGTTTGCCGTGTCTTTTCTATAAAAAAAAATTAAGAATTATGATATTAATTATATATTCTATTTTCCCATTTTCAATCCTTTTTCAGAATCTATATTCGGTACGTAGCTATTTAAGTCAGTTCCAAAACACTACTCTAATACTATTTTGTAAAATATATGAAACATTTTATTTAAGCAATTTTACCTATATTTCGACAGGTCGCCACTTTGGCCAAAAGATTTGTACGGGAAATGGACTGAGTGTCAGCTTGTATTGAAAACTAAAAGGTATTTACACACTGTAAAAGTGTAGATGCATAAAATACTAGCGACCCACTCGTGGCTTCCCTTGCTTTAACTTATTTCTACGCTATAGCCAAAAAAAATAATTAGCTGCGAACTAACAGGAGGCCAGTCGTGGCGCAGGGGCACAAAGCGTGACTGTAAAATCGTCTGGTTGTGGGTTCGATGCCCATTTGAGATGAAATAATTATGCAAATTTATGATTTCATTTTTGGTGTCGAGGTCGCCAGTTAACCTGCAATGCCTTCAGAATTCGGCAGGAAGTGGCTAACGAGAGTGTCTTAACAATAGGTTCCCTCTGCTTACCCTGCTGTGCGCGGGGTACAGCGTGAAGCTGATTTGATTTAATTTTTAATTTATACAATTTCTATAGTGGTAGCCTATGTGTAATTTTTGGGTGCAGGTGGGACTAACATACGTCCTCATATTTTGACATTTATAATACTAGCGATCCAAACGCGGCTTCGCCCGCCTAAAAATAGTGTTAAATTATAGCTAAATTACGCAAAATCTTTACATAAATTGTAGCTGTACTGTATAGATATGTTATTTTGATGTATAAGCTACAGTACTATAAAGTTTAATCTAAATACGTTCAGTAGTTTTTGCGTGAAAGTAGGACAGACATACATCTTCAAAAACTTTCACACTAATAATATTATAGTAGGATACGATTTATTTGTATAGTATACTGTGGCCCTTTGATAGGTGAAGGTCTGTTTGCTTTGCGCTCGGATGTCAGACCGCCTGTTTGATCTTTCATGGATTGTTGTTTCAAATTATGCAACAGTTTAACTTATTATGTTGTGTTTATATTAATTTTGGATTTCCTTCACAGTTACGAAATATGAAGAAAATTTAAATTCAAAGTCTGTAGCAGTTTAGTGTAAAAAGCGTAAATTTTAACGGATTTTACTATGTTCTCCACTATCCAATGAAATAAATATATTTTGGAAGTATTTACGATAATTTAATCTCATTTATTAAGCCTTTTCACACATGGTATTAGGAATAAGACTTAAAAGAGTAGGCGGTGACGGCATTTCATTTTTTTTTACTTTATGTTGTATTCCGCACAGTAGGCGGATTGAGACACACCGTTCCCACTAAGACATTTCCATTCAGTACTATCTGCCGTACACTGGAGGCATTGTGTGTTAAGTGTCGGGAGTCAACGCCGCACGTTGTCTCGTTAACACAGCAATTAAATGAAAATATTAAACATATATAGTTTCTTCCAGTGAGAATTGAACCCGCACGTTTGTGCCTCTACGCCACGACTGGCCTCCAAATACGAAATTTCACTGTAAAGAAATACCCGTAACAATTCAACTCGCAATTCGAACATGTAAAACATTCCACACACGCTTCACTTTAACTCGTGTTATATGTCATTTCATAAAAAAGAGATACTCTCGCTCGGTGTGTTGACTTTGTCGTGTAAATATGTTCTACGGAACTACGGTTTATTTTGTTCGTACACGAGTATGTAGTAGATTTAATCATTGATGAATATTACTATATTAGTGTATATTTACATATTAATTATTTTAATAATTTAAAGTTAAAATGTTTGTTTAATCTCATTTTTTATATTGGATAGTCTATTTATAGAAGCAATAGGCTCTATTAGATATTTACATTTTATTTCGATGTAGTTGAGGACCGATGACGTCTGCCATATACACAACCTGTAGTTGTTTTCATTTGTAAGGCGGAAAAGCTAGAAAGGACATATAGTTAATATAATTGGAATTACAATTAAAATTAGAAGATGTGGAGCTTCTAATCTTAATTTTGTACCTCAACTCAACCCTGCATATTGTTTTACTAGAATGGTGAAATGAAAATAGTTCATTCCCCGGGTATGGATCAAACCCTCGATCAATGCTTTTTACGTACATATACCCTCTCCGCGACGTTAATATCGTTTTTTATAAAAAAACAAAGTGTACCTACTGAGGCCAGTCGTGGCGCAGAGGCAAAAAGTGTACTGCAAAATTGACTGTTTGTGGGTTCGATCCCTACTCGAGGAGATGAAATATTTATCCAAATTTATATTTTTATTTCTTCGCTCTGGTGTCGAGGTAAAGCGCCACTCAACACGCAATGCCTCGGAATTCGGCGGAAAGTGGGTAAAGGAATGTCTGAACACTTGATTCCCTTCCTACCCTGCTGTGTGCGGGATACAGCGTGAAGCTGAAAAAAAAACAAAATTACAAATGTCCATATTTATAACATTATTAATACTTTCATTTTATTATGTTAAAAGAGGATTTTCAGAATATGGAATATTACATTAGCAGTTTGACGAGAATCACTTGTGATAAGCAAACCGAAATAAACGACTCGATATATTAAATCTTTGCCCATTTGTTTCGGCAGATGTGACACTCTTACATTTTGTATGACAACTCTTCAAAATTGTTCTTTGGATTGTCGTAATTAAATAATGCGTTAGATTACCATTGAGCGACTATTAAAGAAATTATTAAACTTTCTTGAAGAAAATCAGCAATGGATTTAAAAGGTTGCGTTGAAGAATAGATTTCTAAGAAGATTGGTGCAAAATGTACATAAAATGTATGATATATCGAGTATTGTCAGCAAAGTTGTCGCTCGGTTTGACTTTACGGTCTGTACGCTTATTTTATTTTAGGTGAACTGAAATATTTTTTTTGCATTTTCAGTTTGTGTCAAAACTGTTTTTTTTTATGTTGACTTATAAAATTTACTTAACTTTTGTTTATAAAGTTAGGGTTAAATATTTATAGGACTTCCCGAATAATATTTCCTAACAATCTGATAATGATTTACTTTTATTCCGATATCCTTAATGGGCCAGCTCCTCTCCTGGCGGAAACAGAGCTTTATAGTATTTTAAAAAACAAAGCAAGTACTAGACCAAGAAATTGAAATATCATGTTTCAAAAACATCGTAGTTGTATCGCAAGGTGTTCACACTTTGTAGATCCTAAAAAAATAGTGAATTTTATAAATATGACCGTACTTTACACAGGATTTACATAAATATACTGAAATAAGGTCGCAAGCTGTACAATAGACGCCAAAATTCTGTTCCGTGTCTCTTGCAAATCTAATCATTACGAATCTATGTTACGGTTGTAGCAAAGATTTGAAAATATGTTCGATGTAGATGAGTATTTTACTATTTATTTTTTGTCATATGTTTGTCTGTTTTTAGGGATAAAAAGAGACATACGTCACTTTGATTTCCGCTTTCTGTTGAAACGGAGATTTTAAGTAAGTAATGTGTGACGGAACGCTGTTTTTTGCTTTAATTACACTATATAAACGAATATACTAAAGCTTTGAATATAATTCTAATAAATTTTTTTCTAAGTGCGAATTTTCACATAATCGGACAATGAAAATGTAATGATTTATATATCTTTATGTATCCTGTTCCTATTGTGTTTCTGCACTCTACTATAGTTTTTACGTAATATATGAAAATATATTAAAATTGGAATGAACACAGAGTTCTTATCGCAATGTAGGACAAAATAGGTCAGAATGGGTCTCAGGATTCTGTTGTGGTAATGAAAATAGGCGTTTCTAGGTTTTGCTATCATTAGGTGGCAAATTCTTCTCTCATTGGTTTTCAACTGTAATCTATCATGTCAAGTATTTGTATTGTGCGCATACTTTGTAAACTTAGAGAGTCTGCTTGCGTGGATTTTACAATGTTAGCTGTTTCTTGCTCTGGTAGTAAAAAAAAGAGGTTTCATCTACCTACCCTGACACATGTACAGTGTGAGATAAAAAAAATGGTGTAACTTTTGATTTTACCCAACTAGCCAAAAAAACATATTTTTTTCCCTAGGGATATTTGAACCCGCAATCATAGCCTTCAGTTAAAATGCCACGATTGCGTCAAATATCTCAAATCCGTTTCACCATAATGATAGTAGCTTTTTGTGTCTTTGATCTACTTATTTTTCTTTTATATGGTACACGGACTCTACATAGTTATTGTTGCGCTCATTATTTATTATTTCATGTCAGTCTGATATGGTAAAACGGTAGTGAATTAGAATTTAAGTATTTGTCGAATACTTATATATTATATTATTTATTTTCTTTAACTGTTCCCTTTAGTGGGAATCGAACGAACGATCAAGCGCTGTCCCACTGCACCACGATGGTGTCCAATTTATACTCAATAAATTATGTGTGGTCAATAACTGCAAAAACACTGCTTACGTAATTCTTGAACGGCCCCACTGGAGCAAATTAAATATTTAATATTTTCAGTTACCCGCTCTAGTAATGCGGCAAAGTGCGATGTTTAGTACCGTCACTCAACACGAAATGCCTCCAGAATTCCGCAGAAAGTGGGGAAGGTGACTGTATTAGTGGGAACGTAGTGTCTTAACATTAGGTATTCAGATTCCATTCCAGAAGTTAAAAAAATTTATAATATTAAATTATCATAAGTAACATCACTATTTATATTACACTTAATGTGTAATCAATATACATCAAAAGATGCATTTCTAAGAAGAGCACATGTCGATGTGGCAACAGCAGAGCGTTGTCCTAGGCGTGTATATACATGCTTAATATATTCTATGATTTTTTTGAGGTGTGGCTGAATTCGTGATATATTGTGGGTTCGATTCCCATACAGGAGAATTAATTCTTTTTATTTCCTCGCTCTGGTACGAAGTGAGAACGAAGAACATGTTCAGTTGATTTGGGTACGTCAAACGATTTAGTGACGAAGAGATAGGGGGAGATCTCGAAAATACAGTATTGAAGATACTGGAGGAAGGTCACATGAAAAGCAAGAGGAGGCTATAAGCCAAATAAAAAAAATGAAGCATTACTGTATCAAACCTTCTTTAAATTTCCAGAAAAAATGTCTACAGTTTTTTTGAGATTTAACAATTAAATAAAAAATTGCAATCTTAAATAAAATATAGAATTATGGACACTATTCAAATATATTCATATGTTGTAGAGGTGTAAAGTGAACTCAGGGAAGAGATTAATGTCTTTCACGACACCGTACTTATACTTACCCGGGACTCTATTTACATTTTTTCAGGAAGGATTTACGCATCATTAAAAATGTTTTCTTTATCAAGTACTTTTGTTACATTTTACTTCTAGTATTATTTATAGTCTATATGTATATTATTATATATTTAAAAAATGTGACATTTAAAAATTATGTTATTGTTAGTTCATTTGATTTAGATCCACAGAAGTTCAGCTTAAAAAATATATCGAACATGATAAGCATTTTTCATTAACATCTAAAAATAAGATCAAGATCTGATAACTGTCATATAATGTAGCTCAACCTACACTGTAAGAAGTGATGTGATCCCGCCTTACTTCAACTTTTTAGGCATTTCTCGATGAAAGAAAGAAAGAAAAGATAGTTTTAAGTTCACAAAATAATGAATTAAATTATATAATAACTATACCTAAGAAAAATTTAAATTATAACTTATCATAGTGTTGTAGGACTTTAAAAAGTGCAGAAAGAAGTATTTCGACACTAAGTTCACCTTATATAATAGAAACGTAGATTTTGACAGATGAGTTCTGCCACTCAACACGCTATGCCTCCAGAATCCGGCATAAAGTGAAACCAGGGTAGATTGCCTCTGCCTACCCTGCTGTGTGCGGGATACAGAGAAAAGTTGATTGATTTATTTATTTTTTAAGATAAGATATGCATCTTAAATATTTGACGCTGTGTACGTAACTTTACTAAATATTAGTAAATACATTCATCAAAAGGAGCTTCTTAGAAATATAGCACTCCATTATTCAATGCAACGCTAATGTTTTGCTTTTCTAGAAATCGTACACTAAAATAAATCAATACCAATATTGTATAGCTGAAGAAATATTATAAAGCTGTTTGAACTATATGTTCTGAACTATATGTTCAAATTAAAAATATAGTTTAGTGTTGTTAAATAAAAAAATTATAATATTTTTCTTTTAAATAAATCGATTTTATTTTGTTCAGTTATCTTGACGTATATGCAAAATAGTATATAGATAAAATAGTGAGGCGAGTCGGGGCGCAGTGGCACGAAGTGTGATAAAATATTTACTTAAATTTATATTTTCATTTCTTCGCTCTGATGTCGAGGCTAAGCGCGGCATTGAGTTCTGCTACATAACACCTAGAGCCTGTAGAGTTCGGCAGAAAGTGGAAAACACAGTGTCTTCTGCCTACCCTGCTGTGTGCGGGATACAGTGCCAAGCTGACTTGACTTGATAAAGTAAGGTTTTGCTCCTTCAATTCGGCTTTGTGTTGATTAGATGAGCCAATTTTATAAATCTAAATATAAAATTGTTATGTTAACCTATATTTGTACATTAAAAATGGTTCTATTTTAGAACCAGGTTACTGAAGTGAACATGAAATATATATATTTAGAATTGATCAAAAATGTTTTTGCCAATTTAAAAGATTTCTATTTCTAAACACAAATATGCCTCACAAGCAAACTTCTATTTCCTGCTTTATTTCTTTAGGGAATTATATACAAATAAAAATACTTTGCTTATATATTTCTACGTTCTTTTAGCTTGTAAAATTTTTCTTATATTTGTAGAAAAGAAATGTTATTTTTAAGATTGTTTCTATGTTATTTTATATATGAATGTCTATAAATAAAATAAATAACGATAAATAAAGCTTTCCAAGCATTAAATACAATGGAAATATTTATTAGGCTATAGGTTCAAAAATTTCACACAAACATAATTGCAGGCGACAACTAGTCTTAAAATTAAAATATAATAATACAATATTCAATATCTTAAAATAGTTTATCGTTTTAAACGTACAAATGAAACACGTACTGACAGAATTGGTAAGATTTCAGTCATGCATCTTAAAGGCTGCATCTCACTTGAAATGAGAAGTTAATTTAATGTTGCCAAATGCAATATGAATGCGTGGAATTAATATATAAGTTTTTCTATTATTTGTTTTTTAATGGTTTTTATTATCTATGTAGCGGCCCCTGCTTGAAATATATGAATGTTTATTTAAGAGTCGGGAGGACGAGTAGGACTCGCCCACTGAGGATGTCAATTACAGGATTGTGATGTACATATGTTGTATAAAACGTTCTACAAATATGTAATATATGAAACTTATTTATGTTGTTAGCATCTCTGTAGGGAGATTTTTACAAAGTTCTAACAAGCAAACTTTTATAAAAATGTCGACGTAGCTTGATGAAAATGTATGGCTTAGTGGTCAGAGCGCTTGGTTGGTTTCCAGGAGGCGCGGGTTCGAGTCCCGCCACGTTCAAATTTTTATACGTTTTCTAAATAAGTATTTTTCTTTCCTAAGTGTGGATTAACACTTTAAAAATGTCAAAAATAGTAAGTTAAGTTATTTTTTTAGTTTAAGCTACATTTAATCCATGTACACCGATCCGTTACGATTTTATAATAAGTATAGATTGCTATTTCCAAGCAGTTTTGCTCTTTTTTCCGTGGTAGAACTTAAACATCATCATACTCCTGGTGGATAAAATTGGTTGTTTCTAAACCAAATACCATCGCGTTTAGTGAGAAGCTGTCCCACTGCAACTAGAAAAGATTTTTTAAAAATATATCTTTATTTTGGCTTTCGATTTTTATCCCTATATAAATCGATTTCCGTAAAAATACATAATTTTATTAAAACTTACTAGGTTTAACTGTCCAAGTAATCGGCATGATATCAGTCTTCATTTTTAATTATATCTTCTGATATG